>CM069295.1:4916206-6116206 GCA_035609425.1 Epinephelus awoara | reverse complement strand
TAATCTGTTTGGTTTGCGTTTCCACCACACCCCAAAGTTCCGCAAAATGTATTCAAATCAGGCTGATGACGTAGATGATTGGACGTGTGCCCTATATCTAGCTCCGCTATCTTATTGGCTGGTATCATGGTAACATTAGTGTTGGTAGAGGGAGTAGGGGCTGTTTGTCTCAGCCTGCAGCTCAAGTATTTTAAGATAAGTGTCAAACTAAGTTAGTCTACATACAGACAGCTCATTTAACTTATTAGTAACAACTGGCTGTGGACAGAGCATATTGAATATCGCTGTCTACATGTTACATGTCATCACATTTAATGGTGCCCCAGTAACAGTTTAATTTAATGAGACTGACAATAGCATCAGCAGAGGGAGCGTGTGTTTTTGCACCTGCAGGGCTCTAGACTGTGACTATTTAGTCACATTTTGCAACCATGGAGCACCAGTGCAACTTGCAAATACTATTAATATAACAACTGGCAAGCTGTTAGATTGTTTTCCAGCTCACAGTGAGTGAATCCTCCCATTTTAAGGTGCAGCAGCAACAGTTTAACTTTGTGCTAATTGCTAACATTTCACTGTTGACCCGAAGCTTCAAGTTCACAGCAAAAACAACAACACTTTGTGCCTGAATCCAGGTGCTACAATATAAAAGCACCAGTGTTTTTCTTTGATTTATTTAATTAGAACAATTCTTCATTAAAGTTTATTACAACAGTACTCTGTTTAGATTTATTATGACAGTAGCTACTTTATTTAACTTTATTGTAATGTTAGCTCATTTAGGGGCTGATGATATTCATATGCAAATGGGGCTGGTCCAAAACAGGGGGGGGTTCCCGAACTTTTTTTTGAGCACTGGGGGGGGGGCATATGGTTTTTATTTTGGCTTCAGGGGGGGTCATGCAACTTTAATTTGTTAAGTTTTGTATGATTTTTTGTTTGTTTTCCATTCGTATTTTACTCAGAGGTTTTGGTTTATACTCCGCTATATAAAGTTACCCTGCATGGTCCACAATGGTATTTCCCACTTGCGCACACGTCACTGACCGGAAAACCCAATAGAGTAGCAGAAGAAGACGACCGCGGAGCACAAACAATTCAAGCATAATGGCTGCTGTGAGGAAATCAGTGTATCGAAAGGAAAGTTTCCTTCATGCTAACTTGAGAGTGTCTTTGCAGACCTTAAAAGCGGATGAGACACTGGACAAATTTAATTTTATTACAGAGTCGACAAAGAATAAGAACTTGCGCGACAAACTTCTAGCTCTGAGTCGGCTGCTGAGTGAGCTGCTGCTCCCAGCCACTGGTGAGAGCAAACCTTGTGGATGGCTGGACTACCAGTATGCGTATCAGTGTATCATTCGTTCATTCCATATCCGTTTTAGAATCCAAAGTCGGAAAACGGATAACGACTTGTTATTTAATTTCTCGTTTTCAAATCAAAAATCGGAAAACAAATAACGGCATATTTTTCGCTGTTTTGATTTTGTTTTGAAATTAAAAATAGAATATGAGAGAATGGAATTTAAAAAATCCGTGTATCATTCGTTCATTCCATTTTCAATTTAAAATCAAAAAACGAAAAACGAAAAAACGGTTTGTTTTTCCATTATTCGTTAAATAATCATATTCAAAAATACAAAAAACGGTTTGTTTTTCTTATTTTTGATTTTATGCTCACATCAAAAATAGCAAATCGAAAAATGGGCCACGATTAAAATTTGATTTTGATTTTTCATTTGATCCAACTTGCGTGACCCGGAAGCGCATTGCATTAACTGGATAAAAAGAAAATTAGACACCTTATCTCATAATTACGAGAAAAGATCTCGTAAGTACACAAATAATAGGCTAATTAATTACATATGTGGAAATAGCCTGTGTCGTCCTTTGTTAACCATTTCACATACAGATGTTACTCATTTCAATGCCGCAGCCACAGTGAAGGGGGTGAAACAATTGATCCAGGAGTAGCTGCAGTGCGCAACAACAACCAGCAGGTGGCACATGTGAGCAGTAGAGATACAGCGTCCAACTGAAACTGTTTGAGAATTAGCAGTAGGCCTACTGATAAACCACATTTATACTATGATATTTCCACAGCGGTCAGTGTTAGGTCCCCTATTATCCTAGTGATCTCAGTGTCATGATGTAGACCTGCAAATGTATGTGTGACATATAGGCAGAGTTGGGTATAGGTATAGAGTTGGCAGTTACACTTAGAGTAAAGCTACTGAAGACCAGCAAAATGTTTTCATTTATTCTTTCAGGTGGGTAAATGTCACCTAAGCACCTTCAGATTTTATCAGTAGTGTGATAGCTTGTTTATATGGTTTGTATTGTGCTTCGTGATATTGTTTGAGGGAACTGTAACATAAGGTAACTGCATATGGGGCCGTTCACATGTAGCGTCTTTTGCGCGCACAAATCCATTAGTTTCAATGTAGATGCGCGCCAAGCGCGCTCGCAATTCTTGCAGCATGATGTTATTAGGCTAAATATTACATTTCTAACAGTGTCTGAGCTGATTTATTGACACAGTATGCTTGTAGGCTGCTGTAACGTTAGGTTTACAGAGGAAATAACGGGATGTGACTTAATCGTGTGAAAATATCGTTAGTGAAACACATAAACATGCGTTCGTTTGGGGACAAGTTAGTGGTCACGTTACTTGTTCCACCGGCGAAGGACCCCGGACACATAGCCTACAGTAAATACACCGGTTCTTAGTAACTTTTAACAGAGCCTATGTGAGTCTTTGCGACTCTTGACTCTTGTCCCCTAACTAACGCTTGTTTCTGTTTCCCTAACGATATTTTAACGATTAAGTCACATCCCGTTATTTCCTCTGTAAACCTAACGTTACAGCAGCCTACAAGCATGCTGTGTCAATAAATCAGCTCAGACACTGTTAGAAATGTAATATTTAGCCTAATAACATCATTACAGCAGTAATAACGTCAGCTTTAGTCAAATGGCTCTAGCTCTCCCGGTAAATGTCATCAACTCTGGACACATTTTCCCTGTGTGTTGACGTGATAATGGCCGCGTTTCCCACATCGCTCTTAGCTTAAGAAGATCTTTCATTAAGAAGGAGTTGTAAGATCGAGCTGACCCACTCTTAACAGCCTTCTTAGCCACCAAACGCTCACAGATCCGGCCGCAGCAGGCACATTAATATTACACTGAGCAAGGACAACAGTGCGCACCGTATATATTTTGATCTACTTTATACTTCAGATTTATATTGTTTGGCATTAATTGGTGACAGAAAAGAACGATTTTCATTCTGCAGGGAAACGCGTGTCCTTACTCGATGTGCCTGAGATCGATTGATTTCAGCACCATGGTAGTGGCCAGCTCCTGTTAAGATGTAAACACAATGAAAGCGGACAAGCCTACTTATTTATCGTCTTATTAATATTTTTCTTCCGCCAGATTTCAGTGCGTAACTTGTGCCACAGCTCTGAGCGCACACAGGGTCTTCATAAAACATAGATTCAAGATTCATTATGCACAGTAAGGACACACGTTTCCATGCAGAATGAAATTCGTTATTTGCTGTCACCAATTAATGCCAAACAATATAAATCTGAAGTATAAAATAGATCAAAATATATACGGTGCTCACTGTTGTCCTTGCTGAGTGTAATACTCCGTCGTAATTTACAATATATACACATTATAATAAAGATATGGGATATGGTCAAGATGGCACCACCCGAGTGGCAGCTGGTTACAGTAGTTCCGCCCCCCCTTCGTGGATGTGCAGTATGTGGTTCTGAGCGAAGCAGTGGCCACAGTGACACCTTTCCTGATCTCATAATTACGAGATAAGGTGTCTAATCTTTTTTTCATCCAGTGAATGCAATGCGCTTCCATAGTATACTGTACAGGTCCGGCAGAAAATATAACAGTACTGCTAATTCTCAAACAGTTTCAGTTGGACGCTGTATATGAACTGTTCTCCTCCTCCTTATGTTAAATGCTGAATGGCTCTTTAAAGTACCGCTTTGGAATACTACAAGAGGACACAAAATGGATTTTTTGCGGCTGCTACCGGTCTATTTGGTTTAAAACACAACACTGTTCTACAGCTGGGAAGGTGGGAGAGAAAAAAACTCACGCCTGAAAGTTTTTTTACTCACAGCTGTTTATTTTAAATACGAAAAATATAGCTCCCAATCTGTCTTTATTTTACAGTGTCAGAATCAAATGAAAGACGTTTCCAGATTTAGTTCCACAGTAGCTTTGTGAACTCAATACTGACCCCACCTGGCAGAGTAAGGTTTAAATGGCGAAGTCAAATACGGTGCTATTTATTGATGGAAATCGTCATTATTATTGCCCTCTTTACTGCTGGTGTGATTATATACAAAAATGTTGTTTATGGTTGTGCGGGGTCATACATGTTTCTCCAATCCCTCAGGGGGGGCCAAAACGTTTTTTTTGGACGCTTGGGGGGGGGGGGGGGGTTAAGGAAAAAATAAAATCATAATCACTTCCCGACTATACCCCGGTCCTATTTAAATCACGATCAGCCCCTTATTAATTTCCATAATATTTTAAGCTGTCTACATTTCTTTGGAGGGTATATCAGAGTATCACAATATACACAATATTATTTTGAAGCCATATTGCCCAGCCCTACCTCAATGTCCATACACAAAAATAGACATAAGCCCCTTTTCCACCAACATTTCCAGAAACTTTTATTACCTGGAATTTATTTACCTGGGAAAAATAATTCCAAGGTTTGCATTTCCACTGCACCTCAAAGTTCTGGAAAATTTATTCAAATTAGCGTGATGACGTAGATGATTCAGAGTGTGTCCTGTATGTGGCTCCGCCAGTTTGGCTGGTTACATGCTGGTAGAGAGTTGGGGCTGTTTGTCTCAGCCTGCAGCTTAGTTTAAAAGTAAGTGTCAAACTAAGCTAGTCTACATACAGACAGCTGTCATTTGAGCTTATTAGTAACAACTGGCTATCAGCTGAACTAACGTGCTGTCCTTGTGTAAGACATAACTTTAGTGTCAGTGGATGAGAGACTGTGGGCGGAGCATATTGAATATCGCTGTCTACATGTTTAAATGTTCATGCTGCTGAACACATGTATTGATAAAGTGTTAGCTTCTTACTCCCTAAGGGTTAATGTCACTTACAGTAACGGGTGTAGCTGCCGTCAACTAAAGTAATTTTTGAGTAATCCTCACTTTGTTTCCACCGCGGCCGCTTGGCTGTTCACCGGTTACCATGTCGTGTAGGCGTGTGTGTGTGTGTGTGTGTGTATGTGGAGGAGATCAGCGCCAGCACAAAAGAACCGATACCATTGCCGTTTATCAATACTCCGGTCTTTGCTAATTTAGTGCCAGGTTTCGGGACCCATCCTTCATCAAAACACAAATGAAGTGTACAATGAACCAATCAATCAATCAATCAATCAAAATTTATTTCTAAAGCACATTTAAAAACAACCACAGTTGACCAAAGTGCTGTACATGATAAAAGGGTATGACATAAAACAAATGAAACACATAAAACACAACCAGTACCAGTACAATGAAAATGGCAAAAGCTACAACTGTACACAGTGCAAGGTAAAAGGTACAGGGAATTTGTGTAGACTTTACATTAAAATTTTGTTTCACAGATGGATTGGGGTTTACGGTGTGCTTGAATCCAATCCTATTACTATTGAAACGGGACATTTTAGCAGGACATAGTGAATACGGTGGAAAAGGACACAGACAAAAGAAGCGAGCCTAAGCTGAAGCTACTTGTACATGCCAATATACACCATGAGACAATGCAGAAAACTGTCAACCATCAGTGAATTTGCCATAATGACTATGTTGTGGTACACAGTATATTATATGGCCTATATGTGGGCAATATTGCAAATCACTGAGCAGGATTGATCATAGCAATTTAGGATTTTCAAATTGTTTAAAGATTATTTTGTAGGGCATTTTGCTTTTAATGGACAGGACAGTGTGTGAAATAGGGTGAGAGAGAGAGTGGGGGGATGACATGCAGCAAAGGGTTGCAAGCCGGAGTCAGATTGCAATCGCTGCAGCGAGGCATCGCCTCTGTCCATGGAGCACACAATCCACTATGCTTCCGACACCCAGGATTTTCAAATTGTTAAGAGGATTTTTCAGATTTGACTCTCAGGACATTTTTGAACCCATATCCATTTTCTCAACTGGACTTTAAATTTATCATTTAAAGATAAATCTATTTAGATTTTATGCATGTCACCCTACCCAAATTTAAAAACAATACAGCTGTCACTTTTATAGGGTTTATATGTCCACTGGTTTATTATACACGAAAGCATTATACATGTGATTTATGTTGGTATATAGAATATGCTGTTTTCAAAATAATAATAAATTGTGTTTTTCTTAAAGAAATAATAAGTCAGCACTGAGCCACAAGTTCCTCAGAACGCTTTTTACGTTTTAAATCTCTGTTTCTACTCTTGTTGTTATCCAGTATATGCACTGAGGAACAGCCCTTTCAGAGCTGCTACTGTTGGTCTTGGGCTGCTGTGTGTGCTCCTGTTGGCCGTGGTCATAGGTCAGAGTGTCCACTGTGAGTCAACCTCTTTTCTTTTTCTCTCAAATATGCACATTAGAGAAAGTTGCCTGATATCACTGATGTCATACTGTGATATATCTCATCTGCCACAGACCAGAAAGTCGGACAAGACCATCAGAACAACCTTAAAGTCATGACTAATGAGAAAGAGAAACTAAAGGAGGACCTGAAGACAGAACAAAAGCTTAAAAAGGGGTTTGAGACCGCCCACAATCAGTTACAGAAAACAAACGATTACTTATCTAAAAGACGAGACCAATTACAGACCAACAACAATATACTGACCCAAGAACAACAACAACTGAAATCTAGCCAAAGCCAGTTGCAGGCCAGTAACACTGCTATCACCAAAGAGAATGAACAGCTAAAAACCAGTAAAGACCAGTTGCAGAGTAGTTTCACTGCCTTGTCGACAGCCAAAGCCTCATTACAAAAACAATACGATTTAGTGGTGATACGCAAAAAAGAGGTACAGGCCAGTTTTGAGACGGTGACCAAAGAGAGGGACAATTTACAGAACAAATTCAATAATGTAACCAGATCAAAAGACCAACTGCAGCTGAGTTACAATGACTTGATAAAGCGTGTCGAGCATTTGCAGGACAGATACAACTTCTCCACCGGCGAGAAAGACAAGCTTGCTAGCAGTCACCAAAACCTGACAATATCAAAAGAAACTCTGCAGGCCACTTATGACCTACTTGTAAAGGAGACAGATAAGTTGCGGGCTACGTATGCATCCTTGGTTCAGGAAAAAGAAGAGCTTGAAAGCAATTGCGAAAATGCAACTGTGGATAGAGACCTGCTGAAGGTGAACAATTACAACCTGACTACTGAGAGAGATGGGCTGAAGGCAGAGATTGAGAGACTGAAGGGACTGGTTCCAGGTAAGCTAAAAAAAAAAAAAAGAGTTACATATTCATCATTATTCATATTACAAAATGCATTTGTATTTCTTGTCAAAATGATGCTGGAAAAAGCTGAGAGATCTGGTAGCTAAGCCATTTCATGAAAAACCAAATTCAAACTCCAAATGTCTTTTCCCTTAGAAAACCACTACTTAAAAACAACTTAATGCTTGTAAACATATTGATCAAAAAATATTTTGCATTTTCAGCTAGGAAGTGCCCCACCGGCTGGAGGAGGTTTGAGCAGAGCTGCTACTTCACTTCTGTTGGCAAGAAAAGCTGGAGTCAGGGCAGAAGCTACTGTCAAAGCAATGGTGCAGACCTGGCGATCATAAAAAGCCAAGATGAAATGGTTGGTTTATCTGTGTGCATTGCCTACATCTGCATGACTGTATGTGCAGGTTTCACCATAGAAATGGTCATAAAAGCACAATGAATTAGCTTCTTGGGGGCATTTTACTTAATTAAACCTGCACTAATTGATATTTTCACATGGAATAAAAACATGTTCTCATCCCAAGTTATCACACATCACCACTTTGTCAGTTGACTTTAACGTCTACATATAATGTGCCAGGTATCTGGCTGTGTCTGCTGTTGACATTCCAGGAACCTGCAAACAACGCTGGGACGTCACCAAAAGCATGTAGTTAGGTTCTGGTTTGGCTCTTCATTCATATGTGAAGCGAACACAGGGCTCCCAGGTGAAAGTCTGGGGTAGGCTGGACCCATCCATCACCCCTCCCACCTGCCCTAAAGGGACTTTACTGGTGGATCCTACTGCCATCTGACTGTGCTATGAACTGACACTGCCTGACCGCCTATCATACTGTCGCGACAGGTGCTGTCCAGCCAACTGGTCGTGGATCGACATATTTTAAACAATAGAAGTAGTTTTACTCACCCTTTTAACTGATGGAGAAAAAAAACTTAAGGCACACTACTGGAACTAACACTAAAGCTGCATGAACTGATTTTTTAGGCTTATTGGTTTTTGGGATTTGTGGAAGAAGTTGTAAGCACAACATTGACATAACCTTATAAGCTTATTTGGTATATGTCTGGGAACAATTTATACACATCAAACCATGTAGGTCCAATACTCAATCTTTTTTAGCTCTGTTTTTTGGTCTGACCAACTCCTGAGGGAGATATCTTCACTTTGTCTACCAGCATGTTTCGAACTACATTGATAATTTCCCTCATAAAAGTAGTGATTAGTGCAGCTTTAAGATATTTGTTCCACTAAACCCCAACAATAAGTGTGTGTATCTCTGTTATGACTTTATATTTTATATCTCTTCCCTCACAGGTATTCATCAACAGCTTGTATTCAACTGGCAAAGACGTCTGGATTGGACTGACTGATGAAGGAATGGAAGATCACTGGAAATGGGTAGATGGGACAACACTGACCACAGCGTGAGAAACTGAACTCATATCTCTTAAGGCCCAGACACATCAAACTGTCTTCATTAAACTAGTGGCAACAAAAGTCCTGCTGCACTGCCTCACGTTGCTTAGTCTCAGCCAAAGTTACACGTAACCACACCGAAAATTCTTCAGCCACTGGCCAACCAGCACGTATGTTCTGCACCTGCATGAGAGGAAATAACTCTCCACACCAGCAGGTGGCGGTACTCTACAATCGTCATACAAAAAGGGAAACGGAAGACCATCTTGACACTAGTTAGCACATTAACAACACAATCCGATGTTAAAAGAACAGAGCACATTCACCGTGTGCCAGTGAGCAATAACACAAATCATCAGGAAATGTTTCTGCTGAAGAGCTCACTGACTATATATAAAAAAAGTAAATAAATAAGAAAAGAATCTGGCCTGATGTTACAAGTTTGTTTTGGTCTCATTCCCTCTGAACTTTAGCTCTTTCATCACGTCTGTTCTCTTGTGCGCTGAGCTGAACCGCCAGCAGAATTATTTCATTCACCAATTGGCTCCGTCACTGGTTCACTGAATCACTCTATCACTCTATTAAATCTCACTGTTATTAAATCTGTGAAAAAAGAGCCGACTAGCACCGATGAGTGTCAATGATCGGGGACACACAGCAGCTACGAGGGCCATGTACACTTACCTATGGCCCAGCAGTGGTGTGTCAGGGCCTTGAGAACTTGCCAGAACATTGATTCTATTCACCCAAGGGTAGAAAAGTATTCATTCTTGTTTGGGATGTGTCCTCTTGTCCTGCAGGTTCTGGGATAAAGGCCAACCTAACAGCCATAACGGGAAGGACCAAGACTGCGTGGAATTCTTGCACCGTGCAACAGGAACAGGCGCCTGGAACGATGAGAACTGTGACAAAAAACAAAATTTTATCTGTGAGATGTAGTTTTCCTGTACAGAGAGGTCTAGCGGTTTGGTTAGCCATGCTGCCAGCTGTCTGGTGCTGATGATAATCATGTAGTGTAGTACTAAAAATGCAGACAGGGACTGTTGACTGCAAATTAGAAATAATCAAAATATCAGACACAGTTTGCTTAGAAATCAATGTTATTATGTAACCAATGTACACTCAATGGCGCACAGCACTGCTAACAGCTAAAGACTGAAATGTACTGATTGTGGTAAGTATGGTTTTGTGAGGTGAAATTTAGCAGATGGCATGTCTTGTGCTGGAGCACTGTCTTGGTGATGTGGAACCAGCATGATTCAAAGGGCACTGTCATTTATGGAGTGTGAGCTTGCTTTAAAATGAGTCCTCTGGCACCAGGCCGTGCTCTGCCAACAGTTTAATAATGTTGGCTATTTTGCATTCAGTTGTTTCGTCAGTTAGTTGGCTTGTTCTGTGACTAGGGGCCTGTTTGAGAAAGCATGTTTAACAAACTCGGAATCTAACCCTGGACTCTGAGCTGATGAACACTGAGATGGAAAACTTGAGCTTTCAGTTTCAGAACAGCTGATCAGAGTCAGTTTAGTCAACTCTCAGTATGTTCACTCTGAGTTAAATTTGTGAGTGTTGAATGAAAAAAAGCCATCATCAATGGAGCTCCGATACTACAATTCACCATAGCAATAGTTAAATAAAAGACAGAGCCACTATTTCCAGTGGACATAGAGGTTTTAAAGCATGTATAGACTGTAAACACTGATCCAAAGGAAAAAAAAGAAGAAAAAAAGAAAAGAACTTCTACTCGCAAAAAGACAGATATGCAGGGAAAAAAGAGAAATAGCGAGTGCTGCACTGGGTCAAGATTGTCAGGAGACAAAAAGTCGCTCAGGTGCTCTTCAAAGACAGGGAATGAATTTAATGAAATAGAAACAGGAGGAAATTGAAAGTTTCAAAAGGTGTTCAAAAAGTGTTCAGTTTGGACTGCATTTTTGAACACTTTTTGAAACTTTCAATTTACTATCAGGACACTCCTCCTGTTTCTATTTCACAGATATGCAGGGGTTTGATTCTGAGCTTAAGTAACTCAGTCTCGGAACCCATCCTCTACCGTCTGATGGCAATACATATGCAGATGTCTGTGTATCGAGATTAAGGCTGACTTGATGCTGTGTGATATTTTATTGTGAGGTTGAAAACCTGTTTGAAGAAACAATTGTGTATAAAAGCAGTAACTTAAGATAGCCCTGAGTAACAAACTATTATCCAAATAGGATTTTGATTCTGACAGTAAACTTCTGCTAATTACTGCGCTTCGATACACGCTTTGAAATGGACTGAATCAGTGAGGAAATGAAACAGCATGTCTGGCTCTGTCAGAGGGAGGAGACAGAGAGAAACTCAGGGTTTGTTGGAGGAAACCTGCCAGTGTGCAAATTAGGTTTACAAAATCAGTTATCAAAGTAACTAACCCAGAGTTTAAGTTACCTCTCTCACTGGATGGTAAACCCAGAGTTTCCCTCATCTCAGGGTTAACTTAGAGTTTTCACTAAACCCACTATCTGCAACAGGGCCTAGGATGAAGGTTCACACATAGTCAAATCTGTATAAACAACCGCTCAATCTGTGCTTCAGTCATTTAAATGAACATATGGAACAAAGGCTGCTCACATTGCAATATTCTTCAAAAAACATTTATGTATTGATTCGTGTAAATATATTAAATGAGTGTTTGTAATAAATGGATTCACTCAATGTAATAAATAGAACTCATAGAGTTTGACAAGACGCTCAAGTAATTGGGACACTAAGGACAAGTCGCCTTAAATGTAACGTGTTACAATTGTACCACAGGTGTTTTCTTTTGCTGCATCAACAGGATTCGTCCACTCTGAAGAAACAGCAGCTGGAAAACCAGTTTGGCACGAACTAAGTAAAAATTATGATCCAGGGATATTTTTCAAATATAAATGTTTGTTTCTATGTTGTGGAGCTAAAACCCACACTGTTGTATGTATCTATTCTTCTTCACTTATCATAGTTTTCACATCATGGATGCTAGTTATGGTCTGTAAGGAACTCCAAAGCTCATTTGTAACACGTGTTCATTTATAACATGATCATTGCATATATATATATATATATATATATATATATATATATATATACTATTGTATCCATATAAATTTTATTTCTGTTTTTGTCAATTAAACTTTCAAATATAAATGGACTGTGTGGCTGCAACCTGTGTTGGGGGTAATATTATTACATTTGCAATGTCATATAACACATTACCAATCGAAATAAACTGTTAATTGTTGTAATTTTTCATTTATCCAAACTGATCCACACTGCTCTGGTTCCACCACTGTGCCACAAGAAAAAATATCATCCGAAGGTTAAGAAAACAGTCTATTTTATCAAAGCTATGATTCTTTTTAGTGGTTGTTGAGTTGGAGTCTCTCCCTGTTGCTTAGATTTCAACAGATCAGTGAACCTAAAAGCATAGTTAATGTGGTTTTAGCAACTTATGCAGCCGCCCGAGGTGAAATTCAGTTAGGACAAGGGGCGTCATGTTTCCGATACACGCTCTAAGCTTTGCACCAATCACAACAGACTGAGTGAGCTGACCAATCACAGCAGACTGGGCTGCTGGGGAGGCTGGACATAAGCCCAAACAGAATGTTTCAGACAGAGGTGCTGCAGAAATGAGAAGTATAATAAATATAATGTTTTTTGAACTTTAAAGCACATAAATGTATTCCACTGGACCCCAATATTACAAAAATAATGTAAAAAAAAAAAAATAGCATAGCATCATTTCCATTCAGTCATGTGAGACTGATAATTCCTGAGCGCCTGCTTTTATATAAGGTACATCATTTTAATTGTGCTTTTCTCTATCCTAGCACTGTAAAACAGGTAGGTTTAAGACAGCTCCTGGAGCCAAAAACTACTGTATTACCACTTGGTTGGTGTTGTCATGCTTCTGTGTCAGTTCATGTTTTTGTTTATTTCTTCGTTTGGCCATTTCCTGAGGGGTATTCC
This sequence comes from Epinephelus awoara, assembly GCA_035609425.1. Classification (NCBI taxonomy): domain Eukaryota; kingdom Metazoa; phylum Chordata; class Actinopteri; order Perciformes; family Serranidae; genus Epinephelus; species Epinephelus awoara. Next base: position 6,103,297 of record CM069295.1, on the reverse strand, counting down.
ATCGAGGCAGATAAAGAGAAAGCATGGCTTATTTTGGTAAGTCTCGCTGGTTCAAGTGTAAGATCGGTTCCATTACTGTGGCTTATATGAATTCCATGTCAAAGAATCCTAAAAGACAACTCTGTGTAGTACATTTTTGCCGCAGCAACACTTTTATCCTGTGTGACATTTTTCTCACAATGTGACCAAGCATGACCACTTACCACTTTTACTGTCTAAAAAAGCCAAATGGTTATTTGACACAGGTAAAACAAACAAAATTCCAATTAATCCCTTTTTTATTCATGATCACCCTTGTTTTGGTTTCGAGTTTTTACAATGTATAATGTAGCGACGTCTACATTTTCCTTCATGCCGAGTGCTGGACTGAGTAGTTAGTAGTTTGTAGTTAAGTTTATTGTTTTATGTTCCAAAAGACAAATGTCACTTTATATCAGTGATTATAAAGCGTCTGTTCAGGTTATTCAGTTGTTATTCAGTTGTTGTCATTTGTCACATTGGGCACTTTTCATCCTCCATACATACCATCTCCTCAGCCCATTCAGTAATTTTCCATTCACCTCACCTTGTCACCACACCTACCTGCCAGCGTATTTCCTGTCCACTCATTTCCTGCTCCTGTCAGTCCTCCATGCCCACCTCTTCAGGCTACGCCACTCACTTGTGGATCATTATCCCCTGTCACTATAAAGATGTCCACTTCACAGACACTCCTTGCCAGATTGTTCTTCACCTTATGCTAGATTTGTTTTCAGGCTGCTTCCTCGGTATTAACCCTGCCTGTCTCTGACTCACCTGCTTCATCTGACCCCAGTAAACCACTCTGCCTTCCGTCTACGACCACAAGCTTTGCTTTTGCCCCCCCCCCTCCTGCAGCTTTCTGTAAAAGAATGTCACCCAGCTTTACAAAATGAGTTTAATGGGCCAGAGACCTGTTATCTTCTGAGGTGTGGATTACTTTGTTGTGTGGCAGTACACCTTGCCTTTGAATGTGCGCTGTTGATTCCATATTTCATCGCTGCTGTGAAGTTCTCCTCTGTCCACGGCTGGCTTCACATCACAGAGACTGCCTTCTCAGTGGGTAGTCCTGGTGTTGGAATCTCAGCCCTTTTAACATTGCTCTCTGCCTGCCCCCTCTCGTTACCATCGCACGCTATTGAACTGTCTGCTGTGTGTATGCGATGAAACCTTTACCTGACCCACTCTCAGGTCCTGCTGAATAAACTGTAGATAAATGGGGGAAAATGTTGTTGAGGATGTTCCACTTTACATTGAGTACAGATTGGTTAGGAAGGTACAGAGTATTGTTAGAGTAAAATGAACAGGAAAAGAAAGTTGTGAAAGGAAAGCTTAAGTGAGCAAGGCTAAATCCTTGGCAGGCTTGATCTTAAAGCAAGAAATGAAAAACAAGAGTAAGTGTGAAATAAGGAAAAACAGAAACGTAGGGCAAGAGATAGGGATCTACCTCTTCCATATGCTGTCTCCACTGCTGCAGCCCCTCCTTCTCAAGAGGCACATAGCTGAAAGGGAGGGGGAAGAGGCATCGTTGTACCCTGATCTTTCTGCTCTCCATCTGACTCACAAGGAAACAAAGACTAACCACAGCTGTGATTTACCAGGGTCTGCAGCTGAGCAGCAAGGTGACAGGCATCTCGACAGAGTTCAAGCCTGGCAAGGCAAGGCAAGGCAAGGCAAGGCAAGGCAAGTTTATTTGTAGAGCACAATTCGTACCCAAAGTAATTCAGAGTGCTTTACAGAAGAAGAAAATGCATTAAAATCACAATACAAAATAAAAACATAAATAATCATTATAAAATGAACTTTAAAAGAGAAGAGTGCAGATAAGATCCTTTCAGTCATATGCACAGTGAAATAGAGCTGGCAAGAACTGGACTTAAAACATGTTCACATATTCTCAGCGGATCCATCAAAGATGCTTGGAAATGAACTGATAACACTGAGGGTGCAAGAAGACACAGGGGTGAAGTGGCACTGGCATGTCACCAACGCAGAGTCCAGAGACCCCAAGAGACAACAGTGTCAGAACTTCTATGAAAGGACAGCTGATCAGAAACATAAGACTATAAAGTCAGCAGAATGGCTGGAAACTTTTAGGGTTTGATGATGGTGACTTGATCATAGACAAATGATACAATTTTGACTTCTGACTTCAAATTGACTGTTTTATGAAATGTTTTGTTTTCTGAAACTTTGATGTAATTCCCATTATGTTGTGTTGACCCTAACACTACATCCCCTATAAAGAGGAGGGAATGTGGGAATTAGTCACTTCAGAGAGGAGAATTTCTCTTTTAACACACAACTGTCTGTTCATTTATCATCAATAAAAATGATGAAAAAACAAGTGGGCTACAACATTTAGTCTGTCAGCATTTTTTTTCCAGACCAGCCCCCTCACCTTGTTAAGTATTGCCCCTCTCTGTAATTACTGTTTAATTTTCGTCATGGAGCTCCATCAGCGTGGTTTTGAAAGAAGAACACAGCTCTTGTTTTCTTGTTGACAATTGACTGTTCTGGGCTGCTTGTCTACTCTGTGTGCATGCTCAAGTGAAGCTTATTCCAGCCTGGCTAGAGATAACTCTGATTAGAAAAGGCTGAATTGTGTTAATAGAACGGCTTCAGTATTAAGGCCCTGTTTACACGTGGCCGGCTATTTGCATAAACAGACATTTCACCGTCTCCGTTTTCAAAAATAATATCGTGCACACCTGTCCGTTTTCAAAAACATCTTCGTTTGCACTTACCCATGTATATATGCTGTCAAGAGCATGCCAGACCTGTAGGTGGCAGTGTAACGAGAAGCTCAAGCCCACGTTAGCCAATCAGAATCCATAAAATAGCAACAACGACAACGAGTCACTTCCTCTCTCTCAATAACAATGGCACCAGGCGGATCGTCATCATTCGTATGGACTGACCAGGAGGTAGAGCTCCTGTTGAATGTAACTTCAGATTACAAAGCCACAAAATTACAGGAGAACACCGACTGGGAGACGTGCCAAAGTAAATATGCCGACATACTTACCCTCTTTTTAGAGCACTACCCCAACGCATCTAGCGCTACAACCCCATCAACTGATTTTCCTCATCGAAAGGAGTACATCACCCGCGCCGTCCTCACAACCAAGCTTAAGGCAGTTCGGGGGAAATACAGAGGTGCTGTGGACACAGGCCGTAGGTCTGGGCATGGAAGAGTAGTCCTCCTGTATTTTGAAAAGTGCGAGCAGGTATGGGGTGGTTCGCCGGCCAACACCACTTCGCCCACCGGTGTCGATACTGATGGCCTGGCCACGTCAACATCGGACAATATTGATGCCAGCGTCGTGTCTGAAGTAGACATTGAAGGAGATCCTGATGATGGAAGTGTGGCACCACCAGTGAATGAGAGGACTGCTCTTCTAAACGTATGTATACAATTGTCGTTAGCACTCACGGACTGGCCCATCTGTTTAGTCTGTCGATTTCCAGATGGCCTGGCTCCTTATTGGCCTGTATGGCTGCCATCCGGGCCAATAAGAAGCCAGGGCTGGCAGGCCATGTGCTGGCAATAAATACAATGCAGCCAATGGCCTGCTGTTGCCAGGCAGACAACACTTCTTCTAGTACACGCCCCCTCGCTCGCTACTGCACAGAGACGTACGCCCTGTAAAACTGTGAAACAGAGGGTTATTAGGATTGGTCGAAAATGACAGTTTTTTTAGAAGAATCATGTCGTGATTGGTTAGTTGATTTATGGCCCGCCTCTACACAACGAAAACACAGGAAGGAGAATGCACATGGTTACACGCGCGGCGCACCGGATCGTATGTGAGAGAGAGAGAGAGAGAGAAAGACTGATGGATCATCCGAAGAGAGGAGGAAAAAGGAAAGGTGGACATGAAAGAGAGATGGAGAGGAAAAAGGAAAGGTGGACATGAAAGAGAGATGGAGAGCAAAAAGAAGGCCCTAGAAAGAGAGGGGGCAAAATGTTATAAGCTTACAGACCTGTTTAGACCGGGTCCCCCACCCCCACCCCCACCCCTCGCCACTGTCGCTAGCAAAGTGGATGGCGACGCAGCAGCAACAAGTAAGTTTATAAACGCCACACAATGCATGTCAGACGCCCCCAGAAGCCAGTTGAGAAGGCCAACATATAATAAAATTATTGGCTTTGAGACCATGCACTTTGTTCCCTTTTGTCATGTGTATCCTCATGTGCATCACACCAGTTGATATGGATGGCCTTTGTTTTCTGCAAGTGCAACAATAACATCCTTCATGGCTGGTTTTCAAGAAAGAAAGGGGGGAAAAAAAGCTTTATTCCACATTGTAGATTTATTTTGCTTCTGTGGCAGTGATGTGGTGGTTTGTTGTGGTACTGTCTCGCATAAACGCTACTTAACTAGACAGTGTACAGTGCAGTATATACCCTAGAGGAGAGGTGGCTAAATAAAATAGCCTATATGTGTTGCTTCTATTTTAACATGAAAAATGTTCAATATGGCTAGGCAGCCAGCCAGGCTTATACTAGTAGTCCCAGGATCCCGACGTGTCTCGTGAAGTCACCGGTGAGGAGGAGAGTGCGAGTGTCTGTGGTGTGGCGTCTGCCACGTGGTAATGCCGGCGCTGCGGCACGGTGCAGTAGGGTCCGTCTTCGCGAGCGTACTCACTCTGAAGGGAAACACAGGAGAGCAGACGGCGGCAGGAAGGTCCACAGGCAGGCAGTGAAGAAGCACACACGAGATCACGAGGCAAGCACAGCAATCTGAGTTGAGGCGGAAGAAACACAGAGGCATTAGCTACACAAGCTGATAAGGCACAAGGGCAAAAACACAGAGGAGCCAGGATACAAACTACCATGTAGACTCATAAAATGATCTGGCGACGAGTAGGGAGGAATCCAGAGGCTTTATGGAGAGGTTGATTGCTGAGTGGATTCACCTGGCGCTGCCTGTGGAGGGAGGCCACGCCCACATACACACACACACAGAACAGACAGGGGGAGAAACACAGGAGGAGTAATGCAGACTGGGAATGACAACACACACACATAAGGGAGAGGGAGAGGCTGCCATGATGAGGATCATGACATTCACACGTATTTGCTGTGGTGAAACTGTTTACATTTGTAAACCTGTAACATTTTTAGGTGAAATTAAAGTACGTGTTTACAGAGTAAGCTATTCACACTGCATTTTTATGAATATGACTTTACACAACACAAATATAAAGAGACATGCTTGAGGAGTATGCAGTATTTGTGGATCATAGTACTCATTTGTAGACTGTCTTGTGTGAGTTACAAATAAATGCTCAAAAAAAAGAAATTGGAATACTTAAATCACATATCAAATCTTGATGAAGGAATTATCATCTTTACTGATGTACATTATATGATTTGTTGAGAACAAAATGAAGTAACAACAGTCAATGGAAACCAAAATTATCAAGCCACTGAGGGCTGGATTCAAATCACACCAAAAATCAAAGTAAAAAGTTGAAGTCACAGGCTGATCCAACTTGCATGAATTTTATCACAGCAACTCAACTGGACAGTAGGTGGCTGTACTTGGCGGCATTGGATACACCGATACAGAACATCCCAAAGGTGCTCAGCTGGATATAGGTCATGGGAATAAGAGGGCCAGTCAATGGCATCAATACCTTAATTATCTAGGAACTGCCTACACACTCTTGCCACATGAGGCTGGGCATTGTCCTGCACCAGGCGGAACCCAGGGTCCACTGCAACAGCATAAGGTCTGACAATTGCTTTGAAGATTTCATCTCAATACCTAACAGCAGTCAGGGTACTGTTGGCTATGACAAGGATATGCCTCCCCAGACCATCACTGACTCACCACCGAACTGGTCATGCTGGATGATGTTACAGGTAGCACAATGTTCACCACGGTGTCTCCAGACTCCCTGACGCCTGTCACATGTGCTTGATGTGAACCTGCTCTCATCTGTGTAGAGAACGGGGTGCCAAATGCAGACGTGCCAATTCTAGTGTTTTCTGGCAAATGCAGATTGAGCTGCACACTGCTGGGCTGTGAGCACAGGTCCCGCTTTAGGACATTGGGCCTGAATGCCACCCTCATGGAGACAGATAATACTGGGTTTGTACACAGTAAAATAGTATAATGTTACAAAGAGGATGGGTCTGTCACACTGTTGCTGAATCTAATCTCCTCTAGCATTTGGCCTGGCAGCCTCATGGCCAGAAATCCTGCTCATTCCTCTTCAGACCGCCCTCACATTAGCTGAAGAGTGTTCTCATTTCTGTCTCAGTGCTGTAGGTGTTCCTTCCATTATCTTCCTCCTTAGTTCCTTTCGGATAGATTTAATCAAATGTTTCACACTGTGCGCACAGCAGTTTATTTGAAAAACAAAAAAACAAAACCAAACCCCACTGTAATTATAACTAGAAAAGCACTCGGAGAGCGCAGACCTCCGCCAAGCAGCTTGGATTTCCCACCATTTTATTATTTTATCCACTTCGCTTCAACCGATCACCACCAAAATTTTATCATCATATTATTTAAAATTCTCACACTCACAAACACAGTTACAGATATACAAAACAATACAAAATATGCAATACAAAAAGAAAACAAAAGGTGAGAAATCAATTACACACAAACAGACACAAATTACTGCTTCCCTCTCTCCCCCTCCCTCCCTCACGATTTGCAAGTATGGCACCCTGAATAAGAGCATTCAAATTTAGAAAAAAAAGAAGATTTCAAAAGCCCTCTGGTAGTTGAATGCCTCTGGGACAGGCCCATTTATGGCAACCCACTGGATCCATGGCGTGCGTGATCCGGCCGAGGCGCGTATGCCGGAGCTAATAGCGGCCATTCAAGACATGATCCGGTGGGTGCGCCACTTTAAGCGGTCCGACCCATAGATATCATATACAGTAGGGGGCTGTCCCATTTTTTCACACTTGGCTTTTCCACACTATTCAGAAAAAGTGCAGGTACATAAAGATATTGGAAATATTGCAGTTTTGGTTGAAGACATTATATCAAACATTCATCCCAGTATACACAGATGGATCCAAAGCTTTGCTTTGTACGGAAGCGCATTGCATTCACTGGATAAAAAAAAATTAGACACCTTATCTCGTAATTACGAGACCCTGATCTCGTAATTATGAGAAAAGATCTTTTCTCATAAGGTAGCAGCTGTGACCCTATGCGTCGTTTCTCCTCCTCCGTTTCACTCAAATGAGCAAGGAGCAGGCATCAATGAATCAATCAATGTAGCAATCAATGTATCATCAATGTAGCAGGCTATTCGTTCATCAGTTGCGTTGCTGTTACTCACCACCTTGGAGAAACATTCTGTCAACGTTGGCTCAGCCCTCTGCGCATCACATAGCCGAGCCCGACTCACTGGGAGAGACAGGCGGTCACTGACACGTGCGTCAGGACCGTTGCGCACAGGCTCAGTGGCACTGTCAGTACAGGTGACAGCCGCAGCACCCTTCCTGACATGAGCACAGTATCAGACAAAGACACATCATTTTCAAACGCATTCTTTAGTGCTTTTTTTAGTGCTTGTGCACGAGTTATCACACAAGCAGGATACTGACCTGTGTTTTTGTGATTTACCTGACCAGGCTCGGTGTGCAGGGGTGAGTTTAACACCTGCAGCGAAGGAGTCACTTTTCCTCCCGCTATGTCCTTACCCATCAGGAAACCAATACCTCCGATAGGCAACTCCGGACAGACAGACACAGGGAAATAACCGGTGATTAGTTCAGACTGGACATAAACACGGTGGACGGGTTGGAGCAGGTACCCCATTTCCACACCATGCAAGACAGAACCATAACCACATGCAGACTGGTTAGAAAAGGGCAGGACAGAGGAGAGAATTACAGACTGTGAACAAGCTGTGTCTCGCAGGATACGTACCGGATGCTTGTCAGCAGGATCACAGGCCAGGGCCAGTGAGTTTTGTTCTGCTTTTATTAATCCTATCCCTTTAGGAGGAGTAGGCTGTTTGGCTTTCACTTGTTCTTTATGTTTAAGTGTGAGACAGTTAGCGATGACATGACCAGGTTTGTGACAATAGAAACATTCTTTTTCTTCCTTTTGGGAAGTGTTAGGCCTACTGGACTGAACAGGGACAGAACTCTTCCTCTCAGCAGAGACGCTAACAGATTGAGGGCCAAATGCAGTTTTGTGCGTGATGTACTCATCAGCTAGCACGACAGCACAGGAAAGAGAGGAAAGTTTAAGTTCATAAGTTTATTTTACTTTATTAATCCCCTTGAGGGCAAATTCAATGTTCCCCTCAGCCAACCTTTTGTTCATTCAGATTCACAATACGATCGGGCAGACACCTTTTAAACTCCTCCACTAACAACATCTCTCTCAGAGACTTGTAGTTAGCCACAGAAATTTTTTTTAGATCAAATCCAGTCGCCATACCCATGACCGATAATAACCACAATGTCCATAAAAAAGATAAATACACGATCCCAGGACCCCTTTCATGGGTAAATATCCCGGACGAGCCCCCACGTATGTTACGACCCAGCTCGTTAAGGGAAAAGGGAAGTAACACACACACACAAACCGATGGAAGGATTGCAAATTAAAGTGTATTTATTTTTAAAGACAAATGGAAATTAATAACAAAACCAACAGAAAAGGTTCACCAGGTGCTGTCAAATCAATAAATAAATATAACAAAAAGAGGACTCCTTAAAATAAAATGGAGCTATCTCTCTAATTTCTAATGTGAATTGTGAACGACAACAAATCAAGTACTTCTTTAAAACAAAACCTAACTAACTGCTCTAGTGCGTGTTGAAAACAGAAATACAAATGGCCAGCACCCCTAAACCTAGTGTTGCTAAACCATTTGACAAAATCCTAACAGTGAGTGCAGGTGACCAAAATCAGGATTGAAACTTACCCCTGGCCCAAATCTGGGTAACACACAAATCAAGAGCTCACACTATACAGAAAGACTGACACACACCAATCGATCTCATAAGGTGCCTACCAGCGGCTGCAGGGCACAAGGCAGCATTTTATATCCTTTCCCCGCGCTGTCGCTGTCTGATTGGCGGAGCCCCGCACCAACCTGCCGCACCAGTCAGCTGCCGGGGTATCCACCCAGGTGCTGGAAGGACACGCCCACTGGAGATGCTCCGCTGCAGCACAGCAGGATAGAACACACACACGCAGAGGGGAAACAATGCCAACGGCCCAAGGCCGTAACAGAACTCATTGATGAAATATTTTGAGGCACTTCTTTTTAAGCAGCAGTTGTTAGGATTCCTATTTGGGTCTTGTTATTGTAATCTTGTATTTGTTGTTGTGTAGTCCCTTAACACTGCCTTGTTCAGTGTGTTTCTTGCGGGATCCCATTCGTCATGTCATGCTCCCTCTGACACCTACTGTAAATCATGTTGTGTGAATGTTTTATGTGTTGTCGGTGGACTGTAGGAACTGAATTGCCCTTTGGGGATAAATAAAGTTTATCTGTATCTGTATGCTTCTAGCTTGTTAATGCCGGATCCATGTCTGCTCTGTGACTCAATTTCTGGGTCGCAGAGGCAAGCAGCAGGTGTCATTGTTATAGGGGGAATTACTTCATTTGTAACCTAAATGTTTAGTTTAATGACACAGATTTGTAGAAATGCTGTAAGAACCTTAGAAAATAATTATTTCACAGTACATTGCATATTTTGCCATTGTTCATTTCTACTGTGTAAATTTATATTGAAAATGGACTTATTTGTTCGGAGTATCTTTCACAATGAATTCTTATGGGTCCTTTGGACATGCAAAGGCAATACTGGTCACATCTCAACATCAGTGCATCAGTGCAGTAGTGTACAACACAAACACAGCGTGTTACATCACAGTATAGTTCAAGATGTTGGCCGATCAGTGCCAACTGGCACAACTTGCTGTGCTAATTTCACAGACCGTTTTTGTTGACATAGTTGTCACAACAAAGACAGAACAGCCCATTTGTAGCAGTTCAGCCAGCAGAAACTGAATGTTGCTGGTGAGGGTTGGGCTTTTATCACTGTACATGTTAAAAGTTTGTTGTTAACTCTGTAGTCAATCCTCTGTTAACATAGTCAACCATATCGGGTCCATGTCATTGGTCCAACAGCCCATTAGTTTGACATCCCGTTAGTCCAACTGTCCGCGGTGCTGAACGGCTCTGGGGGGTCAGCTGGGAAAGGCTTGAGGCGGAGCAGGCTCACGGCCTATGTGTTTGCCACTTTCTTTTTCATTTTAACCCACACCATGATCTTTTCCTGACCCTAACCAAGTGGTTTTTGTGCCTAAACCTAACCAGACCTTAACCACAGGGCATCATGATGATTTCAGAACAATGGGACTGTGGAACAATGGGTTTAATATGGTCGGAAAAATGGGCTGTCGGACCAATGGGCAGTTCCCGCCATATCAAGAGTCTTGAAAAGCCATCCATTGCTCGATTTATACACACACCAAATGGCTTAAATTTGTTGTAAGAGTCAACGTGCCACATAAAATTAGGCCCAGGGTTAAAGTACATGCGCCGCATCAGGCGATTTCTCCGTTTCTGTTCAACAGCATGGGGGCCGAGAAATTTTAACAAATGCCGCACCGTAGTTTGGGTGACAACATATCCAGCTTGGATGCAGTTGAGATGGTGGAGCTTGTATCCATGGAGCCTCCCGTGCCCCTCCAGTTGATCAATGAGGAACGAAGCTACCTCAAGAGGGTCGGATTCGTTCTTCCTTCAGTATAACCCCATGCATTTCAAAATCCTCCTTAGAGTACGCATACTGATATAAATCTCATCCACTGAGCCCAATAACTGTAGAATCTCACCATGTCTCAAGCCAAGCATGAAGTAGAATTTAATTGAATTGTGTAAACGAGCCATATTCTCGCCTCACATCTCTCACATCTCTTTCACATTGCCAGTAAGGTAGTGAATCTTATCTTGAAATGATCTAAAACCACACTTTCACCTTATTTAGTGAAAAGGTCTGTCACGTTATAATGTGAAAACATCTTATCACGAAATAACGTGATAATTTCACGTTATAACATGAAAAAGAAAACGTGAAAAGATATTGTTATAACAATAAACTTTTCACATAATTACGAGATACTGAGCCGGTTTTTTTTCCCTCCGGTGACAGCAATACGCTGCTGTAGTGTGTGTATGTATATATGCGTGTGTATGTGTGTACATGTATATCATATCTTATCAACTTGAGTTAATATAGTCAAGAGCACCAAAATCTAAGTATAATCACTGTGTGTTGAGTTGTATTATCAATATATTATTTCTTCAGAGTGCTCTGAATTTTCTTTGATTTTATTTGAAGCAAGTTTTACTGAAGAGAGATTTTTGGTTCGAGGGCAGCAAATAAATCCACAACACTACCTACTTACCTACTAACAAAGGGCTGACCATTCATTTCACTGCATGAAAAAAAAACAAAAAAAAAAAACAACAACAACTTTTCTTCTCAAAAGGGGATAACTTTTTCCAGATTTTGTACTTGCATGTGGACTCAAATAGACTCTGATGGTCAGCCACAGCTAGGCGTGGAAGATGTAATCTTCAGGCTTCTCTCTCTCTCTCTCTCTCTCTCTCTCTCTCTCTCTCTCTCTCTCTCTCTATGTCTATCCGTCTATGTGTGTATTAATCTGTCTCTCTATCTAGAATCTCTACCCACTCAAACAGGTAGGTGGTGAGTTCTCAGTTTGGCCACACTGCTGTGTAGGAGCAGCTCCACGTGCACTGACACCACTCCTCGGAAAGGTAAACAATAAAAATAAAATAAATAGATAATAAGATGTCAGATATGGCCAGAATTTTAGCTTACAGACCAACACAAGACCAGCAGAGTCAGAACAACAATCAGAATGAGATTTATTGCCAAGTTAGGGTTTTCACTCACACTAAATTTGCTTTGGTTTCTGGTGCATACATAAACATACAATAAACATATTAAGAAGAAATACAAATAAGGCAAAGCATTGCAAGACTCAACAGCTGCAGACTCTGTTTAGACACATTTATTAGTATTATATTGTTATTGAATCATGTGTTAGTTCACCACACTGACAGGCTGACATTCAGTGCTCCAGTTTTTTGTTTTGTTTTGTAGGCCTACCTGCCTCTTTTTAATGTGTTTAGTATTTGCACTGCTGGTCAAGTGTAAACACTAAACACATCATCCAGTCCAGTCACTATAAATACATTAATCAGTGGTTTTCCACTCTGCAAGGTTAAAATTTTGGGTGATGGTGGCTACCCATGCATTGAAAGACCTGTTAGCCATCATCACTCTATACAGAGGACCACTGCAAGGGAAGGTGCAGAGCTGCTTTAATCAGCCAAGGCCTGTTCTATAACAGACTGGGCCTTTAGCATGGTGAAGGTTTGAATGGCATGGCTGCTCTCCGCTCTCGTGTGTGCATGCTGTGGACTTGCAAGAACATGATTACTGGCATTTGTATATTTACATAAAGGCCTGGGATATGGGTCACCATACGTCAGGATAAGCAATGTGTCTTTTTGTTTCAATGTATATTCTTTTACATGCCATGTGTTACTGGATCAGAGATTTCTTGTTTGATCTCGCTCAGAGAGTAGGAGTATCGCCATCTCTGCTGAGCCCTCAGCCTCAGCACTGACACTCCTCAGGGATGTGTGCTGAGCCCCATACTCTATACTACTACTGCTACTCTATACTCTACCCATGACTGCAGCCCCCGCACACCGGAACAAAGCCATCATCAAGTTTGTGGATGACGTGGTGGAGCTCATCTCTGGGGGGGATGAAACTGCATACAGAGATGAGTTCCAGAGGCTGTCAGTGGTGTGCACAGAGAACAACCTGGTCCTGAACACCCTCAAAATCAAGGAGCTGATCATCACCTACAGAGGGAAAAAATCGGATCCACATCCCATCCACATCAACGGAGACTGTGTGAAGAGGGTCTCGCAATTCAAGTTCCTGGGCGTATACATAGATGACCTGTCATTCAATGCAAATACCACTGCGCTTGTGAAAAGGGCACAGCAGCATCTCCATATCCTGTGGATCCTCAGAAAGAACAACCTGGCTGAGCAACTGCTGGTGTACTGTCACTGCTCCATGAAGTGTGTGAAATATTGCCACCTGGAAGGCGTTTCAGGACCATTAAATAACAGACAGAAAAAAAGTTTCTATCCCTGAGCCATTACTACACTCAGTATGAACACCTGAAATACACTGTGATCTCTTGTGCAATATGGTAGTCAGTGTACAATATAATTGTTTTACCCATAAGTGTAATGTTCAACACAGTGTGTGGGCGAATGTGCAATGTTTTGTTTTCATGTTTTTTAACTTCCTTTTCATTGTTATGTTTTATTTATCTTATTTTGTAATTATGCTATTATTTTTTTTCTCTTTTGCAAGGATAGGCACCCAATTGTGTTGTACTTGTGCAATGAGTATACAGGTCTATATATCTATGCCTCCCAGATATTTAAGTTGTGCTGTTATGTTCTAAAGCAAATCAATACATGTGATGTTTTAGGAGCTGTGTACCACACTCCTGTCCTTAGAACATTACCCTGGATAAGGAATTTGTGAGACCTTGTTAACTATGTGGCTAAAATTGTTAAGACCCAGGGTTTGAATGACACTGATTCATACAGGGAACGTTTTACAGAGAACATTCTGGTAACCTTCTTTAAACGTTCAATTAACCTTCCAGGGCTTGCATGGCCTCAAATCACTGGCTAGTTTTGTCTTTGCCTTTTGTCATTTATTAAAAAAAAAAAGATAAATCACTTTTCTATAATACATCACTGATATTTCAATGGAATAAATTACCTATTGACTTATTCATACTTCAAAAACAGCATCAATAAGTGATTAACAAAGGGGGGATAAAAAAAAATAAAAAAAATAAAATAAAAATCAACCAGCCACCCTCCTCCCCTGACAAGTAAAGAACATTCCCTCCATAAGTAAAGAACAGTCCCTAAAGTGCGGTGAGGTTTGTGGGCCATTACCTGCCACAGAGAGAGAAATGTAAATGGCTCGTTTCTCCTCTGACACGACACATACCTGTGTGCCGCCACAGCTCGGTTGTCCAGGTACTACTGGACAGTCATGACACCAACGAAAGAGGAAATTACTGGACCCGGAGTTGGACTTCTCTGTCGCTGGTAAGCCGTTATCTTGCGCCGCAGAGCACTATGACGCGGAAATGAGCGGTAGTCTAGAAAACTAGGTTTTTTTTGGAGGGCGCTCATGCGCCCTCACATAGATTGTGCCCTGGGCAGTCGCCTACATTGCCCATAGCAAAAACCGTCCCCAAACAATAAAATTACTGGTGAGATGTAGACACACTGAAACCACTAGAATGTGATGCAATATGCTAAATAACAGTAACAAATCTCTTCATTTGGAAGAAAACTGAGCTCATAATAAACTTAATTACCTCATCACTTATTCTGAATTTGATGCCTGCAAGGACATGTTTACCACTGTGTTGCATTACCTTTCCTTTTAAAAACACTCAGTAAGTGTAAGGTCAAACTGTGATTTGTGATATTGGGCTTTATAAATAAAATCTAATTTCAATTCAGTTTCAGTTTTATTTATAAAGCCCAATATCACAAATAACAATTTGCCTCACAGGGCTTTACAGCACATGACATCTCTCTGTCCTAAGGACCCTCACAGCGGATAAGGAAAAGCTCCCCAAAATAAACCCTTTACCGGGGGAAAAACGGTAGAAACCTCAGGAAGAGCAACTGAGGAGGGATCCCTCTTCCAGGACGGACAGACATGCAATAGATGTCGTACAGAACAGATTAACATGATAAATCTGCAGTAATCCATATGACACAATGATACATAAAGAGAGGGAGATACAGAGAGAGAAACTGAAACAGTAAGAGATGCAGGGCAGACAGTAATGACAATAGCCACAATAACATTAATTTTAGTAATGATACTGAACTGAATTGAATGGATATATCTATTATGCTGGGGGATTTTGATTGTTGATACAAAAATGCATTCTTCACTATTGTTGCAGCTGGTGAAGGTGGAGCTCCTTTTAATTACTTTGTATAGCACTAGGTATTTTAATCAACAACAAAAAAAATCATAATTTATGTTTCCTTTTAGGTTTTGTGTGAATAATCAGAATCTTCAAAGTAATTCCAAAGCTAATAAATAAATGTAGTGGAGTACAAAGTGTAATATTTGCAAAAAATATATATTTCTATTAAATTACAAGTACCTCAAAACTGAACTTAAGTGGGCATAAAGCCTACAACCCATATGTCTTTGGACTCTGGGTGGAAACTGGAAAACCTTGAAAAATCCCACACTGACATGAGGCGAACATGCAAACACGCAAGAGAAACCTTGTTGCTGTGAGCTGACAGTGCTAACCTCTGCACCACTTTGCCGCCCATCATGTGATATCATTCAAAAGCATGCAAGAACATTTTTATAAGCCATCATAAATGGGAGACTTTGTACAGTTCTATGGCCTGTGTCACTCGATCATCTGTGGAACTTGATCTAAACACATGTGCGCACACACGCGCACTTACACAAACGCTACTATACCCTCTTACATGCACAATCATACTCTCACACAAACACCACTATACTCTTACACAAACAGTACTATACCCTCTTACATGCACAATCATACTCTCATACATACACCACTATACTCTTACATGCTATGACAGTAAATAAAAGAAAACATGATAAATATAAGAGAGTATAGTAGTGTTTGTGTGAGAGTATAGTGGTGTATGTATGAGAGTATGATTGTGCATGTAAGAGGGTATAGAAGTATTTGTGTAAGAGTATAGTGGTGTATGTATAAGAGTATGATTGTGCATGTAAGAGGGTATAGTAGTGTTTGTGTAAGAGTATAGTGGTGTATGTATGAGAGTATAATTGTGCATGTAACAGGGTATAGTAGTGTTTGTGTAAGAGTATAATGGTGTATGTATGAGAGTATGATTGTGCATGTAAGAGAGTGTAGTAGTGTTTGTGTAAGAGTATAATGGTGTATGTATGAGAGTATGATTGTGCATGTAAGAGAGTATAGTAGTGTTTGTGTAAGAGTATAATGGTGTATGTATGAGAGTATGATTGTGCATGTAAGAGAGTACAGTAGTGTTTGTGTAAGAGTATAGTGGTGTATGTATGAGAGTATGATGTTACATGTGAAACCAAGTATGAATTATGTCTCAGAGGGCCTCTCATAAACAGGAGCAAGCTTCCACTAGTAGTACTCGCTTTTCACTTAGATGCTGAGTAAGAATCCAAGCTCACAAACTGACTTAGATGGGTTGCATGAGCAGCCTTGTTCAGTTCTTCAGTTTTATTTAAAAAGCCCAATATCACAAATTACAATTTGCCTCAGAGGGCTTTATAGCACACAACATCCCCCTGTCCTTTGGACCCTGACAGTAGATAAGGAAAAACTCCCCCCCAAAAAACCTTTAACAGGAAAAAAAGAAGCGTGAGAGGGCAGTGACAACACATAATATAAAAAATAAATAAATAAACAAATAAAGTGTGCTCTAAAATGTGGCATTATGAGATAAAAATTGATAAAAAAAAATGTCTTATTGGGGAAAAAAAGCCAAAATCAAACAAAATCAGACATGTGAAAAAGGGAATTTTAGACAAAAACGATTTCCAATAAAATTCAATCAATATGAAAATAGATTAAAAAGAAATTTTCAGTTGAGGTTCGTTTTAATAATCTATTCAATTGTTTCATAAATTGTTGGTTCATATATATATTTCATACAATATATTCATATGATCATTTCACAGTGTCTTCATAAAATGTTTTTAATATGAACACTGTGGGGTTCCATACAGGAACGTGTACATGTAGCGTCAGCTAGTGTGTTAATTAGTGACATATTAAACTTAGGAGGAAGAGGTCACAGACTTTGCCAATGAGATTATAAGTGATATTATGCAATCCATCCTTTTCTTTTCCCTTCCAGCTTACTCTCCTCCCTGTAACTCAACACGTTCAGCTCTGTCTGAGTTCTCAGATAACAGATTCACCAGGAGACTCAAACAGGTAGGCTATTTTTTATTTCACACACAGTATATATACTGTATATTTATTTATTTTTTATCTATCTATCTATCTATCTATCTATCTATCTATCTATCTATCTATCTATCTATCTATCTATCTATCTACCTGTCTGTCTGTCTGTCTGTCTGTCTGTCTGTCTGTCTGTCTAGCTAGCAAGCTAGCTATCTGAGTCTCTCCTAAAAACATTTCAATAGTTATCTCATGGGCAACATGATATTTTTTCATCTTCATATACAGTGCATTATTGCTAATATTACCACATTATTCACCTTAATTCACTCAAAATGCTTATTTAAGGCATTACAATAGTCAGAATCACTTTATGTACGTGCTGTCATTGTATAATACTGTTGATGTTTCAACACACTGAAATATAGGTTTTTTTCCCCATCTCTGCCTTACTGTAATATTGACAAAAAATTGGACAAGATGTCGCAGATGTTGCAGATGTCTATAACTGGGACTAATTAGCTTTAGCCTTATCTATTGAAAATTCAAAGTCGATAATATCACAGAAAATAAAGATTTTGCATGTTTTTCTAAGGTTTTTTCCAGGCTCGTGGAGGGTAAAACTACTGTACTGAATAAGTGATTGAGAGTGAAAAAGCAACCAGCAAATTAAATCAGGAGAGACTCGTTTTTATGGTAAAAGGATATTTATTAACATGTGAACTAATGAATAAGAATGTGGAAAGTCTTTGGCAATCAGACCCTGTAGAGATGGTTTGATTTAAGGAGGGTGTTAATAGGGATATATATATATATATATATATATATATATATATATATCTATAGCCCTTTGAATTTCCACTTTCACCTCCCCTTTAAATGTTCAGTGTTGAGTGTTGGTTCTTGACTCTGAATCTAACTTTAAGTTTTGATACATGGTAAGTGGCTTGTGAATACATCTGCAGGTTGATACCTTTCTATAATGGTTCAGTGGCAGTATGGTCCAAAGGTGGATGGATGTTTAAGCTGTAACTCACTCTGACTGTTAAAACAAGTGATGGATTCTTTAGATGGGGACAATGCAAGGTAAGACTCCATAACATCTTTTTGATTTAAACAGTTCAATCATAAAGTGATGATGTGATCATGATCTATACAACTGAATGCACAGACTTTAGAACATCTTAAGGTAAATTGCTATAACTAATGATTAACATAATGCCCTGAGAGCTTCACCTCAACTCTATACTTTGTACAGTGATAATTTGGACATTGCATAGAGTAAGTGTCAGAAAACTGTTTACTTTTCAGGGTGAGTGTGAAGGGCCTCGTGTCTACTTTCCTTGACAAAGACTTGTCACGAGTGTCTGCTGGCTCAAAGGACAAGAAGGATGGGGGCAAAAGGTACAGAAGATCTTCCAGCAAGATTTTAATATTTAAAGTAATTTCACACAATATTTACCTCGTTAAGAAAGAAGAATGTTTACAATGAGTGAACAACTTGCATTTGAAAAATTATTAGTTATGAGCAAAGACATTTGTTGCACTCATTTGTTTATGAAAAGGCGTGGCACAAGAAAGGCTGATTTCTACTTGTAATAGATAGGGGTTGTATTTACTGTAGCACCTAAAGGGTTTAAAAGTACACGTTATTTGACTAAATGTGCTCATGTCATTATAAAGACATTCTTTTGAACAATCCTTTGAGGTCCCTTATAGCAAACAGTACGAGAATATAAATCCACAGCCTCACAAATTTAACATGGGGGTAAACTCTCTAAACACACTGTAAATCTGTAAACTGTCTTCCAAAGTTACTTTAAAATCAAATTACATTCTTTTGTTTTTGTAAATTTTTTGGCAAGACTTTTAATTGCCAGCGTTTATAGAAATAGTTTTGGTAAATATGCTGATTTGCATTCTTGCTGACAGTTACATGAGAAGATTGGTAGCCTACCATTCTCATATCTGTTTCGTAAATATTAAGTGACAGCTAGCAGCCTGTTAGCTTAGCTTTGCACAAAGACTGGAAATGGGGAAATGGCTGGTGTGGCTCTGTCCAAAGTAAACAAAATGTACACCTGGCACCTGTACAGCTTATGTATCAACAAGTTATATCTCAGTTGTTAAATCCATTAATATGTAAGTGTAAAAATCAACACAACCAGCCTAATTGCTTTATGTTAAGTCAAGCAAACTGCCTCCTGGCAGTAGCATAATAACTAGCATACAGACATGAGTGTGCATCAATGATCTGTTCAAATTCTTAGAAAGAAAACAGATTAGCATATTTCCCAAAATGTATACATTCTCCTTTACATGGCAATTTTTTTTAATAATCTACACTTTGTTTTGTTTCTCCACAAAAGTTGTTTTAAAAACTGTACTTTTATATGTGTTTAAGAGGCTTTTATGTTTTTCAGTGTGAAGACACCAGGGTCTACATACTCTGCGAGTCAGAGTACTGGCTGTGTGTCAGAGAAGTCATCAAAGGACATCCCTCTTCATTTTAGAAAAGAACAGTAAGCCTAATGAATAACTAATTCATTTACATTCTGGTGTAATATCTACATTGTATGATAAAAAAAGAACATTGTCATCTTGATTGCCATTGTGCTTTGATGATTTGTAATCACACTCAATAAAATTTCATGTGAAATAAAGGAGTATCATCTTAGGTTTATGTAAACAGGGAATGAGAATGTGGTATCATCAGCATAAAGTCAGGCATTTTATTAGGAGTAAAGCCTGATTTATGGTAGGATGCTCCACACTTTTGATGTATGGGTCAGTGCTGCTGGGTTGGTGTCATGTTGCAACGTGACCCACACGCTGTACCCATAGAGTCCTGTGTAGGGTGGAGTCTCTGTAAAATAAAATGAAAGTGATGCTCTAGGCATAGCTGTCTATCTTGGGCCACCCATAGAGTCCAGTAGAGGTCTCTGCCTATACTAATACAACTAGGGTTACAATATTGTAACCTTTGTTTCTAACATTGCCATGGAGATAGTAGTTTTCAATCCACATGTATGACCTGCATTCAGTGTCTCTGTCTACAGAGGCAGCCATCTGCAGCAGCTTCTGGGGGGCTGAGAGGACAGCAACCTGCCAAACTGCATCCACAAGGCTCACTAACAGTAGACTGAACCAAAAAAATTCTCATGTCAGCTGCACATGAAAAAATCAACAGTGTTTGTATTTACTGATTCATTAATTTTATCTCCCAGCCCACTCAAATCTGTTGCTCACAGACAGACCGGGAGCTGATCAGTTGATGTAAATACGGTTAATATGTTAAAAAACATATACAGGGGGATGCTGGTTTAAACAGCTGTCTGTTTCGATTATGTTGAGTGCCCTACCTTAAATCATGCTTCAGGGTAAAGGCCTTTACATACCAAGTCCATGCTTTGTCTGAAATTGTTGCACGTTTAAAATATACAAACTTACGTTGTATCAATCATATTTACACACCAACTCTGAAACTTAAAGGGATAGTGCACCCAAAAATGAAAATTCAGCCATTATCTTCTCACCCATATGCCGATGGAGGCTCAGGTGAAGTTTCCTCACAACACTTGCGGAGATCCAAGGGGAGAGGGGCTAGCAGCACAACTCCACCTAATGCAGGCTGACGGCTCCCCAGATTCAAACGTCCAAGAACACATATTTGAAACCACGAAATATCTCCATACTGCTCGTCCTCAGTGATCCAAGTGTCCTGAAGCTCCGACATAAAAAGTTGTTTGGAAAAACGTCATTTGAACTGTTTTTAGCCTCATTGTAGCCTGTAGCTCTAACTGCCTCTCTGGGCACCGCACTCATGTGTGCGCGCTTGCGTGAGACCAGCGAAAGCACGTGAACACACATGAACGCGGTGCCCATGTCTCAAGGTCTCGTGCAGTATGGAGATGTTTTTTGGTTTCAATTATGTGTTTTTGGATGTTTAATTCTGGGGCGCCCAGCCTCCA
The DNA here is from genome assembly GCA_035609425.1 of Epinephelus awoara. Lineage (NCBI taxonomy): Eukaryota > Metazoa > Chordata > Actinopteri > Perciformes > Serranidae > Epinephelus > Epinephelus awoara. The sequence continues at coordinate 6,082,230 of CM069295.1, read as the reverse complement.
TTAGATGGAGTTGTGCTGCTACCCACTCTCCCCTTGGATCTCCGCAAGTGTTGTGAGGACTCTAAAACTTCACCTGAGCTTCCCTTGGGATATGGGTGAGTAGATAATGGCTGGCTTTTCATTTTTGGGTGCACTATCCCTTTAAGCCCATCATGAAAGTTTTCAGAACAGTTTCAATTTTCAGTTTTTTTTTTTTTTTATCTTTCAAACATCTCTAGTAAGTAGTTTGACCAAGAAGCAGTGAAGAAAATGTGGTGTAACTTGGAGGAACATACCTCCACAGTAAGAGGACAAGTGCAGAAGTGGACAGGGAACCAGCAAGAAAAGTAGGTGGAAATACAGTGAGGCAATGCCCTTCTTGAAATATTAGAAGACAAAGAGAAGGTAAGGTTAGCCCTTCTAGATATGCACAGCTAGCTGTGGTGCCAAATGCAAGACGCAGGCAGAGAGTGGCGACAACCTTGGAAGTACTTCCAGTGGAGAGAAGCAAGAAATCAAAAGTGTCTTTCCACTTGGTCTCATATTGCAATTTTTTTGCAACAAATAGAGCACTAACCCATCAGGCTCAGTGTGCAAGGTGTCCATGCATGACAATTTTTATCAGGTGACCAATTAAGAAATGCATATGAAAGATACGGACTTGGTGTGCAAAGTCCTAAGAATGTCATACAATGGCTGTTTACTGTAAGTGTCAAAAAGAACACTATAACAGTAAATAAGATTCAACACAGGTAATGTAGTTTAGTATACAGCCACATGATTGTGTAGCTGGCATTTGACCTGTAGATCTAAAGGTCCTGTACCTACTTGTTTGTAAGTTGGATATGGGCCTCCAAAGATTTAAAGTTTTGAATTGAACATGTTTAGGAGCTAATGCAAACCAGATGGAAATCAGGGACTGTAAGATTAATGGGTGGCAAGCTGTTAAGGTCCTTTGACCATTCTTTATTTCCTAATTTGTAAAGATTGATATTAACCAACTTCAATTTTGTAATATTTCACTCATTTTCCTCTGTCGATAGCTTCTCCTTATATGGACATTTTTCTTTTCAGCATATTTGTTGACTCAAGGACCTCTTGTGGTTGTGATGACACAAAATTGTTGAGTCCTGTTTTATTGTCAGTTTTAATCCCCTCACTGACTGCTGACTCTTCACTCCTCTTAACTGGCTGGTAGGGGCCACAGATTTTCTAGAAATCTTACCATCTCTTCCAGGCCACATTTTAGCCTTAATTGTGCCTCAAAAAACTGACATCCCAAAAAAATGTTGGTCTCATTTTGAACCAGAACAACTGCAGATCAATTCAAAACCCCATATGTTATCATTATCCTTACTGCCCAGCTTGACTGAAAGGGAGCCAGGAGGGACAAGTCCATCTGGTGCAGCTGCACAGCGTTCTTCTTCTTCCTTGGTGTTTAAAGTCAGTCAACATCCAAAATATTGCATTACCGCCTATCAGTTTAGTCCAAATCTTCATATTTTTTTCAAACCTGTCTCACTCTGTGACCTTTCATGTCGGCATGATGCATGATGCGTGGCTGGCCGCTGTTATTGTTATTGCCTGGCGGTGTCAGGTGGAAACTTGGCGGGACAACAACAAATGTTAAACTAGTGAAAGAGCGAGTAGGGCGGGCAGGAGGGGTGGTGGATGGGTCAAACAACCACCAGCTTTTACAAGTAAGGCCGGTGTGTGCTCCCTGTATAATTGTAAAAACAAGCCCTTTTTTTTCCTAACCCAACTAAGTTCATTTGTTATTAAAGGAAAAAAAACATCAATTTGCGGTGTTGTACCGACATAGTGCGTTTATTTTGAAAGACACTGCATGCAAACTGTACATTTCCTGTGAAAATGGAACTGTATTTTGAAAACAGACAATGCATGTTACAGGCTGAAGTTGACACGGCGTCCCTGAATATCAACAACCAATGTACCCAGGGTACCTTGCACATCATATCTTGACTTTGAAATTCCATAACCAAATGTTAATATGTGATGAGGCTGGAGTGAGAATGTGTTGATTTTTTCTCCATTCATTTGTTTTCATTTTTTGTTCACAAAACTGCTTTGGATAAGTTAAAAAAATAAATAAACCCACAAATTAATGATGAAGTACAAGTAATGTACAATTATAATCTTTAGTAGTTCTTTTCTAGCGGCATTATTTAGCTATAAATGAATGGAAACACTGTGTGTCTATGTTCCCTGAAATTTACTCATGTAGAGTCATGAGTTTAACTTTACATTCATGTAGATGATAGACTAAATTATAAAAACATTTAAGCAATGATAGATATTACAAGTCAAAGATGCCATACATCTTTGATAATGACCAAACAGTATGTGGATACTCATTTTATTTGAGATGTTTCAATGAAGAAATTGTTTGTTTGGGTGGAAACGGAAGCTGGTGGCACCTCTTTGCTGTTCATCTCTCAACCTGAGGTGGATGAGGTATAGTCTGATGGCCACGGGAAGATGGGACTTCCTGTTGCATTCTGTGGTGCATCAAAGTGGTATCAGTCTGTTGCTAAATGTGCTTCGTTGTACAGAGGGTGGGAGTTATTGTCCATGATGCTCTGTAGCTTGTGTAATATTCTCATCGCTGACATGATGAGACAGTTGCTGCTTGATGGAAGGATTTAGCAAACAGAGAACCGATGTTGTCTTTCTTTCAGATGGGAGACAGCAGACGGTGACTACTCTGCCTATGAGACTGACTTGTCTTCAAAAGACATCCCTCTTCACTTTGACAACAAAATGTAAGGCAGACTTTTGACTTCAGTACATTATTTTTATCCCATCAGTTTTTATTTTTTATTTTAGTGGTATACACTGTTCTCAGTGAGTTCCTGGGAAAGTTGAATAAACAGAAATTGTGAACTGATGGAACATACTTTTGATAAATCTAGCATCTTTTTCATTAACATATTAAAGCTGGGGTAGGCATTTCCATCATTGGGTAAAAATCCTGGAGCGAGACTGGGTTGATAAAGAGCTCGCATATGCCCATGGTGGTGGGAGGGGCTTAGGACAGAGACGGGAGAGAGGAAAATTACAGGAGGAGGGTGTATTTTTAAAGTCTGCCATTATTCATTTATTTTTTGCCTTTTCCAGATTTCTGGCTACCCTAGCTTTAGATTTTATAGAGGTGATTATAATAATCAGTGATTTTTTTTTTTTCACTTCCTTTCAGCAAACATGGCATGCTCCAACATTTGATTTCTCCTATGGGCCCATCCAGGTATGTTTCCTGCATATAAATGTAATAATTATATAATGTGTAAGTGTCTGATACTATGCTGTACAGGTATCTAATTAACTAGCTGAAAACTCTGTCACATGTACAGTATACTGTGTTTTGTGTGCAATGCTTTTCAGGTTAAAAGTACAGTGTCCTCCATCTGCTGCATATGCAGTTCATATAAGTGACCACAGAGCCCCCGATGACTTTATCCATAGGAGGTAAAAACCACTCTTTATATACTGCAGCAACTTGTGTCATAACATCCTTGCCTAATGTGCTGTTGTTGAAAGAGCAGCTGATGAATCACTTACATATTCTGCACATTTTATTATTACATGTAAGCAACTTTGGTGACATTTCCAAGTGCTGGGATATTATATATGCCTGTCATTATCAGCAGTGTTTCCATATAAACAATTTGTTCTAACACACAAAATCTGTCACATACTCTCTGTCCACCTGGTGTGCTGAGAAACAGCAGGGAGCCCAAAGAAAATATATAGAGCAATACAAATGAGCTCTTTCAACATATATGTTCTGCATAAAGGAGTTTAAACATAATTACGGAATAAACACTCAAAGCAGCTGTGCGGAACTTTACGTTTTCGTTGATTATAGCGCCCCCTTTGGTTGAAGCGGTATGACACTCACAGCCTGGTGTTGTAAAATTCCAACTGCAGCCGGCATTTGGCTTCATTCGTAAAATATCGACTGCAACCTGCAATTACCGCATGCATTTGTTTTGGAGAGCGAGAGGAAAATCATAAATGTTCTGGTGTAGCTCTGAATTTCTTATAAACTGAGGACAACTGCCTGCTGTATATTTGTGTTCATGGTCACAGTCACAGATCATTTTGTGGTGTTTGTTGTAACGTTACTAGACAAAAGCGGTTCACATCAGCTAACGTTACATTTAGCTTGCTTATAACTTCCATGTTGTCATATTGAAGTGAAACAACTTCTAACAAGTTGCGGTATATTCTCTAAATAAAAACAAAAATTACATACCTGTCAATTAGGAAAAGGGATCAGTTTTAAAACCTTTCAAATCTCTCAGCTCTCTCCACTTGGTGAATGCCCGACCGAGGTTTACACGCGTTTGGGCTCGAGCCCTATCACTGTCCCGTTTAGCCTTCTTCTGTTCTTGTGTTCTTTTTCTTTAGATGGTGCTCCTTCTTTATCCGCCATGACATCGAAAGTACAACCAAGTCCTTATAGATACATCTGGTAAAACTGTTAGGTGTTCAGCAATGCCTGTTGCATACCGCTTACTCGAAGAACACTCTCTGTAAACACGGCTCCTTCTTCTTCTGTGGTTTAATGGCTGCGGGCTGCTGTGGGCGTGCAGACTTAGTTCTGCCTCTGGGTGCTGATTCTGGTTTGCTGACTTCCGCTGTGTCCGACCCGAGCTAGGCTACGCTAAATAGCCATATAGAGAAAGGCTTTTTTGTCGCTGTTGGGTTCAAATAAATATGCGGATCTTCAAGGGAGTGTGATATAAACTAGGGACAGTTTTATAAATGGTAAAAAGTTCCGCACAGCTGCTTTAATAATTCTTTTCATAATATCAAACAGACATATTCTGCTTTGAGAAACATCATCTATTTGAATTGAGAGATCAAATCCATGCAGCAATAGGAGTGGGAATCACCAGAGGACTCACGATACAATATTATCACCATACTGAGGTCATGATAGGGTATTATTGTGATATTAAATGTATTGTTCTGGTATTGTGTTGTATGTATTGTGCTGAGAATTGCGATAAAATATATTGCAATATATTACCTTTTATTCCAACTGCAAATTATTTCTCCAAATGAGAACTTTGTCAACATCTATTTAACCTAATGAAATAAAGTTCCCAGTCTGTTTATCTGATCTTAATCAGTTTTATTGCAGCAAAATGTGTGTGACGCAAAGCAGACAGACTGACCAACACCATCATAAAATCTGTCAGATATGCTGCATACACCTGACAAACTTTGCACACACCGCACCCCTATGCAGCAGAGGCTGAGATATGTTTATAGCATGTGTAAATGCCACTAAAACACCTCAGGTATAAACACTTGTGTGGGTCAAGATCCAAAAACACTGGATCCTGCACTTCTCACAATGCAATTGTTCCTCTTTTTGATAGAGTGAACACTCACATTTAAAACTTAACAAAGTTTGTAACGCATGTGTTTTTTTGTTGTCTCTGATGACATCATCTGGGTTATTTATTCAGACTTGACAAAGCTCCTTTATGACTAGTTAAGTCATTTGTCATAAGGCTGGGATGCTCCCCATAATAGCCTGCTGTCACTTTTTAGTTGCTGTTAGCATAGGGTGCATTCTGAGTCACATACTTTTTCTTTATCTTTTTAGTTTGTACTGCAGTTGTCCTAAAAAGTATGTACTGTTGCACACAATTGGGACACTCTACTGTCTCATAATATTACATCCTGAACCTTGACCCTCTCTCTCATATATCAGTTACCTCAGAGATAAAACAAAACACTGCTTGCCAGAGACAGGGGTTAACCTGGAGAGCTCTGCTGTTCTTGGCACTTTGCAATGCGTTTAGTTTTAATTTTGAAGTTATAACTGTATACATTGTAGATTTTCAAAATATTATATTCACCACAGTACAACATAAAGGGTTTTTTTGGGGGGGAGCTTTTCCTTATCTGCTGCTGTGATTTGTGATATTGGGTTTTATAAGTAAAATTGATTAATTGATTGATTGATACCACGTTTCTCTCTCATTAGCCTCTCTTTTCCACCAACATTTCCAGGAACTTTTATTGCCAGGAATTTATTTACCTGGGTAAAATAATTCCTGGTAATCTGTATTCAAATTAGTGTGATGATGTAGATGATTCAGTGTGCGCCCTATCTTTAGCTCTGCGAGCTTATTGGCTGGTAACATGGTAACATTAGTGCTGGTGTAGAGAGTTGGGGCTGTTTGTCTCAGCCAGCAGCTAAATTTAAAAGTATTTTAAGATAAGGGTCAAACTAAGCTAGTCTACATACAGACAGCTGTCATTTGAGCTTATTAGTAACAACTGGCTATCAGCTGAACTAACGTGCTGTCCTTGTGTAAGACATAACTTTAGTGTCAGTGGATGAGAGACTGTGGGCGGAGCATATTGAATATCGCTGTCTACATGTTTACATGTTGGTGCTTGCTGAACACATGTATTGATAAACTACTGGCTTCTTAACCGCTAAGGTTTAATGTCACTTACAGTAACCAGTGCAGCTGCCGTCAACTTGAGTCATTTACGAGTTATCTTGACCTCTTTTCCATCGTGGCCGCTCGGCTGTTCACCGGTTACTGTGTCGCGTCTGTGTGTGTGTGTATGTGGAGGAGTTCAGCACCAGCACAAAAGAACCAATACCATTGGCGCTTATCAATATTATGGTCTTTGATAATTTAGTACCAGGTTTCGGTACCCATCCCGCTGAGGCTTTTCAAAATCCCGGGTAAATGAGAAAAGTTCCTACAGTGGAAAAGGGGCTATTGTTATTTTTATAGTTATGTCCCTTTGTTGTTGGTTATAATTATGATTATTTCATTCATTAAAACAATTAATATTAGTGTTATTACTATTTGACTTGTCATCACTTACTTGAATTATCTGTCAGTCGTCATTGTGGCTTCTGAGAGCTGTCAATCAGTTGACAGTCGGCTGTCAACCTCTCATCTGTTTGCAGCTCTGTTGATGTGGCGAATCATCCAGGGGATTGTGGGTTAGAACAGCCAGAAAAACATGCTGGCTTGCATACTGCAAGCTTGCATACATAAATCTAAATGTTAAATGTTAAATCTCAATCTAAATCTAAATGTTAATCTAAATCTAAATGTTAAATCTAAAGGTTAAATGTTAAATCTAAATGTTAAATCTAAATTTTTAAATGTTAAATCTAAATGTGCTTGGGTAAACTAAATATTTCCCCAAGGACTCAATAAGTTTGTTTCCTAACTGGCATAGCACATGTTCCTTACGTAAGCTATATGAAACTAGCTAACTTTAGCCCAGTGGAGATTTGGTGGAAGCCTGAAGAGACATTTACAAAATAATTGCAACATTTTCTGTGTGTTGTAATTTCCAGTGGTCAAAAATGAAACAAACAAAACAAACAACATTTGATGCTCTAAACACAATCTGACCACCTGGGCTTTTATTTTGTTACTTTTAGATTTATATTCAACATTTAGATTTAGATTTAACATTTAGGTTTAACATTTAATATTTGGATTTAACTGTGACATTATATTTAACATATTTCAAATATTGCTGTACAGTAAATGTGGTAAAATGTGACGTTAAAAAATTCACATTACTTTTTTAAGCAAAATGTGGCAAAATGTTGCTGTTAATTTCAGTGAGAGCCACTTTACAAGCGGCAACCCATACTCAACAATTCTCTGTACATGCTTTTTAATTGATTTTATTTCACTGTAAACCCCAATCCAGCCATGACACGAAATTTTCAGTCCAAATGCAGTGATTGGTTGGAGTTTTCTTAGAGCCATATGAGAATGGTATAATTAGGGTCCGGGCATCTAAGCTGCCAGGACACTATTGTAATCCTAGGTATTCTTCGTCTTCTTCTTCTTTCTTCTTCAGAGGAAATCATACTTCCCATGGGTGAAAACTCACCAAACTTTGCACAAAGGTCCAGTCTCATGCCAGATATCCTCAGCTGTAAACTCAAGCCAATAGTGCTGATGGTGGCGCTACAGCAAGCTTCTAAAGTTCAAAATTTTGAAAATTCATAACAAATCAACCATACGTGCTACAACTTCACAACTTTCATCAAACTGTAGCCCCAATACTGAAGAAACTTTTGTACACTTAAACCTATCAAAAATTATGAAGTTCATCACTCTGTTTTTTTCAAAAACTGTAAAACTTCTTAAACCTATCTCCTAAATGTTTGATTGTAAACGGTACTATAAACATACATGCAAATTCTTGCTAAATAAATCTTCAATGTTCATGAAAAAAATATAGAATTCTAGAGTCATGGTAGATGATGTGTGGCACATTTCAGAATTTTATCTCAAAAACTGAATTTTTGACAGCATTTTGAGTTTTGCTCTAATGTAAACAATTGGAGTCAATGTAAAAAATTTAAACATCAGTTTTTCACTTATGGAGCAAATCAATCATTGTTACAAACAAATTACCAACATCTCCATGCTGTCTAGATGCAATATGTGTATTTTCAGATTTTTGTCTTAATAACTGAATATTTTACAGTGGTTTCAAATCTGCCTTTCCATGCACCTTCCAGAAAGGTAAGTGTCGCTTTAAGTGAAAGAAAGAGCACTGCCTTATTATTGCAAACATGAAACCTAGGCTCACCACACTATATCTTTATTGTTTAATGAAGAGAGTAAAACAGAGGAAAACAAATCAAAACAAATTAAATGACAACAACAAAAAGAGTTACGTTTAACTGACATAAAATTCCTGTCAGACAAGGGTCATGTGAAAAAAAAAGCCAAGGCGAACCATAAGAGGAACATAGAGTCCCACCTGTCCAACAACAATACACGGGAGGTATGGCGGGGCATACAAGACAACATAAACTACAGAGGCTGTGCTGTGATGACAGAAGACCTGAGTGCGCCGCTGGCAGAGAAGCTGAATTGCGTCTTTGCTCACTTTGAAACATCACTACAGCAGCACTCATCTGCTACAGCCAGAGCACGTGAGCGGAGCGGAGCGGGTGAAAATTTTTGCTCCTCGCTCGCAGACCTGTCACTTTGCGCTGCTCGTCCGCTCCGCTTGGTTCTGTGCATTCTTCGCTCCACTCCATCGTAAATTTTATCCCGCTCCACTGGCTCACCACTCCAGTCAAAAAAACTGCGTCGTACTACCCTAACCTGTAATCTTCTACTCACAAATAAAACATGAGCTTGGTAGATTCTCCGGAGAAGCCCTCTCTCTGCAGTTAGGGACCGTTCTACATGGTACCACTGTTGGCAGGGTGGAAATAAGTCAAAGTGTAGGTGAGACAGACCGGGTTAAGTGGCCGACCTCCGGGGAAGCCTTCTCGCCTCTCCCCGGAGTTAGGGACCGTTCTCCAAGGTACCGCTGCTTCTCTTCTCAGTTTATTTTCTGAAGTACACAGTAAACTCCATGGTTTTGAAAGAAAATAGTGTGGGTGTGCACAGGTGCAAAGATGCATTCTGGGTGGGGCATAAGCGACCGGAGCGCTCAACACAAAATCCTCCCGCTCCCCACTCCACTCCACTCACATGCTCTGGCTACAAGCTGGAGCAGGGGCAGAGCTACGTCCGGATGCTTTTTGTGAATTACAGCTCAGCTTTCAATACTATCATTCCTGACATTCTCATCAATAAACTGGTCACTCTCGGCCTTCCCCCTCTCACATGTGTCTGGATAAAGGACTTTTTCACCAACCAGCCCCAGACTGTGAGACTTGGCCCCCACCTCTCCTCCACTCACACGTTGAGTACCGGCTTCCCACAGGGCTGTGTGCTAAGCCCCCCCCTGTACTGCCTCTACACCCGCAACTGCAGTCCGGCCCACAACAACAACCTCATCGTCAAATTTGCTGATGATACCACAGTAGTCGGACTCATCTCAGAAGGAGACGAGGCAGCTTACAGAGAGGAAGTCCTGAAGTTAACAGCCTGGTGCTCAGAGAACAACCTGGCTCTGAATACCAAGAAAACCAAGGAGATCACTGTCGACTTCAGGAGGCACAGCACCGACCTAGGCCCCTGTACATCAACGGCGAGTGTGTGGAGAGGGTCCACACCTTCCGGTTTCTCGGTGTCCTCATCTCCGCTGACATCTCCTGGACAGACAACATCACAGCGGTCATCAAGAAGGCTCAGCAGTGGCTGCACTTCCTGAGGGTCCTCAGGAAGTACAACCTGGACTCCAACCTGCTGCTGACCTTCTACCACTCATCCATCGAGAGCCTGCTGACATACTGTATTACAGTATGGTACAGCAGCTGCACCATGGCAGACAAGGAGAGGCTTCAGAGGGTAGTTAAGGCAGCACAGAAGATCATCAGCTGCCCTCTCCCCTCCCTGATGGACATTTACACCTCCCGCTGCCTCAGCAGGGCAAAGAACATCATCAAGGACAGCTCCCACCCTGGATTTGACCTGTTTGACCTGCTGCCCTCAGGGAGGCGCTATAGGTCATCAGTACAAGTACAAACAGACTCAAGAACAGTTTTTTTCATAAAGCCATAATCACCCTGAACTCACACATGCACTGACTTCACAGCCAAATCCCCCCAACCCCCGGACTTCCCTCTATCCACCCACTGTGCAGTATTTCATTTTGAATGTGAGCTTAATACTAAGCAATTTGTGTATACTGTGCAATATCAGTACTCTCATGGTCCAATATTCGCCACTCACTGCTTTGATCACTTATACTGTGCAATATTCAATATGTGCAATAACCCATACCCATACTGTATACAAGATCCCTATTTATTCTTTTTATAAATATGTATATATAGCGCTGCAGAACTGTGCGTCTACATGTTACTGTATGGTATGCAAGGCAATCTGTTCAAACAAATTGCCCCTGGTGAGATTAATAAAGTTATCTGAATCTGAATATATCAAGATACCTCAATAAAAATGTTTCAGCTGTCTTCAGCTAAGAGAAACTCAGCTTGATGATTAATCGCTTCATTTTTTTTCTCTATTTCAAAAAAAAAAGAGAGGAGGAGGTGATCTGTGACATTTGCCGCCACGCTACAGCTGTGAAGACCTGCTTGACCTGTAATACTTCCTACTGCGAGTATGATGTCCGCCAGCATTATACAGTGAAGGCCCTGCAGAGACACACACTCACAGATGTGTGTGACGAGGTTGAGGGGAAACGCTGCCTGCACTATCAAAAGTCTCTGGATTTCCTCTGCAGGACTGATCAGATGCAGATCTGCAGCATTTGTGCCAAAGGAAATCACAGAGGCCATGACATCATCTCACAGAGACATCATGCTCCAAATCAGGTGAACTTTAAACTTGTTATTGATGGAAAAAAGATCTTGCAGTGGTGACATGCTGCATTTTGGTTATTAATTTTTTTGAGATATTTAAACTTTAAACCTTTTTATGACAGATGCCTGACGGTGCAGAATACTGGGACCAAACACAATCTGAGACAGGTGAGTAAACAGACAAGTGGTCCCTTGTTACAGGCACACTGAAACAGTTTACATTTGTTTAGATGGCACTTCAGCGACAGTGATCTGGCTGTAAAAATAAGCAATCTCACTGAGCTGCAATGAATGCATCACAGAAATGATCCACTTGATAAAGCACACACTGCACCTGAAAAAACAAACTGATACTTGTATAGAGTGTTTGAGTTCGCTCTCACTTAATTTAAGCATATTGAAGTGAAAACAGTGCTGAATCAATATCAGAATCAGAAAACTTTATTGATCTAATGAGTATGTAAATTGTGTAAAAAATATAGAATCGCCTAGTGGTAGAGTGTCCGCCCTGAGACTGGGAGGTTGTGGGTTCGATCCCTGGCCGGGTCATACCAAAGACTACGAAAATGGGACCCATTGCCTCCCTGCTTGGCACTCAGCATCAGGGGTTGGAATTGGTGGGTTAGATCACCACATGATTCCCGAGCGCGGCACCGCTGCTGCTCACCGCTCCCTCAGGGGATGGGTCAAATGCGGAGAACAAATTTCACACACTCAGGTGTGTGACAATCAGTGGAACTTTACCCTTTACCCTTTACTTTACAAAGTATAAAAATAGTATTTTAAGTTTAGAAATATAAAAAATAAGTGCATTATGCTACAATGTACAACACAGTGTACACTGCTCAGAAAATTTTAAACTTAAATCACACATCAGATCTTGACGAACTAATTATTCAAACATTTTTACTGATGTAGATTGTATAATTTGTTGAGAACAAAATGAAAGAACAGTATGGTGTCTCTCTGTTAATCTTGATATTATTCACATTTCCAGAGACAGTTACAGTTACGGTTACAGCTGACACACAGGCCTAAATCAAAAGTCTCTGGACAAAATGACCCATTTTGTTTGCAAAATGCTCTCATACCCATAACCTAAAACATGCCTCAAAAGCAAATATTTCCATCAATCAACACAACTTGTGGTAAAATGCAAATGCATTTGTGCTTGTGCCATTTGTTAATACTTTGCATAGTTTAAGTATGTGTGCCAAACAGACAAGTACGCATATCACAGCATGAACTAAATTCTTTTCTCCAAAGACGTTTTTTACCAGAGATAACAACTCCTGCTGCAGTCTGCGCCATCATAGTTGACACTTTTGAGATGCCCTGTTGAAATACTGAAAAAAAAAAAATTTTTAGGAAAGTTTTCATCAACCACTTAATTCTTGTGTGCAGGTTTTTCTGTGCCCATCAACTGTCATTGATATGTAAGACCTAGTATTCAATTCAATTCAATTCAATTTTATTTATAAAGCCCAATATCACAAATACAATTTGCCTCACAGGGCTTTACAGCATACAACATCCCTCTGTCCTTTAGACCCTCACAGCGCATAAGGAAAAACTCCCCAAAAAACCCCTTTAACAGGGAAAAAAAATGGTAGAAACCTCAGGAAGAGCAACTGAGGAGGGATCCCTCTTCCAGGACGGACAGACGTGCAGTAGATGTCGTACAGAACAGATCAGCATAACAAATTAACAGTAATCTGTATGACACAATACAGTAATCTGTATGACATCCTCGGTAATGACAGTAGCTTACAACAACATTCATGAAAGTAATAATACTGTCGTTATAGTTCTGACTACTGTGGTACAATATGTTGAAAGTATATATTAGTATCAGGCAGTATACATGTATGATAATATCATATGTCTATAATAGCAGTAGAAGTATGACTAATGATTAATGATGGCAGCAGCAGCAGCAGGCATCTGGCAGGACCACGGCAGCAGCACAACCACACACGTCACACTATCCAGGCACCGCTGCAATACGAGTTAACCTGAGAGATAGTGGAGCACAAAGGCTCCGGAGAAGAAGCCGAGTTAGTGACATCCAGAATGGCCGAGTAAAAAAGATACAGTAATAGGATACGAGAGAGAGAGAGAGAGAAGGTGCCCGGTGCATTATAGTAAACACCTAATAATTGTTTCCTCCCCTTTTTCCTCTTTGATCTATGCTTATAAACAGCAATACAGAGGTGACATCTTATATCGATGAAAGTTTCACACAGGTGCATTACAGATTCATAATTATGCAAGTCATGTCTATCAGCTGTAAACAGATCTTTTCCTTTTGTTTAACAGTCAATCCAAAAAGAGTTCTGGGTCCCTCTATGCGATCTGTGTTAACTCTTTTGAAAAAGGTTTTGAAAAATATATAAGACCAACAGACCAAAGTGGATCCCAGTTTGATTAGGTGTTTCTCAGCAATCAAGAAAAACTATGATGAACTATCCAACCTGTGCTCAGTAGTTAATGATTTCATTTGAAATCAGATACATGAACCAATTTGTCATACTGTCATTGTTTTGCTTTCAGAGTGAATTTCTTCTGAAAATGAAACAGATGCAATTCAACAACATGAACATGTTACTCAGTCTAAAATGAATGTTTTGTACTGTCTTTGCAAGTAGTGCCCCCTCCTGGTAGGATAGAGTTTCTGTCAGTGAAGCCAAACTCTGTGGTCCTTAGCTGGGGATGCCCACAGAGACTGAAGGGTCCCAAGAGCTTCAGGGTGAAGTGGAGCTCCTCTGTGAGGATGGAGGGTTCTCTCGTCATCAAGGACATTCATAAAATTGAAATAAACAACCTTCAATTTGGACAACAGTATTTCTTCAGTGTGGCCACCGAAGACAAGGATGGCAATTTAAGTGAATGGGTCACAGCTCCTGTTTACACAGGTAATATTAGAGATGCCAAAATGTTTTATTTTCCTCTCACTGGACTGTGTTAATTTATTACTTCCATTGACTGCCCTCTTGCAGCGGTGCCAGCCCCTCGGCACTTAACAAAAGGACATTTAGAGGCCACAGCTGTGTCCTTGAAATGGACCAAAGGAGACAACATGGAGGGAGTCCCCCAGCAATTCCTTGTGACTGTCGAAAGTCAAGAGAAAGAGCCACTAGCCATCCACACCAAAGACTGCTACAAGATATTGTCAGATTTACAAGCGGACACAGAGTATGTTATCTCTGTCTCAACAGTGCTGAATGATCAGTGCAGTGAGCGGATCTCTATAACTATACACACAGGTGAGAGCTTATATCAAAAATTCTTAACATGTCTACTATACTTCACTGTGTTTGCAGGCAAACTGAAATGTTAGCAGAAACACAAGTGGTAATTTTTCATAATCTTTACACAAATGCTGTATATTTTATAGGAAAGACACATGAGATTGAATGTAAAAGGAAACTTCCATTGCAACAAAGTCTTTTCTTGGATAAGTATGAAAACAGCCCAGTAGAGAGAGAGACTTAGAGGTATAAGCCAATAATATAGAATTGACACTCCATGAAGTTAAGCTTCAAAAACCCTGGATCCTAACATGGACAAGTTATGAGACGATGGGCCCCTTATAACAAACACCTGAAAGGGCCCCATTCTACCTACTGGGCCCTCCCCACACCCCTACAGGTGTTTTGCTTCGTTTGTTTTATTTTGCATGTCAGCTGAAACTATTGTATTCATGCTGGAAATGTAGCGAGGCTGTGTAAACCTTCTACTATTTACATTGTAGATTCTCACTGAAGGCATCAAAACTATGAATGAACACATGTGGAGTTATGTACTTAACCAAAAAAGGTGAAATAACTGAAAACATGTTTTATATTCTAGTTTCTCCAAAATAGCCACCCTTTGCTCTGATTACTGCTTTGCACACTCTTGGCATTCTCTCGATGAGCTTCAAGAGGTAGTCACCTGAAATGGTTTTCCAACAGTCTTGAAGGAGTTCCCAGAGGTGTTTAGCACTTGTTGGCCCCTTTGCCTTCACTCTGCGGTCCAGCTCACCCCAAACCATCTCGATGGGGTTCAGGTCCGGTGACTGTGGAGGCCAGGTCATCTGCCGCAGCACTCCATCACTCTCCTTCTTGGTCAAATAGCCCTTACACAGCCTGGAGGTGTGTGTGGGGTCATTGTCCTGTTGAAAAATAAATGATCGTCCAACTAAATGCAAACCGGATGGGATGGCATGTCGCTGCAGGATGCTGTGGTAGCCATGCTGGTTCAGTGTGCCTTCAGTTTTGAATAAATCCCTAACAATGTCACCAGCAAAACACCCCCACACCATCACACCTCCTCCTCCATGCTTCACAGTGGGAACCAGGCATGTGGAATCCATCCGTTCACCTTTTCTGCGTCTCACAAAGACACGGCGGTTGGAACCAAAGATCTCAAATTTGGACTCATCAGATCAAAACACAGATTTCCACTGGTCTAATGTCCATTCCTTGTGTTTCTTGGCCCAAACAAATCTCTTCTGCTTGTTGCCTCTCCTTAGCAGTGGTTTCCTGGCAGCTATTTGACCATGAAGGCCTGATTCGCGCAGTCTCCACTTAACAGTTGTTCTAGAGATGGGTCTGCTGCTTGAACTCTGTGTGGCATTCACCTGGTCTCTGATCTGAGCTGCTGTTAACTTGCGATTTCTGAGGCTGGTGACTCGGATGAACTTATCCTCAGAAGCAGAGGTGACTCTTGGTCTTCCTTTCCTGGGTCGGTCCTCATGTGTGCCAGTTTCGTTGTAGCGCTTGATGGTTTTTGCGACTCCACTTGGGGACACATGTAAAGTTTTTGCAATTTTCCGGACTGACTGACCTTCATTTCTTAAAGTAATGATGGCCACTCGTTTTTCTTTAGTTAGCTGATTGGTTCTTGCCATAATATGAATTTTAACAGTTGTCCAATAGGGCTGTCGGCTGTGTATTAACCTGACTTCTGCACAACACAACTGATGGTCCCAACCCCATTGATAAAGCAAGAAATTCCACTAATTAACCCTGATAAGGCACACTTGTGAAGTGGAAACCATTTCAGGTGACTACCTCTTGAAGCTCATCGAGAGAATGCCAAGAGTGTGCAAAGCAGTAATCAGAGCAAAGGGTGGCTATTTTGAAGAAACTAGAATATAAAACATGTTTTCAGTTATTTCACCTTTTTTTGTTAAGTACATAACTCCACATGTGTTCATTCATAGTTTTGATGCCTTCAGTGAGAATCTACAATGTAAATAGTCATGAAAGTAAAGAAAATGCATTGAATGAGAAGGTGTGTCCAAACTTTTGGCCTGTACTATATATATATATATATATATATATATATATATATATATATATATATATATATAGCAGTGTTTACCCACATGATTTTTAGGGGGTCCAGGGGCATGCTCCCCTGGGAGAAAATTTCGTATATACTGTAATTGATTTAAAGGCATTAATCTGGTGAATTCTGAGAGCCAAGTTATGATGGCAGGATATGCCTAGATTTCAACATCTTTGTGCTTTTTATTTGTGAAAAATGTTCTATTTGTACTGATAGAAATACTAGTGGTATGTTATGGTGAAGGGTTACACTTGAAATACGACTAAGGATTAGTGGTTAAACATTTCAGTAGGCCTAATCAAAAGAAAAATGACTAACGTACTGATTTGCCTCTGGAGGGCTATTTTATTATTTTAAATCGTGCAGACAAAATATTCTTTTAAAACTCTCTCATTCACAAACACAGTTACAGATACACAAAACAATACAAAATATGCAATATGAAAAGAAAACAAAAGGTAAGACTCAAATTAATTTCACACTAACACACACATATTACTGCTTCCCTCCCTCCCTCATGATTTGCAAGTATGGCACCCTGAATCAGAGCATTTAATGTTATGTGGCTTCGAAAAGAAGATTTCAAAAGTCCTCTGGTAGTTGAATGCCTCTGGGACAGGCCCATTTATGCAACCCACTGGATCCGTGGCGTGTGAGATCCGGCCGAGGCGCGGGTGCCGGAGCCAAAGAGCATGAATAACAAGAGGCGAAGCTCAATAGAACGCCCCATAGCAACAGACTCGCCCATGGTTTCGTCCTGCCGCCGCCTATTAATTATGCTTACAATGCTACTCATCTCATGATAGCTTGGTCACAGCTGCTTTTTCACGTTTTTGTAAAGCAAAATATAGACTTTAAAAAAAACAAAACGAAGAAAAACGGCCTAGATGGCATCTCTACATATTACATCCACTTATGAGAAGATTGACTTAATTAGGCTACTCCTTCAAAATCACCACATAAGCCAATCTACAATTTTTTAAAAAAAAAATCAATATTTTAACTGTATATATATATATATATATATATATATATATATATATATATATATATATATATATATTTTTTTTTTTTTTTTTTTTTTCTTTTTTCAAAATAAAACACCCATGAAAAAGTCTTCAGCAAACTTGGCGTGCTGACTCAAAAGTCTCAAAGTGTAGTTGGGTGCCAGTCCAAAAAATTACAGCAAAGCAGAAAAACCCAACAGCACTCACTAATAAGTATAATACTTTTTAATATAGCTAGTGGATTGCACAGCAGCAGTCTGTCGTTTGTGGGTGTGAGTCCTTTTTAACAGAAACCAGCTGGTTGAGATTAACATTAAAAACAATACAAATATAGATCATTCATAAATGCAACCTCAGTGATACATCGAATAGTCTAAATATAATTTAAAAAAATAGAATAATAGCATATATATATATATATATATACCATATACATATATATATATATATACATTAGCACATTAAATGTTACATATACATATATATATATATATATATATATATATATATATATATATATATATATATATATGTATATGGTAACATTTAATGTGCTCCAGCAACATGTAACTACCTGTACATTTATCAGTGTCTTTGTTTTGGTTCACAGAGCTATGTCTCAGGGAGGTGCTGTCAAAGATCGGACTTGAAGACCAGTATGACAACAAGCTCACACTTAGCAGTGCTCTTCAGATTGATCAAGATGATACATCAGACAAAAATCTTGAAAGTGCAAAGTCACTTCCTGAGGCCTTTTTGAAGAAACTTATGATGTTGAATGCGAATGCTAGAAGTGTCAAATGTGTGTCCAGCAATGTCAACACAGACAGGAGCGACGGCATCAACCCGCTGGACCTCATAACCGCGTTGTTTCTCTGTTCAGACAGCTTACTCCAGCAGTACATGGTTGTGAAAATGGCACTCTGCCAATTTGCTGTCCCACTCCTGCTGCCCAACTATGATACAAGAGAAATCACCATGATGTTGTGGTCCATGCAGGAAATCGTTCAGACCTGCAGACCCTCCCTCCAGGCATTCAGAAAGTTCAACTATGAAGAACGAATTGTGCTCTCGGATATTCCCCTAGTGTCGTTCGTCAGACTGGGGAGGACAATCTCATCTAAGTCTCAGATGCTGAACAACCTGTTCAGCAACACTCAGGAGTACCATGACATATTTTATCATCAAAACATGGTGTGTGGTGATGTCTCCAGGAGGATTTCAGACGGACTGGTAGAAATCAGCTGGTACCTCCCGTGTGGGAACAGGAACACAGACAAATACACTGAGCCGCTGGCTATTGCCAACCTCAGAGGAGACATCAGGGTCTTTGACGAGCAATTCTCATTCCTCTGCCAGACATCTGCAGCTGTTTACATCTTCTGCAATGAATCAGAAGTGGATTACTTCAAGATTCTGGAAGGGAAAGATGTGAAAGCAAAGATCATTTTGATTAGCAGCGTACAGGGGAAAACCTCTACACTCAAAATGATGACAGTGAAACCAAATTTAAAGACAACAAATGTGAGCCAGAAGAAAAAGTCTGATGCAGAGCTGATAAAAGCCCTCCAAGAATCAATCTCTAAGATGCTAGAAAATTGCCCAGACAAAGTGTCAGTGGCAAATCTGGCTGACAGAGCTCGTTGCTGTGGGATCCTGGTTGATGAGGACAGTGATGAATGCCAGAGTGCGTGGAAGAATGCTGGTAAAATAACGGCACACATCGCCAACACTTCAGAATTCAAAGACAAACAACTACCTTTCCAGGGAAACATCTGGAAGGAGCTATCAAGACTTGAAACCGAGTACTGGAGATTGCGAAAAGTTGGCAACCAGAACACTGAAGTCTACCGCAAGTCTTTGAAAACAAAAGAAAAAGAGCTCAGAGGGAAACAGCAAAGATTTGAGATGACAGCTGCAATGTTAAGCTTCCTTCACGGGATGGTCACCTCAGAAGTGCAACGCTACTATTTTCTGAAATGGCTAGAAATTGATTTGGACAATCTGTCCCGGCACCAGCTGTCAGCTCTGCAGGATCGATACAAAGAGCTAAGCGAGAAATTTCCCCAGGACACAGAAAAAATTGCGGAGATTGATAAGCAAATATCTGTTTGTTCTTTGGGCCTGGTGCACTTTTTTCGAGAGTGTGGGCAGCTGTATGAATGTGCGAGTCACTTGCCAGAATACAGCCATCAGAAAAAAAACATTCAACAACTCCCTAGGCTTTGTGCTCAGATGCTGCTGAATGGTTTCCCTCTTGAGCTTGTTGATGGAGATGCAGCAAACATCCCGATGAAATGGATCACTGAAGTGCTTACTGAGCTTCACCACATTTTGCATCCCAGCAGTAAGCTCAAAGTCATCACAATCATTGGAGCTGAAAACTCAGGAAAATCGACTCTGCTCAACACCATGTTTGGGCTCAGGTTTGCTGTCAGCAAAGGAACATGCACCAGGGGGGCGTTCATCCAGCTGATCAGTGTTAACAAAGCTGTCAGGAAGGAAATGGGGTGCGACTGCATCATGATCATTGACACTGAGGGACTGAAACCGCATCAGATGGTTCAAGATGATCACAGCCATGAACGTAATAAGGAAGTAGCAAGCCTCGCTGTGGCACTAAGTGACACCACAATCGTCACTGTTTCCAGGGATAACTCCGAAAAGAAAGACATCTTAGAGATGGTGCTTCATGCTTTCACAAGGTTAAAGAATGTGGGCAAGAAGCCACTGTGTCATTTTGTGCATACCAACATGTCTGCCAAGCCTGCTGTAGAGAAAAAGAAGAGAGGTACAGAGTTGGTGAAACACCTCAATGAAATGATCTGGAAGGACACTCGGATGAAGAAGGCTAACGTCACTAAGATCTCAGATGTGATGGAGTTTGATCCAGACAGTTGCACCTGGTACATTCCTCCGGTTTGGCACGGGACTCCACCAATGGCCTCTTTCAGTGTTGACTACAGTGAAACTCTGCATGCCTTGAAAAAGAGACTGATAGGGGACCTCAAAAAGTGCCAGCAAAGAGGTGATCTGATGCATTTTATCAGCAGTGTAGATAACTTCTGGAAGGGCGTTTGAGAAATGAAGCTTTACCTGAGCTAAATGCAGGAAATTGGTGTTAAAGGGAAGCAGATTTTACTCAACAACTGAAATTAAGTTCAATTTGGAAAAAGAAATAAAGAAAAGTTATCTGGTCAGTAAAACAGTGTGTTGTCACTGTTATTCACTTTCTTTTATTTACAATAAAAAGACCTGACCTGTTGAACACTGTACAAATAAAACACTGAACATGTATATATGATTGCATAAAATAAACATGCACTTTGAGACAGTCAATTCATTTCCACCTGAAGAGGGAAACAGGTATGGACATAATGTGCACACATGAAGCAGACACCAAAAATCACTGAATAACACTATGTTATTCTCAAATGTGTATCATGTGTTATTAAAAATGACAGAATTTGATTTTCCTGCAGTGGTGAATTATATCATAAGTGTTGTAATGTAATGGTAAAAACAATTATCTTTTAGTTTTATCAATAAAGGTGTATATACAATCTCATTTCACTTCTGTTATCTAGTGATGCATAGGTTGACCCACAGCCCAGCGTTTTGGGTAAGCTTGGTAGAAAATATTGCTGGTTTTGGGCGGGAGGGTCACTAAGTTACAAAGCAGCATTCTTAGTAAGTAACCTACAGAAACAATGTGCATTAATCCGACTTCCCTTTCTCTTGCTGTCTCTCACACAACAGCGTATCCTCAGAATAGTTTGATTGATATCTGATGAATTAGCACCCCACAAATGACGTTATGTCTTAAACATACAGTTACGTAACTAACATAAAGTTACAGAGGTTAGGGCTTAGGCAAGTAAAGTTACTGTGATTAGGTTTAGGTAAAGAAAGATGGTGAGGATGTTGTTTAAAATGACTCAGAGTTCACACAGTTTTGAATATGCATCTTCAGCGTAAAATCCCAGAGGAAAGTCAGGGTTTTTCTGAACCATTCACCACCCCAACCCCTGCCCCCTTACAAGACTGATCGGACCTGTTTCCTTGTTTACTCCGGTCAGCCCATTGGTCCTGTGATAGCAGCCTTTCATAGTGTGTGGGATATGTACAAATTTGGGTGCATTACTTTTTGGAGAAAAGCAGTTTATGAGAACAGCCTTCACACAACAAGCAGCTTCATTGCTCTCAGGCTTTCTGTTATTCAGCTTTTGAACAGGAAAATCTATTTAAGTCCAGCAGCTGTAAATCACTCTGGTTATAATGTCTGATAAAAATATTTCCCTCTGTAAATATATTGGCCTAACACTGTGTCCCAACAAGCAAGCATCTCTCTGTCCACACTGTACATATTAGCTATGCTCTCATGTAAAGAAACCACGTAGGTTATCAGCTGTGTGCTTGAGATCATAGGCTTAAGACATAACCACTTAAACAATGGATAATTACTTGCTGAGTTTCTGTCGTTTATACTTTTCAAAAGAAAAAACACATGATTTATATTGTGACATTTCCTGGAGATTACATACAGCCATTAGCAGGTCATTAGCAGAAACTTCTAAGTTCGGTTTGTAAGTTTGCAGTTTGGGTCATTGATTAATGTATATGTTTATGGGTTGGGCTAGGCAGGTAGGCTCTCACAGCAGGCCAGGTTGGTCCGGGTTTTAAAAAACTCTGACCCACGCATCACTACCATCTACACTACAGTATGGTATGCATTGGGATATCAATAAAAAATTGTTCATATTTCAATTCACCTCTAAAGAGAAGCTTTGGTTAAACCTCTTTACCTCTAAATCTCCTTGCTGATTCATCACTTCATAATCTTTCATTACATGTTAAATACATATCACATCCATATAACAGTAACACATTGAAGGGATTCTCTCATATTTAAGAGATTATGGAATTAACTCAAAACTGAAAACTACAGACACCTATAAATCTTTGTACATCAAGAAGAATTACAAGAACATTAACAGTGTGCAGTCTGGTCCATATTAGTGCAGTAGAGTGAGGTTTGCTGAGGAGTCAGCGAGACATCATTCGCACAAACTCTGTGGAAAGAAAAGATATGTTGTTATAGTTAGTTAAGGGAAAGGATAGTGTCACCTTTATCTGCATAATGTCTTCTACCATCTTCTTTCTTCAACCTGAACATCCACCAAAATCATGCTCTAATACCACCTTAAAGAAGTTTCTGGTGTCAGTCTTTGCACACACTTTCCCTTGTTTCTTGAGTCCTCTTTATTTCCCCAATCTATTTCCTCTCAGTTTCCTTGCCTAAGGTAGTAATCACTGACCTTCAAAGTCTACCTGTCCGTCCCCATTGAGGTCTACGTCCCGCAGGATCTCATCGATCTCGTGGTGGTTCAGCTGCTCACCCATGAGCTTCTTCATGGCTTCCCTCAGCTCCCCAAGGCTGATCTGACCATCCCCATCAGAGTCAAACTGGGAAACAAAACGGATGTATCTAAACACAAATGCATTAGTGGTGAAAGTTGGGGGAAATGGAGTGATCTATTTAGGGAACCCAAAAGAAAAAAATGGCCGTAAGTGAAATGAAGCTCAATGTAAGTTCAATCAGGAAGACTTTCTTTGTGCTCATTCATTCACAAGTCTCCCTGCCCACTGCCACTGCTTCCTCTGATCAGCTGATTATGGGTTTTCACTTTTCCAGTTATCCAATCAAACTTTGCCACTGGTTTGCCAACCAGGAAGCTACTACAAAATTTTAAATCTGCTCTCTCCTCTGCTGCTGTCAGCTGTCCTTTTAGGCAGAGTTGGCACGCTCTCCGCCACCCCCCACTCCAGCCATTGTATCCAGAGTCCAGGACAAGCTCAATGGAGGCTCTTTCCTCTACCAATCTAGATCACCAGCACTTCTCCATCCCTTCTCAAATCATACCATCTCTATGAGGTCTAATCGCCAAAGACTTTCCACATTTTCATTCTTATGTGCACATTTATAAATATTCTTTTTACTATAAAAAACGAGTCTCTCCTGATAGAAATTGTATTGCACACCTCTTTGAAGGCGTCCCTCAGCTCCTTGACTCCAATCATGTCTGCAGTCTCAGCAAGCATCTTGGGACCCATCAGTTCCACAAAGTCTTCAAAGTCCACTCTGCCACCACCTGAAGGTGGGGAAGTAAGTATGCATAGACAAGACATTGTTAACAAGCAAGCAAACCAATAACTGGATTGACGAGTTAGTGACCAACGTTATATGTGAGAGCGTTTGTAATGCATAGTGGTTTGGGGAGTACAGGCCAATTTATAGTTATGCTTCGGCTATATGCAGAACCTACGCTGTTGCCTATGCAAGTGGCCTACGCTGTTGTGGTCATTTGTGCAGTGATGTGTCTGTGTCACTGTAATTACACCTTTCAAAGCACTAGTTGGCCGTGGGGTTTCTGTGAAGAACTGTAAAGTATGATTGATTCAAAACACACCTAAAACATACATGAAATATGGCTTGATAGCAACAACATTAAACAAAAGTACAAAATTCTGCTCCATTATGACTCACAAGGTTCACAGACAAAACTCTTGTCTGTGGACAGCTGTTGCTCAGAGGTAGAGCAGGTCGTCCAGATTTGGGGTTAAAAGTCAGCTGCTTTATAATTGTGTGGCAGGTAGTGGTGGGTGATAAAATGATAACATATCGTCTGTGATAAACACTTATGCACCGTCGACAGATAAAACATTCGATATAACGTTCGATAATGTTACTGTATTCTGTTAGAAAGAAAACACGAGGAAAGCCGCGCAAGTTACCCTTGGAGTCGGGCTGTGCAAGGTTGGTTGCATGAACACACTCACTTGCTCCCTGGTAACCTAGCAACGGTGTCACGCAAACAGTTAACAATGTCAGGTTTGGTTGCCCTTATAAGCCGTGACTTTGGGCTTGTTTGTTGTAAAGTCGCTTACAAATATTGGTAGTCGCGGGGTGCTGTTTTTTGGGCTTGTTTCTGAAGTGGAGTTGCTTATTTGGGCTTGCTCTCTAAACCTCGCCTTTTGCTATATCTGTCTAATAAGTTATTTAAACGCATGATAGTATGTCGGACTGCAGGATGTTTTCACACCTCCGCTCCCTCCGCCCCTCTCTGTCAGTCAGTTAGACTTTTCATATTGAAGTTGTGTGATTAATGGAGGTCCTTTAACTTTATGCAAAAGAATACAATAACGAGTGTTTTCTAATGGTTGTGTTGACATTACATTTTCCTTCGTGTGCATTGACTGATGGTTGTGATTGAAATCAGAAAGCTATTGAGTTTAAAATAAATGTGTTAAAATTTATTTATTTTCTCCTGGTCTTTATTTTAAATAGGTTATAAAAAAATTATCGATAATTATTGTTATTGATCAGTATGAACCAGCTTTATTGTGATATACTTTTCATCCATATCGCCCACCCCTAGTGGCAGGTAGACTTCAGACACACAATAAGGATTTACTATGCAGTGGCTGGTGAATTTGATCATGTATCTGTCAGTGGCTGGTTGATGCTCACGTTTAAAGTAAATATCCTGCTCTGAAGGTAACATTACAAAATCCAGCTCTATTATAAATTTCTAGGTTTGCTGATTAAAAATATTGTATAATACTAGACACGTTTTCCCAAATCATGCTAAAATTATTAGCATAAGCCTAAAACATGTGTCATTGCACAATTTAGCTTAGTGGCTAGCGGACTTTTCTCTACACCTACTAGTAGTATTTCAGGATAAGTCACACGCAGGACTTTAAATGCAATTTTGTGGGGGCTTTGTTGTCTTCACAAGTTTCTTTTTTCTTATCAGTAAAATTAAAGTAAATAAAAGCTTAATTTCAACTCAGGGAAATAGGTTTCAGCCTACAAAATTAAAGATTAGGTCTGTGTCACAGCTATGTGTAGTTACATTTGTAGGAAGTTGTCAAGTGATGATGTAAGCTATGGTGTTAGCTATGGCGTAGTGTCATAGGGGACGCATCTATGCAGAGCCTTCACTGTAGGTATGGTGCTGATTCAACGTATAAGTATGGAGTGCTCTAGGAATGATGCTTTTCTGTATGCTGACATGAAAGTTATCATCACCCTGGTCTCAGTGTTAAATTTGTTGATGAAAACTATGATGCAAATTTTTGGTCAACAATCTTTTTTCCATGATGAAAACAAGACAATGACAAGTTAAAAATAGATCCTGATGAAAAAAATAAGACAAAAACTATCTTTTGTTTGTGTTGACAAGATGTGACAAAATGTAGGTGGTGGACTGTTGGACATTGAAAGCTGAGAACAGCTGTGCCTGTAATTATCTTTGATAGGCTGGCAAACTCCAGTAAATAGTCTGCACCGGGATGTTTTGCTAGCCAGAAAAAACACTCTCCACGGACCAGCATCAGCTGTTGGTGCAAGTTGTGAACTGTAATTCAGCAGGAAATAATCAGCCGTGTGTGTCTGACTGTGGATGGTGAAGCTGTTGAAAGAATTACTGGAGTCTGTTAGTTGCAGCGGTGGCTGCTAGCAGTTAGCTCCTCTTGATAACTGCTGAATGGCAGTGGAGCGGGTAGCCACCGGCCGCCGGACTTCACATCTGATCCCTGCAGGACTCCACTCAGTCCAGACTTGAGAAGGTTTATGGGTTGATGCTGTTTGACAGGCAGGTAGGAGGCTCAGTTATCTGTGAGTGTAGCTGTGCTGTAAGTAAATAGGCTGAACTCAGATCAGTTTTCTACGACAGTGATGGAAGTTTAGTTTCAATCACAAACTCTGTGAGATGACTCAAGTTTAAACCCCTAGAGTGACATGTTGCAGATTAAGAAAGAATTCAGGCTTTAATTAAGTTATTTCTCTGCCTCTTAACAGTGAGATGGATGAGTCTGAATTTACAATGAACCTGGGTACCAGTTCTAGTTGTAGTGCCAAGGTTTTTGAGAGCATAAATAGAGAGATATTGAGTTTTTCAAATGATGATCATTCAGCGTGTGCTCCTAAACAACCCCTAAACCTGTCAAAAACTGAAGGAGAAATGACAGTTTGTAAGTGTGCAGAAATTATTTGTAGTTGTGGGAAAAAAAAAAATCTAAATTAATTTTTATTACAACCTTGATTCTGATTTCTGAAACATGAATTAGCCTAGATTAGTTTAAAGATAAAAAACATATAGAAAACATAATGACAAAAAGTTGACTAAAACATTTTGGTTTTTTGTTGACTAACACTAGACTGAAACTATGAAGGATAAAAATGACTAAAATGTAACTAAAACTAATAAACATTTTCATCCAAAGACTAAGAGTAAATCTAAATAGCTGTCCAAATTAAAGCAGCTGTGCGGAAATTTTTACCATTAATAAAACTGTCCCTAGTTCGTATCACCCCCCCTTTTGATCCGCATATTTATTTGAACCCAACAGCGACAAAAAAGCCTTTCTCTATATGGCTATTTAGCGTAGCCTAACTCGGGTCGGACACAGCGGAAGTCAGAAAACCAGAATACGGCACCCGAGGCGAAGTGATTTTGCTCGCCCACAGCGGCCCACAGCGATTAAACCACAGAAGAAGAAGGAGCCGTGTTTACAGTGTTCTTCGAGTAAGCAGTACACAGCGGGCATTGCTGAACACATAACACCTAACAGTTTTACCAGAGATGTATCTATGAGGACTAGTGTGGCCATACGTCCGGATTTAGGCCGGACAGTCCGGAATTTAAATGCCTTGTCCGGACGCTTATTTGTCCTCCTTTTTGGAGTTGCACCTGAAGGCAACGCTGCATATCGTCCAATGGTGTAAGACTTTGGGTTAAAAACAAAATTGGTTAAAAATGATTGGTTAATAGTGGTGTCACTCAATTCTCCGATTTCTCATTGGTTGAAAATGTAAACAAGCCGCCCCCTGTTCCCATGCAGCCAGAAAAGGGCAGAAGTATTGCAGATAGATAGTCAATTATTTGGTGAGTACAATATTATCATCTTTTGTTTGTTTGTTGTATACTATATTTAATTAAACAAATATACACTTAACACTTCTGCCAAATTGATTGTAATGCAACATTCTGATTTTATGCATGGGCTTTATGAAATGAATATGTACTAGGTTTAAAACAATACAGACTTTTGAAGGTTGATAACAGTATATTGGCTATGTTTTATGTGGACTACCCTCTGCAGGAGATGGAAAGACCCACAGGCAGTGGAGGCTTGCCTATGAGGACCCTGGAGGTGCTGTTGTCTCCTGAGCTGCTGCAGCAGGTGAAGGTGGATTTTGCTGAGGGCTGAGGCCATATTGAAGAACAGGATACTGAGGACAGGGACTTAAATCAGTTAAAATACAGGTGGACTGCAGCTGCGCACACACATACATAAACACAAATACACTGCAGACATGTCCCCAAAGGACTGAATCACTGTGGAATACACTGTGGACTTTTCAGTTCAATATTCACCCGTTACATGGTGTTTTTTCTTCTTACTGTCTTTTGTTGTTTACATAAAAAAGTTCTATATGCTTATTAAGAACTGGAATGTATATTTTTTTGCATTTATTTATTTTTATGTAAATTTAATTTGCACATTTAAGGCCATACTGTAAATGTTCTGCTTTGTGGCACTGCACTTTGCAAGACAGATGTATTGAATAAATACAAATACTGTGAACAAATATTTTTCACCTTCTCAGGAATATTTTTTCCTCTTCTGTTACACATACATCATGATACGTATATCATAGATAAATTGTCTTGTGATGAACAGAGTATCTCAGAATCACTGTATCATGATACCATCATTATAATGTACAAAATTGTATTGTCGTGGGGAGTACACTAGAGTTGTATGTTGCGATTTTTCTTTCCTCACTAAATGCCGCAAACTGTCCTCCTTTTTGGTGTTGTGGAAATGGCCACCCTAATGAGGACTTGGTTGTACTTTTGATGTCATGGCGGATAACGAAGGAGCATCATGTAAAATGATCTGTGACTGTGACCATGAACACAAATATACAGCAGGCAGTTGTCCTCAGTTTATAAGAAATTCAGAGCTACACCAGAACATTTATGAACAGGTCTTACTTTACTACTAACTTGTGTGTAACGTTAGCATGTTAGCATGTTTCCACTAATTACTTGGACTGACCTGACGTTAGTTAATCCTCCCGCTCTCCAAAACAAATGCCGGCTGCAGTCGGAAAGGCTGTGGGTGTCATGCCGCTTCGACCAAACAAGAAGACAAACGAAAAGTTCCGCACAGCTGCTTTAACATTGCCTGGTTCCCCAAATGCAATTACCAGAAGTAAAAAGCTAATGTTAGGCTATAAATGAACTACACTACAGTTGCATGACTTTAATGTTGCCACCACAACAAGACTGTAAAGCTATGTTTGGCGCGATGATGTTCTGTAGTCTCATTTAACCACTTTTTAGCAATACCCTTTTTTAAGACACATAGAAGCATCAAAATTCCCAGGGGGATATTTACTGATGCATGTTATGTTGTAGGACAAAATATGAAGCCTTTTCAGCTTGTCTTAACCTCAGACCTTGTCGCAGGCAGCTAATCAAAAACCCATTGATTTTGAGTTGAGGGCACCAGGAGTGCTAAAATGCTAACTCATCATAGAAATGCCACTTTATAGTTTGGGCTTTAATGCTACATGGAGCACTTACATTTCTACCTTTTGCACATATAGTGTGCACTCATACAATCATTGCCAGTGTGTGTATGTGTGCTGATGTGTGCGTGCAGGACTTACAGATCTGCTGGCTGAGTTCTATCAGCTCCATCTCTGTTGGCATGTATCCCATAGTCCTCATGCACTCGCCCAGGTCCTTACAGCTGATGAAGCCATCCTTGTCTTTGTCAAATTCCCTGAATGCCTCACGCAACTCTGCAGAGAAGACGTGTGTGAGAAAAAGAGTGAGAGAACCATGTTGCACTTCACTCTGTAGATTCTCTGTGTCAAACTTTGTGATTGTCATTTCCTTCGATTTCATCTGATGATACAGTTTTTGTTGATAAATGTGACAATCCTGATAATAATTAGTCTAGTCTGTACTTCTTGAGTGTGACAGTGTTGTAGTAGTTGAGTGCTAAAATATCTGGAGTGCTCTTTAACTGCTTTATTGCCAAATAGAAAGAATAACATCTTGTCGGTAGGGTTATTTTATAACCAGGCAACCGCAAATCTGAAAGCAATACCCTGACTGGTGTTGGTCACTGTTTTTATTTTGTCTTCATTTCTTTTTTGAATTGTATTGATTTTCTATACACACACAGACAAAAAGTAAATAAATAAAGTGACAATTTATTTTATCTTATTCTGTTTTTATTTTATTTATATAACAGGGACAGTGCACAGCTACTTAGCTGCACTAGAGTCAGCTGTAAAATCATTTTCATCTGTAGTCCCTAGGCAGGAAACAGGAAAAATTTCTATGCTAAAAGACATTATTATATAAAAAACACAATTACAAAATGGAACATATTCGTGACACAATGGCTTCAGCAATAACAACAGCAAGACAACAAAACATCAAGTCATCGCAACAACAACACAACTACAACACTAAGACACCACAACAGCAACACTAAAACCACAACATTAAGACATAACAAGATTTAATAATGCTAGATCAAGTGTTTGAGTTCATGTGTGATGGGTACATGATTGAGTTGATTTTAGCCATTTAGTCCATAGTCAAATCCCAGGGTTGCATGTCTGTGAATGTAAAGAGGGTCAACACAACACAGTCGTCACATATTGCCACTTTGTCAGTGGCCTTTCGCGTCTATGTATACGGGATGCTACTCCCAACCCGGGGAGGTCAACAGAAGCATGTAATGTTTAGAAAAAGCATCATAGTTTGGCTCTACATTCAAAGTGGAAACTAACACCAGGCTCCCATATGAAAGACCAGGGTTTGTTGGACCCATCCTCTTCCCCTCCCATGCAACTTTCCAGCTCCTTATATTCCGTCATCACTGCAACAAGTGCTGTCTATCAGATTGACGGCAATCATAAAATCAAAAAGGTGGCTTTTGACGTCAGGTGTCTGACCTCAGAATGAGAATGGGCTGTTGAAGCAAAGGAATATAGGGGGCAGAAGGCAGGAGAATTAAACTGTGCTTAAACTGTGAGGAATAATCTTTCCCTTTGAATGATAATCCTTCACTTTGATCTTCCACAGTTCAAGCGAAAAAAAAAAAAAGTCTCTGCCGGTTCATACTGCTGGCAGTCAATGGAAGGGCTAAGCTGGGGATGTCTACTTAAATTATCTCCTCAGTGAAGCAGAATTCTTTACAGTTTAACAGAGGGTTTGAGGTTTGAAAGGAAGGTGGTTCAGGAAGACGAAAGGAACAGCTGAGGGGGTGAGAGATGGAGTAAGGATTTGGAATAAGCTTTTGATACTCTGTACCTTCCATTTCCTCTGGTCGTAGATCTCTGTCCTGCAGTGGTGCAGATTGAAGACAGGACAGAGAGAGAGAGAAATGGACGGCCTGTCAGGTTAAACACACACTTTGTATATAATTCTGTATATCTGTCCTGTATTGACGATGACTTAAAACGCAGGAAACATTTTATTGCTGCAACTTTGCTCCTGTGTTCAACCGCCTGATCAGAGATTCTATTACTGGATTATTTGGGTTTTGATCTGACTGACCCTAATAACCTCTTTAGTAGATCTGCTACACAAGCTGGTGTCCAATCTCATTGGACTGGTGAGGCTTTGAATGTCTGTTGTGCATATGCTTCACAACATGCATTCAAAAAGCATAATTAAAAACCACTCAGAGATGCACAATGACAAATCATGGGATCTTTCTCCCTTTCCAAACACACAGAAATAAGTACACACCTGTGTTTGTCACAAATGCAAGAAAGCTGATGAAATGACACTTGCAAAATGCAAAAGGGTGTTAGAACCAAACATCCCTTATAAATAAGTTTAAATAGTAACACAGTAACACCTCTAGCTACAGCCACACACGCACAATTTACAGTTTATTTTGAATTGGCTTCAGCATGTGGTGGCATGGACAAAAGGTGATGCCAGGATAAGTTTGTTCAACAAATGCTGTGCTCGGCTGTGACATCAGCAGCAGGAATAATACAGGTCTGGATTAGAGGATGCAGGAGAGAGAACAGTGGCAGGGAGATTACAGCTGTAAATTCTATTACAAATCACGAAGGCTTATCGTTTTTTCATTTCTGTATCTGCCGCTGATTTTCATCTGCATCTGCATCTTTTCCGAGGTTTGGCTGGGACTTGATAAACGAACATTAACACACCTGCACATGCAGCAAACACGCAAATACCTATGAGGGGCATTATTCAGAATTACCATGTGTATACATGTACTTTTCTCTGACATGCACAATGAAACTTATTCACATACTCTGCTGAAAACCACCATGCTTTTACATACACTTTCCACTTTTACATGCTTTAACAGCTGAAACAGAATTTCTCATGAAAACCACTGGAACGCTTTGCCACATGCTAGTACAGTTCATATACACAGTTAAAATGCTCTCACGTGGTATTGTGAAAAACCTTTTGTATATATATTTTTTTTAAAGCATTTCAGTATGTTAGAGAATTTCATTATGTTGACTTTGTGTGTATGCCTTTTAATGGAGTTTAGTCCTCCATCAGGCTGCGCTCACAAATTTTTCGAATTTCATATGTTTTCCTATGTTTTCCTATGAAAAGCAGTGTACCCAAATTTGTACATATTTCACATAATTTGAAAGGCTGGGATCATGTGACCAATGCACTGATAGTAAGCAAGAAGCAGTCCTGAGCACTTGTAAGGAAGCAGGTTGTGGTGGATGGGTCACAAAAAAATGGGCTTTCCCCTTTGGTCATGTGTTCAGATCTGTGTGAACATTTTTACGTATGTCCATGTTTCTTTTCGTAAACCTAACCACAGTAACTTTATGTTACTTTTGTAACTGTACGTTAGGGACATAATGTCATTCATGGGGTGCAAATTTATAGGAAATATGAACGCTTGCACACAGGTTTTCATTGTAGGGAACAGCGCACTATGGTGCTTTGGGCATGCTCCTCCAATCCTTTTAAAGGGATAGTTTGGATTTTTTGAAGTGGGGTTGTATGGAGTGTTTATCCATAGACCGTTTGTAACATACAGTAGATGTCAGTCGGCATGCCCCCAGTTTGGAGAAGCAGGCTATAGTCCAACACGGAAGCTAAGCAATGTATGGAAGGGAAGGAGGTCATCAAAAAATGTATTTTAGCTTACTGTCTGACTTTAAGGCAAAGCAGTGATCTTCAAAATATAGCATACAACTAAACTGATATTAATTTCTTTAGGTGGGACATTTTTTGGTGGCTAAAATAAATTTTGTTGCTGACCCCTCCACAGCAGTACATTTTAGAGCATCAATGTAGCCTGCTTCTCCAGACTGGAAGTGTGCTGACTGCCTTCTACTGTTTGTAATATACTGTCTGTGGATAAGTACCTCATACAACCCCACTTCAAAAGATGTGAAATATGCATGTGTCAAGTGGAAAGCTATCCTATACTACTGCGTTATAGACAGAGAAAAGGAGGCTTCTGCCAAGAGACTGCAGCTGCATCCACCCCACTTTCTTTCTTTTTTTCTTTTTATTGCACCATAGTAACACATGAGGTCTACTTTTTGTTTTCAACCTCAGATGAAGATTAGTACACGCAGAGAGAGTCCCAAGCAGGGCTCTCTGTCTGTCAGACTGTCTGAAGGGGAAGTGCAGGATAATAATGTGATACATAACAGACTATAGGATAGGATTTTTTCTCCCTCTAAATATTATGACTTACTTCTCAACACAGACATGAGGGATTTGTTTTGAATGCGCAGAAGGTTTTGAACATGAGCAGAAATCTTTAACTTAAACAGCTTAAGCTTAAACATACTGTATATGACCTACAGTCCAGAGGTTTATGAATATAATTCATTAAAATGAATTAATATGTCATTGATGGGAATATGTGGCACGTGCATATTTAATTTCAGTTTCAATTTTATTTATAAAGCCCAATATCAAAAATCACAATTTACCCCAGTATACAACATCCCTCTGTCCTTGGACAGAGTGGTGGATAAGGAAAAACTCCCCCCAAAACCAAAAATGGGGAAAAAATAGTAGAAACTTCAGGAAGAGCAACTGAGTAGGGATCTCCCTTCCAGGAAGGACAGATGTACAATAGATGCCATGTGAACAGAACAGATCAACATAGTAAATGTACAATAATCCATAAAAGATTCAACATTTTAAAAGGCACCTTCCCCAAATAAAAGACACAAAGGAGGATGGAAATGAAATCATGCCTATGTGTGAGATGAATCAGCAGAGAAAACATTAAATTAAAATAAGTTGATGTACAGGGCGATTGATATTTGAATACACCACAGAATGCCTGAAAGCCTTACTGCATTATATTCCCTTGGATTTTTATATTTTGAATTGTCACCTGCCAACTGAATTTGTGTTTTCTTTTAAATAGAAAAGACATTTCCACCATAAATTGGTGCATAATAAAAAGAAAAAAAATTGCCAGACTGCAGGAAATGAAGTGTTCAGTTCGTTCAAAATTTTCTCGGAGGAGGACCCTCAGACCCCCAAATTCATGTGTAGGATAGCCTATATATTATTCTGCTTTTCTTCCAGTAGCCTCAGACTTTTTCTTTTGTAGGCCGCTCTTGTTTCCCCTTGGAACAATTCAAAAGAATGCTTCGGATTTGGCATCACTGGCAAATTAACAATTCCTGACTGGCTGCTGTTTGTGATCAATGATGAGACCTAATTTAAGTTTAAATGTCAAATTTCTAACCATTGCATTTATTTAACACTTAACTACTTCTATTCACATAACGTTTTTAGTCTCTAAAGTAAAGATATTCCAACTGTCCGATTAAATCTGTTTGTTTTGGCATTCAATAACATGATTTTTTAAATGATCCAACACACAACACAATGCTCAAGGAAGACAAAGACAGTAAGAGACTTGGATAATGGACAGGGAGCACTGGCCCAAAAAAGGTTGATAACCACTACTCTAAAGCATAGAGACATCTGTTTGTGATGATGTTAGCAGCTGATCACAGCTGTATCAGCTGCCAGTGGGCTTTGACAGCTGCAAAGATTTTTGATAGCTTGTGTCTGTTTATGTGCACTGGGCTAATACTAATAAAAACACACAGGTATTACTGCCAGAGCTGCAGGAGGCTTCTTTCTCTGTTTAACAAACACATACACATGAATTGCAACCTGCAATCTGTATTTATCAGCTACTGTGTTCCACTTGGAGGCACAGAATGCATTTGTTATTCATTTATTATTTACATTTGTTTTTATTGATATTATTGTGAATTCATTATTTTTTAACCCAGGATTATATGATTATTTGTCTTTTGATCACAGGAGAAGGGAGAAGGTACGCAAGCATCAGCCGTAAGACATCCAGGAAGCTGAACAGCTTCTTTCCTCAGGCTGTCAGGCTGATCAACTGACTGTCCCCCCTCCCTTCACTTACGACTTGATTCAATGATTTTTCAGAAGATTTTTCTCAAAACGCTTGTTACACTAAAAGTCACATTCACCCATTCACATTCACATTCTAAGGCTACCACACGAGGTGCCACCTGCTACTCAGTAACCATTAACATGCACTCATACACTAATGGAACAGCCATCAAGAGCAATTTGGGGTTCTGTATCTTGTTCAAAGATACTTCAACATATAGACTGGAGGAGCCGGGGACTGAACCACCGATGTTCTGATTAGTGGACGCCCCGCTTCACCTCCTGAGCTGTGTCTCCCTGTTTCTTAAGATGAAAGGAAGATAAATGAAAGGAAGTATTTGATTTTTAACTGTAATGCTCTGTTACAGCCATTGCTGATGCCCACTCCTGATGTTTAACCTTTCTCCTTCATAGAAGCACCTGATACTACTCTGGACGTCTGTTTTCCCTCCAGTGTCTGTTGGGTCTCACTAGCTCTGCAGTGATGATGATAAAGGTCTCTAGCATGTCCAAAGGAAACCCTTTGCTTTGCTCCTGACATCCCAACATTATGAAGGTACATTAGATTCAGTTTTTCGTTAATTGTAATCGTTGTTGACCCCAACTCTCTTGTTCTATCTCTTATGCATAAATAGAACTAGCGGTTCATGTGATGGGCTTTGAGTGCAAGAAGACCATTTAGGAGTACAGAAAAGGTACTGGCAAATGCCTTATCTTGACTGTATTTTGATATTTTGTGCGATTTACTACATTACCAAAAACCTACAGGTTTTTGTCTTAAGGAGACTGTTGTTATGGCCATTGCCAACACCCACTCTTGGTGTTTAACCTTTCTTCTAGCTTTATGTATGTTTGGTGCTTCTCTTAGTCAAGGAAGTATCCTCAAACAACAGAATTTCAAGGAAACTACTTTATTGAATCCCACCAAAGGACTGCTCCAATGTTAAGGTTCCATCCTTCTGTGAATATTCAAGGATGTGTATGTGTATCCTCTGCAGGCATGTAGTACCCACAGTTCTTTGCACACGATTTACTGGAACTGAAGGCATAGCCCCTTCAATTAAACACATCTGGGCACTCGCTAGCCTGTTCCAATGTGTGTCCCTTGAATGCTAGGAAGGAGTCTTGCCTAGCCTCTGCAGGACCTGACTTAGAAGAAGGACCCATTCTACCAAGGAAGCATCCTTGACTTTGAGAAACACTGTCTGATTAGGGTGTTTGGTCCCCTGCACTTGATTGGCTCCACCCACTGAGGTGTGGCCCATTTCCACTCTATTTCCTGTCTTGACGAGCTGGAAATTCTGGTTTGAGTGTCACCCAGTCAGCTTTCCAATCCCGAGGGTGCAGCTCAGGACCTAGGATGCGAGAATAGGCTGGTCAGCGTGACAGTCGGGACGACTGGAACTTTAACGCCTGCCAGCATGCTCCTCATTATTGTAAAACTTTCAGGTTGTATTGTTATTTAGTGAATTAGCTGTTGGTTGAAGCTAGCAGAGCTATTGGGGTACTGCAGTGCAGATGACCTAACAGGACTCCAGCCAAATGACCTGACATGACTCTAACAAATTTGCGTGTGTGAGGAGAAGCAAATGTTCCTAAAATTGATTATCTAAATAACAGAAAGCTGCAGCTTAAGTGACAGGAAGCACCTTTTAATGTGTGTGTATGGGAAGGCTTGTAGGAGTTAGTTAGTTAGTGGCTGGAGTCATTGTCAATTAAATAAATTGTCAATTGTTGGAGGTGAAAATCTGTTAGAGATGAAATTTAGAGAATACTATATGAGGGCATTTTAACTGTGTATATGAGCACACTTTACTAGTATGTGTGAGAGCTTTTTACTGGATCTATGTAAAGGAGACATGAGTTTTTATAAGAGCTTTTTAAGTTGTGTATGTATAAAGCATTTGACCTGTGTGTGTGTGTGTGTGTGTGTGTGTGTGTGTGTGTGTGTGTGTGTTTTTAGTATAGGAACATTTTCAGCTGTATATATGACCACATTTTATTAGTATGTCAATCAATCAATCAATCAATCAATCAATCAATCATTTTGTGACATGGAATTATACAAGGACCAACCCCAGTGAAATGTGATTTCATCAGCTCCTTTAACTTCTGCACTGTAATTTAGTCATTTTGTATGTCTTCTTACATTGTTGTCCATGTTTCTAGATGATTCAGGTGCTTGACTGTCATGACATGTCAGCTTCATAAAAAGTTAAAAAGTATAGCTGAAATTAAAAGCAACAATAGATGTAAAAACACGTAGAGACAATACATATGTCTGAGTGTTTATACCTCCGACTGAAAATTAGACATTTTGATACAAACAGGTAGCTATACATATTGCAAAACTATGTCAAAGTACACCAAAGCATGCATTTTCGTTTCAAAATATTTATTTCAAAACGAAACCATTCATACGGTCATTAAAAAAACATTTTGTTATTAATAAAAAACGAATGTACAGTGACCGCACGGCTGTGTGTCTGCGTGCGTGTGTGTGTGTATGTGTGTGTGTGTGTGTGTGTGTGTGTGTGTGTGTGTGTGTGTGTGTATGTGTGTTAGTATATCAGAGAGGAGGAATATCAATTTAAAAAAAAAGTTTCCACTAATTATTTCGGTGTTCATTTCTTTTATTCTTAAGGTTTTTCATGAAAATGCGTAATATATAAAAACATTATTATAGACCAAATGTTAATCTAATTTATTATTGTAGAATGTATTTAGCAAATCACCACTTTCAACTGGAGACATGGCGCAGAAGCGCAGCAGCAGCAAAAAAAGAAAGAAAGGAAGGCATTATAAAAAAAGCGACAAATAGTGTTAATTAATTGACATGAGACATTGGAGAGGTTGTCAGTCCTATTTTACACTGTAGTCTGTAATATTTTTTTATTTTATCATAACGTCTCGGAAATTACTCAAATGCATTCATTGTGTGCTTCTGAACACACGGGCAGCATAAACAAAGAAGTTACATATGACGGTCTGGCAGATTGTTGACAGTGACAGTTTTTTCAGCAGCCGTTTTTCTTCCTACCAATAACCTATGGTTGAGGCAGCTCCAGCTCCACTCACATGCTCTGACTCAGGCACCAGGGCGTCTGAGCTACAGTGATAGATGCATTGGCGCTGTCCGTGGTGCTTTACACTAGGCTCGCCAGGATTACAGCGCTCCTCCAAGCGCTGCAGTCCCGCCGGCTGGCGTGGTCACTGTTGAGATTACATTCGTTTTCTGTTATTAACAAAATGTTTTTTTATTAAACGTATGAATGGTTTTGTTTTCAAATAAATATTTGGAAACGAAAATGTATGCCTTGGTGTACTTTGAGTTTTGCAATATGTTTATAGCCTACCTGTATGTATCAAAATGTATAATTGCGGTCGGAGGTATAAATGCTCAGAGGTGTAGTGAGCACCCCTCGGGATTCCGGAAGCCAATCAGCGTTGAGCTGCAAGCGACAGGACCCAGCGAAATACCGCTCCAGATGAGATTTCTCATCTCAAGCAATGGGCGAAAAAACGCTCTGTCGCTCTGTCGCTGTCGCTCAGAGCCCGAGCGATTTTTCTCCCGGGCGAATATACGCTCAATTGCCCGTTTGAATTGACTTTGTATGTAAAGTCGTCTCTAGCGAAAAAAAAAAAACAGGTCCGGTGTGAATGCACCTTTATCATGAGCAATGCCACTCTGCAGCTGCCTCTGAATGGTGTATAGAAGTGATGCACAGCAGGAACAGGACAGCACCTCACATTCCCACCATCACACCAGAAACTTTATCATTTGTTTTCGCTTTGAAAACATTGGACTACCGACATGTGCTTGGTCTTGTCGGAAAGCTACGGTTCCGCTGTTTCACATGATATGCATGGCTTGCATCTCCGTCCCACTATATACATCTCATAGACTAATCTGTGTATTCTGTTGAGGAATCTCTTTGTCTCTTTCCTCGACCCATACCTTTAAAGTAAATACAGGAAGATCATCAATTAATCAATCAAACTTTATTTATATAGCACTTTTCATACATTAAAAATGCAGCACAAAGTGTTTCACAAAATAAAAACATACAACAAAAATATTACATTCATATTGAACCCCCCCCCCCCCCCCCCCCCCCCCCCCCCAACAGAGACCACCCCGACCCAGACAGACTAGGGTGGACTCCACACATGCTGCAGAGCCTCCCAGTCCTCCGGACCTGGGGGATCTCCAAGACGACGCTCCCGTGGAACTAGACACACCTCTCAGTGTGGGGGCCCCCCATGAGGAAACACTGGAGCTAAAAACTAAAAGACTA
This sequence comes from Epinephelus awoara, assembly GCA_035609425.1. Lineage (NCBI taxonomy): Eukaryota > Metazoa > Chordata > Actinopteri > Perciformes > Serranidae > Epinephelus > Epinephelus awoara. Next base: position 6,042,812 of record CM069295.1, on the reverse strand, counting down.
AAAGGCAATATGATAAGATAAAACAAGTATGAGATAAAATGATAATAAATAAATAAATAAATAAAGATTTAGAAACTTAATAATAATGAAATGCAAAAAGATTAAAAATAAATCATTTAAAATCATTGGAAATTAAGATAACATATAATATAAGAATTAAAAGAGTAAAAGAAATCAGTTAAAAGCTAAATTAAAAAAGGTGAGTCTTGAGCCTCCTTTAAAAAACATCAACAGTCTCTGCAGTCCTGATGCTCACCGGCAGGCTGTTCCATAAGTGAGGGCCATAATGGCTGAATGCAGCCTACCCGTGGGTTTTCGTTCTCACTTTTGGAACAATTAAAAGGCTGGTGCCGGAGGACCTCAGGATCTGCGAGGGTTGATTTGATAAAAGCAGGTCAGATAAATAAGATGGTCCCAGACCGTTAAGACATTTAAAAACTAATAAAAGAACCTTAAAATTGATCCTGAAACACACGGGAAGCCAATGCAGCGATTTTAAAACTGGTGTAACGTGTGCCCGCCCTCTGGTCCTCGTCAGCACTCGTGCAGCTGAGTTTTGGAGTAGCTGCAGATTAGAGATGGTCTTTTTGGGAAGACCAGAGAGCAGGGCATTACAGTAATCTAAATGACAGAGATAAAAGCATGCATCAGCACCTCCGAGTTAGCGTGAGAGAGAAACGGGCGGACTCTGGCTATATTCTTAAGATGATAAAAACCTATCTTTGTTACATTTTTGATGTGTGGAATAAAACTAAGCTCAGAGTCAAAAATGACGCCCAGGTTCTTTACACATTGTGAAGGTTTAAAATCTTGTAGTTTTGGCAAAAGTTTCTCTCTCTTGCCTTCAGGACCAATAATTAAAACCTCTGTTTTGTCCTGGTTGAGCTGTAGGACTTCACTGCCATCCATGACTTGATATCTAAAATACAGTTAAAAAGGGTATCAGTAAGCCCTGTGTCATCAGGAGACACGGTGATATACAGCTGTGTGTCATCTGCGTAAGTGTGGAAGGGGAAGCATGTATAGATTAAAAAGAAGTGGACCTAAAGTCGACCCTTGGGGCACCCCACACCTGATTTCATGCATTCTGGAGGAAGATGTATCCATAATTACAAAGAAACAACGGTCTGTGAGATAAGAGCTGAACCAGTTAATAACAGTACCAGAGAGGCCCACCAGGTTTCTGAGTCTGTTAAATAAAATGTGGTGATCTACTATATCAAAGGCAGCGCTTAGATCCAGTAGTACCAAGACTGTGAGTTTTTGTGAATCTGCATTAAACCTCCTATCATTTAAAATCTTTAAAAGGGCTGTCTCCGTACTGTGGTTCATCCTAAAACCAGACTGATATTTCTCTAAAATATTGTTTCCTTTAAAAAAATTTTTTACTTAAAATCTCACTTAAAAACGGTAAGTTGGATACAGGTCATTAATTATTAAAAATGTTGGGATCTAAATTACTCTTCTTCAGAAGGGGCTTCACCACTGCCGTTTTGAAGGCAGTGGGGCACCTGTCTGAAGAGAGTAATTTACTATATTTAAAATCTGTTCCTCAAAGAACCCATAAAATGTTTTTAAAAGTGATGTGGGAATCGGCTCTAAAAGGCAGGTTGTTGAGTTTACTTAGGAGAAAACTCAACCAAGTGTCCTCACATCAACCAGGACAAAACTCTCCAGTGTATCCTCAGGTAAAAGCAATGATCCAGGTGTGTTAATAATTACATTATGTTGGTATAAAAGACTGGATCTGATGTCATCTGATGTATTGCTTTAGTCTGATGTCAGACTAAAGCAATACAACTTCTGGATAGGCTAATATTAGCATGCTAAAATTGCTGACAGGGACAATGTTGTTAACATGCCAATCTGATTAAGATTAGAACTTTTTTTACCTGCTGATTATAGACCTTAAGTTCATCATCACGGCCATTTTGCATGTTAGCATGCAATCATTCGCTGATTTGCACTAAACACAAAGTGCAGCTGATGGGAATTTTAAAAGTTTTTGTATTTGAAATTAAAATAGGCTATACTAAACAAATACTCTTCTTTTTGGGTGTCCATTATCTCCTGAGGGAAATTTCTGGGTGTTTAGTTGCGAAATGTTCCAGCTAGTTGTCAACTTTTTCTGTCTATCCTTTATTTATCAGAGCGGTAAAAAAACAAACAAAACATACTAAACAGTCAAGTTGCAGCAAAACTGAAACAATAACCCCCTCCACACCTGGAGCTGGGCAGTACAGTGATTGCAGTCAGGTAGTGCCTAACCACATGAAAGTACAGGTGAATGCACCCAAAATGGACTGAGGACAGATTGTGATCTGTTTAGCGTGTGATATTGGGCTTTATAAATAAAATTGATTGATTGATTGATTAGCCAAACCACTATGGGAGGTGATCAAGGATGCATTCTGACCACACTGAACACAACTGTAAATGTTTTCAGTTCACATGCAACAATTACATAGGCAGAAATACATATCATGTGTGACTGATCCAAATCATTAGCCAGTTAATGAGCTAAACTACTTGCCAAAATGCTCTGGATACCCAGACTGGGTCCAAAATCACTCACTACTCACTATATAGTGACTTCGCCATTTCGCAGTGCTGTCCTGATGTATAGTGGGAGTTATTATGCTCTATATAGTAGAATCAAAGAATCCCAAAATGCATGGTGAAAAGTAGCAGTCACTAACCAAGCATTATATCCCATCATGCGCTGCACTGAAGGAACAGACAGACCATGTGGGACGGATGAGAGGAGAGAGAGCAGCTTGTTTTCAGCCTGTGCACGTTTAACTTCCAATGACATGTTTAAGTTTGTTTTACCAGTTTCTTACCCATGTAATAAATTATCAATTTAATGTTTAGTCACGGTGGTGTGGTGGGTAGCGCTGTCGCCTCACAGCAAGAGGGTTCCGGCTTCGGTGTGCAGAGTTTGCATGTTCTCCCAGTGTCAGCGTGGGTTTTCTCTGGGCACTCTGGCTTCCTTCCACAGTCCAAAGACAATGCAGGTTAGGTTAATTGGTGACTCTAAATTGTCCGTAGGTGTGAATGTGAGTGTGAATGGTTGTCTGTGTCTATGTGTCAGCCCTGTGATAGCTTGGCTACCTGTCCAGGGTGTACCCTGCCTCTCGCCCAATGCCCCCCCCCCCCCCCCCCCCCCCGCAACCGTCAAGAGGATAAACTGTTACGAAAATGGATGAATGGATGTTTAGTCATCCACCCCTAAGGAGATTGAAACAAATTGGCAATTGATATTTCTCTAGTGCTAAATGTTACTGTACAGAGGAGAGGCTGTGCTACCTAACGTTAGTGAGCTGGGTCGCTATCTGTGTTTTGTGTTGTAATGGCATAATGTTGGTGAAGATTCTCAGTCATCAAATAACATAGTCCACTTGTCAAACTGCCGGCAACTTTTGAAGTGTAACATTTACTTGTAATGTTACATAATGCATGAGATCAACACGTCTTGATTTCAATAAGACAACTTTGACCATTCCATTAGTTTTTATTGTCTCTCTTGGATGACATACACTTTTAGTAAAGTGTTAAAATATTATTTTTTACCAGATTACATGAATTGTATTCTAATCCTCACTCAAGAGAAAAAAAGCATTGCAGAGCATCATTCCTGTGGGCTACGGCAACATTAACCCCCTATGCTTACCTGAGAAGAACTAAATGGACAAACATGGTATTTTAAAATATCACATCAAGAGAGACTCACTCCAGACTGATCTATTTTGTTCTGACAACGTTGGCATGCAAACCAGCACTGTGGATGATAAACAAGGTGCAGACTTACATCTGTGTCACCAGTAATGAGGACAGATCAGTCAGTGACAGCAACCCCACCCACATCTAAAAGTACTATTTGCGGTGGAAGAACTAAATGGACCTAGGGTCTACGTACCATGTCTGAAGGGTTACTTTTGGTTGCAAAGGTACCATACCGAAAGTGTTTGGTGGAACCGGAGCTTTACAGAGTTGTTGAGGTCACACGTGACCTCTGAGTTTCAGACTTGTTAAGGTCACATATGAGTCATTGACCCACCTGGCCATGATGTGTGTCATTAGTGTAGATGGGTCCAGGTGTGACTAGGTGTTAAACTGTCTGGGGAAGGCTCACAAGTCTGCATTGCAGGTGGGTGAAAAGTGATGGCCATCTCCTCTGTTTAACGGTGGTCATTCCAGATTGACCTAGATGGCTTCTTTCACGCCTTTTTCAAACCATCTGTCTTCTCTGGCCAAGATGTGTACATTACTGTCCTCAAAGAAGTGTCCCTTCTCCTTTAGATGTAAATGTACAGCTGAGTCTTGACATTGAGGAAACATAACAACCACTCCACAAGCGCATGGCGCAGCATAGGAGAGCTAGATCCTTAAGTAAGACTCAGTTGTCCATTTACATCTAAAGGAGAAGGTCAGTAAGTAAGATGCTGACATGCTTTATAGAGCTGAGGGGAACTGCAATGTCAGTCACGTCATCATTCCCTTTCGTATTTACAGTAAGATGTTAAATTCAATTCCCATTTATTTGGAATTGCATTTAGCCACCCAAAACACAGCAAGGCCAACCACAAAATATAGTAACATAGAGTCTATGAAAATGCCCTCAAATTTATAATAAATAAAATATATTAAGCCCCTATGTTCAGTCACTCGTGTTACAGTTCTCCTCTAGACTCAGCCCAAGATCTTTTAATACCTCAGAAACCCTTAGTTCAGTAAAGCACCTGTGATACATTACCATCTTAATGGCTCTTTTCAATTAGCACTGCCAGCTGCACAGTCAGGAAATTACACTGTTACTGATCTCTGCCATATTCCTCATCTCTACATAAGACATTTATCTGATATAAGAGGCACACATGATATCTCCAGCACTGTTAGAATGTGATTCTAGACAAATTGGGGTGCAGTTACCTTGTCATTAATGTACAATCTGTTATATTACCACTTAATCTTTTTTTTACAGCTTGTGATTGCTACAGGGCATACAGTATGTGTAAGAGATCCTTTCATGAAATCATGTCTGGTTAAAAAAATGTCTTAACACTTACAACACTGAACCCTGCATGGTTTATTATACAGGATTGTTTCATGTATTTTTTTTTTACCAGAACAAATCCTATTTAGCAACAAAGGTATTCCAGCACAACCGCATAAATTCTTAGAAGGTGGTGGTGGTGATATGATGGTATGGAAGCTGGACTGGGGGTTGACACTTAAAGGGTGAAATTCTCATTGATGGGGATGACAAGGCTGTGATGATGTCAGTCAGATGGATAGCCTTAAGTTTACCTTTGTGCTGCGATGACACTGTGAAAATGGATGGATGAAGAGATTCTTGAGCTATGATAATTCTTTACTGTGTGTATATGTGTGTGTGTGTGTGTGTGTGTATGTGTGTGTGTAAAAGTCATACATACAAGCTGGCTCTGTGCAAATCCCTGTCTGAGGAAGATACAAGCGGGCCCCACTAAGTTGTGCAGCATGTTGCAGTTCTTAACCAGAGCACACAGGGGCTCATCAAAGTCCCGCTCACTCCCTCCTTCCTCCTCGTCATCCGTGTCAACCTCATCTCCACCCAGAGCCCCCAGCATGGCGGCAGCCAATGGAGCACCATGACGATCTACAACTGACTCCCCCTTAGAGGAGGGGAACCAAGTGAATTAGAACCCAAATAAAGATTTATATTTCACTGACTGCAATGAAACTGACCGATTCACAATTTTCATAATTTTATAGCAGCTGAATTTGAATTTTTGAAATGTAGATGTATCAAAATAGTTTATTAGAAACAAAATTCATTTGAATGACATCCCAATATATCATTTCACATATCAGTTCACTTTAATAAATCTGTTTCTGTCAGCTGAAAGGAATGAAATTGATCCTTACCTTCTTCCTCTTTTTAGAAGCCTTGTTTATGTTTCCCATCTCCCTCCCCCTCCCTTTCCTCCTCGTTTGTCCCCACACTTCCCCCTGTTTCTCTTCCTCTTTTCCTCTCTTCTCCCTCTCTGCTCACTTATCACATAAAAGTCCAAAATCCACACTGAATCCAGTACATTCCATGGGGCGTCTTTCACGCCGTGTGAGGCAAAGGCAAATGTTTCCACCTGCACCACTACTACTGAAAGCGCATGACGATTCCTGTCAGTGCACGTGTTACAATCCAAGATCCCATTGGTTAAGTTAGAGGCAAGGTAGGCATTAAATTCTAAACTCCTATAGGTTGCTGGAGGCAGTCATGATGAGCTTTGAGACATGTAGTGTGATATTATGGAACAGCAGCAGGGTGCTGGAGATTGACAGGGTGGGATGGGAGAGCCGGGTCATATCTGGGTTGAAACAACCTACTGCTGCCAGACACTGGCTCTGATTGCATGACTCGCTTCTCTCTCTCTCTCTCTCTCTCTCTCTCTCTCTCTCTCTCTCTCTCTCTCTCTCTCTATCTCTCCCTCTCTCTCTCACACACACACACAAACATACACTTTCCCCCGTATTTATCTGTCACCCCCTCTCACCATGAATGATCCCTTGAATTTGGACCAACTTAATCTAATCCATCCCACCCACCTTCCTCTCTCTGCCTCCCAAACATCATGCTTATGGTCTCAAAATGACTAGTCTGGCAGAATTCAGTGTTTGGTTGTGTGTGTGTGTGTGTGTGTGTATGTGTGTGAGGGTGAGGGTGTAGGGGTGTGGGGGGGTGGGGGGTGTAGGTGGGATGGGGGGGAGGGGGTAGAATTATGGATGAAGAGTTGGCTGCCTGTTTAATCCCTGGCGTTTCAGATTAGAGGGGAAGAGTTATGTGGACAGGCCGTGGAGCAGAGGTTGGAAGTGGGAGTAATAGAAGAAGAATATTTAAATTACTCAGCCCCTTTTAAAGTACATACGTGGAGAGAAACACTGATAGTGAGAGATTAATATGTAACCTCATGGAGGTTGGAAGGTTACATATTAATCTCTTATATATATAGTAATATAGTTTAATTTAGGAGTTACATTTAGTTTGAATATCTGGACTATGTAAATAGACAACATTTTTGTATTGACCCCAACCCAACCAAACAAAATATTTCATAATAGACAACATTTTATTTAACCATTCAACTGCTCAGTTATATTTTCTCTACATAATATCTTCCTGTGGTCTTCCCTCCTTGACCCAACAACTGAATGGGAGGTCTGGCTCTCTTGGCTAGCTTTGTCCATTAAGGCTGTTTGTCTTCCACTGGGAAATTTGATGAACAAGCTCTGTTTTGATGCCTTTTATGCACTCTGGCATCTTATTTATCCTCAAAAACTTCTGTTTTACTTTCCAGATTTGGTGTTGAAAATATTACTGGTTGTTAGGAATTACTACTGAGTAGAAACAGAAAACTTTAAAACTGCTATCATTTCAGTCATTAAAGCCACAGTGTGTAGGAATTTCTCCCATCTAACGTTGAAATCATATATTGCATTCAAACAGATGGCACACTGGCGCCTCACTGTTTCAAACACGTATTGCAACAACTGCAGCCGCTGTGTACCAAAAAGCTATGATAACACTGATGAAACCATGTCATCTGATACTACATGGAGTATTCATTCAGGCTTGCCTTTCCCAGGTGGAGAGAGCTGCTGAAGGAGAAAGGTAATACAATCACAGGCCAGCGCTAACAGCGGCTACCATCGGCTAACGGCTAACGAAAACGCCGAAGGCGGTGCTGTATGTCCCTTGCTGGCGGGTGTATTCTCAAGATGGCGAACCGTAATGGAACCCCACAGACGACTTACCCGCACAATGTACAAACAAATCCGAAATTTTCCTTTAACGAGAATAAGTCAGATTATTGGTGGAGGTAATAGTACACCAGTGATGACATATTTATGAATGCAGATATCAATTTTTGCCAATAAACAACTGAAAATGTTACACAATGTCCCTTTAACTAGAGTTGGAATATAGTATGCATTTATGTTAACAGTGGTGTAATGTAATAAAGTATATTTATTAAACTACAAGTATAAATTGAATGACAAATTATTAGATCAGGAGCATTTTTATTAGGCCTATTCTTATTTTTGAAACATTTATATGTATAGCTTACATATTTAGTTACAGGGCTATTCATAAAATTTTTGGGTCGCAAACTTCCGATGCCCAGACCTAATGACACCACTGGCTAACACCATTACTGGAAATAACTGAATATCTTGAAAATATAGAAATTATTTTCACTTTTCCTCCCCAGTACAGTTCAGAGGGAGACAGTACAGGGTGGCAGTAGCTCAGGACCTGGGTTGTGAACCAGAGGGTCGCAGGTTCAAGTCTCTGTCCGGACCAAATACAGAGCCTGACCAAGGCAGCCCCCTCACTCTGACATCTGTCCACCTTGTGCATGTATGGGTCCTGTTTGTGCATGTGTGTGTCTTTCAGACCTGTGTGTTAATGACAACAAAGTGAAAAAATTGAATTTCCCCTCAGGGTGATTAATAAAGTATATTAAAAAAAAAATCAAATTTTTACTTCATTACTTTCACTATCTGACTATAATATCCACTCCTCCACTGAGCATCCTGGCAGAGCTGGAATCCACTGCACCACTGAAACAATAAGGGCTATCATAGTAGTAGTGATGCCACAAAATCTCCACCCCCCCAAAACCATGACTGCAAACCAATCAATCACTCAGTACGTTTACATGACATTAGTGAAAATGGATTTATTGCCTCTAATGCACACACGTGAAGGGATGTCCATTTCTAGTGACGACGGCAGCTGATCGCAATTGGATCGGCTCTCAGGAGGCTTTATTAACAGCTATAGAAACTTTTGATGGAGTTTGTTGCTGCACACACATAATGTTATATATACATATAATGATAAATATACAGATAAAGTTATTAGTCGCAGAGCAGCAATGTGTTCTCTCTGTCTAACAGTCACCTGCACATGAACAAAAGTAGCACAATCGAGAACAAGATGCTTCAGGTTTGTCCTTGCAGCTGGCAGAAAGTAACATCAATAAAAGGCCTCAGAACTCATCAGGGAAAGTGTGTGACAAAAAAGGGCAGTGTAGCCACATCAGTACTTCTTAAGAAGTCAGTCGAGTCCAGCGAATCCACAGGTAGAAAACCACAGTTCGCAGGATATCAGTAACACTGCTGCCACTGAAGAGGAGGAGGAGGAGGAGGAGGTAGTAAGAGGGGATGCAGGTGACACTGAGGGGCCCTATTTAGATGGTCTAAAACGCGAAGCACCAGGAGTGCGGTGCATGGGCGTGTCCCAGTCACTTGCTAGTTAGACAGCACGTTTTTAGACTGTGCGCCATGGTGGAGAGTCTAAATGGGTTGGACTTACTCTGTGAATTAGTTGTAATGGTTTTGGGTCCGTGTAGCTCTTTGGAGTTAGACGACTGGCAGAAACTCACTTGGGCTTATCATTCAATAAGCCAATCAGAGTGTCACCTCTCATTCCCTTTAAAAGAGGCGCGATTGGAGCGCAAGGCGGAGAGCTAGTTAGATGGCGGACTTACCAACTAGAAAGAGTGAGCATTTTACAGCTGAGGAGACAGGTCTCCTTGCGCGGGAGGTGAATGCCTGAACCAGATCTACGGGGACAGCAGACAGGCACCCAAGTGCCCCGAGGTAAAGCAGGCTTGGGATCACTAATACAAGAAAGATCTTACTAAATATCTGTGGAATATCATTCAAACCTGTTTTCATCTTATAACAGAGCACAGCTGTCAGCTGTGGGCTTCGGTTTTCAATCAAAAAGAGATTGATTGGTCAGATCATTTCACAATTTCATTTGTCATTATTAGAAATTATGATGATCATTATTGCTGTGATTAAATCATTCTGATTAATGACTGACCATTAAAACGTGTTTCTGATAAATATTTTAATGTGCACAATTAGTGCTCTCAAGAGATTAATTAATTATGATCTCTAATTGATCGATCTAATTAATCTCTTTTTTAATTTCATCTCAAAATTGCTGAGAAAAGCCCTCAACTTGAGGTATTTTCATTTAAATTCATTACATTATTGTGGCAGATGACCAAAATTGATATATATTACAAAAAGTGGTTTTATAAAGTCATAATTATTGTTTTCAACAATAACACACTTGAACACAAGCAGTAGTACACCTAGCCATTACATTTTATTGTTTTTGAGATTAGTCCCAATAAAGAGTGCTGCAACCTTCAGTCTCGACCACCAGGGGGATGCTCGACTGTCTTGACATGTCAGCTTCATTAAAAGCATAGTTGCAGATTAACGCAACAATAGATGTAAAAATACACAGAAACAGTACATCTGTGATCAGTTCCCTAGTTTTATTTTAACAATTTTCTAAATTATTTTCCTCTTTTCCAATTTCTCGTTTTATTTCATGGAAGTTATCAATGTAAGTGCACTTGTCCTTTAAACTTAAAGGAGCAATAAGCGAAATTCATCATTTCTAGATTGAAGGAATTAAAAAATTGCTGTGTGAAGAACTAGAAGTGTAATTTCATCTGGAGTAGAGCATGACCTCACACACCCTCTCTCTGTGTAGATCTCCAGCCCATTGTTTACAAGCCGGTCCGGCTGCGCGTTCATGCACGTTCATGTGAATCCCCCCCCCCCCCCCCCCCGGAAATGAAATGGCAGAGAGCAGAACGAAACCGATGCTTCCTCCTCAGGCTCCACTTCACTCAGCTGCCCCACAGATCCGCTGCTTCTCCCACTTTAACCTCAATAACAATCCGGAGCTAGCTGGGAGCGGCTGGCGAGGCGTTAGCCGCAGCATGACCAGAGGGAAACACAGCTGGTTAGCCTCCGCTAGCTTCCCAACTAGCCCCGCTCTCTGTTTGGATCCACCTGGAGCAAACCTAACGGTGAAACGATTTCGCTTATTGCTCCTTTAATAAAAAATAAAAGCTAACAAAATGAAAGACACCTGGTGCATTCATTACAGCTGTATCAGAACAGTTTTGAACAGTTAGAACAAGAGGCTGCACTGCAATGTGCAAATCACTCCTCTCGTGGCTGCCTGCGCTTTCCCTGTCCTTTGCGCTGTCTTCTCTTCTTCAAACTACCCATAATTCATGTAGGAACTGCTCCAATGTGCAGCCGGTGGGAGCTGCATGACAACTCAACCACCATGATCAGTTTTTAATGTTTTATCGGGCAATAACTACTCCAGACTCTGCTCTAGTGTAATTTTCAGGACAATCAGGGCAGGATTCAGGATTCAGGACAACAGCTTTTCATACAATGCTGATGCTGGGCTCTGCTCTGTAGCGCTGCAGCTCTCCTACAACTCAAGCACAAAGAAGCCCAATCGTACTGGATTTTTTAAAAGGAAACTCTGTGGCATACAGAAACAGTAAAGTTAGAGATTAAAAATGAGATAAACGCGATCAAAAAACATAGCGCGTTAAATATGGTTGTAATTAATTATTCGCAATTAACGCAATAATTTGACAACTCTATGCACAATAATAACCTTTCACATTGTAATCATAATTTATTTTTATCATTTATTTGTTTTGCATATGTGTGGCTGCTCCGTGTGTGTCTGAGCAGAGTGCACGCCCATTGTGCACCCGCCTAGAGACGCATATTACTAACTTGTTTAACAGCGCAATACTGCGCCGTTGACTTTAGACCAGGTTTTTGTTGGTCACTGGCGCATTTGCTTTTTCAATCATCTAACTAGCAACATGCAATGACTGCGCCTGACCACTCCTCATTTTTAGACCAACACACCCAGAGAAGCGCAAGTTCATTTGCTAGTTAGACGAGGAGGGCACAGGGCGTGAAAATGACAACTGCGCCTGCATCTAAATAGCAATGACACTTGCGACATAGATTATGCGCACTCTGCCGTCCGCTTTAGACCAAATAAATAGGGCCCTGAGGTTAGCAGGCCAGTCAGAGAGAGAACCATGGAGCAAAAGGTTAGAGTTAGATGGCCTAGGACAAATGACAATAAAGAATGGGAGACAGTTAATAGGTATTTGTCAGTAATCTTAAGTAGGCTTAGGGGAATGCAATAGAAAGGTTAGAAAAGATGGGAGATATAATTTACTCATATGGTGTAGAGAGGTTTGGGGTGCATGAGAGAAAGAGGAGTGAGAGGGTACAGTCAGGTAAGTCTAGGTGGCAAAGAGAAATAGAGACGTTAGTTAAGGAAAGGACACAGTTAAGAAAGCAGTGGAAAAAGGCTACAGAAGAAGAAAGGGAGGGAATAAATGTGTTGCAAAAGGAGTTGAGAAGCAGGCTAGCAGTTCTTAGAAGGGCAGAGCATCTCAGGAAAAAGAGGAGAAAGAAGGAATATGCAAGGACAGTGTTTCTCAGGTTTGACTATTTCAAAGTGCCACAGGTAGTTGTTAACTTAGAGAAAGCATACTTTAAGGATATTAGGTTGTGTCTAAGTGCGGCAGGTTTCACAACAGGTTGGCAGAGGCTAGAAATAGACATCATGGCAGCGTGTTCAATTTCTCCATTAGCATTTACTATGGCAATGGAAGTAATCATCAGGGCTTCTAAATAGGTGGTAGGTGGGGAGAGACGGCACAATGGGTTGCATCTTCCACCAGTTAGAGCTTACATGGATGACATGACACTGGTGACCACAACAATGCCATGTACAAAGAGGCTACTAGAGAAGGTAAATAGGAACCTCAAGTGGGCCAGCATGAAGATCAAGCCTAGTAAGTCTAGAAGCATCTTGATACGTAGAGGGAAGGTAAGTTTGTCATGGATGATGAGGAAATCCCAACAATTAGGGAAAAGTTAGTAAAGAGCTTAGGTAGGCTGACCAAACGTCCACTTTAACACAATACCTTTTGGGCAAAATTTTACTGCACTAGATTATTTTCTTCTTTGTAAATTTCTTTCCCACTTTTCTTTTACATTCTTCCTTCACCTTTGCTCCTTGCATCCTGAAATGGTCTGAAAACATAAAACCCCAAAACTAGAAAGGCAAAACTCAATTCTTCACCAAAAACTTGTCTTTAAAACAGCTGTGCGGAACTTTTCGTTTTCGTTGATTATAGCGCCCCTTTGGTCGAAGCGGTATGACACCCACAGCCTGGTGTCGTAAAATTCCGACTGCAGCCGGCATTTGTTTTGGAGAGCGAGAGGATTAACTAACATCAGGTCAGTCCAAGTAAATAGTGGAAACAGCAAAATTACTCAGTAAATTCTCTTGTCGTGTTTCTGTTCTGATCTAATCTAATCCGTTGTGTATTTTGAGCTACTAAGGCTACTGTAGTAGTGTGAGCCTCAAGTTATTCTGGGTAATGTAGTAACCGTTGTTGTGCTACTGAGAAACAATGAGAAGCAGCCGTGTACGTTCAGTGTAAGGAGGAATAAACAGTTAACAAGTCATCTGCTGAGTCCACATTATTATGTGAAAAGAATACTCTGACGATGTGGGAGTTATGCCCTTTCTCTATCATTTTCATATTGAGACAGCGGTTAGCATGGCACTGTCAGTACATCTTGAGCGGAGGGATACACCGGTGAGCAACAGCTGCAGCTGGCTCTGGGACAGGTAGCTCGGTCACTCGGGCAAAGCAAACAGAGATGACATGGACGATATTACTCACCCGGCTGAAAGCTGTCCGTCAGCTCCTGCAGGCCTGGAGTGTTTTTTCCACTTCATCTTAGGAACATGAAAAAAAGTTTCAATCATGCCAGGATAGTGATTGCTGCAAAGTTTTCACTCCTTGTGATGCACTCTCTGCGGCGGTTTTCTCCCCAACGATGGCAGCACCGAATCTGTGCAACAAAATAGTAGCGGAGGATTCAGCCTCTCTCTGCTCAGCATTCAACACATGGAGTTCCTCATCTGTGTGCTCCGGCTCAAACAGGTATGGCTCTGGGTCTGTGTCCGCTACAAGAAACTCTTCAAAATCGCGTTCAAAGTCGTCCATTGCAGCTGCTAAAATCCGGAGATATCACTAGGCTAAATAAACAGCTGAGTTTTGTTTACAAGCTACGTCTGTGCCTGTTCACCGTCGTATCCCTCCGCAGATCACAGCGCAGGACGTACTGACCCTCTATCAGCGCAATGCTAACAGCTGAGACCCAGCCACTGGACGTACAGACACAAAAAAGATATCGATCATGTTGTCTCAATATGAAAATGATAGAGAAAGGGCATAACTACCAAATCGTCGGAGTATTCTTTTATGTGAAGATACACAGTGAAGACATAACATAATCCTAACACAGCAAAGGTGTTACCTGCAGCTGTCGCTTGCAAAGCTAACGCTACTAACGTTAGGTCAGTCCAAGTAATTAGTGGAAACATGCTAACATGCTAACGTTACACACAAGTTACTTAAAGTAAGACCTGTTCATAAATGTTCTGGTGTAGCTCTGAATTTCTTATAAACTGAGGACAACTGCCTGCTGTATATTTGTGTTCATGGTCACAGTCACAGATCATTTTAGATGATGCTCCTTCGTTATCCGCCATGACATCAAAAGTACAACCAAGTCCTCATAGATACATCTCTGGTAAAACTGTTAGGTGTTATGTGTTCAGCAATGCCCGTTGTGTACTGCTTACTCGAAGAACACTGTAAACACGGCTCCTTCTTCGAACTAGGGACAGTTTTTTTAATGGTAAAAGAAGGTCACGGGCAACCTGACGTGCTGACGTATTGCGGTAAGCAAGTTGTGTCATTTCCGGTGTTTCTGTGGCAGCGTCTCTGTGCTCTCTGTGCTTTGGTGAATTCTACTAGCCTGCTTTCTGCTTTCTCACTTCAGTTGCTTAAAATGTCTACTCCAAGTCTTAACCCACACTAGTTCTGTTGAAGCACTCATAGCTCTCCTCCTTTCTACGACTTTCTCGCTAATCTCTTAGCTGTTGTTTGCACGTTACTAGCCTTGGTAGCTACATTAGCTTTACTGCTAGCGATGGCTTCTCCCTCTGCTCTCTCTTGCCCGGTGTGCCACATGTTCAGTTATGCCTCTGCCTCCTTTAGTGACAGTGGTAATTGTAACAAGTGTAGCTTATTTGCTGCGTTGGAGGCGAGGCTTAGTGAATTAGAAGCGCGGCTCCACACCATGGAAAATCACTCTGCAGCTGCGGTAGTTAGCCAGTCCCCTGTAGCCGGTGCGGAGCCACATAGCATAGCCTTAGCTCCTGCTAGCGGTCCTCCGGTAACTCCCGTTCAGCCGGGTCGTTGGATAAGTGTGCGCCAGAAGCGTAGCTCCAAGCCGAAGCCCACGGCTCACCACCAGCCTGTTCACGTCTCCAACCGCTTTTCCCCACTCAGCGACACACCCGCTGACGATAAAACTCTGGTTATTGGCAGCTCTATTTTGCGGAACGTGAAGTTAGCAACACCAGCGGCCATAGTCAAATGTATCCCTGGGGCCAGAGCGGGCGACATCGAATCAAATTTAAAACTGCTGGCTAAAGATAAACATAGATTCAATAAGATTGTTATTCACGTCGGCGGCAATGACACCCGGTTACGCCAATCGGAGGTCACTAAAATTAATGTTGCCTCGGTGTGTGAATATGCAAAAACGATGTCGGACTCCGTAGTTTTCTCTGGACCCCTCCCTAATCTGACCTCTGATGACATGTTTAGCCGCATGTCATCATTTAATCGCTGGCTGTCCAGGTGGTGTCCAGCAAACGATGTGGGTTTCGTTAATAATTGGCAAACTTTCTGGGGAAAACCTGGTCTCATTAGGAGAGACAGCATTCATCCCACTTTGGATGGAGCTGCTCTCATTTCTAGGAACCTGGAAAATTTTATTAGCAAATTAAATCCCTGACAACCCAGAGTTGAGACCAGGACAGAGAGCTGCAGTCCTATACGCCTCTCTGAGCTTCTAGTTCACTTACCCAGCCATAGTTTCCATAGTTTTATACCAACGGTGTCTGTCCCCCGACCACCTAAATTATTTAAATCTAAAATCAAACAAAGAGGAGTTGTGCAAAACAACCTCATAAAAATTAAAACCTCTTCTGTGACAGAAAGACAAAACAGGAGAATTAAATGCGGACTGTTAAATATCAGGTCTCTTTCGTCTAAAGCAGTGTTAGTAAACGAATTAATATCAGATAATCATATTGATTTACTCAGTCTCACTGAAACCTGGCTGTGTCAAGATGAATATGTCAGTCTAAATGAATCCACTCCTCCCAGTCATAATAATACCCACATTCCTCGAGGCAGCGGCCGAGGAGGGGGAGTTGCAGCCATTTTTAACTCTAGTCTGTTAATCAGCCCTAAACCTAAACTAGATTATAATTCTTTTGAAAGCCTCGTTCTTAGTCTTTTACATCCGACCTGGAAAACCTCGCAGCCACTTTTATTTGTTATTGTGTACCGTGCTCCTGGCCCGTATTCTGAATTTATATCTGAATTCTCAGAGTTTTTATCCAGTCTAGTTCTTAAATCAGATAAGGTTATTATTGTAGGCGACTTTAACATTCATGTCGACGTTGATAATGACTCCCTGGCTACCGCGTTTATCACATTATTAGACTCCATTGGCTTCAGTCAGGGTGTTCATGAACCCACTCACTGTTTTAACCATACCCTCGATCTAGTTCTGACGTATGGAACTGAAATTGATAACCTAACAGTCTTTCCACAGAATCCCTCGCTGTCGGATCATTATTTGATTACTTTTGATTTCTTTTTACTCGATTACACGCCACTTAGCAACAGTTACTATACCAGATGTTTATCAGATAGTACTGTCGCAAAATTTAAAGAAATGATTACTCCGTCGTTAAATTCAATCCCAAGTCCTTCAGTAACAGAGGTTTCCCGTACCGACTTTAACCTCTCCCGAATTGATCAATTTGTTGATAGCGCCGTAAGCTCGCTGCGAACAACACTTGACTCTGTAGCTCCTCTTAAAAAGAAGTTAACAAAACAAAGAAAGTTCGCTCCTTGGTATAACTCTGAAACCGGTAAATTAAAGCAAATATCGCGAAAGTTTGAAAGGAATTGGCGATTAACCAAACTGGAAGAATCTCGTGTAATCTGGGCAGACAGTCTCAAAACTTATAAGAGGGGCCTCCGCAATGCCAGAGCAAACTATTACTCAGCTTTAATAGAAGAAAACAAAAATAACCCCAGGTTTCTTTTCAGCACTGTAGCCAGGCTGACTGAGAGTCAAAGCTCTATTGAGCCTTGTATTCCTTTAACCCTTAGCAGTAATGATTTTATGAGCTTCTTTAATGACAAAATCCTAGCTATTAGAGGAAAAATTCATGACCTCCTGTCCTCAGATAGTACCTATCTAACCTCAAACACAGCTGTAACACCTAATATTTATTTAGATTCCTTCTCCCCAATTTCTCTTCAAGAATTGACCGCAGTGATTTCTTCATCTAAATCATCAACGTGTCTCTTAGACCCCATCCCAACTAAGCTACTCAAGGAGGTCTTACCTTTAGTTAACACCCATATATTAGATATGATCAATATATCCTTATTAACAGGCTATGTACCACAGTCTTTTAAGGTAGCTGTAATTAAACCTCTACTAAAAAAGCCCACCCTGGATCCAGAGGTGTTAGCCAACTATAGACCAATATCTAATCTTACCTTTATGTCAAAGATCCTTGAGAAAGTAGTCGCAGACCAGCTGTGTGATTTTCTCCAGGATAATAATTTATTTGAGGAATTACAGTCAGGATTTAGAGCGCATCATAGCACTGAGACAGCTCTAGTTAAAATTACAAATGACCTTCTGATTGCTTCAGACAAAGGACTTGTCTCTGTACTTGTTTTATTAGATCTTAGTGCAGCGTTTGACACTGTTGACCATGAAATTCTGTTACAGAGACTGGAACACTTAATTGGCCTTAAAGGTTCTGCACTAAGCTGGTTTAAATCTTATTTATCTGATCGTTTTCAATTTGTTCACGTTCATAATGAATCATCCTTACGTACTAAAGTTTGTTTTGGAGTTCCGCAAGGTTCTGTGCTTGGACCAATCCTATTTATTCTATATATGCTTCCTTTAGGTAACATCATTAGAAATCACTCTATAAATTTCCATTGTTATGCGGATGATACACAGTTGTATTTATCGATGAAGCCAGAAGAAAGGGATCAATTAGCTAAACTTCATAATTGTCTTAAAGACATAAAAACCTGGATGAGCACCAATTTCCTGATGTTAAATTCAAACAAAACTGAAGTAATTGTTCTTGGCCCCAAACAACTCAGAGACTCTTTATCTGATGACATAGTTTCTCTCGATGGCATTGCTCTGGCCTCTACCACTACCGTAAGAAACCTCGGAGTAACATTTGATCAAGATCTGTCTTTCAATTCTCATTTAAAACAAACCTCACGGACTGCATTTTTTCATCTGCGTAATATTGCGAAAATTAGGCCTATCTTGACCCAAAGAGATGCAGAAAAATTGGTCCACGCTTTTGTTACCTCGAGGCTGGATTACTGTAACTCTCTACTATCAGGTAGCTCTAGTAAATCATTAAAAACTCTTCAGCTAATTCAGAATGCAGCAGCACGTGTACTAACAGGAACTAAGAAACGAGATCATATTTCTCCTGTTTTAGCTTCTCTGCACTGGCTCCCTGTAAAATCCAGAATTGAATTTAAAATCCTACTGTTAACTTATAAAGCTCTAAATGGTCAAGCTCCGTCATATCTTAGAGAGCTCATAGTGCCATATTATCCCACCAGAACTCTGCGCTCTGAGAACGCAGGGTTACTCGTGGTCCCTAAAGTCTCCAAAAGTAGATCAGGAGCCAGAGCCTTCAGCTATCAGGCTCCTCTCCTGTGGAATCATCTTCCTGCTACGGTCCGGGAGGCAGACACCGTCTCCACATTTAAGACTAGACTTAAGACCTTCCTCTTTGATAAAGCTTATAGTTAGGGCTGGCTCAGGCTTGCCTTGTACCAGCCCCTAGTTAAGCTGACTTAGGCCTAGTCTGCCGGAGGACCACCTATAATACACCGGGCACCTTCTCTCTCTCTCTCTCTCTCTCTCTCTCTCCCTCTCTCTCTCGTATCCTATTACTGTATCTTTTTTTACTCGGCCATTCTGGATGTCACTAACTCGGTTTCTTCTCCGGAGCCTTTGTGCTCCACTATCTCTCAGGTTAACTCGTATTGCAGCGGTGCCTGGATAGTGTGACGTGTGTGGTTGTGCTGCTGCCGTGGTCCTGCCAGATGCCTCCTGCTGCTGCTGCTGCCATCATTAATCATTAGTCATACTTCTACTGCTATTATAGACATATGATATTATCATACATGTATACTGCCTGATACTAATATATACTTTCAACATGTTGTACCACAGTAGCCAGAACTATAACGACAGTATTATTACTTTCATGAATGTTGTTGTAAGCTACTGTCAATACCGAGGATGTCATACAGATTACTGTATTGTGTCATACAGATTACTGTTAATTTGTTATGCTGATCTGTTCTGTACGACATCTACTGCACGTCTGTCCGTCCTGGAAGAGGGATCCCTCCTCAGTTGCTCTTCCTGAGGTTTCTACCATTTTTTTTTCCCCGTTAAAGGGGTTTTTTTGGGGAGTTTTTCCTTATCCGCTGTGAGGGTCTAAAGGACAGAGGGATGTCGTATGCTGTAAAGCCCTGTGAGGCAAATTGTATTTGTGATATTGGGCTTTATAAATAAAATTGATTGATTGATTGAAAAAGTTCCGCACAGCTGCTTTAATGAAGTTCATCTTCAAAGTAAGACTTTTCTCCCCTGTAATGCAGTTTTGTTTTTGTTTTTTTTCATTACTGTTCAGCTTCATTGTCATCACTATGAGACAGGATTATATAACCATATCTAGTATACACTTACACACTCAAATAAATGAAAACTGCAGTTAGAACCAGGCTTTGCTACATGTGATCTCATGTAACTCCATACTTCCCTCTAATACACAGTCTGCTGGTCATGTGGTGCTGTATGTGTGCCAGAGATTAGTGCAGTATGTGTAAGGCCAGTGCTGAGTGCCTGCAGCCCTAATCCTCTGTGGTCGCTTTAGGAGAGCTAACAAATGTTGTGGTGTCTCTCTACATTTTCTCATATCTTTATATGAGACCACTCATCTGCTTCTTGAGTTTATCTTTTTTTTCTCTTCATATTTCTTTTTCATTTCTTTCCATACTGTAGCCTCCTCTTCAGCGCAGATCTCTCCTCATTGCTGCTCCTATTCTGAACCTTTTCTTCTTTTTTTATTTTTATAAACAACCAGGCAGTTACACTATATAAATTGTAGTTGTGAAATGAGATCACATAAAACAGATCTCTATATACTTTGTAATTCATGGGGTTCTTTTGCAGGAATAAACATTTATCAATGAGCACCCAGCACTTACAGTAATACTATACTTCCAATACTTCACTGTCTGTCACCAGCAGAGTGCAGCAAAGCTCAGTTTGTGGCGATTGCTAAGATGGACTTGTGTTCAGCTGTAACACTTGCACACCACCATTAGATGTCAGCCTCATGCCTTAAAGTTACAGTCCATTCATTTTAATTTGGAAATGTTTGTGTGCGTTTTGGACAGTGCATTAAGCAGAGAGAGAGAGTTAAGAGATGGGAGATATCACAGGGTGGAGAAGTGAGTGGGGAAATATTGAATGGGAAAACCTGATTTCAAGGAGCACTGAAATCAGTGCTCTGGCAGACATGATTCTCCACCTGACCATGCAGTTTGACCCTTCCATGGGGGAATTAATAAAAAATTCCACTGAGAGTCTACTAAGTAGAGAGGGCAGACAGTGATGAGATGACTTGCGACAAAGGATTTGAGTCCACAGTGTCTAGGTTACATAATAGCGTGTGCCTTAGCCCACTGATCCAGCTGGACACCCACTGGATTAGCAAATGGAAGCCCCAGTCGTGACATGGGTTTTTTACTGCATTGTTTCCCATCATATGTTTTACAGACCTGCACAGAATGATTCAAGTTTATTTCATTCACTTCATTTCACTTCAATTTACTGACATTTTCCAGGGCATGTGCTTAAGTGGGGAAAAAGGGCATCCTTTCCACTTTTTTTTTTTGCATATGTGAAGTGCTGGTGCAAAAGGGAAAAAGGGGTTTATGTTAGGTGTACCCTGCTGGGAGGTATCTATCTGCCAGCACCGTGGGTTTTTTTTTTTTTTTTTTGAGGTCTAAGCACAGACAATACATTTGTGCACAGTAAGGAGCAGGGAATATGTCTGTCTAGCTAACATTTGGGGTGTCTAAATATCTATACTAGATACACCCAGCAGCTGTTACACATTCACATTTATCATTTATTTATATCAGGCAACAACAAAGAAAACAATGCCACATTGTGCACACTTAAGTGCTCTAAAATAACCATCACAATCAACAAATCTTTACACACAATTGAAAAACGTTTTCTGAACAAATAATGTAATAAACCACCCAATCTATCCTCCAAACTACAAAGTAGGCGTGTGTTTAGTTGTAACAATCAAGCTAAATGTCCTCTCCTCTCCTCTTCCTCAATTTGTTCTCTTCCCCTCCTCATTCTCTTCTCCTCCTTTCTTTTTTAAATAGTCATGCTCTGATTCTTATCTTCTGAATAAGCTTTAAATATTCCTAGAGAATCCCAGAGAAAAGACTTGTGCAGCTCTGCACTCCTCCTCTGCACTTTTTACACACATAGTCCCAAACTGCATGTCATATTTGTTTGAAGTAATTATCAGAAATGCAACAAGGGAGACATAACGTTAAACATTATTTCAAATTGAGTTGTGGTTTAAAAAGACACGTGGAGGTGGGAGAGCAATTCAGTGTCTGTCTCTGCTTGCACCAGGCAGTTGGTAAACCCGAATCTGCCAGAGAGTTGGAGAGAGACAGACTAGCTAACTTGCTGTAAAGCTTAATGGTGGGTTATTGCCTAAATTAGTCTGGTTGTATTTAGATGTTTTAATAGAGGTTTGATTTTACAACAGTTACAAACAATGCAGAGGCTTAGGCTGTCCATGATGACAGGTCAGGGAGAGGTGATGCAGCTCTGCAGGGTGCTGCCACAAGGGAAGCTGGAGAGGGAGGGGGAGGGGCTCGACTCAATTGTAGTTGTTGGGCATACAACACACTTTTAATTGAGAATTGATGCCATGGGACAAATTTAAAAACTACAATATAAAATTATTATCTGCCTCAGTCAACAGCTTAGTGTGAACACAAAGCTTTCAGTCATAAAACCCAAAACAGAGCAGCTGGGTGAGAATTTGTGCTCTGTCCCTCGACAACAGCAAGCACACCAGATGCCTGAAAGACAAGGATAGGCCAAGAGAAAATCCAGTGCCGGGGCAGTGAACAACATGATGGACACTTTCCAAAAGTCAGGATTTTTGCATGCCATGCCTTGCTAACAGCTTTGCTGTAGGTCAGGTCAAACATTTTGGCTGAGATCTGCTGCGTCCATGTGTATTTGGATGCTTACATTTGCATGTTGACACACAAACACAAATTTATCACAAATGCTTTAAATCAGTTCATATGAGGCAACGGGGTGACCTACAAATTAAAGTATGCAGACCAACCAACAAACTAAATGAATGAGGGCAGCTCTACAGACATCATATTGTGATGATACATCAGTTACAGCCTGCAAACATAGTATCACTGTTACAATTTGCATCTCCTGCAAGGTTGGTACCATAATCCCAGTGCTGTAAAGATGGGTAATACCACTCTTATGTGTACTGAGCCTGTTTGACGTCAAATCTTTAACATAAATATAAAGTGCTCATCCCTTCACTCCGTCTTCATAGGTACACTCTGCACCATCTATACACATCTAACAATGCTGTCTGACCTTAATAGTGTGCTGATCTCTCTAGCAAATGCATGCATACAGTTTATCTGCCAAGACATCTGAGAGATCAGTTGCAGGGAGGGTGATCAAACTGAAATGAACTGATTCCAATCTTCAGCTCAAGCTGGCCTATGACACACAGATAAGGGCTGAAACTACCTGCTGAATCCACACCTTTAGCAGAAACATGACACTGATGTCAACAGCTCACAATAAGAAACATAATTCTAATTGTCAGCATCTACTGTTTTCCACTGTCTGCCAGGTCGTGGGGGCAGCAGGCTGAGCAAAGTACCCCAAACATCTTTCACAGTCTCAGTATACACAGCTTTGGACCCAAACACAGAAGCAATGAAAGAAACAATCCTGATGCTGATCAGATGCCTGAACCACCTCCACTGGCCCCTTCTGATGAGAAGGAGCAGAGGCACTATTCTAAGCTCCCTCCAGATATCTGAGCTCCTCACCCTATCCCTAAGGCTAAGTCCAGCCACCTCACAGAGAGAACTCATTTCAACCACTTGAATCAATGATCTCATTCTTTTTGGTCACTACCCAAAGCTCATGACCATTGGTGAGGGCTGGAGTAGAATGACTGGTAAATCCAGGAGCTTTGCCCTCTAGCTCAGCTCTTTCTTCACCACAACGGACCAGCAAAACTCCGGCAACACTGCTGACACCACAGCAATCTGCCTGTCTGTCTCATGCTCTATTTTACCCTCAATCCTGTTTTTAGCATAGCCTTAAGGAGATGGCAGCGGAGTGAGGCAGTAAGCAAGGCACTGCCATGAGGCCAGTGTTCTGCAGGAACAGTTAAATCTGCTCCCCGAAATGAGGGACTTTTTCATTAATTTGTTACTTTCAGTACTATTTTTAAAAAAGTCTGTTTCAATGTCCTTTAAAGGACTGTTTTAACTTTTTCCTTTTTAGGACATTTTAACTTAACCTAATTCTAATTTTTTCTCCTTCTCCTGTTTGCTCTCCACCTGATCCAAAGAATCCTTTTTATTCTGAAAAATCTTTAACCCTGACAAGCCCTCTTATACTTGTACTTAAATGTTTCCATTTTATGCTAAACTTTATCCTTCTACTCCACTACATCTCAAAGAAAAATACTGTACTTTTTACTCAACTCCATTTATCCACTGTGAGGGTCCAAGGACAGAGGAATGTCATAGGTTGTAAAGGCCTCTGAGGCAATTAAAACATTGAGGAGGACCTGACCTGGGACTGCCACATCACCGCAGTCATCAAGAAGGCCCAACAGCGCCTCTACGGCCTCCGATGCCTGAAAAAGGTCGGCATGAGGCCCCAGATCACCAGGGACTTCTACAGAGGCACAATTGAGAGCCCCCTGACGCACAGCTTCACTTCCTGGTACAGCAACTGTACCATTAATAATCGGTTAGCACTGAGGAGGATGGTTCGCACGGCCGAAAAGATCACCAGATGCAAGCTGCCCAGTCTGGAGGAACTGCACACCCAGCGCTGCCTCAGCAAAGCCCTGAGAATTGTCAAGGACCCCACCCACCCCCACAACAGTCACTTCACCCCCCTGCAGTCCCAACAGGTGAAAGGATACAAAGCACGAATAAGCACACTGAGAAACAGTTTTATCCCCCAGGCCACCAGACTTTTAAACGGCAGGAAAGGGTAGCTGTGTAATAACATGACACTATGCACTTTATTACAGTGTAATAGCACAGCATTATGCACTTGTCACAATAACCAGGGCTACAGAATAATCTTCCAGGGCTAAAGCCCTGAATGTCCAGGCCAGGTGATGCCCATGCACAGACAGACAAAGTTAGTGCCTAGCTGGTGAACAACGTGGAGCATTTAGAAGCTAATCTTGTCTGAGTTTCTGTACACCACAGCAGAACTGAAACAAGAGACAAATCATGGACTTCCATTTGTCTTGTGGCCATAAACTTAACTCCAAATAAGTCCTACTGGATGTGTAATTAAGTAACTGTTTGCTAATATGTCAATGTTGTGTAATATTCTGCTTATAAAACCACATAAATACTGCGCCATATACTATATATTACTCCATGAAACCTGATCAGACCAGAACTTAGATGAAAAGCCCTTACAGAATAGTTCATGTAAGAAAAAGTGCTGGTACAGTCAGTAGAGGATTTGAGTTTAACCTGACATCGTTTTACAGACTGCAACCACATATGGCTGTCTGGATTGTCCCACATTCCCTGCTCTGATTCTTGTCCACTTACCCATTCCCAAAAGGAGGATAATGCCTTTTGCACCTGTCCAGAATTTCGTGTGACCTAAAAGTTGCAGTTTCTCTGAGGTCCTGTAGGTCCTATGGATTACAGATTTTCTTTTAAAGATTATTTTTTGGGCTTTTTTGCCTTTAATGAACAGGACAGAGTGAAATGGGGTGAGAGAGAGAGAGTGGGGGTTGACATGCAGCAAAGGGTTGCAAGCCGGAGTCGAACCTGTGACCGCTGCAGTGAGGCATCACCTCTACACATGGGGCGCTGGCACTATCCACTACGCGGCCGACACCCCAGGATTACATATTTTCTACTAAAATAAGGTGAAGGGATAGAAAGTCACATAAATGTTGGCACAGCATGTTCTTTATCTCCATCCATGAGTATAGGACACAACTGTTGCTGCTAAGAGTTGTGCCGTGGCAATAGTCTGTCAACTAACCCACTTTGACATCTGCCTGCTACAGCTGCTCGTGTTTTTTGTTCTCGTAGCTTTGTATGCATTGTCCACAAATACTGACACAAACAGAGTAAAGTCTGTAACTCATATGTTTTCTAACAAAGAGTGAAATGGAAAGAGTTTAAAGGACTGCAAGAGATATTTTTCCATAAGGAGTGTATAACATGTAGTAGATGGTGGTTGGGGCACTTTCTGTTTGCAAAAACAGACAGGACGAACACCCCAGAAGCTAAATGTATTACTTAAATGTAAGCCACTTAAAAAAGGCCTACCTAAAAAAATCAATATTAGTCTCAGTGGATGCTACTACAATATTTTCACCACTTGACCTTGCTGTCAGGCACCCCTGTCCTTGAGCACTACATGTTCTCAACCATATAACTTCTGTTTTCCCACACAAAATTGCATTGTGCTGCAAGCTGTTCAGCTCAGACTCTCAGGTTTATGAAAAGGACAAGAAAATAACAAAGCTGAGTGATTATGACAGTAATGACAAAATGCCGTTCACTGTGGAGACAAAAGTACACCTTTGTGGCGGGAGACTGACTAAAGACAGAGAGGGGAAACTGGAGGCCTAGAAAGAGAACAAGCTAACTGTGAAGACTCACAAAAATGCTTCATATATATGCTTCCCCTAGGCAACATCATTAGAAATCACTGTGTAAATTTTCATTGTTATATAGATGATGTGCAATTATATCTATTGATCAAGCCAGAAGAAACTAATCAGTTAACTAAATTTAAAGCATGTCTAAAGGACATAAAAACCTGGATGAGCTGAAACTTCCTAATGCTAAACTCAGACAAAACTGAATTTATTGTACTTGGCCCCAAACACCTCAGAAAATCATTATCTAAAGATATAGTTTATCTAGATGGCATTTCTAAAATCTCCAGCCTCTAAAATCACCGTAAGGAACCTCTGAGTAATATTTGATCAAGGTTTTTTTGTTAACTCTCATATAAAACAAACTTCAAATACTCTATTCTTTCGCCTGTGTAATATTGCAAAAAATAGCCTGTCTCAAAAAGATGCAGAGAAATTAGTCCAGGCATTTGTTACTTATAGGCTGTATTACTACAACTCCTTATTATCAGGTTGCTCCTACAAGTCTCTAAAGACCAACAGATCCAGAATGCTGTGACATGTGTACTGACGTGACCTAAGAAAAGAGATCATATTTCTCCTGTAATAGCTTCTCTGCACTGGCTCCCTGTAAAACCCTTCTCCTTACTTACAAACCTCTAAGTGGTCAGGCTCCATCATATCTTAGAGAGCTCATTGTACCATATTATTCCACCAGATCACTGTGCTCCGAGAATGCAGGGTTACTTCTGGTTCCTAAATTCTACAAAAGTAGAATGGGAGCCAGAGCTTTTAGGCCTAGTCTGCTAGGGACTTCCTATAATACACTGGGCCCCTTTTCTCCTTCTTCTTCTTCTCTCTTCATTTGTTAACATTCATGACGTATTACTGCATGTTACTAACTCAGCTTCTTCTGTGGAGCCTTTGTGCTTCTTTGCCTCACAGTTTCCCTTGAATCGCAGCTATGCCTGGATTGTGAGTCATGGTTGCACTGCTGCCATGGTCCTGCATGATGCCTACTACTGCTGCTGTTATTATTTGTCATACTTCTACTGTTATTATACACATATGATTATTATTGTTAAATACATTTACCATCATATATTAATATCTACATAAAACAGAGAATGCTAAACAACTTCAAGGAATGGTGCTGGAAATGGAGACTAGTGGTAAATCAGGACAATAGGCCTCCACAAATAGTACATTTTGGGAGGTCATTGGAGAGAGTCTCAGTTGTTTTTATTTTGGTTCAATTGTGCTGTCATACTACTGACCAGTAAAAATATTTTGGCTTGAAGAAGAAGTACATGACATTTAAAGAAGCTGTCAATGTTCTAGCTCAGTCAGCGTGTCAAGCACTGGGATCTGTACTGAACAAAGTTACAAAATGTATCAATCTTGGATTGCATAGTAATATACAGCTCTATAATGTATGTGTTTGTCCTGTGTTTGACTATGCTCCTGGTGTTTTGGGTTTCCGAGAACATACAAGTTGTAACACTGTGCATTATAGAGTGATTCAATCCTCTGTGAGAGTCCATGGTTTTACTTCAGTTTTGGCCAATAGGGAAGATATAGGATGTGAACCTGCAAACATCAGATGTAAATGTCAAATGCTTCAGCTGTGGAATACACTTGTGAAGATGTCTGACCACATACTCACTAAAGATAGACTTATTTAGGACATCTCCCATGGTCATCCCTAAGCTAATGAGTTGAAATCCTTATTTCACTGGAACAACTTGTCATTTATTTTTCATGACAGGTTACTCTGTGATATTCGAGAGATTCAGAGTAAAATGTTTATTATATTTAGAGAAAAATGGTCTATTGATATTTGGTATAAACCAAGATTATGAGCTTACTGTCTCATAAAGAATAGTTACAGTGTGGAACCTTATGTAAAGTATAATTTAAATAAAAGATCCCTATGTGCACAGATGTGCTCAGGTACATTACCATTCATTTTATGTTTTATTGTCCTGTATATGAAGTTATAAAGGATGTACTTTTCAGTAAAATGATTATGTTAGTTTCTTTTAAGTTGGATGACTATGAAAAATTTGACTTATGTTTTAGAAGGGGAACTTTTTTGTGGCACAATTTGTTTGCTAGGCCTGGGATAGAAGGCAGAGTCTTTTGTTTGGAGACTGAGTAGTAAAATAACGTGTTCTTTGGATTGATCACTGAAGCATTGTTGCAATGGTGACTTGTAAACCCATGAGAGTTGAGGACATGTTTGTAATACATATCAATCGAAATCAATTATATATATAACATATATACTATCTTACTACTAGTATTATTAATCATATTTCTATAATTTTGTCATGGTAGTTTAGTAATTATTTTGTTATTGTCGTTGCTGTGCATCTCTCTCTCTCTCTCTCTCTCTCTCTCTCTCTCTCTGTATCATTTTGTTACATGGATTACTGAAATTTTGTTATGTTGATCTGTTCTGTACACATGACACCTATTGCACATCTGCCTGTCCTGGGCGAGGGATCTCACCTCAGTTTCTGTTCCTGAGGTTTATACCATTTTTCCTCCATGTTAAAGTTTTTTGGAGGGGAGTTTTTCCTTATACGCTGCGAGGGTCCAAGGACAGATGGATGTGGTATGCTCTAGAGCTCTCTGAGGCAAAATGTGATTTGTGATATTCAGCTTGAAAAATGAATTGAATTGAATTTGTTGTTTAATGCCTGTCTTTAACTGTAATGTCTTTTTCTGTATTGTTTGACAGTTGCCACAAACACAAAGAATTCCCTAGTGTGACGGCCCTACTAATGTGTCTGTTTCTTCACAGCCATCTTTTTCCTTGTGGCTGGAGAGGTGGGCCCTCAGATCTTCCTGGCCACACCTGAGGAAGAGGTCTCACCTTTTAAAAAGTAGTGTTGCTTTCGTCAATGAAAAGTATGACTAAATATCGCCGTCAACGAACCTTTATCACATGATGAAAACGAGACGAGACGCAATGTAAATGGTGGTCATGTGACGATAACTATAATTAAATATATAATGTAATGTTGTTGACGAATAAAAACGAGACTAAATGTGGTTTACAAAATAATACCTCTGCTAAAATGTCTCTTCATTTTCGTTGACCAAAACAAGACGAGACGAAATAACATTATAATGTTTAGTCGCGTTATTATTATTATTTTGCAGTATTTCTGTTTCCTAGGCTGTGCGTCACACTGCACAGGCGGATTACAGCCGTGACGATATACAAGTACAACATCACTCACTCTCATGTGATACTGCTTTAATACAACAGTTCAACAAAAGCTTAAACGGCAACGCTGAGTAAGGAAATGTTAACAAAAGGTGATGAAATAAATTATTTAAGTATGTTATGTAGCTCCGCAAAAAAAAAAAAAAACGGTTCCCCCAGTATGTTGCCAGGCAACGCAGCACACACCAGGAACTCACAAGCTACTTTGTGTTTACATTGACCTGCAGCTGTGTAACTTCGTCCAGTTCGGCTGATGAAACGCTGGAAAACCTGGATGTTGGCACGGCCGGATTCAGCTTCCACTCTCCCTCATCCTCATCAGTACCTCATCAGATGATCATTGATAATTCCTGAACATGTTCGCTTAATTTTTGCTCCACTTCAGTTTGTCGAGGTCGGCTGATGTTACACAAACACACCTGGAGGTCTGAACAGAAGAGTCCTGGCTTTCCTTTTCCTCATCCTCTCCTCACTCATAATTTAATTCAAATGTAATTTTTGGGGGAAAATATCCATGTTCTTGGTGTAACGCTATAGTGTCAGTTTGCGTCAGTGTAGCGAGTGTGACAGCTGCTTAATTAACGGTTGTATTTATGTTTATAACACCTGTGAGCAGAGTGATTTTACTGTTACATGTCCCAGTGATGTTATAGGCTGTGTCCGAAATCACTCCCTACTCACTAAATAGTGCACTAAATAGTGTGTTCGCCATTGTGTAGTGCTGTCCGAATGTTTAGTGTAAATTACTATACCCTATATAGTGGACTCATAATATCCCACAATGCAGTGCAAAAAGTAGTGTACAACCGATGGTCACTAACCAAGCAATATTTACCGTGATGCATTGCGGAGGCGCCAATAACGGACGGCAGACGTGGTGGACAATGAGGAGGAGCACCCGGTGCAGCAGGGAAATACATACAAATGTAAGTAATAGTGTGGTAGTGTATTTATTTTTGTATTAATTCATGTGGGAAAATACGCTCAGTATTAGGTTTTTATCACACAAATGAATTTATTATTTATTTCGGAAACCCATCAGATGACATCACTCTGGCTCGTTTTAATTGTGCGACAGTAATGACGTACTTAACTTCGCGACGGAGTAGTGCCCGAAAGTGTTTTAATGAGCTCACTATATAGTCCTCTATATAGGGAATTCCCTATATAGTGAGTAGGGAGTAGGGAGTAGTGAATGATTTCGGACACAGCAATACTCTATATCAGCACTCACGTACGGAATGCCACTCGTCCAATCAAATTACTCGGTCGGAACTAACTGTTGTATAAATAAACATATATTTAGCTCTAACTGGGAGCTAATTTAGAAAAGAAAATTTTGGTTTGGTTATACTATACTAGGTACTTATACTATATTGACTGGGTATGATAGAATTACATCACTAAAAAGAGACTAAAATACAATTTTCATTGACTAAAACTAGACTAAAATGTCATCGGTTTTCGTCGACTAAAATGAGATGAAAATAGTCATGGATTATTCTGACTAAAATAAGACTAAAATGCTCAGACTATTAATTGACTGAAACTTGACCAGACAAAAAAGAGTATGAACGTGACTAAAACTAATAAAAACTAAAATGACAGTTTGACACAAAGACTAGACTAAAACTAACATTAAAACAGGCCTCCAAAAATAACACTATTAAAAAGGCCTGGTTTGTCATCCTGCCCTCTCTCTCTCTTTCCCTTGACTGAGCAGCTGACAGCCACATAGCCAACATGGTGTAGTTTGGTTTTCCTTTGTTACATTTGTTCTGTTTTACACACACACACACACACACACACACACACACACACACACACACACACACACACACACACACACACACACACACACATCCACATGCACATCCACACAGTGCAGTCACTCACACTACTTTGACATGCATTATTTCTTCTTTTGGAGTATGTTTAGTTAAATAAACTACTTCTGTACCTTGAAATGGTTGTGTAGACTCTCTTGCAAACTGTGAGCCAGGTTTGTAACACCTAGGGATAAACTGATTGACTGACTGACTGACTAAGTCTTAAGTTAAAGTTTTTTGTCATTGTTAAAAATACAGTAAATTTGATAGACCATTTCAACAGGAACTGAGAATGAGGCCACATTCAGACTCATGAAATTCGTAATAGCACACACTACAGTACATGGACATGCATGGACAAACAATGCATTTTGTCATTTCATTTAAACAATATGTTGGTGCATACAGTGATGCACTCTTTTTTTGCTCGTCAGGCAGGTGTATAGCTTCATGTCTTGTGTGTTCACTGTTGGCAGTGTCAGTCATATCACTTACTTATCTACAACACCCAGCTATTAATGACTTACTCCCTTAAAAGGTCCAGTGTGTCCAGTGGGCAGAAACTGAGTATAATATAGCCTAAGTATGTTTTCTTTATTGTATAATCCCATGCAAATGTGAATCGCTGTCTCTTTATTTCTTTAGAATGAGCCATTTACATCTACTTAGGAATCACTGGGTCCATTTGCTATGGAAAGGAAGAGCACTCTGCGGATAGTTCTGCTGCAGATAAAAACCTACTGCACATCTGGATCTTAGGTTATCAGAGAGCAAGATGCACTCACATGATTATCTTGCTTGAGCATACTTCTGCATGAATAGTCTGTTGGTAATGACATACTTAATCTTGCATTTAGTAGGTGGTGTGCAGTGCGTACAGATTGAGAATGGAGTAGGCAGTATCTTAGTATGCAATTCCAAACACGGCCAGGAACGGTGGGAAATATTAGCTATTGGACGTAACTCCAGTTCTATGAGAATGAGTGGTCTTTGTGTAGAGCACCCAACCAGTGCTGTCTGTACAGAATGTAAAACTTAAATCTTAGTTTTTCTCTAAGAAAAGCAATGCATGTAGTGGCATGTAGTGCTCACGAAAACCCACAGAGCCATGTGAGCATTTTGTTAATAATATTCTGGCTTAATGTAGAAGCCACCCCCATGTCTTGTTCTGTTTAGAAGACTTACAGTGTTATGGCCCATCATTCTTAAACTAGTCCAGTTTAATTGGGTAAAGATTAAAAAAGTGGATAAAAAGTGTTAAGATGTTTTCATGGAGAGTGTGGGGTGTTCATATACAGTAGTCCTGATTGCAGGTTTTTAAAATTTCATATTATGAAAAACAGATGTATATACTCTATTATAAACTGCTTAGTAAGACAATAAAGGCATTTGCTGCCATCCTACAGCCACTAACGATAGTGGAGCTATTGTTGGTTATAATATCAGTGAAGCATTTTAGTCCCATTTAATGTAATTATCTATCATGCTGTACAACAATTAGAGGTCTTCGTGGGCCTACTCGGACCCTAGAACTATTATGTTTAACAATCTGATGCCCCCCACAGGCCTTTGTAAGGTTTTATTTTATGTTTATATGTTAGCAACTGCTGTATTTGCTGTGTTTAAGTTTACTCATATGACATATCATTCAAAAGCTATGTTCCTTGCAGTTCAGTTGATGCAAACCAGTCCAAGATACAACCACCAAAGCAGTCTCAATAAATGCTTCTGTCAGACAAACAAACAAATAAATTGTAATGACTCGCCTTTGAAGCATTATTTCACTCCACAGATCAATACTATGCCAACAAAAATGGTCCTTATACACACCCAAAGTACAAGACGACCTAAATCCAGCAAAATATTTAGTCCAAATACACTATTACCCCTGAAGATATCCATGAACTGCTGATGCATCATTACAAATGTTTATTTCTCCACATATTATCCATCATTTCTTTAGTTTGCATATAAATATGCCAAGTCCTCGATGTCAAAAGTATAGCTAAACTCTGACCTTTTGATTGACACCTCACCTGAGCCAAGAGGAGCTTCCATACTGACAGTCTAGGCAGCAAGGGCCTGTGTTGAAAGAAGTATACGTCCCTCCGAATGGCTCTGAGGCCAAAGGAAGTATACTTACTTTGGCACAGATTTCTAAAACTGTGTGTACACCTGCCAGTAGGCAATTTCCTTTTATAAATCTTGGAATTGTCCACATGTGGACATTATATCCCGCCCTCTACATGTCCACATTCAATCATAAATGGTCAATGCAAAGCACCTCATTAATGCTGATGCATAGACATGAGTTTGCTGTTCAGTGGTTCTTTACGGTAAATCATGGCAACGAGGAGGAAAACCAAGAAGACGGGCATTCCTGATGCAGAAATCAAGGTGCTTCTGGGTGAGGTTGAGGTTAGAATGCACATAGCCTATTGTTTGGTGGGCAGTGGGGTCACAACCAAAAAGAATTGCACCCTGACGTCTTTGCTAATTTACACAATCCAAATGTGCAGGACATTTTACACACAAAAACTATCTGAAAACTAAAATGGTATTTGGTGATATCTGCACAGTATTAGAAGAGATTACTGAAAACTGTTGACGCAGTGTACTGCAATTTTTCAATGCCGTTTGATGTTATCTTGGATTTCTACAACCGACAACATTAATTTCATCAGTTAGCCTGGTTTACATGGTTGAGGTTAAAATGACTCACTATATTCATGTTTATTATCGGGTAAAGGAAAGCCAGACTTTTCTGAATCCTGTCACCTGCCACAGCCTGACATTGTTCAGCTATACACTGTGCTCTCCACAGTTGACCATGTGTATCAGCAGCATACAGTCTGGTCCCAACCCTCTCCTCTGTGCTTCAGTGGTGGGGAATGTGATAATGAGACAGCGCTAATAAAATGCTGAGGGGGATCAGATTTGTGACATGCCCTGTACAATCAAAAGGTGTTTATTGAAAATCTCTGGCTCACTGGCACAAACACAAAAACCACTTCTGCATTTGAATGTTTATGAAGTGGCTCTATAAGAAGCTTGTGATATGAGGTGAATTTAAATATGTGTGAGATCGTTATATGAATGATGATTCCTCTCACACCCAATTTCCACAATCTGGCTTCAACTCAGCACCTCACCATCTGTGTCGCCAATATCCCCTGTCTCCAAAATGTGCGTACATGTGAATCAGAGATTTCCTACATTTATGCACGTTCCCTCGTCAAGTTTTTTTTTTTTTTTTAATAAATTATACATTGTATACATACACTGAACACACTGCAAACACAGTACATAAACAATCCTCCCATTATAATCATCCATGTTTGATTTGCATCCAAACTTGTGTTTTTGTGGACTTTCATATCAGGCGTTTATGTCCTGTACACTATGGCTGTCCCATCTGTTTCACACTCGGCCAGATTTGCATTTTCAGTGCACTAAAATGTTCCAACAGATTGTCTGTACAATATGCGTACAATCTCCTAGAAATCTGCAGGACCACTGTAACTCTCAGCTCTTTAAAATCAAGACTTTTATTAAATCAAATAATTCATTTTTTACACTGCACAGTAACTGTATTCTTGTATTTTATACCTGTCTAGCATATACTGTACAGACAGGTTTAAATGATGTGACAATGAAAGCATGCAAGCATGATAGACAGCTGGTGGAATTCAGAAGGATGCAAATGGCAGTGCCAGTTGCCGGCGCCCCATGTGTAGAGGTGATGCCTCGCTGCAGCGGTCGCAGGTTCGACTCCGGCTTGCAACCCTTTGCTGCATGTCAACCCCCACTCTCTCTCTCTCACCCCATTTCACTCTGTCCTGTTCATTAAAGGCAAAAAGCCCAAAAAATAATCTTTAAAAAAAAAAAAAAAGAAAATAGTAAGTCACTCCTTAGATGGAGCTCCCTCCATCTCTTGAATGCCTGACTGAGGTTTACTCTTGTTTTTCCTCTTCTTTTATCACTCTCCTTTTTGCTCTTCTTTGCCTCCTCACACAGAGGAGCTCCTTTTCTTTCACTAGGCCATTTTTCACTTGTCTCCAAACTTTGTCCGTCTGCTATTGTGCTCGTGACTCAACTATCTCATGCCCAACTCCTCATAATGACCAGCTCCAGTCCCTGATTGGCTGACCAACCAGTTTTGCAATACATGACACGTTTCCTGCCGTAAAGCAGCCCGATGGCAGGAGCTTATTACAAAGATTGCAAAGCCACTAAGTAACCTATGTAAATGCTGATAGTTTGATTTTACTGTGGCCACTACCCTGTGCAACCCACATTATTTTCATGATGATATAGTATTTAGGAAAAGATGCTGTCTGTTGCCTCTTTAATAGAGATAATTTCAAACAGAAGCACACAAATTGGCTTCATTATAACTCGCAAGATTCATTAGCAAAACAATACTCCTCTGCTGGACACGTTTTCTCCACAAATACAACATGCTGACTTTATTAGCCAAAGCCTACGCTGCTTACATCATAGCAGAGATTTCCTCTACTCATGTACTTACATGAGTAAGTACTTACCTGCAGACATCAGCCTGAGTTGCTGCACCTGTGTGCTCAGCTCATAGGTGGAAGCTCAATCTCAAAGTAATGCAGTGATAGGCCTACTTTAATTCTGTTCAGCACAAGGTGCATGTTACTTTTGACTTGTCAACTGAGCCATCTGACAAGTGAGTGTACATGAAGAGACCAAAACGCGATTAATACAATTTTAAAAAAAACAACAACAACACTTTGTGTGTAGGCCTTAATATTGCAATTAACGTGTTGACGCTGACAGCCCTAGATAAAATACCATGAAACTAAAAGTTAAAGTCCCAATTAAATGCCCAGTCTCTTTTAGCAGCTTGGTGTGGCTACACATTTTGACAAATAAAGGCCTGTCTCAATTAGACACCTGCTCATGTTGCAAAGCAGTTCATTTTCATAGAAATTCTTTGGATGTATCAAACAAGGTTGTTGGCTACCCACTTGAGCTAACGTTAGTTAGGTGCACATGCATACATTTGTCAATATGGGTATTCTGCATATTGTTAGCTTGGTTACATTCAGTTGTTCAATTCAGTTTACTGAAACTACAGTATAAGCACTAAATAAGACTTCATTCTCCATGTTAAACAAGCAAGATAAAAAACAAAGACGGTGATTCCCCACGTAACCTGTGCAGCAGAATATGTGTCCATTCCTCAATGTTTTTCATATTCCTTCATATTCCATCAAAAGGTTTTTTTGTAAAAATATATCCAAGTTATGAATATTGTTTAACAGGATAAAGTAGTGTTGTGTTGGTATGCCGGGTGCCATAATCCTTGGGTGCCATATTGTGAGTGTTGTAACGCTCTCTGATGTGCTGTCTCTTGGAGCTAGATCAAATAAATGGCATTATTTTTTCATAATTATATCATAATTGATATGTTGTTTGAAGACTAATTTTTATACAAGTAATATTAATTCTGGTTTACGAAACAATTTGACAGTATTTCTCATCTTTGCAGTGCAGCACTTTTGTGTGAAAGGAATTAAAAGCCTGTAGACGTCCGATCCAAATATAAGCCTGTTGAGTTCAGTGATTTAAGCAATTAGCCCAGGCTATTAATTGAAGTTTTACGGTAGGTATGTATGTATATAACTCATGGAAGTTGTCACATGCCATTAACTACATACATAATGTAGACCTATTCTAAAAAACTCAGTGTTTTACTCAGGACACAAACGACAGTCTCCTGAGTACCCTCGCTCTTCATGTTATTACAGCAGATGGGTCTACATTGGAGTTAGTTGAAAGCCTGGTACATCATACAGACATTAAAAGGATGGCCACTTACCAAGCTGCTGTATTTAACATGCTGGGAATAAGAACAGGCTAAAAGTGCTTATAGCTTTTTAAAACTAATTGTAGCAGTGAGACACCCTTGCTCCTATTCAGACACCCAGGATGTTCATTCATTTATGTTTTGATGAGTTGTTTTGTCTAACTGAGTTTGTTACATGCAAATTTATCAGATATTATTCAATAGGACATTTTCATCATAGTGAACATGTATCAGCAAAACACATTTTTTCAACACCATAGACACACACAAGCCAATTTTTTAGAAGGGTGCTTACATAAAGACACGTGGGCCACATGTAATGCCCAGTTGAGTGTCCTACCTGTCCAAAGACTGAGTCCACAATGGGTCGTAGCTTTCTTCTGTCTCCCTCTTGAAGCCAGACATCATCGGGGTCTCCCACGGGAGAAGACAAACTCAAGGTCTTGGCTTTAGGCTTTGGTGGTCTCTTTATACTAGCTGAACTCCATCGCCTTAATGATTCAATTTTCTTCTTGATGGAACCCTGAAGAATAAGGGATGAACAGTGAGGACAAGAAATGGGAAAGTTAGACAAGAAAGAGAGCTGAGTGAGGATTGATAATCCAGGCACCAGAGATGATGAATAAATAAATAAATCTATGAACTGAAATATATTCAACTCACTGTACACTTTAAGACTGAATGCACCAAAATATTGGAAACAAAGTAAAAAGTGTATCTGTGCCAGCCAGGCCTCAGCAGACAAACCCTGAGTCCCCAAAGTATATCACGGTGAGTTTGGAAGAGCACTATAGGCAGGATTTAGGATACTGCAAAGTCATATTTTGGCATGTACATTCATTCACTGACCTTCTTTATTAACTTCCCCTCTGGCACCTCCACGGATGATACGCTTTTCACGTCAGTCATTTTTGCAGCCCAGCTTGCATTCACAGAGACGTCCTCTTTCTCTCTGTCTCTCCTCCTGTCACGCTCTTGTCCACTCCTCCTCTTTATCTGTCTCTAGAGCATCCAACACTGGTTGATAATCTGAGGCATATCTCCCACTGTTGTTGCTCCTCCTTCTCTCATCCCTCTCTCTCCCTCTTTCATCCCTCTTCATGTATCCGCATCCATCACTTATGTCATCATCTGTCGGCTTCTATCCACCTCTCCCCTCGATCTCTCTTCTTGTAAATATTGCTATCACACACAGATGCTGGTTCATTCAGGCACACACATAGGCTCAAAGAAAAAGTTTAGCTTCTGTCCTTTTAAACTCTTGTTATTCATTCATATATTTATTAATATGTATTTCCTGCTCTTGGATAACTTTGGTGACCTTTTTTTACTTGAAAAAACTTTTAATTGAAGTTGATTCATT
Source organism: Epinephelus awoara (assembly GCA_035609425.1). Taxonomy (NCBI): domain Eukaryota; kingdom Metazoa; phylum Chordata; class Actinopteri; order Perciformes; family Serranidae; genus Epinephelus; species Epinephelus awoara. The sequence continues at coordinate 6,004,433 of CM069295.1, read as the reverse complement.
TTAAATACAAAGTTGTGCATTAGTTGCACACACATTTTGTCCTTTTGAGCCTGACACTATTTTCTGTCCATGTATGTGACATCTCCAATAATCCCCTATTTATTTCCCCTCTCTGATCTCATCCATTGCAATGCTGATGCAGGCTTGTCCTCAATCCTTTGCACTTTACCGTGCTTCCTATTGTATAGTACATTCACCATATGGGCCTGTGTTGTACATGTACAAACACACAAACAACACAGCATGTCAGAGTCTTGTATGGAGCTACAACAGTCTGAAAATGAATAAATACACACAGAAATTAATAAATGCACAAAAAAGGATTCACAAATGTATTTGGGGATTTATATACAGTATATATATACACACATATATATATATATATGACTCAAAACACAAACACATTTTCAATGCACACAAAAACGTATTTCATTCCATATATAAGTAAAAGAAAATCCACATATAAAAAATAAGATTTATTAACATATTTATGATGCACACACAAATACTTCTTGTTTTAAGTACGAGCAATTGAAATTCACAAATGTACACATGTAAAAGTATTTGCAATATTCATCAAATACATATTTGGAGGTTGTTACATTTATATGTGAACTGTCGAACCTGGATTTACAAAGTGTTTTTAATTTGTAAACTTCCCTGCACTTGTGTGTAGGAGTTTTGAGACTCCCCTGGCGTGACTCGATTCATAAATGCATTTTTTCTAATAGGGGATTGTCTGCAGCCAATCAGATGACAGCGGAGTGTGCCAACACTGTGCAGCCCAGGACGCGTGTATAAGTGTGGGTGAGAGGAGCGGAGAGGACCACGGAGGTCAGGCAGGGTGGGCCGACACTGTGTATCCCCGGACGGATGCTCTAGTGTGGGTGAGAGGAACGGAGAGGACCGCGAGGTCAATTATCTGCAACAATAGGAGCAAAAATATGAGTGTCAGTTTTTTAATGTGTGACTTGTAAAATAGGATTTGTGCACCTGTAATTAAGAATTTGTGAATTTGTAAGTGTTGTGTTGTATTTGTGAAAAAAAATCTACAAGTACACAACTCATACTTACACACATACAAATCACTGTACACAACTACAAATTCTACTGTTACAGACGCTCAAACCTTTTTCACCAGTAATACCTTCATACAGTACTTCCTGAATAACTATGAACGAAGGACTTTATAGTTAATGACACTGCTAGTTACTATCTTAATGTTATCTGTTACACCCCGTTCAGACCAAAGATTTGCAACGAGATGAGTTGCAACTACTTGCAGTACGCCATTCTCCAACCTTATTTTGTGGCTGCATATAATTTGTAGCTTCTTAAAATATGAATCAGGATAGTAATAGCGTTTTGTCAGTTCAACTTAGGACCCAAAAGCATACACAAACCAGAAAACTGAATAGTTAGAGGCAGTTAATTGTAGATTGAAGAAGTGGAGCCGAAGGCCTGAATGACTGAGGTAGGCAAAGAATGGCGAAGCAGTGTAAGCAGATTAGCTGATGGCAGAGCAATCTGGAGGCAGAAGTTGAGACTAAGACTGGACATGGCCGTTTATGGTTAAGGCTGGCATGGTGAACCTGAGACACAGAACAAAGTGTGAAGTGATATCCAAAAAGCACAAACTGACAAAGTGTAAAACAAAACAATAGAAGCTGGCCTTGATGTCTGTACCCCAGAGGAGACTGAAAAATCTGGCAGAGTGTGGAGGTCTGAGCTGGCAGTGGATTGATTGTTGATGAGACTCAGGTGTGTAGGTTTAGCAACTGCTGGCATTAAGGAGAACGGTCAGGAGGAGGTAACCAGGGCCCTATTTCAGAAAGCAGGATTAGTGAAAACTCTGAGTATGTTCAGCCTGAGATGAGGGAAACTCTGACTTCTCCTTTTCACAAAGCCAGTTCAGCACAACCTTGAGTCAGTAATTATGGCGACATACTCTGTAAAGCAAACCTGCTGGCTGCTTCATTTAAGGTTGAGGCTGATTGCCCCTTGAGCGTGTAGCAGGAAGGAGAAACATTGTGTGTCCTTTTGTGAATAAAGTTGTTGTGTTGTGCGTTGTGGATTTACTGCAACAGATATTGAGTGTAACGTCAAGCTGCTTTAATTCTGAACCACATTATTATTGATCAAGCTTCTGCACATCCGACAACACAAGATACAGAGCTTCTCCATGAAATACTTCCTGATACCAACCTTTCAAAATAAGAGCATGATGCAATGTATCGAATACCAACACAAAGGTCGTGGACAACATATCAAAAGACATATTTGGACTAGACTCCTTGTTTTTAAAGAAACACGCTGCCACCCTTGCTGATCCAATCAGTACGTTAATCAGTGTCTCTTTTAAAGAGGGAAAATTCCCAAAGGAGTGTAAGTCTGCTATTGTTGTACCATTCCATAAATCAGGAGACACAGCTGACATGAATAACTATGGACCAATCAATCATTTTACCAGTTATGTCTTGTTTTTTGAAAAATGTGTATCAGAGCAATTGACCAATCATCTTAACAGCACCCCTTTTTCACTACATCCCAGACAATTTGGCTCCCGAGCCAATCATTCCACTGAGACAGCAAATTGCTTCTCTGTGGAAAACATCAAATTAAAAATTGACAAAGGTGGTGTTGTTGGAGCCGTATTTTTAAATCTCAAAAAGGCATTTGATACTGTAAATCACCACATATTCATCCGCAAACTCACTTTTTCTACCAGCACAACAAACTGGATGAAATCCTATCTATCAGCAAGAGTTCAGTGTGTAAGGGTGAATGGTGAAATATCATCACCTCTAAGAAATGATATGGGTGTGCCCCAGGGATCTGTCTTGGGACCGATTTTATTCAGTTTATACATATACAATGACTTGCCATCAGCATGCACAGGGTGTGAGATGCAGTTGTATGCTGATGACACAGTCATCTATGTCCATGCAAAGACAAAAGCACTTGCAGCTGCTAAACTGAGTGAAGCAATGTTACATGCACATAAATGGCTCACTGACTCCCAATTGCATCTTAATGTTAAGAAAACAGTGTGCATGTTTTTCAGTAAGACAAATACTAGATCAGACTGTGATCCTAAAGTCCAGATAGCTGGAGAGGTCATCCAAACAGTCTCACATTTTAAATATCTAGGTATCATCCTAGACTCTAATTTAACTTTCAAAAACGAAGTTAAAAGGGTAATGCAGACAACTAGGTATAATCTGTCAAATTTTAGATATATTAGAAACTGCCTAACAACACCGGTTGCAAAACAATTTATGAATGTAATGATCATGCCGCATTGAACATATTGTATAACAAGCTGGAGTCAGGCAACCAGCACAACACTGAAGCCTATCCTCTCACTATACAAGCAAGCTCTCAAGGTGTTGGATAGAAAACCCAAGCTGTATCATCATTGCAACATACTTGATAAACATAACATTCTCAGCTGGAAAAACTTAACTAAACACAATGATGCCTGCCTAATCTTTAAAATCATAAATGGCAAAGCTCCACCACCACTTTGTGTCTTTATAATGCAGATAGACTCTTAACAATTTAATTACAAGGTCTGCCCTAAGAGGGGATTGTGTCATCCCTCGTAGGTCCAGTTCCTTTAGTCAACTGTGCTTTTCTGTGAGAACTTCTAACTTATGGAATACATTACCAACTAACATAAGAAATTGCAAATCTTAAATCTGAAAAAGTGGCTTCTGAGCAACAAAATATGTGAACATCATTAACTGCATATACTGTCTGACTCTGCTGATCCAATACTGTCCTTTGCCTGTCGCCAGAGTGAATGTTGCTTTATGGTGTTGTCTTCTGCCTTGTCTGTTAGACGTTACTGTCTTCTGCTTTTACTGTGTGTGTTTTACTTTGTTGTGCGTTTTATAATCTGCTGAAGTTGTCTGATTTTTAAACAATTGTGACTTTTTTACAACTTTTGTACAAAATGGTTAACAAAACACGTTGCCAAAGAATTGCAGTTGAAAACACTGGCACATTTACAGAGATGATGATTAATGTGCAGTGTCCTTTTAAATAAATAAATGAAATGAAATGTTGAGGCACAATTTATTCAGGGGTGGTTGCGTTAGGACATGGTGATTAGACCCTGTCTGGATGTCTTATCGTTGCCGGAGGAGTGTCTATATGAAAGACACTGTTTCACCTTACACTCTACCATTTATCTTAACAATCTGTTCCATCCAGATATGTCAAATATATTACACATCATGGATTTTTTTTTTTTAACCTTTATTTATCCAGGTTTGCCTCATTGCGATTAAGAATCTCTTTTTCAAGAGGGACCTGGCCAAAAAGGCAGCAAAAGTTACAGAAAACACATTAAATCATTACAGATGCACACAGGTACAACATTTTAACGGCAACTGTACTGTATAAAATATATAAACAATATAAAAACAATATAAAAATGTTTATTTAATGATTTACATTATCACCAGAGCAAACTTTATGCATTGCCCTTTGATTCTTCAGCATTGGCAGTTTTCTTTTTAACATCAAAGATACTGAACACATCAGTGAGGCAACAGTTTGTCTGGCTGCAAGAAAACGTGCATCTGCCTATGAAAAGACTTTTGCCCATTTTTGTGGTTTTCCCTGGACATATATCAGAAAGGATCATAAAAGAGGAATTCCACAGAACTGCAGAACATTATCTATTAATAGGCTCTGCAGTCTTTCCCATCCCACTGTTCAGCTGCAGCTGCTGCATTAGATTTTTTTTTTTAAGACATGTTTGAAGTCTTCATTCACGGTCATTAAAATAAGTGGCTCTGCTTTTAACTCTGCTTTCTGCCACTAAAAATCATGTCGTCTGCACTCTACTGATGATGGCTTTTGGTGGTCACTGAGCTTCCCCTCAATTTCCCTTAAAATTATGCACACATCTTTTTGAAAGTTGTCTTACACCATACCTGTTACCCTATTTCGTGTGTAAGTGTGCACAATGAAGAGACAAAAGTCATTTGACAAACTTTATTTTCAAATTTCCACAAACAATATTTGATGGCCAGTCCGCTTCTCCTGGCAGCCTGCACGAGACAGAAAAGATGATGAGCACATAACTTCAAGAAACAAATCCCAACTTCACCACTGTATTTTTTTTAACATTTCAGATATATTTTAGCCAGATTGAAGGCTTTGGGTCTGTCACTCTGCTTAATTTAGTGCTGAAACTGTTAAATAACAGGATCCGGCGTTAACTCCGTTAACTGTTAACAGCAGCTCAACAATCATTCCTTCATCTCGGGAAACAGTGGTTTCAAAACTGCGCTATTACCTGTGATGTTAGCCACCGGGTCAGTTTGCTTTGCAGAGGAGGAGACATCGACTGCTAAATTGCCCATAAAATCACATTAACAACATACCGAAGGGATCCTTAAACTTCACTATTTCACCTCGGCGCTCATCTCCGCTGGTCTCACCGACACTTGAGCATCCGTCCAGGGCCCCAGCGGTCAGGCCGGGAGGCCGCGGGACCATGGGTGGCAGCTCCGGACACTTCCACTTTAACCCAAAAGGAGTGCTCACGATAACCAGATGAGCAGATAACGTCAACTAAGGAAAATAAAATGAAAACACCACAGTTGTAGCCTGTCAGCTAACATCAGCTAAACCGCTAAACTAAGTTAGCTATCAGCTAACTAAAGATAACGTTAGCTGGTGGGGACATGTGCTACATACACCCAGTCGTGCCTCGGCACTCACCAGGAACCTCTTTTAACGGCCACAGAATAAACAACATAACGTTAGCTATTTTCTGCCAATTTATTCCAGTTAGCTTACCTGAAACTAACTGCGATGAGATGCTGTGTCCTGCGAGCTCAGCTCCACACAAACACAGAGGAGATGAAATTCTGCCTCTGCGGCAACTTCCGTATGTGGCAGACATTCTAGGCACTGGGCCGACCCAAAGCCGACTCACAGAGATGTTTGATGAGCTGGGACAAAAGAGTATTAAATTTAAAGATATCCGCCAATGCGGGCGACGCTTGTTAGACGTTATAAATTCAAGGCCGAAGTGTCATCCTCAGGCCAACATCGGCCAGATGTATGTGTGCTATCTGGATATCTTTCACCGTGTTGTCCACGTTTATATATCCTGCATGAAACAACACGATGAGAACGTACGCCCCATACGTTCTCATCGTGTGCATTTTTAGAACATTGTAGTTTCACCACAGCAGACCCACGTCGATAACATCCTTCTCAGCCAATCACATCGCCATAAATTCTTCTTCTTCGTTTGGTTTTATGGCGCGTTGTATACCGCCACCTACTGTACCGGAGTATGTAGATGATAAATGGACTGCCTTCCGTTTCCACTATACTCCTTCCGTTTCCACTATACTTTCACTCACACAAGCAAACATTCTTCTCTTACATACATATATTTTCTTTGCACATACATACATTTTCCTTATACATACATATATTACTTATAGTATGTATACGATTGTGCATAAAATATATGAATATGAGAGAAAAATGTATCAATGTGTGTGTTCAAATATATAAATATGAGTGAAAATATATGAATGTGTGAGTGAAAATATATAAATGTGTGAGTAAAAATATATGAATGTGTGAGTGAAAATATATAAATGTGTGAGTAAAAATATATGAATGTGTGAGTGAAAGTATATAAATGTGTGAGTGAAAATATATAAATGTGTGAGTAAAAATATATGAATGTGTGAGTAAAAATATATGAATGTGTGAGTGAAAATATATAAATGTGTGAGTGAAAATATATAAATGTGTGAGTAAAAATATATGAATGTGTGAGTAAAAATATATGAATGTGTGAGTGAAAATGTATAATTATGAGAGTGAAAATATATGAATGTGTGAGTGAAAATATATAAATGTGAGAGTGAAAATATATAAATGTGTGAGTAAAAATATATGAATGTGTGAGTGAAAATATATAAATGTGTGAGTAAAAATATATGAATGTGTGAGTGAAAATGTATAATTATGAGAGTGAAAATATATGAATGTGTGAGTGAAAATATATAAATGTGAGAGTGAAAATATATGTAGGTATGTGTAAGGAGAATGTATGTGTGTGAGAGGGCCAGAATGAATTATGTCTTGTACGGCCACTCATACTGTTGTGTTACATGCCTCTTTTGATTTTGTGATGTCTAAAATCACACATTGTAGCGGAATGATGCTGCCATCATTTGATTCTGCGTAAAAGTGCGTAGGAGGCATAAAGAAGAGACTTTGTAGTGGCCTTATGGTGCAATGGGCTGCAATCCATCTTCAATCCTCTCTGCTTAAATTACTGGGCTTCAACTCCAGCACACAAGCAGATCGTGGACTCAGCTCCGTAATCAGTCTTGTTCAAGCCTCTTTGTTGAAATTCTTCTCTTGCTAAGCTTTTCCTAATATCTGTTATCCCTTTGCCTGCAGCATTGCCCCACTTCAACTCCTGCCTCTGAGTCCACCCCTGCTCTGGATCAGCCCCATCTTTGCTGAACCTCTCTGCCTGGCTTCCTTCTGCCAGTTCCCCCAGCCCTGACCAGCTAAGCTCCCCTGCTCCATTCCATGCCTCAGACTCTTGCCACCCAAATTGTATTATTTAACAATCTGTCAATATATTACCCTTTAATCCCTTTCAAAGCCTCTGCCTCTGTGTCTGCACTTGCACTTCATAAGACTAGCTCTTAAACAACACTGGGAAACTCCTCAATCAATATGTGGAAATTCACAAGAGCTACAAGGTTTGCCACTATCTGTTACATCAGTTTGTGTTGCAATTAGGCTAATCCACTGTAATAGGAGTACATCCCATTTCTTTTGAAATGATACAGACAAATCGCTGCAGCAAACACATTCACATGCTGATTCATGTTTATAATCTGACAGTAAAGAACACCCTGTGTATCAACATTTTTTTACAGAGTTGAAGGCAAGACAAATCCTGGTCTTACCTTTATTTAACTTACCCTGATATCCTGATACTAACATTTACAATAACAATTTGATTTATTGCTTTCCGTCAGTAACCTTGTATTAGTGTGTTTACAACATAGAGGGTTATTTTCTGCTAATGTGTTTACCTCCTTGAAACAGAATCAAAGATGATGAATGAAACTCATTATTCATATAATGTCAGTAGTGCCATGTATAGGCCTATCTCAACTTTAACTTTCTACAGAAAAAGAGTGCAATATTAACCTGCTTGTTAAAGATTCACATTCTGGAATCTATTAAGTTATAAGTAACAGATATAAACCAAATAAACATATCAGAGAACAAACACTACATATGAGCTAAACTTAAACTGAAAATGGACATTGTAATGTAGATACACAGCTGTGTGCACACATATTAGTGGCTGTGGCTCAAAGGCAGAGCGGGATGTCCGCTAATCAGGAGATCGACAGTTCGGTCCCCAGCTCTTCCAGTCTGTATGTCTAAGTATCCATTGAAATGTGAAATTATGACTACTTCAATTCAAACTGAATGTTTTTATAAACACAATATTTACTCACTACACAACGTATAGGTCACAAGTTTAATTAAAAAAACAACAACATAGTACTACATCCATGAGTACTCTTCCCTTATTATTATTATTGTTATATATTATGCCTTATTGGCATTGCTTTTTATAATTTTTCCTAACCAAATCTGTGTCACTTATTTTTTTTAATACTTTATTTTATTGTCATCATGGCATTTCATACATTTAACCCATTTTATATAGCCTATGTAACGATTACATTTTTGACATACATAAATAATGTGTGTAGGTGTGTCACCCAGTGATACATCGTTAATTTATATTATATATTATACAATAAATTAAAATAAATAAATAAATAATGACAATATTCGCAGTACAGATTTAAATTATACAATGTTGTAATAATTCTGAATTAATAGAAAAACGTCCTTCCTTAGAAGAGGAAGAAGGGGGTGAAAAAATCCCAAAACAAAACACTCTGGGACAGATCTACTAAGATCCCAATTTGCGTGTACTAATTTGCCTGCGCAATCTAGAATTTTGTGTGTGGGGCTGAACTGCGGTTTGCGGGTGATTTACCAAGAGTGCTTGCACAAATGACAACACGTGCAAAGGTGTTGGAGACACGCTATTTAAATGAGGGTTTTGCATGTTTTATGGTTTGCAGCATGGCGAGTTTGGAGAGAAAGCGCAAAGTGAAATTCGACTCTATGGAATTAGAGGTGTTGGTAGATGAGGCCAATAAACACTTGAATGAGCAACAGGAAAGAAACCTGACTGCCTCACAAAAGAACACTATATCACTAGGACCACCAGGATTACAGCGCCCCTCCAAGCACCGCAAACAATAATAACAAAATAACTACCCTGTAATTAAAAATACCTACCATATAAGTTCTCTGTAAATTCCCCCCAAACGTCCATATTATTGATCAGCAGGTCGCACATACCCTGTTATAATAGAATAGGTACCCAGTAGTTAAAAATAGCTACTGTATAAGTTCTCTGTAAATTCCCCCCAAACGTCCATATTATTGATCAGCAGGTCACACATACCCTGTTATAATAGAATAGGTACCCAGTAGTTAAAAATACCTACTGTGTAAGTTCTCTGTAAATTCCCCCCAAACGTCCATATTATTGATCAGCAGGTCGCACATACCCTGTTATAATAGAATATGTACCCAGTAGTTAAAAATACCTACTGCATAAGTTCTCTGTAAATTCACGAATTGTTAGCCCCTTATTCCATAACTTAACATCCTGTTCCCCTGTACCTACATATATGTATTGGTACGTACTACACTGGTACACCGTTAGTACAACAGATTACACCGTAACTACCCGATAGTTATGGTGTAAATTGCAGGCTGTAATCTAAAGCCCACTGGGACAAATAAAGTCTATCCTATCCTTTCCTATGTAAATATATATGGGTGTGTACTGTAGAGCCTGATGTTGAAAAGAAAATTAGTGTTGTGCGTTTGCTTTAATTCTCTGGTCAGCATCTGTCAGCTAAGTGCTTAGCAGTGCAATAAAGCCTTTTAAAGCAATACTTTAATACTGTCATTCTTTCCTTATCTCTCATCTGTACCAACTGTTTTTACAGCACTTTATATAACCTCTCTGGCATTATCCTCCTGCTGTTTGTGTATGTTATTCTGCCTCTTTTGTAACTGAGCATCACTTAACCTCTTACCATTACAGAATCTATATAATCCATTCATGTCTCTTCAGAGAGATTCTTTAAATGACACTATTAAGGCTATTCAGTCATTTGTATGAATTTGTTGGCCTTATCCTTGCCCTCTCCAGTTCATGTAAATTGCACCTTTTATACAAACTTCCTGCAGTTATTGCCTTCAATATTTGGGGTAATTGTACAGTTTATCAGTTGTTCTGTACTGTTATTGTTATGCATTGAATATAATATGAAATAACCATAAAATATGTCACTTAGTCAGGGCTCATCAGTTTACTCAATAATAGAAAATGGGTCCCTCAAAGAAAATGGTTAGGAACCACTGACCTAGGGACTGTTCAAAAATGGCTGGAGTAGGAAGGAAGGTGGAACTTCAGTCTTGTAAAAAAGCAAGAGCCTCCCCACAGTTGTTCATATTTTCATGAGAACTTCTCTTTGACATAGGAAATAAACAACTGCACCACCATGCCCCAACTTGTGAAAATGCAGTGGTTAAACTCCTTTCATTGTTAGTAACTTAAAGAGGCAAAGCAAAAGCAATTTATGACTATTTAGTCATATGTAAAGCATACTGTTTAAATGGAACAATAATTTTCTTAAATTATTATTATTATTTGAAAAAGAGCTGCTAAATTGTCAGTTATACTGCCACTGAATGAGTGAACTGGACAAAGTTGTCATACTGAACTTTGATTACATTATGAGCTGACATTATATGACACATTTAACTTTGTGTCCTTTATTTTTAAGAGGGGGATGACTGTTAAGAGAGATCATGTGCGATCACATATATCCATAAAGATGAAGTGTGTTTATCAAAATTGACATATTGGCCCATGATGAAATACCAGTTGATTATATGATCATTTCTATTTGTTCGCCTTTTTGCAATCAGTCTCGCAAGGGAAGGCTGAAATAGAATGTAAATACGAGGTGAGGAAACAAAAGAAAAGGCCCCTGTTCTTCTAGAATTATTCAGACCACCCAAACCCTCCAGCATAAAGAAAACCAACATAATAACTAGGGCTGTAATGATCCATTAATCTGGGTTGATATAATGATTCAATGATCATTTATCCAATATCATTGATGCAAAATGAAAACATCTGTCCATATCATCATTTTTAGGTTATGCCTTTATTTAAAATTAATTGATAATAATTTAAACAGCAAACTGGAGCAGATCAGACTGAGGCTTACTTACATTTACATCATTGCCTCATGATGTCTGCACTCCAGAATCCTCATGATGCATGGCGTAGAAGAGTAATTTTTAAAATTTTCTGTTAAGTTTGCGTTTTTTCTGAAATACAAATGTTAATCTATGATTTATGTTTTTATTAATGTGTCTGCTCACCTCTGCTTATGATGTTGGGAGATAAAACCCTTCCAGCGGGGCATCTCACTCCACTAACTTCTCACTACAACAACATTAGCTGCCCTGTTTCAACAATATTCAGCTGAAAAAACATTCATGCAGGCTGAAACTCAACGGAGTCGTCTGGGGGGTTCCATAACGTTTCACCATCTTGAGAATACATCCGCCAGCAAGGGACATTCAGCCCTGCCTTCGGCGTTTCCATTGAGAGCCAGGCCAGAGCTGCGTGACTGAGAAGCCGAAGGAGAGGAGCAGAGTTGCATCGCTACTACCCCGGCAAATTTGAAAGCCTGCACTACTGCAGCATAACAAAGTCCCATGCATATGCAGCATCATGGGAGATGGAATCTTCGTGGCCAAGAAAGCTACAAAAGGGATCAAAAAGGGAATGCGACTGGCGAATTCAAAAAACGAGGGTCAACATCAGGGTAGCTTTTCCCAGGTGGAAAGAGCTGCTGAAGGAGAAAGGTAATGCAATCACAGGCCAGCGCCGCTAACAGCTATTAGCCGCTGTTAGCTGCGCAGTGATGCAAGGAGAGGGATGAGGTGTGTGAGACTGAGCCACTTGTCAGTTGTCAAAAGACAAGATGTGATTGGTTTGTTTCGATTTACACCCGCCCCAACAGTCCTACGTTGTAAACACAGCCAGCATGGTGAGGAGGGGGTTTGTCAACACGCGTCGCGTGTGTCTGTGTAGGAGCCTGAATGAATATTCCATTAAGTATTGAATGACATGGTTTCATCAATGTTATTGTAATGAACCCTGTAAACAGGGCAGATGACTGCTGCCACCACCTAGAATTTACCAGTATGTCAGAGGATTCAAACAAACCCACACAGGAAACAGGAGTCAATAATGATATGAAAATATATGCTTTATTTATCTCTTTTAAAATGGCCAATAATTTAGGGCGCAAGGACAGAGCAGCTATAGGACACAGACAGAGAGTTAGATAAACGGCCAGGAGGGGGAGTAGCAAACATCCAGAGCTTCACCAAATACCATAGGGAACTGCCCATTGGTCCGACATCCCATTGTTCCGACCATATAAACCCATTGTTCTGAAGTCCGTTCCGAAATCATCATGATGCCCTGTGGTTAAGGTCTGGTTAGGTTTAGGCACAAAAACCACTTGGTTAGGGTCAGGAAAAGATCATGGTGTGGGTTAAAATGAAAAAGAAAGTGACAAACACATAAGCCGTGAGCCTGCTCCGCCTCAAGCCCAGCTGACCCAGAGCCGGTCGTGGCGCACCATACGCCCGCCGCGAGCCGTTCAGCACCGCGGACAGTCGGACTAACAGGATGTCGAACTAAGTGGCTGTCGGACCAATGACATGGACCCATACCATAAAGGGCTAGATAGGAAATAGACTAGCTTAAAACACATCGCACTCTATATAAATCACAGCACGCCACTGCGGACTTGGATTTAACAGCACACCACTGCAAACTTTAATTTATGTTTCCCACACTGCACTCCCAGCCTGTGAGCTATTGCATACTGGACTGCCTGTAAGGCTACTAACCACCCCTTCCTGCTACTAAGCCTGCCGGCTCCCTGCGCAAATTAAAATGAATTAATAACACAGATAAACTAACATAACCTAACACATTAACACAGACAAAACTACAATAATAAGACAGACGCGAAATAGAGAGTAGGTTATACTCAACTCGCTGCTGTCTCACTACATTATCATAGCTTTTTGATACACAGCGTTGTTTCAATACCCGTTTGAAACAGTACGTGCATTTACATGGAGCCATGTATTCCTTTTGTATTCGGGATGGAAGCCCTACCCGAATAGAAATGCTCCTTGTAAACACCTCAACCTGAATGAAAACAGCCACCCCAAAAGAAAATCTAATCGGGTGCACAGGGGTGGAATATTCCTTTTCAGAACCCGAATGGAAGAGTTTTTCTGTCATGTTTACACCTCCTACCCTTTCTTTCTGCGCATGCTCGTTGCTGATGACGTATACAGCGTGCATAGCAACGGGCTGAGATAGAGCAGTCGAACACGGAGCCCTCACCGGTTTCCATTTGCCAAGGCACGGTCATCTGTCTCCCTTTTTCGACCTTCTACCTCCCTTCTCCTCAAAAAACGAAGTATTAGCAGAACAAGTTTGTTGTCATACTGCTGCTTCAAGAATATAAACAAAACAAGCCCAAAAAAGGCACTAAGAATGGCGGTGTCAAGCATCTTGTTATCCGGAACCAGGACTACAGTGTTTTCTTCCAGTAAACGTAACATTGCCCTGCCCCCTATCCAATCAGAAACCTTCCCTGCCCCAAACCTTGCGCAGACCCAAATAAAGGCGGATGAACTGATCTCCCGTGTAAACCCTCATTCGGAATGAATATTTCCCATGTAAACTAAGTGGAAAGACTTTAAATCCGAATGATTTCATTCATATATTTTTATTCCGAATGAGAAGCCATCATGTAACCGCACCTACTGAGGCGCTAGAGTGCACTATCCATTTGAATGCAGTATATGATTTCAACGTTAGATAGGAGAAATTCATACACACTGTGGCTTTAAGCTAATGATAGGTCATGGAACAGCTTCCGGGTCATGTATGGAATAGATGTGTGTTCCTCAAACTCCTGTTACCCTCTATAAACAACTTAACTTTAGACCCTACTTTTTTATGCCCCGTTAACTGAAACCCAACAACTGTTTTATTAATTTATTCTTTGCATCAAAACAACTCAGAGATGACAACGAGAATGAACAAAATGAAAGATGAAGCATTTGCCCCAACCACCACTGAGAAAAACATGACTGCCTTGACCAAGCTGCTTGAGGAGCATAATAAAGATCTCTCCGTGGAATTTAAATAGGCCATAACTCTGCTCGAGGTGAAGTTGGATTCAGGCAACTGTTACAGTCCAGGGACACCGCCTGACTTCACTTAAGGCGAATTGGAGTCGTGCAGCCGGAGCAACAACATAAGGACTTTTTCTCCAAGCTGCTGATGGAAATCATCAGTGACAAGATTCTCCCCTCATCCTTGGACCTTGCCAGGCCCACGGAGCCCTCACAGCCAAGCCTGCTCCAAGCAAAGAGCAGTAATTGTACGCATTCATCACTATAAAATAGAGAAGATTGTCCAGGAAGCCCAACGGAGGAGAGGTACTGTGAGAAACCAGTGACAATCATTGAGGATTATGGCCCTGAGGTCATTGAACAACGCACAGCCTACTGGGAGGTGATGTCAAGGATATACTAATGGGGCTTTAAACCATGGCTCTTCTATCCAGCAGGACTACAAATCTCTACCAAGAAGGGAAGAAAAAGTACTTTACATCTGTGGAAGACCCCGTGCCTTTCCTGGCACTCCAGCACAACAATGCATCGCACTTACCAATCAGGGAAGAGCGGTAATGTTAACCTGAATAACAGTGCCAAAGCTTGGGCTATCATATGGTCATCCTTTGACTGGCATCTTTTCTTCTCTTACAGAAATCACGACACAAGATATGTCTCAGTGTCTTTTGCACTTTGATTAAAACTCATAAGTTCATATTGTTGTCACAACTGTGTTTCTGTTGATTTGGCTAACTACCGTTTGCTACTTAGCTTTAATGCTATTTTGCTAAGTTGATAGCTTAGCCTTACTTGTTTGGGATGCTGCTTTATTTGTTACACCTGAGGCATCCATCACACGGCGTAACCAACATGAGCGTCCCTTCTGGTCTGGCAGGCGAACTACCTTGCACAGAACTGAACAGAGACACTTAAAACTTTTAGCTATAATGACTGATGCATACTGCATACATAACGGGACTATTATATAATCTGTTTTCTCATGCTTCTAATCTTATTGATGCCAATTGTTTTTTCTCTTTTCTTGTCTTCTTTTTTCTCTTTTCCCTCTTAATTTATTTGACCTTATTTATTTTGTTAGTATTATTACTAGTTTGTTTTCACTGTTAAGCCTTTTCACTTATTTACTAATTTGTTTATTTAATTATTTATTTAATTATTTTTCCTTAACCACTTGACCTATTTTTTTTTTTTTAATTTATCCAAATATTAGTACAAAAATGACAGTTAAAGACAGTTGTTTTATTGTATTTTATTTGTGGCACCTTGTGGTACCAGTATGATATTGAGGCTAATTAGACAGGGAGTAAATGTATGGATTAGTAAAAGTTAGGGACATTTTGCAAATGTTCATTTCAGTTGCTTTCTGGGACTGTCTTTTTTGGGGAAGTTTTTTTTTTTTTTCTTATGTATTTAAGGTCACATCACAGCATCATTATATCTGACCATGCTCCTGTTGTGATGTCATTGCTACTTCCCAATGCTCTGCAATCCAATAGACACTGGCGTCTCAATTCATCCCTTCTTCTGGATGACTGAAATTTGTGAAATACAAGGAACAAATTACCTTTTTTCTTTAAAATAATAATACTCCAGATATCTCTGTCCTTGTGGTCTAGGATGCACTTGAGACCTACTTAAGTAAGAGGGCAAATTATAGCTTTTACTGTCAAAATGACCACTTGAACTATCTGAAATTTGAGAAATTGATCAATAATATGCACTCACTAAAAAAACTAAAACTAAATCCTAAAACCATCCTCAAAGTACGACTGACCCAAGACACCTTTTTTTCCCCCGATATCTAAGGTTAGACAATATGTCCATTCAACGTCTTGAGGTACACTTTCTAAATTATACAGAAACGTCTCAATGCTGACATGGTCACCTCTTGACAGGATTAAGGTGGTCCTGGAGCAAGATCTGGGACCTACATCTTAGGACCAATGGGTCTCTATTCAAGATTCAAGATTCAATACTTTATTGCCACGTCGACATGCCGATAGGAATTTGTTTCAGTGGAGCTTCACGCACTGACAAAGAAACACACTCAATATGTTACACAATAAAATATATACATAAAAATAAGATAAAATCCAGACCATATAAGGGAATAAATATTAAAATACTAAAATAATACTAAGGCATCTGTAGATTGATAGCAGCATAAAGTGCACAATAAAAATGGGTAAAATAATTCCAAGGTGTTGAGAAGTCGGATATTCTGTCAACAATACATAAGTCCTCACTTTGTGCAAGACACTGCTTATTGCAATTGAAGGTGGTCCATTGGCCCAGGTTAAGCTATCTAGCATCTACCCTGATACAATTCCCACCTGTGACAAATGCAAAAACAATGATGCCACCCTGATCCATATGTACTAGCTGTGCCCTCACTTGGAAACGTTTTGGAAAGATATCTTCCATACTCTGTCTAAAATCCTTAAAAAAAAAAAAAAAAAAAGGCATTTTTGGCATTGCTGGTGGAGACAATCCCAACTTGACATCTGCAGAGCACTGTATGGTGACTTTTGCTCTGCTCTTGGCCAGGCACACCATCTCAAATGGAAGGAGGCTGCAAGGCCCAATTCTGGCCTGTGGCTTTAAGACGTAATGTCCTGCCTGAAATTAGAGATGCTGCGTTTCTCTGCCAGTGGTTCAGAGAAAAAAATTATTAAACCTGAGGACCCTTTTGTCTCATTTTCATAACACCCAAACACCATCGGCTCTCAACGTGTTTGAATTAAGTCCTTGCCATAAAAAATTCAAAAATAAAACTTGACTCCTTGGCTGTACTATTCTGCATATTAAATTCTAGACATTGTGCCATTTCAAGGAAGGAAAAATTGGGGATAGGAGGAGGAGGATTGGTGAGTGGGGTGGGAGGGAAAGGCGATTGTATCATATAAGGTAATACTGTAATCACCTCAGGGTCATGTCTACTTCTGTTTGTTCTACACACTGATGAACACTGTGTGGCGCTGTGGAATGTGTCTGCCCGACCCTGGTGTTTTTCTTCTTCTTCTTCTTCTTCTTCTTCTTCTTCTTCCTGTTCTATTGGTTTTGTTTGTTTTTACATTTTTAAAACCTTAATAAAAATATTTTTGAAATAAAAAATAATAATGGGTCACTAGCAAAAATAAACAATAGTTTTGTCTATGAACCTTGACAGTTATTATTGAGCCTAATATACTTTTGTTAAATTATGTTGTTGGTAATCCATGTGTTATGGCTGTTGGGAAAAATTTGCCTTCAAATTTGCCCTCAGAATAAAAAGATGATGGTTTGGGTATAAATGAAAAGACTTCAAGATTATTAGCTTTCTGTCATAAAGCCCATAAGGAAAACTTATCCCATGGGCTTTTATATGTGTGTTAGTAGAGTCAGTTTAAACTTAACCAGTTACAGTGTTTTATGTGGTATTTTTATCTTTCATGGCCGAAAGCAAAAAAAAACAAAACAAAAAAAAAAAACCCACCAACTGTGTTGAATACACAGATGATATTGTTTTATATCAATTACAGGCCCCTGAATTGCACTGAATAAAAATCATATTGTAGCAGACGTTGTATTATCGTATCGTTGTCTAAAGAATGGATATATGATATCATGATGAAACTAGTGATGAAACGATAATGACTTTTATACAGTCCCTTGAAAGATCCCCTAAAAGCATTTTCTTTTTTTTTTGTGCTGAGTGGAAAAAAACAATTTAGTGAAATGTATGTAGGTTGCATGTGGTGAGACTCTTCTGTCCTCACTTCTTCCCTGCTTCCTCTTTTTTACATTTCTGTTTCTTCGTCACTTTGAATTCACCGTTAATGTCTTCATTTGCTCCGTTACGTCAAAGAGAGGAGACATCGCTGCACAGCTATATGGAACAGATGAAACAGAAGGGGGGGGATTCCCGAAGAGAGAGAGAGAGAGATAATCTGCTGGAACTGAATGACTGAGAGGAAAGTGGAGCTTTGTATGTCAGCCTGCTCCGTTAGATTTAATCCTGCTCTGTCTTTATATTTTGTTCTTCACTCTCTAATATTCTCTCCAAATTACAAGTACCTCCGTGGTAATCCCACGCTGCTGTGGCCCACATTACACCTCAGTTTGTGTGCGCGTGGGTGTGTCCCATTGAGTGGAACCAAACAATTGCAATGGCAGTGATGAGACAGTCAATCAAAATGGATATCAGATATGATCAAATCCAATCACTCTGAAAGGTGCTTAGATGTTCAGGAGTTCAGATTTAAAGTGCACCTGGATAACACGACCTGAAAAGCATAATCCCACTTCATCATGTCAGGGCTGTTTATGTCATTGGTGCAATACTGCTCTCTACTGGCTGAAATCTGTATAGCATGAAGCCCCAGTCCACACACTCTACAGCAAGTAAAGTTATAGGCATATGAGCTCTTACAGTAAAAGCTTTGCCCTTTGCTTACACTTAGTCTCTCTAATGTTTCATTTGAACAAAATTTGGAATATTTTGATCTGGGTTTTTTTTTACCTCTAAACTTGCCCCATGCCAAAAAAACAGCCTGGTCCCAGAAAAGAATTTAAAAAATGTGTTAAAAGCATAGACTGTATAAAATAAGGTTAAAAGCCTTCAAAATCTAAAACTAGCAATACATGCTGATAATATCAATGTACAAAATGTACTGCTGTAATCATCTTTTTCTTAAAATTGTTTTTTTTTTAATAAAAATGTTCACCGTTTAAAGATATGTCCCATATTTTTGTCAACTCTGTTAGACTTCTACGAAAACATAATTTAATCAGGTGTAAAAGGGGTTAGCTATATCACAAGGAATCCTGTCTCACTTCCTGGTTTCCAAAAAGGTGTGAATGCTGCCTAAAGGAGCAATAAGCGAAATTGTTTCACTGCTAGGTTTGCTGTTGTGCACTGCCTGTAGACCAAAACAAAGTGTGTCATGAGCCACTCCTCCCTCTACCTCTGCTCTCCACCCACCACTCGCCTCATCTAGCAGTTAGCAATGTCTCGGTCTCTGCTGTGTTTAGCTATTCCCCTGCCTACTTCAATGATGATGGTACCTGTAATAAATGTAATATATTTGCTGAGATGGAGGCGAGGCTCAGTGACTAGAGGAGCTGGTAGAAGCGCTCCATAACTGTTAAGTTACTCCAGTAGCCCGTGGCAGCTGACTCGGCTAGTGCTAACACCGGGAGCTAACGCTAATGTTTCTCCTCTTCTCCGTGAGTGAGAGCGATGCTTTAGCCTAAAGGGCAGCTGGCTCGCGGGCTGCCCACTAGGCTAAAACATCGCTTCAGGTTAAAGTGGGAAGAAGCAGCGGGTTTATCAGGCAGCTGAGTGAAGCTGGGTGAAGTGGAGGCTGCGGAGGAAACAGCAGGATGGATTAATGTCCGGAAAATGAATATAGATCAGTTCATCAATGATGTGGTTAACATTAACTGGGACAGTTAATGTTCTGTTCAACATGCATGGGTTTTTCTGTATAAAGAATTTACTGAAATTGTGGACAAACATGCACCCTGGAGAACTGTTAAAGTTAAGGGTAAACATCTCCCTTTTATTAATTCTGAACATATTACCCTCTTCAGGCAAAGGGATAAAGCTTGGGCAAATTTTCGCCAAACACGAGATAGTGCTGATTGGGAAGTACACAGGCAATTACATAACATATGCAAAACAAAAACCCGTAATGCGCAATCCAATTACTATAAAGAATCTATCACCTCTAACTTTAAGAAGCCTAAGCAATTCTGGAATAAAATTAAAACTGTTATCAATACATCTGATAAACATACTATTAACAAAATAAGAGCAGCTGATACTATAATACATGAGTCACTATCTATTGCCCAAACATTCCATCAGCATTTTTCGACTGTCTGCCTCTCACTAATACCTGAAGTACTACTTGCATCTTTAGCAATAGTTCACCCTGTCACAGTTCTTTTTCATTTAGGAAAATTACTCCAACAGAAGTGCAGAATGCCATTAATGAGTTAAAAGTGAACAGCTCTGCAGGACTTGATGGTATTGAGAACAGGTTTATAAAGCTAGCCTCCCACATTATGATGTATCGACTTGCTGACTTATTTAATCTTTCATTGCCTTTATCTGGAAATGTGCACGTGTCACCCCACTCCATAAAGGAGGGATATAATTGATACCAATAATTACAGACCAATTTCTATTATTTGCTTTTGAAAATAAAAGTTAAAGTTAATTTATAGTCAACTTTCCCATTATCTCACTATTAATAACATCTTATCATCATTCCAGTCCGGCTTCAGGTCTAATCACTCAACAACAACAGCTTTACTAAAGTTCACAAATGATGTTTTCTCTGCTGCAGATAATGGTGAACTCACTGGTGCTATATTGATTTAACTAAAGCTTTTGATTTAGTTGATCATTATTTGCTGTTAGACAAACTTCACAGTATTGGTCTATCTCTAAATGCAGTTCAGTGGTTTAGCTCTTACCTTCATAACAGGAAACAGTATGTTGCCATAAATGGAAAGCATTCCGATTTCTTTATCCAACAAAGCGGTGTCCCTCAGGGATCAACTCTGGGCCCGCTTTGTAAATGATTTACCATCCACTCTGACTAACTGCCGTGTTCAACTTTATGCCGATGACACCGTCATATATTCATCCCAGCCTGATGTATCACAAATTCAAGCTTCTCTTCAATCTGATTTTAATTTGGTACAAGAATGGTTATCATGTAATAAGCTTGTGCTCAACAAAACAAAATCTTACTTCATGCCAGGCTCGCAGGCTGCCTGCTAGGCTAAAACATTGCTCTCACTCACACAGAAGAGGAGGAACGTTAGCGTTAGCTCCATATGTTAGCACTAGCCGGGTCGGCTAGAGTCCGCCAGGCTGCCCGCCTGGCTCGCGGGCTGCTCAAGCTCCGGACATTAACCCATCCCGGTGTTTCCTTCGCAGGCTCCACTTCACCCAGCTTCACTCAGCTGCCTGATAAACCTGCTGCTTCTTCCCACTTTAACCTGAAGCGATGTTTTAGCCTAGCGAGCCAGCTGTCTGCTAGGCTAAAACATCGCTCTCACTCACGGAGAAGAGGAGGAACGTTAGCGTTAGCTCCCAGTGTTAGCACTAGCTGAGTCGGCTGCCACCGGCTACTGGAGTAACTTAACAGCTATGGAGCGTTTCTGTCAGCTCTTCTAGTCACTGAGCCTCGCCTCCATCTCAGCAAATATATTACAAAAATGTAGCCTCGCGGGGAGGCTACATTTTACAATGCTAATTGAAAATGTTAGCTGGGCTGCCGGGCTAACTTACTCACTTAACACAACCGTAACGCCTGACCTATTGCTGGGACCGAGTCGCTAATAACTCAAGCTCCAGATATTATGTTTACGCCGCAGCCTCCACTTCACCCAGCTTCACTCAACTGCCTGATAAACCCGCTACTTCTTCCCACTTTAACCTAAAGCGATGTTTTAGCCTAGAAGGCAGCCCGCGGGCCAGCTGCCCGTATCGCTCTCACTCCCGGTGTTAGCACTAGCCAAGTCGGCATAGAATTATGAGAACTCTTAACAACTTTGAAAAAATGAAATGGCTCCTCACTATGACTGCTGTGAAATTAATAAATATATTTTGTCACTCTTTGTACTTTTTGTCAACTCTGTCAGATCTTACCTCTAACATCCAGTATACTATTCAAGGGAAAAAATAAATCACTGTGAGGTTGGCCCATCACAAGGCTTAATATTCAAGACTCTGAGAATTTAAATTACATCTTCCCAGCCTAATTGAAAAGTGGAGAAAAAAAAGATATGTCCCAGTTCTCAAGAATGGATAACACATAATTTGGTGTAGCAAAAATGTATTTGTTTTCTTTCCTATCGATTTATTCATCTCACCCCTTGGGTGTTAAATAAATGAACCACCCCCGAGTGCCTGTCTGTCACTTAATTTTCTCTTCATATTTACAGCTTACTGTGAGAAGAGAAAAGTTTATCACATGATAAGACTTAGTTACTTTTTTTTCATTCATTTTCCAACTTAAAAACTTAAATACACTTGTAGATTGACACTAAATAAACATACTGTACAGTAAAATGCTTTTACTTGAAGGTCTCTGAAGGTTGAATTTTTTTCAAAAAGAAAAAGAAAAAAGATAGTTGTTCATAAAATTGTTCCAAAACACACATAAAAGAACAAGACAACAACATGAAAAATAAATAAATAAAAAATAATAATAAAAATAAAAAAATAGAAAATAAAAATTTAATTACCCATGGCAGTGTCTAGATCCATAATAAAATAGAATTCATGATACATATCAGTAAAGTAATTTTCATACTCTCTCAATCTCATTCTTAACAATACTTCATAATACAATACATTTATACATTACACTATTAGATTTGTAGAGCCTTTTCTATATTAGCTCTTTAAGTAAAGTCCAAAAAGATCTCCCAAATATTATAGAACTCATGGATCTTCTTTTTCAGAACATATGTTAGTCTCTCAAGCGCCAAACTTGACGCCAGGTTTTTTAGCCAAAGTCCGATCTTAGGGCAGTTAACATTTTTTCAACACAGAGCTATTGAACATCTGGCTTTAAGTAGGCATAGATCCACCATTTTCTTTTCTTTATTTGACAAAGTACAGTTCTCAGGATATATGCTAAGAATACATAATTTAGGACAGAGAGGAATAGAGGATGAGGTCATTTGGGATATATAACGCACCACAGAGCTGCAGACTTTGCAGTCCCACACACAGTGGTATAAGGTCCCTTTATGTGTGTTGCATTTGTAACATAGATCTGAAATATTAGGGTCAAACTTATTTAATTTCTCTGGGGTTATATAGGTTCCCATTATCCAGTTATATTGTATTTGTTTTAATCTACTGTTAATAGTTTGTGTTTGGGCTTTAGAGCATATCAAACCCCACTGTGATGGCTTCTTTAAGATCCTGCATCCATCTCTGTCGTTTACTTTCAGAATCATCTTTGTGCTGTTTTATCATTATGTTTTAAAGGTTTGTAACCAAGCCTTTGGCTTTGGGGTAGTTTTACTGAATTATTTAAACTTGATCTAATAAAGCTCTTAAGTTGCAAATATTTGAAATAGTGGGTCTGAGATAAGTTATATTTCATCCCCAATTCCTCAAAAGACAAAAGATCGCCATCCACAAATAAGTCACTTAATTTAGTTATACCTCTTTCAAACCACTTCTTAAGTCCCAAGTCTTTTGTGGCTGGTTTGAAATGCACTTTGACCCAAATTGGTGAAAAGCCAGACAATACCGGGGTGTCGCTTAAGTAGTTAAGTGCATCGCGCCACACATTTATTGTGTTTATTACAAAGGGATTGGTTATAGTTTTCTTCAGTATTTTAATAGGATCCGAGTAGAGAAAACTATCCAACGAAATACCCCCAGAGGAAAGCGATTCAATTTGCAGCCAGGCTGGTCCCTCCTTATTGGAAAACCAGAACATCGCTGCTCTTAGTTGGGCTGCCCAGTAGTACAATTGGAAATTTGGTACCTGTAATCCCCCTCTGGCAAATATAAAAGGGATAGTCTAAGTCTAGGCTTTATATTGCTCCAGATAAAGTTTGAAAGGAGTTTCTTAATTTGGGAGAAAAATTTGGGTGGAGGAGCCATTGGAATTGATTGAAATACATACAAAAATACAAACATTTTGGAAGTATGCTTGTCTTAATTATATTTATTCTTCCTATTATAGAGAGAGGCAATAATGTCCATCTAGTGATATCCTCCGTCACTTTAGTTAGTACAGGCTCATAATTTGCTGAGATGAGGGTTTTCAATGATGGTGTAATTTTAATGCCCAAATATACATTTCCCTCTGTGGCATTAATAAATGGGTGTGGTGTTGTTGAATTTCCTCTGTGCTATTCATTTAGGAATATAATTGAAGATTTATCCTTATTCACTTTAAACCCAGAAAAAACACCAAATTGACTTATTAATTTTAAGAGTGATATTGATTAGCCCAGTTGTGAGAAAAATAATAAGCAATCATCTGCGAACATGGCCAAGCGATGTTCCAGGTTCCCTGTCATAATACCTCGGATAAATGGGTGTGATCTAATAGCCCGTGCTAGTGGTTCCATAGAAATTACACAGAGCAAAGGAGAAACTGACAAGCCTTGGCGAACGCCTCGTGATAACTCAAAGGGTTGTGAGACCAGGTCATTAGTACTAGAGCAGAGGAATCCTCAGATACAATTTCAATCTATCTACTGTACAAAAATATTCACCAAATCCAAAACGTTTTAACAATTCCATTAAATATGGCCATTCGACTCTGTCGAAGGCTTTCTCTGCATATGAAGCTCAGCGTAAAGCCTGATTTATGGTCGTGTATTGAATCGACGACGACGCTACGTGGTTGCCGTGATGCCGTCGTGAACCCTTGGAACTTCTCCGTCACTCCGTTTCGTCGCGGTGCAATTCACCGCCAGAGTGGTAGGAGGCTGCGTTCCTTTCCTGAGTGGTTATCGTCGTCGCTAGTTGATTCTTTGTTTAGCTTCCGGCTTTTCCGGTCACAGAGAAATGAACATGGAGCACGGACAGACGGCTTCGGCCGTATCCGTACTGAACGTTGAGCATAATGGCATATATATAAAATGAGCCTTAACACTGCAACATCTACATCGCAACAGAAGATGTTTAAAGATGGCGGGGATGGCGGAATCTGGAAATACGGAACCGGAAATGCGTTGCTACCAAGCAAACCAATCACAGCTGTGCCGGTCTGCACTGGGTCTGCGTCGCCTCGACGTGTAGTTACATTTTTGGGGAGGTGCATGTCAGGCTATGCCGGGGGCTACGGCGAGCCTTCTGCGTAGCCCCGTACCCTACGACGTAGCAACGTCGTCGATTCAACGCACGACCATAAATCAGGCTTAAGTTCAATCAGAAGACCTTTCCGTGCTCATTCATTCACAATTCTCCCTGTCTCACACCCACTGCTTCCTCAAATCAGCTGCCACCGGGCGCACACTCTTCTTGCTGTCCTATCATAATTAGCCACGGCCTCCATCAGCCAATCAGGTTGTCACCACGAGATTTTAAATCTGTTCTCTCCTCTGCCACTTTCAGCTGTCATTCTAGGCAGAATCGCCGTAGACAATTGATCACCTTACCCTTTTCCTGCAGTCTTTGCTGATTGTACAGCCTCGTGTGTTTCCTCTGCAGCAGCGGAATCATCTCTCTTAAGTCCTCCAGTTTAGGCTATTTCACCTGTTTAGAAGTCATATTGTCAACGCATGTCTTCCGCCTCCGCTTCCTTCTTCAGTCTCGAGCTTAGTGTCGTGTACGGATTCAAGATGTAGGCCAATCTACACATAACATGATTTGTTTCTCTGTGACACGTTGCATACGTGCACCCGGATTGCCACACGCCATCCCCCGTTACTCCGGCCAAGCTTCTACGCACACCTTGCTTCAGTCCCTGGACATGATTCACCTCCGCCTCGCCATCGTCATTATCACCGCAGGCCTCCACATGCAGCGGCCGCCACACTCAGCCGACCGGTCCACTCAGCTGGCGTCCACCCTGAACCAGCGCTTCATTCTGTTTCCAGCCTCTCCAGCCCCGGAGCTCCTGAATCCCTTTCGGCAAGAGAGCCGGCGGTTTAAGCCATCCGATCATCAGCCTCCCTCACTGTTAAGTCAAGTGTGTGTCATATGATCAGCCTACTACTCCATTCAGTGCTGCAGACAATATTATCACTGCATCATTAATATGAAGTGATTTATTTATTCTCCCTTCACCCTCGTTTAAATGGGAAAACAGTTACCGCAATACTGCAATAGCGGCGGACCTCAATTTTCGACTCACTGGGTTTCATCATAGTGAGCATATCAAGCACATGCCCTCCGTTTTCTATGGTATTCGCTTTAAGCTAAGCATTTTTCCTCTGCATCTTCATTCATTCAATAAACTCACATGCGCATCATGCCGCTATCTTACCACACTGTATCATTTCAATCATAAGCCTTTCAGCAATTCTCCAGTAGGTTGTGCGGGTTTTCAGGTGACCCAGAATATACTTCTAGCACAATCAGTTAAATTTCGCCTCATTGCAGCACTCATATTTATTCGCATTCCCTTTCTTTCAGGAACACAGCGTAGTTCGCATGCCTGTCTACAGCATGCACGTGCTCTCACAACAGCTGTTTCATCAGGTGGCAATAAAAAAAATAAATAAATAAATAAAAAATTAAAATACTCAAAGGATAAGTATGGCGGCCTCTATTGCAGTACCATTACATCCATCTACCTGATTCTCGTCTTCTATCATATTTAGAACTCGGCCTTCCGGATCATCACCTGTATCTAATCATCTGACCTCATCACCGGTTTTCATTCAACTTCATTGCCTTCCTCTACAATACCACATCCTCAAAAAAAAAAAAAAAAAAAAAAACAACTCTCTAAAACACTCTATCTGGACACTGTGCACTAGCCTATATTTGTTCCTATGTTGTTTTGTTTTAATGATGTATTACTGATCTTTTCTTCCATGCTCTGCAGGCTTCCTTGGGCATCTTGAAAGGCGCCTCCAAATACAATGTATTATTTGTTATTGTTGTTATCACCATCATCATCATCATATGGACAGTAATACAGAAGCAGCCATTGGTACGTCTTGGGCTCCCTCCACCATGGTTGATTAACATGCACATTAAGAAAGGGTCAGTAAGTCTGCTCCTCCAGGGCTTTTATTTAGTGAGATTTACTTCATCTAGTAGACAATGTTTTGAACCACCATTTTGACTCACACCGCGGTTATGACGGCCGCAGCTCAATCATCTTGTTCGCTCTATTCTATTCTATTAAGAGGTCCTCGCAAGCAGCTCCTTCCTGGCGGCGCTCCAGGCGTTTTCTCAGCCCTTGTGCTATTTTTTAATTGTCATGTTTCCAGTCTGTGTGCAGTTCAGTTTATGTACACTGATCAGTTCCGGCAATCACAGTTCCCAGTCGTAAATGGTTGAACTTATTTCAAGCTGCCCTTCACAATTATATTCATCTTAGATTCACCATTCATGATTTCATCCATGAATCGGGCCCGGAACATGCCTCAGTCCCATCATGCAGAGCAGTACGCAGGGCAGCCTCTAATCAGCCTGATCTTTTCCTGTTTTCACGCACTTCAAGGACATGTATCGTAGTTGTCAACTCATTTGAGCTCAGCAAGTAGCTGCGTGATCGCCCCCTCATGCACACGACATCTTGTGCCATGTCGCTCTGTTAGTATTTAGAAGCGACCCAGAGCATCATTCGTCGACTGCCTGTAGGGGAAATGTAGCTGGTCAGCATACACTCGAAGATGCCCATGCAGTCTCTAATCCTCTAGTGACACTTGTCCATTTCAGCTGTAGGGCTTTTATCATAGGACCCACTACATCTATTTGTACAATAATCCTAAATAAATTCATCTTTTTAATAAAATAAATAAAAAAATAAAAAATAAAAAATAAAAATAAATAAATAAATAAAAAGTGATCTATATAATTTACAAAGACAGGGATCAAGGACCAGGGCAAAATCTTTTTTTTTTTTTTTTTTTTTTTAGTGGGTAGCAAGTACCCACTGGTTTTGGGGGGAACTAGGTGTGGCTCCATTCTAGCACCAATTCACAAATCAAAATTCTGCTCTCCAAATTCTTACTAACTCATACAAATAGCTGGTGGTGGTCTTTCGTAGTTTCCTCTTCGGCTACCTTCAATCAAATCCCAGTAAAGGTTTGTCCTATTGCCCACCTTTACATTCAATGGAGCGACAGTCATGCATCAGCCATATGCCATTTCTGTTCGCTTATCTTATTGCTATTGCTATTGCATCATTGCTGACCTGAAATTCGCTTGTTGTGCAGTCCTATGTTCCCTGCACTTGTTCATGTTTCCAATTCCATCTGCCTCAGTTCGGTAGGATGACTGTCTTTTATCCCACGTTCTCTCAGTACCCATCCTCTACGCGTTCTCATGCCATTTGCCAGTCATCATGGCCCTCCAACTACATGCTGCATGCATGAACACCCGCTCATCCGGTACTGGCCATCGATCATTTTATAATCCTCAATCATGCATCACTCATGAATATTCCATTTTGGTTATATAATCACAAATTCTATCTCCCAATTCTCTATCTGCTGGTCCTGGGACATATTCTGCTGTATTCTTTTATTCAAGATGGCCGTGATTTATTGCAATTTTATTCGTTCGTTTCTTTACTTCGTCTGCCTGATCTCTTGCTCATTTACATGGTCTTCAGGACCTCAAGCAAATGCACAGTCACGGTTTGTGGGACCTCATGCTGCATGCTCTAACAACCTTGGTCTTTGGACCTCATGGATGCTCTACCATGTTCTGTGGGACCTCATACTGTATGCACTAACAACCTCAGTCTTCTGACCTCAGGCTAATGCTCTATCATGTTCTGTGGGAACTCATGCTGCATGCTCTTACACCCCTGGTCTTCAGGACCTCATGCCAATGCCCCACCATGGTCTGTGGGATCTCATGCTTTATGCTCTGCCTCCCTCGGTCTTCAGGACCTTATGCAAATGCCCCATCATGGCCCATAAGACCTTATGCTGTACGTCCTAACACCCTCAGTCTTCGGACCTCATGCAAATGCCCCATCATGATCTGTGGACCCCATGCTGTATGCTCCAACACCCCTGGTCTTCGGGACCTCATGCAATGCCCCATGGTCTGTGACCTCTTGCACCACACCAAGGTCATTGGACCGCCTCAGAATGTTTCCCCTGCAACACTTAATTTTCTTTGGTCAGAGGGACAGACTTAATTTCTGTTTTGTCATATTGGACGTAATTTATGTTTGGTCGTCGGACCTTATTTTAATTTATCCATTTTATTTAAGTTGGTCTTCCGACCTTAGTTTCTGTTTGGTCATGTGTTTTGTTCTACTGATGGTCTTTAGGACTCCAGCTTGTGCACCCAGGTCTACGGGATCTCATGCTTATACACGGTAACTTCTTTTCGGCCGACGGGCCATAATTTCTGTTTGTCAAGATGACTTTAATTTCTTTTCAGTCTCCAGACCTTATTTTATTTTCACCATTATATTTGAGTTGGTCTTACGATCTTAATTTTCATTCGGTCTTATGACCTTTTATTTGCTTTTGGTCTTTATTGATCTTTTATTATTTTCTGCATACATAGGCCCAGGTCACTAGGACCTCGCATCAGCCACGTTAATTTCAGTTTGGTCATCAGACCCTTAATTTCTGTTGCTGTCATGCTGAAAACTGCTGACTTTAATTTATGTTTGGTTGCCCCACCTTTGCATTTTGATTGCATTATCCTAAGTTTGGTCTTCTGACCTTAATTTAAGTTTGGTCTATGATCTTTCATTTCTGTTGGTCCTAGGTGACCTTTTATTTCTTTCAACATATAGACACCATGGCCTCCAGAATCATGCCATCCCAGCCTTCCCTCTGCCATATGACCTCATCCCCTGCCACTGCCATATCACCCTAGCTTCATCTCAGTGGTTAGATCTATCCAAGCCTCCCTCTGCCACTTCCCTTCCATGCTCATCTCACATCCCCTGTTTTCTAGATGGCAGCCCTCATTTGTTGTCATGCCATCCCAGCCTTCCCTCTGCCATATGACCTCATCCCCTGCCACTGCCATTTCACCCTAGCTTCATCTCGGTGGTTAGATCTATCCAAGCCTCCCTCTGCCACTTCCTTTCCATGCTCATCTCGTATCCCCTGTTTTCTAGATAGCATCTCCCCATTCTCATCCTGACCAAATGTTCTCATCAAGGTTAAATTATTCCATTCAGGAGTCATGAAGGCCTTTAAATCTGTCCTTTCACATTCACTGCCTCCTCGTTTCAGTTTGTTCATGCTTCTTCTGCAATGCATTCCCTAGTAAACTTTATCTGCTTGTTTTGTTAGAAGCCTGTTGCCTCCTGGTAAGGTAAGGATTGCCTCCTTCTCACTCCTCACACCGTTTTGGGGGGTTCCCTAATTGGCTACAGATCCATCTCCCTCCTTACAGCTCACCATCTCGAAGGGGTCTAATCGCCAAAGACTTTTCACATTTTCACATTCCATTCTCATGTGCATTTGTAATTAAATATTTTCTTTCCTAACCTAAACACGTCTCTCCTGATTGAACTAATGATAATATGACAGTGTCCGGGGGCCCTTCACATTCATGTATTATATTGAGCACTCTTCTCACAAAATATGGAATCCCTCTCTATTGGTTATGAAGCCATTTTGAGCCTTTGTGGTGGCAAGCTCTTCATATTGTGCTTTGAGGGCAAATAATTTTCATTTTGTTTGAAGCAAGTTATCGACATTAGCTATTCTTTCCAAATATTTAATTTGTGAGTCCAATTCATTCATTTTCTTTTTAAATTTGTTAAATTTAGAATTTGTATAACTAATCACTTGCCCTCTCATGTATGCTTTAAAGGCTTCCCATTTGATGATTGTCGATGTTTGGTCTGTATTTGTTGCAAAATAAGAATCTATGTGGTCCCCAATAAATTTAATGAAATCATCATCTTGAAGCCATTTAGGCTGAAGGCGCCATCCAGAGGACCTTTTAAGTAATTGAGTGTCTCTGTAAAATAAAGATGTGGGTGAGTGATCCGAGAGAACTATACTTTTAAAGACACATTTCTCTACCTTGGATAGAAGAGAAAATGAGATCAAAAAATAATCTAAACCGGAATAGGTTTTGTATGTTGAAGAATAACAAGAAAATTCCTTTTTAGTAGGATTTTGCGTCCTCCAGGGATCACATAGATTCAGATCTTTCATGAATTGTTGTATTCTCTTCCTACTTTGAGTGTGAGAAATAAATAAATAAATAATTTTTATTATATATATATATATATATATATATATATATATATATATATATATAATAAAAATTATTTATTTATTTATATATATATATATATATATATATATATATATATATATACATACATATATTTTAGCAGAATAATCTTTAATTCACCTCCTTTGAAGCTTTACGATATCCTCTTTAAGTAAAATGGGTCTTTTGGACAAAAGCAACAGATGAGTCAAGTTGTTAAAGCCTGGTTAAAACCTGTTTAAGCTTTGTAATCTTAGTCATACGCCAGCACTCTCAAATGTCCTTTCAGTAAGTTTAATCAACCAGCATGGATGGCAGTACCAGTAGGCTACACAACAGACACTTCGACAGAAAGTCTTCTTCAGTGTGTAACTATGGTTACGGAAGTGGCGTTTAAGTACGCTCAAAGCAATCAGAGCAGGTGTGTGGAAAAAAATACTAAACACTTCCACCATGAAATGTAGTACCAACTCACAGGCAGAGAATAAACAAAAAACAATCTGACGAAAGTATCTCAGAGCTAATAGCAGTAGATGCACCGAAAACAGATATACATATGCATAATATACTCTGTTCATACAAAAACATAAAGAAAGACACAGTAATGTGTATAAGGGGGCAGAGTAAGTACCAAATTCTCAATATAACAATTAGATCATAAATGCACAGGATAAAAATTGCATAAAGTCACTGAGTAACTGTCCCTCGTTTAAGAGACAATTTCAAATATACAATAGAAATAAACAGAGTGTACAAAGACATTTGGTTACTGTCCCTTACTTATCAGATCATGAGTGCACAGTAAAATAAATAAAGTACAACAGATCTGAATCTTTATACCATAAATAACAATCGGGAAAGAAATACAGAAAAAAAGGCTTCACAGAAGTAGTCACTAGTTAATATAGGTTCCACTAACTACTCCTAAGTCATCCATGTATGCACCGTCAGTAACAAAACATTCAACGGTTGCAGAACACAGTATGTGGTGTGCCCACAAGACATGCAATGCGAACAATAAGAAAATACAGTATAACACCTTACGACGTGGCCACTGTGCCAAGGCAAATATAATAGAAGATACCATAAGTCAGTCTATAATAGTCACAGAAAACAACTCAACAGTAACTCTTCATTCATACCTTTAGGAACTTTTGTTTGTAATCTATGGATCCAAAAAGCCTTTCTCTGTAAAAGAGCTCTCTCTCTGTCTCCCCCTCTTTCTTCTATTCCCTGAAATCTTAAAGAACAAACATTGTGACCTGCTGCAGTAAAATGTCTTGCTACAGATGATTTTTCATCTTTGGTTCTAATGCTGCTTTTGTGTTCAGAGATACGGGTCTTAAGCTCTCTTAGTCTTACCGACATAGCAAGCCGCAAGGACATTTCAACAGATACACCACAAACTTGGTCTTACAAGAAATTCTACCTTTAACCTTAAACTTTTTACCTGAATGGGGATGTATAAATGTATCACCTTTAATCATGGCGTTACACTGAATGCAACTGGCAAGGAAAATTATCGACAGGCAATAGAGACAAAAAATGTTGAGGCCGAACATAACAATCGGCTCTGACTAATTGATCTCTCAAATAAACAGCACACTTCTGAGCGAAAATAGGAGTGTTTTTAAAAGTATGGCCTACATTCGAATCGCTAGCCAGAATGTACCAGTGTCTCTTAATACAATTTTTAACATCACAGGAAATATCAGAAAAAGTCAATGCGCAGACCAAGTTTGAGGTCTTAGAGGAGGATGGTTTAAGTGTTAATAAAGTTTTCCTATGATTTTTTCTCACTCTCTGGAGACAGTTGTCAAGAATGTTTTTTATCATAGCCTTTAGCGCTAAAGCGGGCACATAATTCAATAGCCTGCTCCTCAAAGGCAGTTACTACAATTTGTCCTAGCTCTAAGTAACTGGCGTAATTAGGAGAGCAGGAACTGCCCATGCTAACACCTTGACATTGTAATTAAAAAGAATCTTGGAACTTGAAATAGTTTCTATTCAAAATGAGTTCAGACATCTTTAACAAAAAATCAGTAGGGGGAGCTAGGAAATTCCTTTTACTAAGATAATAAGCCAGAGCCTCTAAACCCTCAGTGTGTGGCACATTAGTATATAGACTGACACTGTCTTCAATATTTTGTACAGAGTCCATTCTGTTCAAGAAATCAGTGGTGTCTTTAAGAAGTGAAGGAAGTTGAGAAACTAGTGTTTTAATGTGCAGACCAATATATTGAGATATAGGTTCAGTCAAAGATTGTGTAGGCTGTTGCTGTAGCGGCCCGGGTTCAAATCCAGCCTGTGGCCCTTTGCTGCATGTCACACCCCCCCCCCCCTTCACGCTTACCTGTCCTGTCCATTAAAGGCAAAATGGCCAAAAAAAAATCTTTAAAAAAACCCAAAAACGATTGTGTACCAGCTACTACGACAGCCAGGCACAGGTTCCGCACAACTCTTATGGATCGTGGGGAGTGTATAAAAAATAGGGCGTACTGGATGTCTTTGAAACAGAAAATTATATTCATCTTGAGAGGTAAGAGTCACTTAAAACATTACTTAAGAAAGAGTCCACTTCTCCAAGAAATTTCTAGTCGGGTCATCTGTAAGAGGAGTATAAAATTGTCTATTGTCAAGTTGTCTCAAAATTTCTTCTCTGTATGCTTCTTTACTTTGTATGACAATAGCTCCTCCTTTGTCAGCTTTGTGAATAACAAGTGTCTTTGGATAACTCAATAAGAGGTTGTTTTTCTTGGAGACTAATGTTAGAGTAGGCTACAATCTTACTTTGTCTTTTTCTTGAAATTGAGAGGACACCTCCTGTTCCACAAGCCTGCAAAATGTGGCTACTGAAGGGTTAAGGGCAGGTGGAACAAACGTGCTCCTTGCTCTCAGTCTGTAAGGTTCTGTGGCCTCAGTAAGTCCAGGCTCCACATCAAAAGTCTGTTGTGAAAGAGACAGCAGGTTAAAAGTTCCCTTATGAAAGAAAGCTCTCAACAGACCTTACAAATTTGAACACTTCAATCCTAGTTTTAAATGAATCAGCTTTTTTACAGGGAACATAAGGCAGACCTTTAGAGAGGACAGACACCTTGTGTTCTGTCAGGGGCCTGCTGGAAAGGTTAATGACATTTAAGTCACACTCCGGGTCCCTCCGGTGTGAGCAGTGCCACATTCCACCCCGCCTGGTAGCCCGTCTCTTGCCGCTTCCTGGTCAGGTACCTGGCTGGGGGTCCTTCTAAAAAACGCCACCATCTCCTGGTGCCAGCCGCTGGACGTTCATTGCCCGACTCCCCCGTAGAGGGTTCGCTGGAGGCCATGAAGTCGTCACGGCGGCGCCAGTGGTGATGAGCAGTGTGGCCTTCTGATGACATCCAGGGGTACACCTGGCCATTTTTATAGTCCAGGGTGGCTCTCTAATATTAATTAAGTTTCGTCTCAGTCAGCTGCTTTTCAAAAGAGTCTTTAACAGCAGTGCATCTTCAACTTCCTGGATCTGAAGTAGTGAGCTTAGTTTTCATCTCGCCCCTAATGTAAGCAATCAGCTTGAGTCTTAGATAGTTCACTGTCAGCATGCTGAATAACAAATAACATCAGGTCGAGTGAGCACTTGTTAAGAATCTCACAACACTTAAGACAAAACTCACTGTTATCTCTGCCCAAAGCCGGTTCCTTGTTGATGCGGAGTCCTCTTGGTATCCTTTTGTTCATTTTCCACACACCTGCTCTGATTGCTTCGAGCGTAGCCTACTTATAGGCCACTTCCGTAACCATAGTTATACACTGAAGATGACTTTCTGTCGAAACGTCTCTTGTGTACTGGTGCTGCCATCTAAGCTGGTTGATTAAACTTCCTAAAAGGACATTTGAGAGTGCTGGCGTTTTTCCCTTTTTCACTGTTTTTGGCCGTGCACCTAAGTGTATTTATTTTGAGAGTGCTTGCTTGTTCCTACGTGATTTTAATCTTAGTCATACCCCTTACATTCCAAGAGGTAAATTTTAATTTCTTAATGGAAGATATCTTAACCTAATTTCAAACCTATTGTATACATAATGCCTATAACTTTAAGCTGGTAATAGATCTGTTGCTTTTGTGTGAAGAACGTCTTTAAAGTGTACCGTTGTGTTGTAATGTACTGCGAGACATGTAAATACAAACAATAACCTAAAAAAGTCAAACAAGACCCTGCCATAAAGAAACCCGTGTGGCTGTCTACCAAAAACTTGACAGCCCTGCTAATATCCTCTCCTCTCCCTTCCTTAGGGGTGTAGCTAAGTGCATCAACTGATCCAATGCAAAACAAGGGAGCAGTTCACTAAACTAAACTTAATTCTATAAGACCAAAACCAAAAAAAGCATTCGTGTCTCCTGGCAAATTGACCACCAGGGAGTGTATGCTTTATTTGTGCCTTATTGCCTGTATACATCCTAAACATATAAACACAGATATCTCCAACATAGACCTATATTGGGTTTCAGGTTTGTAGTAAGATAAACTGAAGTAAGCCTATAGTCAGCTCGGGTGAGATAACCTGCTACAAAAAATAAACCGATTATTTAGTTCTTTGGTAAGAAAAATGAATACATAAAATGGCGGTCATTTCATATTAAGCTTAATGCAACATCCCTTTCAAAACATAAACGGTAATATAATATTATAGTGGACACTTCTATAAACCATAAAAACATTTTAAACAGTACCAAACTAATGATGTCCCCAACCTGGAGTGTTTGCAACAGCAGCAGCTTAATTGATCAGATTTAAGTTCTTACAGGCTTCTGGTTGCTTGCAAGCCCTGGTTGAACTTCTCAGCTTCTTCGGGAGATTCAAACTCACGCGTTTGACCATCTGTCGTCAGGCAGAAGCTTGGCTGGATACATCATACCATACCGAATGTTCAGGGACCTTAGCCGTTGCTTCACCCAGTTGAAGCGCCTCCTCTGACAGCGTACCTCTGATGACCGGTCCGGGAAGAACATCACCTCCTGCTCTCCAAATTTCACCTTCCCTTTAGCCCTGGCAGCTCGCATCGCTCTAGCTTTATCTTGGAAATTCAAGAACTTAAAGATGAGGATTCTTGGCTCCGGCAGCCACTTTTAAAGGAAGGCTACCACATCATTCTTCTCCACTTTTTCAGGCAGGTTTACCAGACGCAGGATGCATCTCCTGGGAATATTTTCAGTCTGGTCTAATTTACTGGTGATGAGGTCAACTTGTTTAATTTATGTCTCTGATCTTGCCTCTCTCTGAATTGTTGGAGTCCTCCAAATCACTGATGCACCATTCCGCGTCATCCATGCTCTCTGAGAAGTTCCGAACATTTGTTTTCACTTCTTGAATTGCCTTCAGGACTCCGTCCATCTTTTGGTCAAAGTAACTTTGCATTAAGTCAAGTTTTTGCATGATATCAGCACTGTGGGTCATCTCGGTTGATGCCATTTCTTTGTGAGGGGGAGAGCTAGCATCGCCTAATGAGCTAGCAAGGCTAACGCTATCCGCCTTGCCTTTCTCAATCAATTCGGGATTTGTATTGTTCTTGTATGTCTTCCTCCTTGTCTTTCTCAGCGACATAATATTGTTAAGGTTGGAGAAGTTCTGAGGATTAAGTCCGCGTTTAAAGGATAGATTTTAAAAGTTTTTCAAAAAGTTTGCCAGGAGCACACACAGACATGTCTGTTCAGTTCAGAGCCATAGCCACGCTCCTTTTAGTAAACCTTTTAATTGAAAAAGGTGAATGACCACTACAACAAAATGTGCTTCAATTTAACACCAGAGTCAAACAGACAAAAGCAATTTTCACTTATGGCATGCATGAGGCCATTTAGTGCTGTGTAAAATACTTTATGACAACATGTAGTCAAATTTTGGAGTAGGTTCCTCGATATGTGGCCTAATAGAACAAGAAGACTAAGATTGTACAGCCAAGCTTTCAGCTCTGTGGGGCTGCACTTAGGTATAGTAATGCTTTAAGCTGAATGCTAACATCAGGTTGCACACAGTGACAATGCTGACATGGTGATGTCTTGCTGGTATAATTTAAAGTACAGCTGAAACTTGGGTAATTTGTTTTGTGGTTGTTTTCTCAGAAAGTGTTCGACAAATTAAACATTTAGACCTGATGATAGCAACATAGAAAGTTCATACAATTTATCCTTTTAATTTCTTTGTTTATCAATCCACACAAGGCAGTTGAAATGTAACTTTTGGATAGCTCTCTTGTGACACACAACACAAATGCAATTATGGCAGAGGGGTAGTGCAGGGTAAGCCATAATACAGAACCCCTGGGACCATCTGGGGTGTGAGTGCCTTGCATGGGGGCACCTCGATGGTGCCCAGGGGGCCAGCTGGCTACTCCAGCTACACAACCACACTCTGTGCTTGACCGTACAGGAACTTGAACCTGGACTTGAACCCTAGCTAATTCCCAACAGACTGAGCAACTGCTGCCCCTTTCTGAACACTGACATTAGTTTCCATACTACATTTCATAGCTAACCCTTGTCCTGCCTAACCCATCTAACAGTTGTTGAGGCATCTTAGTTAAAACCACTAATGTCAACACCATAGTGGCACCAGAGGGAAAGTCAGGGGATAACCCTCTTCACCATAACCAGTGGTGCTTTGACGTAAAATATCACAATGCTAACATGTTCACAATGACAGTGCTAACATGCTGATGTTTAAATGTTTTCAATGTTCACCATCTTAATTTATCGTGTTAGCATGTTCACATTTGCTGATTAGAACAAACACAAAGTTCAGCTGAGGCTGATGGGAATGTCATCAATTCTGTAGGTATTTGGTTATAAACAATGTATTGGACAAAATTTGACCTGATGATGGTGCTACATGAAAACTCTGTGGATCACCAGTCAGATTCACCCTCTGGCAGCCATGAATGTCTGTAATAATTGTCATGGCAGTCCATCCAGTAATTATTTATTCAGATAGATAGTCGGGATCAACACGGTGGGCAGACTGAGCAACACACTGACATTGCCATTCGTAGAGCCTGCTGCTAGCATGGCAAAAAATACTATAGGACTAATACTACTACTCAGTCCCTCCAGGATGTTGTGATCAGTGGTGCAGTGTTAGTTGATGAGGTGGGTGTACTATTAGGTAGATGGGTAGGTTCACAACAACAATCACAAAAACAGTCTGCAAAATCCTGAAGGGACTGACTACTACTACTACTATAATACTAATTCCTGTTCCACATGCATTTCGTGGTGGCCATGGGTTTGATGTGATAGATCAGAGGGTGTCCATTTAATCAGGCCTACATGTAGGCTATATCTGACATGATTTCACTAAATCCAACATAGAGCCAAAATCCAGTGTCTCAGCTATGTTCCCGCTCATCTTGTGATTCCTCTCTGGTATTTTCCATGCGAGTGTCTTTGAGGCCATCTGAGGGCGAAGGCAGTGGGAAGGGTGGTTGGCTGTCAGGTGATTGACTGGGTGATTGTGAACCCTTTGGTGACCCTGGTGTTGCAAGGTTCACGTCTCGGCTGCTCTTCCGCCTAATATGAGCTCTTAAACTTCTCCCTGGCACCATCAGTAGCCCCCCTCCTTCCTCTACCAGACCGTCAAACAGTGCTCCCAGACTCTGTCGTATTCTCATGCTGAAGTTTGGGCAGCTGAAGGCGTACAGAATGGGGTTCAACACAGGATTCAAGAACACAAAGGTTGTGGCCCAGGGCAGCCCCACCTCCACCAAATCGAGATATCTGGGCCAGTATTGTGCTGTTACCTCAATGATGCAGAAGATGTGATAGGGAGCCCAGCACAGCACAAATGCTGCAATCACAAATGTTACCATTCTAGTGAAGCTCTGGGACAGCTGACTGTGATTGGTGTGATTAGGGGTAGTAGGGGACAAGGTAGCAGGTGTCATGGATAAACATGGCCCGGAGGCCAGAGGCTTGAGAGAGATAATAGTGGTTTTTGTGGTTGTGGGTATATTTATAGCTCCTGATGCCCCATCTTTGTTTGACACAATCAGTGCATCAGTGAGCCTGCCGGCACTCTGCTTCCTCCTCCTGCTCCTGTTCCTCAGGCTGAGAACAAGTTGGATGTAGCTTCCTGCAATCACCACCAGGGGGAACAGGAATGCCAGCAGCAACTTGGAGATGGCTGTTGCTGCCTGCCTTACTTTACAATCTCTCTCCAGAGAGGATGAATACAAGGCAAAATTATGATAGCACAGTTTCCTCCCATCCAGTTTCTCAGTCACTGAGCGAAACATGAAGTAAGGTAATGTATTAATTGCTGCCCACAGCCAACCCAACACACACACCTTCCACGCTCCTGCTACTGAGCGGTGATTCTGGCTCCACACTGGCTTTGCCGCCAGGAGGCAGCGGTCCAGTGAAATGGCTGCCAGTAGGAAGGCTGACACAAACATGTTCAAAAAGAAGATGGAAGCTTGTATTTTGCAAAGTAGGCTGCCGAGCTCCCAGCTGTGTGAGGAGTAAAGGTAGAAGGTGAAGAGGGGCAGCGTCAGGGTTGCAAGGAAGTCAGACATGGCCAGGTTGAGCACCCACACGGAGGCCACTGTGCGGCGCTGCAAGCGAAAACCAACCACCCAGAGGACAAGGGCGTTCTCCAAAATTCCCAGGCAGGAGACCAGACCATGGATGCAAACCACCACCAAATTGGCCTGTGTGTTATTGTTGAGTTTGTGCTCCTTCATCATCTGCAGCAGGGGACAGATCAGCTGTCCCTCTGAGGCGGCTGAGGTGGGGGTCATATTTGACATTTTTGCTCTGACAGAAAAAAGACAGACAAGAAGAGAATGGAGAGTGATCAAAATCAGTCAGGGTTTGGAGGTTCTGGTGCGCACATGCTTGTTCTTGTTTGAAAGCTGTTATCTTCTGTGCTGGTGTCTGTCTATACATGCTGAGTGGATAAGATTTGCAACAACACTGGTGGTGTTGATGATGGTGGTGATGATGATATGACCTATAGACATGTCTTTGTCAGTAGGCAGCTGATAAATCAGCACTCCCTTTCCCATTATGTACAGTGACTTAATGTAATGAGCTCTGTAATTGTCTGGCTTGTTAATCTTTATTGATCAGTTACAAATACTTACTTACTGTGCTGCTAAGGAAACAAAATAAAACCTTATCATATGCAATTAAGTTGATAAATGTTACAGTTATATCAAAAACATGACCAACATAATCACAAGTGATGAATCTTCTTTAACAGTTCTTGGCTGTAGAAAGCCAGTGTACTCTGCTGTGACTCATATTTGGTTCAACAGTCTCCTGGTGTTACATAATTTGATTTTAATAAGAAGGGCAACAAAGGCATAGTACCTGGACATTTCATGTTCATATATTCACACTGTAAAGGAATAAATGTTTTTAAGTCATTCAGTCCTTCATTTGAGGGAGAACAGGCTGTGAGTGGAGGGAGAGCTAACCACGCCCACTTAGGAGACAGGAAAAGTAACCGTTTTCTTAACATTGGATAAGCCTACGGTGGGGTATCTCCTTTATCCAATATCTCTGACATAGAGTGCCGAAGTCACATCCCTTCCGATAGAGCTCATGGGACCTTAGATCGGAAAAAATATGAATGGCGTTTGAGTTGCTACATGAAATCTAAATATGTTGTTAATGAATTTAAAACATAAATTTTAAGGTCAAGAAAGTCATACTTTGTGGTAAAACTGTACAATATATATATATATATACATATGCAGAGTGCGCCTTAAAGGGACATTGTGTAACATTTTCATTTGTTTATTGGCAAAAATTGATATCTGCATTCATAAATATGTCATCACTGGTGTATTATTACCTCCACCAATAATCTGACTTATTCACGTAAAAGGAGAATTTAGGATTTGTTTGTACATTGTGCGGGTAAGTCGTCTGGGGGGTTCCATTACGGTTCGCCATCTTGAGAATACATCCACCAGCAAGTGACATACAGCACCGCCTTCGGCGTTTTCGTTGAGAGCCAGGCCAGCACTGCGTGACTGAGGAGCCGAAGGAGAGGAGCAAGAGGCGCTTCGCTACTACCCTGGCACATTTGAAACTCCCACTCTTTGAGCATAATGCAGGATCATGCATATGCAGCATCACGGGAGACGGAATCCTTGTCGCCAAGAAAGCGCAAAAGGGAATAGAAAAGGCAGCGTGACCGGTGAATTAACAGAACAGAACGAAGGCCCACATCGGGGTAGCCTTTCCCAGGTAGAGAGAGCTGCTGAGCGAGGATGGTAATACAATCACAGGCCGGCGCTGCTGTTGGCTGTTAGCCGGTGTTAGCGGCCAGTCGCTAACAGCCTCATCCCTCTCCTCGCATCACTGCGCCGCCGTTAGCCGTTAGCCGCGATTAGCTGTTAGCCGGTGTTAGCTGCGATTAGCTGTTAGCCGCCGTTAGCGCTGGCCTGTGATTGTATTACCTTTATCCTTCAGCAGCTCTCTCCACCTGGGAAAGGCAACCCCAATGCTGACCCTTGTTTTTTTAATTCGCCGGTCACGCTGCCTTTTTGATTCCCTTTTGCACTTTCTTGGCGAAGAGGATTCCATCTCCCGTGATGCTGCATAATCCATGATCCTGCATTATGGTCAA
This sequence comes from Epinephelus awoara, assembly GCA_035609425.1. Classification (NCBI taxonomy): domain Eukaryota; kingdom Metazoa; phylum Chordata; class Actinopteri; order Perciformes; family Serranidae; genus Epinephelus; species Epinephelus awoara. The sequence goes on along the minus strand of CM069295.1, from coordinate 5,962,535 downwards.
AGAGTGGGACTTTGTTATGCGGCAGTAGAGCTGCTGGCCACTAACAGCTGTTTCAATTTACACCCGCCCCAACAGTCCTACGTTATAAACACAGCCAGCATGGTGAGGAGGGGGTTTGTCAACTCGCGTCGCGTGTGTCTGTGTAGCAGCCTGAATGAATACTCCATGTAGTATCGGATGACATGGTTTCATCAATGTTATCATAGCTTTTTGGTACACAGCGGCTACCGTTGTTGCAATACGTGTTTGAAACAGTGAGGCGCTAGAGTGCGCCATCTGTTTGAATGCAATATGTGATTTCAACGTTAGATGGGAGAAATTCCTACACACTGTGGCTTTAAGAAAAAAAAAAAGACAGGCAGGCCAGAGCAGACTGCTTGCAGGCCAGGCCACTGGGGAACTCCCCCGTTCTCCCGTGGGCTAGTCCGGGCCTGTTCTCTGGAAACCGAGAGATTTACAGTTCACTGTCCCTTGTAAGAAATATGTCAGATTCTGTTCCTGTCATCTAACCACATACCAGCTTGGGTAACTTCACTTACTTGGGTAATACAGTCAGCGCGTGCTTTAGGACCAACTGAGACCAGCATGCTGTTGTCAGGTTTAGTGTTTATCTATGTTTCTATCAATCTGTCTTTCATTGAGATAAGCACTTTCTATGTCTCCTCCTGGACTACCAGGACACATAAATGAACTGAAAGGGGAAAGTAAAAATCAAACCATATTTGTCAAGATGCTGTTTTTTAACCTCAGCTCCATCTCCCTTAATGGATAGCAGTCATGATGAAAAGCCTATCAGCACAGACTGTATCCACAGCAGTGTACTCATGTAACTGCAGCCATTATACCATCAAACCAAAGTTTGCCTGTCACCGAGGAGAAAAAAACCAGTAAGCATGGAGCTGGCAGCAGTGGAAGCACTCGGTTGTAAGTTGCACTGTTTTTTTTTTTTTTAAATTCCTGAAAGACCTGTTAGCTTTGAGCTCGTGTGTTGAAACATACATCTCTGAATAACAAATGAATCTTGTTCTCCTGTTAGGGAGGGTAACCTTTGGCAGTGGAGGGCTTTAAATGACAGTTAGTTTGGCTGATAACAGTTGAGGGTGTATCTGCTTACATCAGCCTAGTTTGTCAGCTATGCTAACACAGGCTAACATTAGCAGAGCTAATACAGAGATGTTTGTCTATTGTGTCATCAGGCCTAACCCAACTGCACAAATATGTATTGTTTTGCAGTGGCACAGTGTGTGCAAATAAAGAACCAAACTGGCAGCAAACCAGCTAATAAAAGCCCCCGGAAAATGTGCAACAGAGAACTAATAAGCAAATGTGTAAGAAACTACATGAAACACTTTTAAGTGAACAACCAAACCAAAAAGGAAGACCTCAAAAAATTAGCATTTTTTCTGTTTCCACTGTGAAAAGTTGTGGATGGTACCAAGGGAACAGTTCCTCACCATCCCCATTAGTGGTCACCCCTCTGATGGGGTACCTAGCACACAGATCTGGTACTAAAAGGTGGAGCTAGAAACACTGCAGTCCGTTGATTTGTCAATAGAGGATGGTTACTCTTGCTCAGGGCTGAGGTGTGGCTGGTTGTGAAGCTTATGTACCCACTGTTCATACTGTGCCAAGTCTTACATACATTAGTAAACTGTAACTATAAAATGAAAGGATGTTTTGCTGCCTCGATCGAGCAACAGCTGTCTGAGAAAAAAATAACTTAATTCACTGGGCCGACTGCTGGCAACCTTAAAGGCTGAACGTTTACTTGTAATGTTACTCAATGCCTGAGCTGACAACGTGAATCCATCAGCACAAGTTCAATTTCAATATGACAACTTTGACCATTCATATTAGTTTATAGTATCGTGGGCAATCCCAATTAGTTGACTGTAGAAATAACAGTAAAAAGAGCAGCTTTAGCCAACATGGCTAATATCCAGCTGTAGTCCCCAGCCTGATGACAATAGGCACCCTAAAAAGAACAGTACATTACAGCACATTCATTAAAAAAAGAGAGTTAAGAGTGAAGAGAAAAAGATAGATCAATAAAGATAAAAAAGAACAGTAAAACATCAATACAATCATACAGAGACAGCACATATAACTATGGAGCTTTATCCCTATCTTTATTCAAGAGAGTGGGCTATCAGTTTGAGAGCATTATTTATTGGTTTCACGTTCAAAAACCCAGATAGCCTCTGCTTGCGCTTGGATCTACTCTGTTTCTGCTCAAACTGTGTGCTCGCACTCAGATACCATGTTGCTTGCACAGATTTCCTGCTCGAGCTTCGGCTTTTCTCCTCAAACTCAAACAATTTCTGTGTGCTCGCGGAATTTCTGCTCTCAGATTTCTGACCTGCGCTTTGATTTTTTTTGTGTAACAACCCTGTCAAAATCTCTCAACCAATAGAATGCCAGATTTACTGTTGACCAATGAAATGATCCCTGCCTCCTCGTGGGCGCGCTCGCTTTGGTATTAGAGCGTCCCGTCCAGGCGGATACTCTTTAACGGGGTTCATCCACTCCCGCCCTCAAGCCCTTCTTCCCTTGCTTTCTTAAAGGAGCAATAAGCGAAATTTCTAGATTGAAGGAGTATAGCATGACCTCACACACCCTCTCTGTGTTGATCTCCAGCCCATTGTTTACAAGCCGGTCCGGCTGCGCGTTCATGTACGTTCATGTGAACCCCCCCCCCCCCCCCCCCCCCCCCCCCCCTCAGAGCCCTTGGCCCTCCCTCCTTATAAAAGGCTGCAGCCAGTGAGCAATGGCAGTGCATGTTTTCGCAATGAAATGGTGGAGAGCGGAACGAAACCGGGGCTAACCGGTGCTTCCTCCTCAGGCTCCACTTAACTCAGCTGCCCCACAGATCCGCTGCCTCTTCCACTTTAACCTCAATAACAATCCGGAACTAGCTGGGAGCGGCTGGTGAGGTGTTAGCCGCAACATGACCGCAGGGAAGCATAGCCGGTTAGCCTCCGCTAGCTTCCCAACTAGCCCTGCTCTCTGTTTGGATCCAACCACAGCGCCGAGCCCTGGTTTGTTATTCAGGTTAATTTGGGAAGAAGCAACAGGTTCATCAGGCAGCTGAGTGAAGCTGGGTGAAGTGGAGGCTGCGGAGGAAACACCGGGATGGGTTAATGTCTGGAGCTTGAGTTATTAGCAACTCGGTCCCAGCAATGGGTCAGGCGTTATGGTTGTGTTAAGCGAGTAAGTGAGCCCGGCAGCCCAGCCGCTCACAGGTGTTATAAATATAAATACAGCTGTTAATTAACCAGCTGTCACACTCGCTACATCGATGCAAAGTCACACTATAGCGTTACACCAAGAAGATGGATATTTTCCCCAAAATTACATTTGAATTAAATTATGAGTGGTCGTCAGGAGAGGACGAGGAAAAGGAAAGCCAGGACTCTTCTGTTCCTGAATCTGGAGTAGGTTTTTAGTAGAACAGGCTTTTATGTGCAAATCTACACTCAGATTTACTCATGTTTCATGAATGAGACCCAATGGGTTTATTGAATGGGTTTTTGGTCAGGTGCCTGAAATAAGGTCTGTGGTTAACACAAGCTTGGGACTTTCATGTTTTGTTCTACAACATAAAATACACCAGTTAATACCCCACTCATGATCTTTGAGGCTTCTATGTGTCTTAAAAAAGGCAATAGCTAACAAGTGGCTAAATGATATGACAGAATTTCATCACACTGACTTGTGCTGAGCACGTCTTTATAGTCTTGTTATGGTGATGATGTTATGCCATGTGTCCGTAGTGTAGTTCTAGCCTATCGTTAGCTTTTTACTTCTGGTGATTGCATTTAGGCAACAATAATCATGAAAGTAGTGTTCATTTGTGAAAATTATTTGGTAGACCAAATGTGTAGTATCAATCAATCAATCAATCAATCAATTTTATTTATAAAGCCCAATATCACAAATACAATTTGCCTCACAGGGCTTTACAGCATACGACATCCCTCTGTCCTTTAGACCCTCACAGCGGATAAGGAAAAACTCCCCAAAAAAAACCCTTTAACGGGGAAAAAAAAATGGTAGAAACCTCAGGAAGAGCAACTGAGGAGGGATCCCTCTTCCAGGACGGACAGACGTGCAGTAGATGTCGTACAGAACAGATCAGCATAACAAATTAACAGTAATCTGTATGACACAATACAGTAATCTGTATGACATCCTCGGTAATGACAGTAGCTTACAACAACATTTATGAAAGTAATAATACTGTCGTTATAGTTCTGGCTACTGTGGTACAACATGTTGAAAGTATATATTAGTATCAGGCAGTATACATGTATGATAATATCATATGTCTATAATAGCAGTAGAAGTATGACTAATGATTATGATAATGATATCATACATGTCTGTTTGTCACAGATCTTATTTTTCGGCAATAATCAAAAATCCGAGGGAAAAATGCCATAGGCTTTTTAAGGAAGGAACCAGTGTGATGCTAACTTCCGTGTTGGCCTACATAAAAATGTCATCCTTGGTGGACTCTATATCAGGGCTGGACTAAACGATTTTGCACCTCTACAGGGTGAGAGGGGCCTCAGAGAGCTTACACTTTTTTTATACAAAGTATAGTCCGTCATCTGATTTTTTCCAAAATCTGCAAACAATACCAAACTTTCCTCTGCTGGACTCCTCACCATCCCCACCTCACGCATCAGTACCACGGGTGCCCGAGCCTTCAGCTGCTCTGCATCCAGACTCTGGAACTCCCTTCCCACACATAAGACAGTCAGACTCCATCACATCATTCAAATCCCAACTCAAAACCCACCTGTTCAAACTGACATAATTCACTCTAACTGGACACTGTGCACTACACTTGTTTTTATTTTGATGTTTTGTTTTAATGATTTCTTACCTATCTTTTATCTTATATGCTCTGTACGTTGACCTTGGGTGACTTAAAAGGCGCCTCCAAATAAAATGTATTATTTTCATTTGAGGCTTTTCAAGGGCCCCCCTCCTAATGGGACCCTGGGTAATCAGTCCCACTTTACCACTGACACCCCTTTTCTGAGCGTTTTCTTGACATTATACCATGTTTACACCAAACACTTTCTTTATGGGACCACTGGAACCAAAAGTAACCATTCAGATATGGTACCTAGACCCTAGGTCATTTCGGGGTTTTAGGACTCATTCCTGGCGGACGCTATAGGATTCATCTCTAAACACAGCCAGAGCTAAGTGATGCTCATGAGGCTGTTGGAGCACCAACACACACTGTCATGTCTTTCCCCCAAAAAAGGCAAATCCGTTTTCCAAAAAAGGAAACAAAGAAAGAAAGGAAAGCAAACTGACTTTGTAGGAAGAAATTTAAATGGTTTGTGATAGAGACATGGATCAAGAGAGGTAGCTCGGGGGGCCCACTAAGACTGCTTATGCACGGGGCCCAGAATTTGGTGCTACGCCACTGGCTCAGAAAATATGATGTAACACAAAGAGAGCAGTTGAGCTTAGTTCAGAGTCTGTGACCTAGAAGGAATTTTGATTTCCACTGCTTTTTCCCACTGATCTTTTTTGGTGTCAGCTGGGATAGGCTCCAGCCTCCTTGCGACCCTCAAGAGGATGAAGCGGTTAGAAGATGAATGAATGAATGAATTCTCATTATTTGTACCACTGCAGAACATATTTTCAGCTGATTAAAGCCTCTTAACAATCTGATGGCATGCCCGCCGGTCGGTACAATGACTGATGCTTCTTATAGCCAGTGAACTTCTCAGCTGGGAGATGTGCATTTTTTTCAGCATAGACTGTTATAAATGCACAGAAATAATAAACAGATGGCTCTTCTCTGTCTCACAGAAAAACTCAGATTTTCTTATTAATTTACATTTTACATTAGAAGTGATATTGTTATCTGCTTTCATGCTATGATCCCTTTCCTGTCCCTATTCATCTGCAGGCTTCTGTTTTCAAGAAAATATTCATGTGGAGAAAAAAACAAACACACAAACAAAAAACTCTAGTGTGTGCAAACTTCTATAACTCAGTGACATAAGCATTTATAGTTATTCTGACTGTTGGAGAAAACAACTTCAGACAATCACCTTTCAGAGACCAAGCATGCCCCTGTACACTTGGAGTTGCAGACATGTCATCATTTTAGAAGGTAAATCTGCCTATTCAGATGTAGTGTTTCAATTGTATTCTTGCATGATGCAATGGTCACACACTCAGCCACATCACCTTATACTGACTGCCTTGATGAGGTAAACACAGCACTGTGTCTGCACATGAACATAGACATGTGAGTAAATATATCCATGACACATCACTGATGTCATCGCTCTGCCCCTCAACTGGAAACTGCATATATGGTCACTCATCAGAGGAGTTTTTTCATACTTCCTCTGCTTTTCCATGCTTAAGATTTTTAGTCCCTCTTTATACATCAACACTGTCGGCGTATATTTGTCTCCATATGTTTTTTCCTCCCTGCCTCTTGTCTGGCACCTCCCAGAGGTGGATATCATAAACTAATCGGTACTTTTTAAGTAGGAAGAGATTGCAATAAAGATTATATTTCCTTGATCATGGAGTTGTGTATAAATTCTCACTGGGCTGACTTCAAGGGGAACACCACCTAATTTAGAATTCCAGTATGTTATTTCCATGGCCTGGGAAAGTTAAATCAGTATTTGTGAACATGAGCTGCTCTCTGTTAAAGCCATAAACCAGAGAAGGAAGACTCAAACTTGTGATGTCATCAAGTATTAAGTCTAGAGCCATGCCATAGACAATGACTAGAGACTGATTTTGTGGACCCGAGGTCTGGATTTTATACCCAAATGATCTTTATTCTATTTTAGTGTTCTCAGTTCTGAAACAGAAAACGTACCCAGATACAGTAAGGTCCTAAATAGACATTTATGTCTCGATTGTTGTGTTTTCACTCTAACTCACATATTCAGTACATTGTTTAAACCTCCTTTTTAATAAAAGCGCCTGAACAAAACCATAGAAAGTGTTACCTGCTTTCATGCTATGATCCCTTACCTGTCCCTATTCATCTGCAGGCTTCTGTTTTCAAGAAAATATTCATGTTGAGAAAAAACAAACACACAAAGAAAAACTCTAGTGTGTTCAAACTTCTATTACTCAGTGACAGAAGCATTTATAGTTATTCTGACTGTTGGAGAAAACAACTTCAGACAATCACCTTTCAGAGACCGTCTATAATATTTTTTTTCCAATTTTTATCCAGCTCCAGACTTTATGCTCTATGGTATCACAGATCTGAGTTTTAGCACACTAGTTTTGAGCTTGTTGTTTCATGTTTACTAATATTTTTGGACTGTCTTAGACCACATGAAAAGCATGTACAAATTTAGAAAATAGGTGAAGTTCTCCTTTATGTGCCTGGAGAGAGTGTATACACACCTGTAGCAGTGCCCTGTCAGGTGTTGTACTAAAACTCTATGTCTCTGCTTGTGGCTGACACTCTAACTACTCCTTATGAGCTACTTTACTGTTTGGTGGCTTTTGAAATGTAATATAGGCCATCAACTGGCATTTTATTAGGCACACCTGCCACATATTTACTCTACCCTCAGTGGTATGATTGAGGTGGTCAAAATATTAGAAACACAGCACAGCAATACAATGCAATAGCAACATAAAATACAACAATTCAACTTAAACATTTTCAACAACAAACCAAACAGTATAGGATTTATGGCAGGGCTCTATTATTAGACTGCATATATGTTCAAGTAGGTGTACATAAACTGACACCAGTGTGTATAAACACATCAATAAATGATTCTAGTCTGTAAATATCAGCCAGTCTGATCATAAATTCCTAATGCGAGATATATTCAGAGATTACCACTTAGATAGGTAGTGACAAGAGACAGTATCTTATGAGAATCTAGTCTACATAAAAAAACAAACAATCAAACAACAAAAGAAAACAAACATAGAGCTGTTTGTATTGTAGAGCTGTAAATCACATACCCTGCAAGCACCTTTTGAATGGAAATAAGCACCACATATGACTGGGTACAATACTTCCATGTTTGAATTACATGATATGAAATTAAAATATAATAGAAAAAATATACCTACTGTGGGAGTTTTAGAACAGCATGGAAAAAAAGTAGATCTGCGACACACGTTAGGTTACATTCACAGAGCAGAAAGAGTTGAAATGCTCTGCCCTGTCCTGCTCCTCTTCGCCTTGCTGTCACTGACAGTCATCCCTCCAGTTCTGTCACTTTATAGGCTCTGCTGTTATGGATAGACGCACACACACACACACACACACACACACACACACACACACACACACACACACACACACACACACACACACACACACACACACACACACACACACATTCCTCCCTTTACTCCGCCCTATGAAGATAAGATATCTGATAAGTGAGGGAGCGCATGAACATGGATTGATTTGACTGAAATTTACATCCAGACGGATATTTGGGAAACAGAGAGAGTATCATAAGGAATTTGCATAATTATGTGAAAGAGACAGTAGTAACCCAGGGTGAAATATGATATCTGGATTATGACATTGCCTGTTCTACATGACTGATCACCACGCCTTGGCTAGACTTGTGTGAACTAGTTCCCCTGACACTTTACAGTGGGCTGTAGTTTCTATGATGATTCACTGCATCAGCACAAAGTATGTCGATCTATATACTGACACATCTTCACCCTGATATCCTCTGTGCAGTTAACACAACAGTCATAATCCATGTTTAACTACAACATTCAAATAGGACTTACATAGCAGCACAAGGTGTTGCAAAGGACTCTATCACCATCTAGTGGTGAACATTACATCAATTCTATTCTTAAAGGGATAGTTTGCATTTTTTTTAAGTGGCGTATGAGGTACTAATACAGAAGCAGGATGGAGTTGTGGATGGGGGTCAGCAACAAAATGTATTTTAGCCACGTAAAAAACACCCATCTAAAATATCAACCTTTTAATCAGACAGCCTGTTCAGATGATGATTTCAGATGGGCACAGGCTTCAGTTCTTCATCTATGTCTCCGTCAAAGCCACCAGACTCCATTGGCAAAAACAAAATAACTGATGGAGGCAGTGGTAGATCAGCAGCTCCTGTGTTTAGCAATGTTAAATCACTGTTTTCCTAGGTGGAATCTGGCTTGAATCATTTTCTCCAAATACTCCAAATACAACATAAATTTAAACTGATAATAATGTTTTTAGGTGGGACTTTAGTTAGGTGGCTAGCATGCATTTTGTTGCTGACCCCTCTACAGCAGTACATTACCAAGCTTCCTTGTCATAGTCCAGCCTGCTTCTCCAAACTGAGGGTGTGCTGACTGACATCTACTGTATGTAATACACTGACTGTGGATAAGTACCCCATACAACCTCACTTTAAAAAAGTATCAACTATTTCTTTAATGTGCCTGTTTGGTGCACTTCCACAGCGGAGATGAAAATGTTGAGAGATGACAAACCTTACTGTTAATTGGTGGAAGTTTTGTTTTGTTTTGTGTTATGTTTTTATATATGCAAATTAACAGTAGTAGTTGTGGTCATTATGTAAGTGTATGTAAGTTTAGTCCATCAGTCAATCTATGCAACCACAGGTAATTTGTCACTTCAAGGATAAAATGATACAAGCACCCAGGACATAAACTGTGTCACATGCACCATTGACAGATGATGAAATCACCAGCAATTTCCCAGACAGAGGTGCACACACATTTTGGTGACTGATTGCAGGATTTTATGTACTCCTTATTTCATTGATTGCAGCTTTAAAATTGCAAACAGTTAATAATTGTTTTGTTATGTGTCCAAGGCATACCCAAAGTAAACTGAAAGCTGTACCTGTTCTATTTTTTGTGCATGTACATGCACGATCTCATCTGGAAGGTAACAGATGTTTTTTCTTTAGCAGTCATAGTCACTGTACAGCAGCAACAAGAAATCATCATGGACTCAAAAAACACAAGACTGGATGTGATATTGAAAGAAGTTCAGGAGATCAAAACAAGCATCCAATTTACACAGAAGAAAGTCGACCACATCAAAACGGACAAAGCAAAACATACAGAACATTGCAATGCGATGCAGTCCAACATCATGAAGATATGTGACAGTCTAATCTCTGTAACAGATGAGATGGAATATTTTGAGGGACAATCAATAAGAAACACCCTGGTCATCAATGGGATCATGGGGTCACCTGGCGAGACCTGAGCCGACTCGGAGGAGAAAGTGAAGAGGGTCTTCTCAGAAAAACTGCAGCTGCAGCAGGAGATCGAGATGGAGCAGGCACACCGTACAGGGAAACCTGTGCCAGGAAGCGACAGACCCAGACCCATAGTGGTGGAGTTTCTAAGATACAAGGACAGATCAGCAGTCTTGCAGAGAGCCAAGAACCTCAGAGGAACAAAGATCTACATCAATGAGGACTATACTATGTCAGGCTGAAAAAAACTGCTTCCAAAGCTGAGAGCTGCACGAGATAGAGGGAACATTGCCTTTTTTGAGGCAGGACAAACTCATCATCCACCCCTGCAGCAGCAAATACATCTGCCTCATTTAAAGCCAATATTGGTTGGCTGTTGCTACAGACCACCAAGTGCCAGTAATATTTATCTTGGTAAAAACTGTGACATGTTAGACTATAGAAGTACTTTGGAGGATAAAAATTATAAATTTAAATTGACAGAGTAAACATAAGTGAGGTGGGAAATAGGATAAGGACTTTGAAAAATTAACCACCAGGTGTTTATGGACTTGACGGAAAACTTCTTAAACTGGTTGCAGACTCAGTGCTCCAGCTATTTGTCATATTATTAACTTAAGTTTCAGTGCCTTTGTCCACAAGAATGGAAAAGAGCCTAGATAATTTTCTGGATCAAATAGTCGTCCTATTAGTCTATTGCCTGTGTTGAGTAAAATTATGGAATGTATATGAACAAATTCAAATCTATCTGTTCATAAATAGTTTGGTTGCAGATTTCCAGCATGCTTACAGAGACGGCTACTCAACAGCTACAGCTCTGACTCAAATGACTGATGACTGGCTTAGGGAAATGGAAGGAAAGAAAATAACTGGTGCTGTTCTGTTTGATTTCTCAGCAGTATTTGATATCATCATAAATTATTATAGAAAAAAATTGATCAGTCTGCTTTATTTTGGTTTGAGAGTTATTTAAGTAACAGGACACAAACTTTTTTCTTTAATGGCAGTGTGGTGTGCCCCAGGGGAGCTGCCTTGGATCTTTACTGTACAATATTTTTTTACCAATGATTTACCATTCGTCCTAAATAAAGCTAAAATAGCAATGTTTGCGGATGATTCAACAATGTACTTGTTCACACTCACAACCAATAAAACTGGTTCTGAATATATCAAAGACTAATAGCGTGGTACATGGCTCTAACCACACCATCAATACAAATCCAAAGTTAAACCTCAGAATAATGATGTGTTTATTAATCAAGTGCATGAAACCAAGCTTCTGGGCATCGTCATAGACAACAAATTATCATGGACAAAACATATAAATAAGATAACTGCTAAAACAGGAGATGTGATCTCTGCGATCAGAAGATGTGCGACATTTTTAACGCCAAGAGGCAGAAAACAAGTAACTCAGGCCTTAATACTGTCAAACCTTGACTATTGCCCAGCAGTCTGTTCCAATGCCACAGCAGAAATAATGAAGGAATTACAAATGATACAGAATAGAGCAGCACGCATAGCACTCTGTTGTAATAATAGAATTAATGTGGTTACATTGCATAAGAGTCTGAATTGGGTATTTGTAAAGGATAGATTGCTTTAGTCGTTATTACTATTTATTAGAAAAGTCTCTGTCACGCAAACTCTGTTAATTTTATATCAGAACTCATCTTTCAGTACAGACAAACATAATTACATAACTAGACATGCTAATTCAGGGAATTTCACTCTACCGAAAGTCAAGACAAATACTATCAAACGAACGGTCATGTACAGAGGGATGTATGAATGGATCTCACTCCCCAGACACATTACACAGAAAAACAGTAAAACTAGATTTAAATTATTGCTAAAACAGCTTCTTTTTAATAGATACGACTAAATGTGTAGGAGCCAGTTATAATGAACATAATAAATATGCTGTATATATATATATATATATATATGTATGTGCGTGTGTGTACATATATATATATATATATATATGTGTGTGTGTGTGTGTGTGTGTGTGTATGCTATTATTAATACCATTATTATTATTATTGATTTCTCTCCAATAGATAAGAGTGCTATGTGTGCTGATCTATACTCAGATTCAGATTCAGAATACTTTATTAATCCCTGGGGGGAAATTGTTTTTAATAGATACAACTAAACGTGTAGGAGACAGTTATAATGATATATGATAATATATAATATATATATACATATACATATATACATATATAGTGTGTGTGTGTGTGTGTGTGTGTGTGTGTGTGTGTGTGTGTGTTCTATTATTACTATTATTATTGATTTTCTAGCTAATTATAGTTGGGGTTATAACTTGTGGTTATGAGTATTATTATTACTACTGTTGTTGTTAGTATTGTTATTAATATTGATATTATTACTATTGATGTTAATATTGTTATGATGTATAGTATGATTATATCATCGTGATATTGATGTCAGTATGGTATTTATGGTAGGCTACGATTATGTCATGATATAATTAGTATCAACCTGATAGTGATGTTGATACTGATATGGTATGGTATATGGAATGATTGCCTCATTGTGACGTAAATATTGATATGATATAGCATGATTATATCATAATGTGTAACATAATTTATCACGTTTTATAGTTTAATATATAATGCAATTTATAATATTTATACGGATCAAAGACGGAGAAATATATGATTTGGAAATGTGTTGGGAACATTAAATGAAATGGTGACTTAAGGGCTACTTATATAATTTACACTAATGAATAACTGTACTGTCTTTGCAGTGTGTTTTGGTTTACTATGTTTCTTTTTGTTTGTTTGTTTTGATTTTTTGATGCATTGTTGTGTGCGATGGGCGCCGCCCCTCCTCGAGCCACAAAAGAAAAGAAAGATGATAATAAATGTATGATTATCATCATCATTGTTGTCATATATACACACAATATATTAATTATACTGATAATTGTCACTTGAAACAGCTCGTCCTGCCTCTGAATATCCAATCAGATGCAGTGTGAAGTCACGTTCCGGCCCTTTGGGGCGATATCAGCCTGGCTGGAAATCGTCCTGATTCACTCTCAGAGACTTCCATGTAAAATGTTTTTTTTTCTAAATGCAGGCACTCCAATGCAATCTCTGTGGGTTCCGGGAGGGCTTGCCCCAACGTGTTTTCATCATACGTAAACCACCAAGTACCATTCATGTGATGGTCTGATTTCCCATGTCGGGAAGTTGTTCTTACTTTATTGTGTGCTCATGAGCGTTTAGGTGGTAATGTGGAGACATCAGGGACGTTACAAAGAAGATGTGTTGTATTTTATCACTCAAAATGTTTAAAAAACACGTTGTCAATCGTTTCCACTGAAATATTGCTTTACCATCAGAAACTCATTTTTCCGATTATTGCGACATCACATGAGGCAGCGCCACTGCGCAGTGGTCACATTCAAGACCAACATGACTAATGTTTCCAGCTGATCCAAGAGGCTTTTTAACCATATAGGTTTGACCACCTTAACCATATAGGTTAAAAAGGAACGACACAGTGCGCCCAAATTCACACCTGTTCGTTCCTGTCTATGGATTTTCTCCGCGACCGTTAGCGAGAAGCCATGAAACAGCGGAATTGCAGCTTTGTCGCACACTTGCACTAAAATTATGTATAACAGAGCTTTCATACAGCTCTGCACACACATTACTCTTGGATGGATTACTTGTGAACGCAGGGTCGCACAGAAATGCCACACACATCACATAAAAGCGCAGGACCAGAGCTTTCATGTGATACCACACCTCATTGTGCTGTCATCCCATCATGCTATAAATACAGATTAATTGTCTACAAAATAAAAACCTGACGAATTTCTTTACAATCCATTATACAGCTCTTGTTATCAGTCACTTCATATAGTGAGGAATATCGTATCCTACCACGTCTTAGGCTTGCCTGTGTTTCTCCCTGTCTATCCACTTTTGTAGTCCGGCTTTCAAGATGCAAATATCTCCATATTGTCTAGTTGACACTCCTCAAACTTTGTATGACAAGACCAGCCACTTCATCTTTGCGCACCCAGACAACTGAGGCCTAATTATGCATGCTGACAGGGCAGTAGTCACCATAACATGTTCCCCCCCATGCTCAAAATGTCCCCCCAATATATAACTGAAACTGAAAAACAACAACAAAAAATGTTCAGGTCAGGTCAAAGAGCAGTGATACTATGTGATGTGAATTGTATTAAGTTGTAGGGTATGCCTGCATTTATTTCTTTAATCAGAACACAAAATTAATTTCCACTTTGCTATAATAAAATGTTTTCTGATTAAGACTGACAGTGACTCAGTGAATACCTTACTTATTTTATTTGATTAATGGTAAAACAGGCCTCTGTTTACATTCAAAGGTATTTGTGTGGCCAAACTGATGAATATTAGTCTGTTGATGACCACAGTGGATTGTTCAGTCATTGCAGAGCCAAATTAATTCAAATTTACCCATCACAACAATTGCACAAGCTGTGTGTAAAGTCCAGAATACACTGTGCGATTTTGGGCTGTCCCAGACAAAAGATGACCAATGTGAAAGAAACGTGGTGATATCTTTAGTCATGGCTCTAAAACAGTGGTCCAGTGAGAGAGGTTCAAGGATGGCCGTTGTCACAGTTTGGTGATCAAAGACAGCCTGGGATAAAATTCTGACAGTTTCAAGAGTTTAGGATGATCTCACTGTGTGACTGCTGTTACAACTTACGTCTACTAACCAACCAATCAAAATGCAGCATAAAATGACACACTGGCCCTAAACCCAAACAGATGGATAACAGCTTGCCATGGAGGCAAAACACACTCAAAGAAATGTGTGGGATTCCAGCAAAGAGGAAAACCTTGTGAAGCTGCAGGTTTCCCTCCAAATCCTAAAGGACTGTTGGCGCTGCTACCAGAACACTGTTAAAGAGACCAAAAGGAAATACCTGTCAAACCTCATTGCGTTAAATCGTCATAACCCGCGTGTGTTATTTAGGACCATTGACACTGTTCTTAAGGCCCCACAGCCTGTCAGCTTGGAGGCATCTCCTGAAATGTGCAATAGCTTCCTGAATTTTTTTATTGATAAGGTTGCTACTGCAAGGGCTCTCATCACAGCCCCTGCATCTGACCCCTCTGTCTTCCTTGTTCTGCAGCTCTTGATAAGTTTGAACCTGTGTCTCTGTCATTTTTAGAAGGTCTGATTGGCCATATTAAGCCATCAGGTTCTCCCTGTGACGTTGTCCCTCCTGGTTTCTTCAAAGAAGTTTTTCCTAGTATAGGGCAGTCAGTTCTGGCCATCATTAACAGCAGTCTGTCCTCTGGTGTTGTTCCCCCAATTTTGAAACACGCAGTGGTCCAGCCCCTACTCAAGAAACCTGGCCTTGATGGCAGCGTGCTGGCCAATTTTAGGCCCATTTCTAAGCTACCTTTTATCTCCAAAATCTTAGAAAAAGTTGTTCATGCTCAGCTAAAATCATTTTTAGATGAGCATAATGTCCTGGAGATCTTTCAATCAGGCTTTAAAACTATGCACAGCACTGAGTCGGCTTTACTAAGAGTTTTTAATGACATCCTCCTGGCAAATGACTCTGGTGACCATCTAATTCTTGTTTTGTTGGACCTAACAGCGGCTTTTGACACTGTGGACCACAATACCCTAGTGGCTCGGTTACGCCACCTAGTGGGCATCTGTGGTACTGCACTGGAGTGGTTCATATCTTATCTGGCCGACAGAAGCATGAGTGTAACCCTTGGAAACTCAAAATCCAGCTCTGCTCCACTGCCGTATGGGGTTCCACAGGGGTCGATTTTAGGGCCCCTGCTTTTTTCTTTGTATTTACTGCCCCTAGGATCCATCCTGAGAAAGCATGGCATCTCTTTCCACTTTTATGCTGATGATAGTCAGTTATATGTGCCGCTAAAAAAGAAAAATGCCTTCTCACTCACACCACTTCTGGCTTGTCTTGACGACATCAAAGACTGGATGGCCTTGAACTTTTTAAATTTTAATGAGAAAAAAACAGAAGTGATGGTGTTTGGTCCTAGTGGCCTTTGTGAACATCCACCTGTTGACTTGGGCCCTTTGGCAGATTTTTTAAAGCCAACAGTCTTAAACTTGGGTTTTAAGATGGACAGTGATTTTAAATTGGATCAGCAAATTAGCTCTGTAGTGAAGTCCAGCTTTTTTCAAATTAGACAGCTGGCTAAGGTGAAACCTTTCCTTGCACAGCAGCACTTTGAAACAGTAATCCATGCCTTCATTACATCTCGGCTGGATTACTGTAATGCACTTTATTTTGGAGTTAGCCAGTCCTCCCTCGCACGTCTCCAGTTGGTGCAAAATGCAGCTGCGCGCCTGTTAACTGGAGTACGTAAGAGGGAGCACATAACTCCCATTCTGGCCTCTCTCCACTGGCTGCCTGTGCACTTTAGAGTCCATTTTAAGATTCTTTTATTAGTTTTTAAATCTTTAAATGGCATGGCCCCGCCCTACCTCTCCGAGCTTCTTCACCCCTACGCTCCTGCTCGGTGCCTCAGGTCAGCTGATCTGCTGCTCCTGGAGGTACCGAGGTCCAAACGGAAGCTCAGAGGGGACAGAGCTTTTTCTGTTGCCGCTCCTAAATTGTGGAACGAGCTACCCCTCCACATTAGACAAGCCTCCTCACTGTCCATTTTTAAAACTCGTCTAAAAACCCATTTTTATTCCTTGGCTTTCAACTCCGCATGAGACTCTGCTTCTGTTTTAGTGTTTTATGGTTTGTTTTATTTATTTTATTTATTGTTTTATTGTTTTTAAATTATTTTAAAAACAATAAACAATTATTTTAGTGTGTATTTCCTGTAAATTGTTTTATGTCCCTGTGTTGTTTTTTGTCTATTTATGTACAGCACTTTGTTTCAGCCGTGGCTGTTTTAAAGGGCTATATAAATAAAGTTGAGTTGAGTTGAGTTGAGTTGTGGCAGCAGAAGCCTTGCCTGTATGATGTGTCCTCCAGCTCTTACCATGACCACGTAAAGAAGGACAAAACATGGAAGGAAATAGTGGCGGAGTTACAGCTGCCAGGTGAGAAACCTAGCAGCTAGCAAACACACACACACACACACACACACACACACACACACACACACACACACACACACACACACACACACACTCAGACACACCACAGTTAGTGTCCACAAAACTATTTAATAATGTGACCCTCTGTTGCGCTTCACAGTTGGAGAAGTAATAACCTGTGCAGCATCCTTGCGCACTCAGTGTGGGCAGCTGTTGCATTGCACGCCGTAGCCTGTGATTCAGTAGGTGCTGTCATCGCACAGTCTGCATACATCAAACTCGACATCATATCCAAGTTTGCAAGGCCGTAGGTTTGATTTTCACATTGGTAGGGACGGACATAAAAGTGCTCCATGGCGGCGACCTGTACGTTGATCATTTTTTAATGCAATTTCACACCATGCGAACCTGATCACTGCTTTATAATGCATATTTAGATATCGACACTAAATACAAGAATGTCTTCATTAATGTATTCTCTAATGTTATCAGTTTCATGAATATACACTGATAACTTCACCACTTCTGTCCGTATGTGCTTCCCAGAGTAAACTATAATAATAACAATAACAGTATACTCCGAAGGACGTAACCTCAGTACCAGCCTGCGGTCTGTAGTTGGGTTGGTAATAGTGATCCCAATTGATATTGATATTGAGTTAAAACATATATTATGCATGAATCAATATTTTCACTTACCCCTAGTCACAATGCTGAATCTCACTATCAACATCCTTCACGATTCAATCTCACCTATGAGGCTCCTGTCTCTCCTCTAGCTCCCCGTCTCTCTTCCGTTTAAATATTAAATCTAAATCTAAATGCTAAATCTAAATCTAAATCTAAATGTTAAATGTTAAATCTAAATGTTCTGGGTGAAACTAAATATTTAGCTAATATGCAAATTCACACTGCCGGTCACCAGAAGTACCAAAATAAAAGCTTGAGATGGTCAGACTGTGTTTATAGAATCAAATAATGAATTAAAACCAACTTATCAGGGGAAATGAACACTTGAGCATACATTAGCGTGATAATAACTACCTAAAATAACAAAAAACATGTTTGGAGAAATTTTATTTGACGTGTACTTTGAGTTGTTAGTGTCCCTTCGAAGGGAATTGCCTTGTCCTATGCTGTAAAGCCCTGTGAGGCAAATTGTGATATTGGGCTTTATGAATAAAATTGATTGATTGATTGATAGAAAGCAGGGTCAGCAGCAGCAAAGCTAACATCAGGACTTCATCTGTTAAAAGCCTCCTGTTGTCGAATACAACATGAAACTACTCCAGTTAGTTCAATCATGTTGTAACTAAGACATCCACTGGAAAAAAAATATTTTTTTCACGGACCGTTTATAGTTAATGAGTCATTACAGACACCGCTAACGGGGCTAACAGCTAATGGTTAGCCCAGCTAATCTACGATAACCATGTTGTTTACAAAACGTGCACACAGAAATAGTAATGTTTGTTCAATCATTGTGTTTATAGACTTTACAAACACCAGATTAGTCTAAACAGTGATATAGTGACTTGAAAAATGTTAGATATTCATATATATATGTAGCTAAACTCTGCTGGTTTTCTACCCGGAACTATTTGTAAACAACAAGGTGATTCCCTCCGAAGCGACACTAACAACTCAAAGTACACGTCAAATAAAATTTCTCCATACATGTTTTTTGTTATTTTAGGTAGTTATTATCACGCTAATGTATGTTCAAGTGTTCATTTCCCCCGATAAGTTGGTTTTAATTCGTAATTTGATTCTTTAAACACAGTCTGACTGTCTCAAGCTTTTAATTTGGCACTTCCGGTGACCAGCAGTGTGAATTTGCACATTAGCTAAATATTTAGTTTCACCCAGAACATTTAGATTTAACATTTAATATTTAGATTTAGCATTTAGATCTAGATTTAGATTTAGCATTTAGTTTTAACATTTAGATTTAATATTTAATATTTAGATTAAACATTTAGATTTAGATTTAGCATTTAGTTTTAACATTTAGATTTAATATTTAGATTTAACATTTAACATTTAGGTGCCATATTTAATATTTAGATTTAACTATTTAATATATTTCTAAGTTAACAAATATTGCTGTAAATGTGGTAAAAGGTGACGTTAAAAAATTCACAACACTTTTTTAAAAATTGTTTGAAGCTAAATGTGGCAAAATGTTGATGTTATTTTCAGCGTGAGCCACTCTACAAACGGCACCCCATATATCTGGCATATAATATTGATCTAATAGTTGCCAAACTTAGCTCAGCTAGTATTAGCTCTTTAGCATCTCATTGTCTAGCAAAGAGTTGCCAAGGAATGCCATTCAGTTAGCCTAACACCTAACAGGTGTTGGCAGAAAATATGATTTTTTTTAGCTTATTTACTGAACCAACCAACTCACCGTTCACACTCAGCGCTCCGCTGTGGAGCGCTAACAGTGACCTGCATATGTGTTGTTCCCTCACGAACTGCCATGAGCTGTAGGGTTACGCGCACCCACAAAGTCAGTGGAGAGAGCCGCGTGTTAACCCTCTGTGTACCATATTGAGTAGTAGTCTCACTCACCAGACCTTTCTCAAGAAAAGAAAGGTATGTCTGCGCCGACTCTCACTTTAAGATTGGAGAAAAAAGCACCCCGGCTTTTTTATTTCTTTCAACCAACCACAGTCGTTCTTGGCGGTGCCACAGCAACGGGTGCGCTTGCAAAAATATTGCCTGGGGGAAACAGGTTTTGGTGTAACACGCCCACAAAAATATCGCCTACAGGATGCGAACCATGGCAGAAAAATGGCTACAGCCCCGCAAGATCGAACACCGCAAAAGTTAGTAAAGGACGTTTGTCGACTATGTGACACAACTCACAACAAGTTGTGAGGGGACTGTGACAACTGCTACACAACCGGAGGTGGTAGGGCGGGACTTCAGCGGGTGGCTCATTTCGCCCAATGAGAGGCTGATCTATGCAGCGAACTTCCGCCTACTCAGACTATATTGGTAGGGACAATAAAGAAGGGGCTGAATATTGGTAGGGAAGTGTCCCTACCGTCCCTACCCAATCCTACGCCTATGCAAGTTTGATAGATCCATGTGGCACAGTGTAGCTGCACTAAACTTATAAGCTTGCTAAAGTCTTACAGTCTGTAGGAGGTTTTAGAGACTTCTCCTGGCTCTGATTGGTTGTTTTCATCCAGGCGTTGTGGATTCTTGTAAATGTCATTACAGTCCCGACAAGTAGCCAGAGGACCCTGATTGTTTCTCAGATTATCTGTCTCATGCACGAGTACTACTCTCAGGATATAGTATCAGTTTCAGCAAATCTGACAAAACGTTAATTAATATAATAGTTACCTATTGAACCCATCCATCCATCCATCTTCTAACTGCCTCATCCTCTTGGGGGTCGTGGAGGGGCTGGAGCCTATCCCAGCTGACATTGGGCAAGAGGCAGGGTACACCCTGGACAGGTCAGCAGACTGTCGCACATAGAGACAGACAACCATTCACACTCACATTCACACCTACGGACAATTTAGAGTTATCAATTAATGAGTTATGTCTTAAAGTGACATGATTTATATTATTACTTTGCAAACAGGTCACCAATAACCAGCTGGATTTTTTCAGACTGAGCAATCTGTGCAAAGATGATAGTAAGCTGTCTGTGTTAATGTACAGTGAACTATGTGTTTTTGTAATACACAATTTTTAAGTGAGGCTTCTTTGGAGTTGTTGAAGGCCATCTTTGACATAGTGAAGCTAATGCTGGCTGCTGCTGCTTTCATTCTTTCACTTCGAAGTCTGTATTGGTTATAGCTTTTTTCCTCCTTAAACTCTGAGTAAGGCAGCAAATAAGAAAATGTCCCTTATTGTCATTTCTACTCTTGACTTCTGTTTGCTTTTTGCCTTTGCTCTTTCATATTCTGCTTATTTCCCCCTCTTCTCTACATTTTTCTGTTCCCATATCAGTTTCTTTGCAACCTCAATGTGCTCTGCCACTCCTTTCCACCCTGTAAGCTCTTTGGACTCTCAGATCTGGGAGGAGATTGAATTGGTTTCTGTATATGTCAACAGATTTTTGAGGCAGGGCATCTTCCAGGAATGTTATAGGAAACTACACCTTCTGGGCAGCTGCAGTAAAACACCTCCTGCCCTGTCCGTATACGTGGCTGCACCTGGGCACACTACCATGACTTGTCTTATACAAAGGCAAAGAGTACCTGAGAACTGGGAGTGCTTGAGTACATTAATTATAGAGGATTCAGTCAGTACAAATGCGACATGAGTCATCTAACTACCTTCTATAAACACCATACTTTCATTTAGTGTTGACTTTTTCTCAAATGGTTGTTTTTTTGTAATAGAATGACAATGTTCATGCATTTAATGAATATTGTAATTGAAACTATAAAGCTTTCTCAGTGAAATGATTAATAAGGCTCAGATGCATCAGGTTGTGTTTCAACATTTACCATTAAAAATCTGGAACCTCAAATTACATTTGTGGCTCTATGTGTTATAGTGGCAAATAAGCTAGAGTGATTTCAAAGAACAGTAGCAAATTAATTTTACGTCAGTCAGCTGACACCTGGCCTACTAGTCCATTTTGAAACATGTACTGTACATCGACAACCACAGATAATAAACTCATAATAGTAAACTTTATATAGCACCTTTCAAAACATAGTTACAGAGTGCTTTAATTTGAAGAAATTCTCTCAAGGTGCTCTTGTGATATTACATTCATGAGAATGGGACAAAGGGACAAGCAACCCAAAAACATCATGCCTTTGGCCACTGCCATCTGTGGCATGGAGACATAAAAAGTGGGCTTAAAAGTGATTTAAAAGATGAGGCAGGGTTTGTGGCCCGGATCTCCTCTGGCAAGTCATTCTGACATCTAGGAGCTCTGACCACAAAGGATCTATCACTTTTGAGAATTAATCTGGACATGGGAACAACAAGGAGCGTCACATCTGAGGATCTCAGGGTGCGAAAAGGGACCTAGGGCAATACCAGATCAGATAAGTAATTCAGAGTGAGGCTTCTTAGGGCTTTCTAAGTAATCAATAATACCTTAAAATCTGTTCTTAAAGCAACAGGTAGTAAGAAAGTCAGGATCGGTGAAATCTGGTCATGTTTTCAAGACAAATCCCGGCAGCAGAATTTTGGATAAGCTGAAGGCAGGAGAGAGAGTTTTTAACTGATGCCAGAGAGTAAGGAACTACAGTAGTCTCACTGAGTAGTAATGAAGGCATGGATCACAGTTTCCAGATTTTTGGTGGAAAGAAATGGTCTAATCTTTGACATGTTTCTGAGATGATGAAAGCAGGATTGAACCATTGATTTGACATGTTTGTTTCAGGTTTTGATTGAAAGCAAGACCAAGATTTCTGCAATGCTAATGCTGTTTGATATTTGGGAGTTTGTACTATCTTGACCTATGATCACAATTTCTGCTTTATCAGCATTTAGCTTTTAGACAACACTATGTGCCACATAGAAGTGGTATGTATCACGTGAAAGCTGGAAACTGAAGATTAATTTGAGATACAGCTCAACACTGTGTGCCAGGTTTCTCTTGTCATAAATCAGTAATAAACATTGCATTTTGGTGAGGCACTTATTCAGATATTAAAGGTTTAAGGCCCTGATGCACTTAGGCCATGGTCGGCTGACAGTCAGTGTTGGGCTGTCGGTAAGTGTCTGTTGCCCTAGTTGGTGCAGTGTGTCCTGCACTGTTGCTGCACTATTTTTTTCTTTTGGTCCGTTTCAGCATGTTGAATCAGCGTCGGCGGAGCCCCTTGGTGAATAAAATCACTCTGATTGTTAGTTCAGTTGAGCACACGAGAAGAGAAATGAAAGTGAGCATGGTTAAAACAAAGGCTCAAATCAAGAGGGAATGAGACCAAAACAAACTTGTTACATAAGGTAAGATTGTTTTTCTTTAGCCATTCAGCTCTTTAACAGAAACATTTCATTTCCCTGGAGAATGGGAAATGTGCTCTGTTCTTTCAATTGGATTGTGTTGTTAGTGTGCTAACTGGCTAACTAGCGTCAAGACAGTCTTGCAGTTTCCCTGTCTGAATGACTCATACAGATGACTGCCATGTGCTGGTGTGGAGAGTTATTCCCTGTCACACAGGTGCAGTATGTACATGCTGCTTGGTCATCTACTGTAGTCTACAGTAAAATCTGTTTGGTGTCTCTGGGCCTTTAGAGTTTATAGGTGCTTAGAACATAATGATAAAAGTGTAGGACAGTCATTCGTGTGCTCGATTAAGTCTCACAAGTAGGGCTAATACCATTTGTGACAAAGTTTTGGTCCTAAATTTAAGCATGGTTTACACCTTGAGAATTGATGAAAAATGGTGAAAATTCCTTCAAAATACCACATTAAGACAGAAAGGCCGTAAGAAACACCACAGTAAAATCCATGCTGTGATTTAGGATCAAAAACTTTTGATATTTGGAGATTTCTGAGAAAAGCATTTTTCGGCAATTGAATAGCGAGCACTTCTGTTCTGTAAACTGCTGAGAAACCTTTTTATTGACAATATACCTACCTATCCTCTGAATGTGCATGATCTCTAGATTGTAGTTCTTAAGTTTTTGACTGTATCTTGACTGTACCTATTTGTTATTGAGCTATAGTGGGAATATATTTCAGGAAGTGAGGAAGGAAGTGGATGAGTACATGCTGAAAGTCTCAACAAATGTAATCAGAATGAGGTGGTGGTGGACAAAATTTCATATTTGTTTTTTTTTAACCTAATTTTGATGCAGCACCTTGTTTTTCAGACATTATGCAGTTCACTCTTTATTGCTGTTGTTTTTAATGTTACAGCTGTGGCAATCCATGATGCCAAGAAGTGGGTAAACCATGGAGTATTTATTGTCATTTTATTGTTATTATGTTTTAAAAGTCTGACAGTAAAGATAACAAATCTGAGAAAATGTCAGACTCTGACCTTAGACCAGTAAGGACAATGAACCATCCCAGAAAGGACTTCTCGTGTTGAAAGCAAGTGAAAACTGTGTTACTTAAAGTCTAACCTCCAGTCCTCCGCCTATAACTTGACGGGCTGAAAGAATGTATCAAGTAATTTCTTAACTTGCCCCACCTATATTTGAGCCGTCCCAGCGAAAGTCTTTACATTCACAATGTGGTTGTTTTATGATATTGTCCATTTATAATTATTTACAGTAAAGTTACAGTAAAGCAGTTCCTCAAGGTCTGACCACATTTAATGGTGTTTCAATAATAATGATATGTTGTGCAGTGAAATCAGATTACAGCTGCATAAGACTAAAAATGACATAATGAGGAAGATGGTGCACACACACACACACACACACACACACACACACACACACACACACACACACACACACACACACACACACACACACACACACACACACACACACACACACACCTGGTCCTTTTCAAGTCCCCACCCTCTACAGAAATTACTGTATATATTCAGCCAAGGCAGGGTGGTGGGGCTGCACATTACACTTAAAGAGCCACTGGAGTCATCATTACAGCTGAGAAACATTAAGGTATGACTGTATTTTAAAGATCAGTTTTGGTCATTTAATTCTCAAGGTGTTGTCAACTGTTTTTCACATTGCTTTAGACATGTTGAAGTCTCTGAAACATTTAACACCATATATTTAAAAAAAAAAAAACCCAGACATTTAAACAACAATAATAAATATATAGATTGAGCAATGTCTTTAATCAGAGTGTGTATTTCTTCTGAAGGGAAAAAATGAATGTGTATTTACTAAGCAGTATACCACTTTCAATAATATTGATATAAAAATTGATGGTTATCGTACCGTCTACATTTGCTTATCTATGGTATTGAAAAAATAATGCAACTGGACAGAATTTAACCTTTATTTTGTTATTTTCTGAGAGGAGACTTTTAACACATACTTCCATTAACAAAATAGTTTTGATTTTCAATTATAGTAATACAATGTTTGTTCAACCAACAATAACCTGTTATACTGGGAAACTGTGATATTTTCTGAGAGAGTTATAGTAACGTGAAAATCTAATTTCGTTGCAACCCTATGGAGTACTTGTCTGACATCATTTGAATAGTGTAAATATATCCACACTTCCAGAAACATTTGGTGATATGAGTATCCAAAATAAGAACACAAAGCCATATATGGGATGTATATGGAATAAAAGGTGTTTCATAAGTCTTGTAAACATGTGGAAAAGTTTCATAACTGTGTGAAAAGGTTTTGTATGCTTGCATTCAAATCTGTGAATTTGTAAAAAAAAATATTTGAACAAATGCATTTTATTTTTGAATCTGTACAGAGATCCGTAGCTGTGCAGGACATTTTGTGAACAAATGAAAAAGATTTGAACAATTACTAAAATATTTTGCAGTTGTGAATCAAATTTTTACAGTTACAAATTTTTTTTAGAGTTACGGATCAAATTTTCACAGGTACAAAGAAAATTCACAGGTACGCATCAAATTTTCACAGGTACAAGAAAGCTTCACAGGTACAAAACAGTAAACACAGAACTGAAGCTGTGTGTGTCAAAACACAGTTACGATCAACCTTCAGGTACAAATCAAATCTGCAAGTACAAGTAGTTTCGACTTTAATTTGACACGTTCCCGTGAATAGCCAATCGGGATGCTGAGATTAACATATCATTTGACTATCCAATCAGGAATATAGCTTTACCATCCAATCACAGAGCCAGGAGGGCAGGCCTTCTATGCTGGGTAGTATACTTGTCAGGCTTTTTTATATTTTGTAAATGGATGGTTTATAAATAGCTAATACTTTAAGAATGTAGGCTAGTTTTACTTGTTCACACTAAAAGAAGGGGAAAAATTGGAGCGTGTCATTTATTGGTTAATATTGAATGGATTGACCAGACTGGCCAACATCTGATCAAATTGGGCAGTATGTGGCCCATGAACTAAAATTACTTTAGACACCTGTGGTGTATATCATTAAAAAAAAAGGACAAAACACAGGAAAATTCATTGTTAAAATCCCTATTATTGCAGACATTAGAATTGCATTTAGGTAAAATCATTCAAATTTTTACTGTGACTGACAAACACCATAACAAGTAGACATCCAGTTTGACAATCGTTTTATTACTTTGCTCATAACTGACTGTACAGAGTTTAGTGTGTTGTAAAGTCCTAATAGTGTATCTTATTGGAGAGACAGCAAAACTGAGTGAGTTAGTTTACTGCATTACAACATGTCAGAATGCAAGAACTAACATTTCTTGCTGGATGTTGAAGGCAGAAGTAAATTTTAGGGTATGCTGTCTGTGAAAATGTGCTTAAAGATATTCTAGAATGTTGATTTGGTTCCTAGGTTGATTACAGACTGTCAAATGTCTGAAGGGAAATTACAATGTCACATGACAACATTGGAAGGGATAAATGAAAAACTTTACATAGGTGAGGGAAAAATAAGAAAAAAGCAAGCTGTAGGATTTTGAAAAATATAAACATGAACCCCATGGAACATAGAAGTATACATGCACAGGGTATAGTCATTTAGTCAGGGTTTAGTCATTTATGAAGTTATGTACAGGGACATAAAAAAAAACAAATACAATGCAGAGAGTAAAATGTAAATGGCAGATGAGAAAAAAAAATTTATTTATTGAATTAAATGTAAACTGTACATTAAATTATCATGATGTGCCTGACGAGGGTTAACTGCATGGAGATGGGTATGGAGACATAGGTAGGCCTTTACAAGCACAGTATCCTGTGTAAAAACTGAATTTAAATCATAAATATTCATACTACCTGCATGAAACAATGGAGGACTGACACATAGAGACAGACAACTATTCACACTCACATTCACACCTACGGACAATTTAGAGTTATCAATTTCCCTAGTCCCCCAATCTGCATGTCTTTGGACTGTGGGAGGAAGCCGGGGTGCCCGGGGAGAACCCACGCTGACACGGGGAGAACATGCAAACTCCGCACAGAAGGGCTCCCACACCCGGGATTGAACCGGCAACACTCTTACTGTGAGGTGACAGTGCTAACTGTTTGGGGGCCGTCTTCTCTTCCTATATAAGTGTGACTCAAATTCAGGAAACAGAACACCACTCTCCTTACTATCATGGGTCATCACTGCCCCCTCCCTGTCGACATCTGGGTCAGTAAGGACCTAAAGACGAGAAGAAAAAACAGGGTTTGGTTAGTTCTTACATTTTTGTTAAAGGCCCTGTATACTGAAAGACAATAAATCATTAAAAAAAATTAAACATTCCAGGAAAAGTTTATTACATCACCTTGAGTTTTCATTCAAGGAATGAAAACTCAATGTGAATATTTTTTTTCTCTCTTCTTTTACTGGTACTCTGCCAAGCTGCAAAATACACAGACATAGTAGTACATCATTACATGTTTCTGTTTACACAGTCTCTCACTTGGCACTACAGCACAATGTAATCTGGTTGTCTTGGGGTGAATAAACAAGCGATAGCGCAATCAAACTCAAACATCCATGGACAAGTTGTCGGGTTACAGCCCAGCAGCCATAGAAGGCCCGCCCTCCTGGCTCTGTGAGGGCTATACATACATATATCTATATCCATATCTATATATATATATATATATATATATATATATATATATTCTTTTAGCTATCTTTTAAAATAAATTATTTTCATATTTAATTTTTTTCCTCATTCCTCTTATTTGTTGTTGTTTTTTTTTCTTTACATGGTGGTATTTTTGAATTAAAAGTCATTTGTCATCATTTATCATTTAACCAACATGATAACTGATATCTAATACTTTTTTCTCTTCCTACAGATTGATCATGACTTCAGTGCTGAGCGTAGCTCTGCTGACTTTGGTCCTATTAGGGCCCACAGTGGCCTTTGTCCCCATTGGAGGTGGGGCATCCACTCATGTCAGCATTACAGGAACGGCTCTATTGCAGAAGGTGACAGAGACATGTCGGGCGGTGGCTGAGGCAGCTGGTCATGAGTTCAAACCCACGGTAGGATGGAAGATAACAAAAAAGCACAAACACACACACACACACACACACACACACACACACACACACACACACACACACACACACAGTCACACAGTCACACAGTCACACACAACACATAAAAACTCACCATGCACAAATACTCTCACATTCACCAATATTTTAACCCATTTTAAGACATAGCCTTTGACCTCTGACTACAGGGCTCATCTCCTGAAGAGCTGGTCCAGGCCTGTCTAGGTCCCACAGCAACAGGAGAAGTGTCTGGTGCCAAGTTTCATTCTGCTCTTCAACAGATCTATACCCAGAACGGACTGGTAGACCGCGACTTTGTCAACAGGTTGGATACAAGATACCAAGCAAAACTGTTATCTAAAAGCAATAAAATAACAGGATGGTGTGTGTTGCTAAGATTTTGATTTCAGATGCTCTTAAACTTGTGAAAATTCTGTCAGTGCTCAACACCACTTCAACTCAGAGGCCTTTCTGGAGGGACGTGGCCTAATCATGGAGGGTATGGCTGCAATTAAGGCTAACATCAGAAAGGAAAACTTCCAGGCTGCCAGGGAAACACTGGGCAGAGTCCTTCACACACTACAGGTGAGAGGAGTGTTAGAAACAGCTAGGTATAGCAAGGTTAAAGGGCAACAAACAGGTATATAGTGTATATACTAGATGAAAGAATGATAAGCTTAGAGAAAGGAGAAAAGCTTCTATGATCTGTATAACTACCTAATATGAAATCATAACTCTTTCTGTGTAGGGGTAAAAAGGTGTAAATGTGTGTGTTTCCATTTACTGTCAGGACTTCTACAGCCACAGTAACTGGGTTGAGCTGGGATACACAGAGCCATACATCAACCTCATACGCCCAGACCTTCCTCTGGAAAACCTGGCAGGTGTGTGTCTTTGTGTGTGTCTGTGTCATACATATAGGAGGAATATGCATATATTTCTGAGGGTTATGTAACGTATGATGAGAAACTATATCCATATAATTGTATGTAAACCTTTACCTGGGACTCTGGGAGCACACCTATAGGCCAAAGAGCAGTGTGTTGTTTTGGCCACAGACCATTTTCCACCAGCGTGGAACAGGTTCCATTCTGATTCATGTACCAAATTTTAAACTGTTGGGACCATTCTGACCAAAAATAAATTGGTTTGTAATCCAAGAAGTTGGTTTCCAGCTGCAGCCAAAAAAATAGAAGGTGTTCTTTGACCTGAAATGCAAATTGTGACGATGTCAGTGGGCATGTCACATTCTACAGGATAGGAAGAGAGGTGGAGCCTTGCACTATTATGTGCACTATTATGTGCACTATTATGTGCAAGGCTCTACCTCTCTTAACCTGTAGAATGTGCAAAGGAAGCGCACTGGGCTTTGAAGCAAATTTTTGCAATGGCCAAATAGTGGAAATACAACTCCCGAGTCTGTCACGTGATGCCATTGAGCCAAAAATACTTTTCCTATAGACTAACATTGTGAAAGAGATGTCTGTAAATCAGTGGATACATTTTTTAAGCATTACAACCCTTATGAAATGATTAATTCAACTATCATGATTTAATACATACAGACTAAGAACATTTGGAAAGCCTAAAAGAACCACTAGATGAAATCATTTTATCCCCATTCAAGTTAGCGGAACACTAAACCTAAAATATCTGGCTGGAAGTCTCTAGTGTGCCTGCTGTATGGGGCAGATGATGTGGAAGCAGCGCAGATGATCTGGGTAATTTCATACAGTGGAAATTGAGCTTTTTTGGCTTCAGCTCCACAGAGCAACTTTCATAGGAATGAACAGGGTCCCGCCTCCAATGCTGTATCCAGGTCTCTTAATACATCTATATATTCTACATCCTCCAGGGTTTCCAGCAGATTTATTTATTTGTGGCAGGCCACCTTGATTAAAACATTTGCCGCCACAAATAGAGTTTCTATTTTTGGAGCTGGGCTGTTTATTAGGAGCACTATTAGAATACATAAACATAGAATAAACGTGGGCGGCAGTAGCTCAGTCCATAGGGACTTGGGTTGGGAACTTGAGGGTCGCCTGTTCGAGTCCCCTGTCCAGACCAAATATGAAGCATGGACTGGTGGCTGGAGTGCCAGTTCACCTCCTGGGCACTGCCGGGGTGCCCTTGAGCAAGGCAGCCCCCTCACTCTGACATCTCTCCACTTCGTGCATGTATAGATCCTGTTTGGGCATGTGTGTGTCTTTCAGACCTGTGTGTTAATGACAGAAAGAGTGAAAAAAATTGAATTTCCCCTCAGGGGGATTAATAAAGTAGTCTAAAACTTTGCATTCACTTGCAGCAGCTGCTCCTCTCTTCCATTGATCTGATCTGATCAGCTCTGAACAGATTGAAATGAGCCCATGTGCATCTCATATGCCTTTTGTTTGTGTAGATGTCGATACCGCCACCTGCAGTGACTGTGCCAGTGGAACATGCCCCAATTCCATCCTCCCCAACATCTTGAAGGAAAAGAAACTCACATCAGGCTACATGGGAATCTTCTCTGCTGCCAAGCCCAAAGGTATCAATGACAAACATGTCCGCAAACCATATTCAAATACTATTTCCACTGGAGCCTGTGCATCATGTTTTAATGCCCTCAAGGAGGAAACAAACTTTCACAGCTAGTTTATATAAGACTTTTATACATGACTTGACAAACACACCATGATGGAAGGAAAACAGACAAAACTAAAAGATAATTTACTCACTCCATAATATTATTTAAAACAGGTTAAGCAAATAATATATAAGTTTGCTAGAAATTATCATTTATATGAGACAACATATAGAATGAAGTCATTAATTTAATTGCAAACAGGAGGAGGAGCCCAGTCCTACAACCTAAAATAATAGTTTGGCATTTTGGGAGTTATACTTATTATTTCTCTCAGATGTGAGAGTGGTGTCAATCCTCTTATCTACTCTTATCTACTTCAAATTATTCCTTCAATGGCCTATAACGAATCTAGATATTAACCAAAAACACACGTCACCTCTATAACTCAGTTGACATTCATATGTAAAAAGTCTACCCAGAAAAACAAACTTCAGTACACAACAAGCACAGCCCCACCATAGATGACAATTTGACCTACTGTATGTCTGAGTTGGACCCCCTCCCTTCTGCCCTGTGCCAGGTAAATGTAGCCATGGAGGTGCAGGTGACCTGACCAGTGCAGTTAATCCTCGCGGTGGCATCAGCAAAGATGAGCGCCGCTCCGACAACGTGGCCCTCCACAACGCCGCTGTGAACGCAGCCACGGCCGCTAGCCTCCAACTGCTGCAAGACATCCGGTTAGCTGCTGGGGACAATGACTTTCTCAGGTATGACGTTCAGAAACAAAAAATATCTCTATCTCCATTTCATCCTGAATATCAAATATGTACTTTATAATTTCACTGTCCGGACTAAGAATAATGATTAGGTTTACCTGACCTTTAAGTCTTGCACTTCTCTTTTTCTTCTCACAGAATGATGGGGATTGCCCGCTCATCCGTTGTGTGCTTTGTTATTGACACCACTGGCAGTATGTCAGATGACATCGATGAAGCCAGGGCGGTTGTTTACAAAATCATTGACAGCAAAAAAGGAACACAGGATGAGCCATCCGAGTACATTCTGGTGCCCTTCAATGACCCGAGTATGAACTCTTCTACTTAATCATTGATCATGTCTATAAAAACCATCAGTGATGTTAGACTCCGGGTGATGTCATAAGTCCATAGAATGTTAAAAATGTAATGCTTCCCTGTATAGTTGTAAAACTAGTTATGTATAAGTGTAACATCTTACGTAAAGTAGCTACAGCAAACTGTAGTGCATGCATCTGTCATATGGATAGTAGTTCTGTAGGATGACAAATGGTTAAAAAAAGATTCAGTCCGAAATCCTGTAAACCCGGGTTAGTCTTTGTGTTTAGCTCATAGACTGTATGTAAAGATGGATGACGTATCTTCACTGGGCCCACAGGAGGTGTACCAGGCTTTAAAGCCAATTTTCATAGTGGCCAAACAGTGGAATTGCACCTCCCAAGTCCATCATGTGATGCCACTGAGCCCATAAAGACTTTCCCCATAGACTTCCATTTGGAAAGAGAAGTCTGTAAATCAGTTGATAAATTGTTTTGAGTGTCACAACCCCCACGAAATGACTTGTTTCACTATCAGGGTTTAATCCATTCAGACTGAAAACAGGAACTGCAAGATTAAATCATTTTATTCCATTCAAGTTAGCAGAGCGTTAAATCGGAAGCAGACAGCTCAGCCAGCAGAAGTCTTTGGTGCGCTTGCTCTATGGGCCCGATGATGCAGAAGCAGCGCTGATCATCCAGGCAATATCATACAGTGAAAAACTGTATCCCAGTCTCTTAATACATCCATGGGCTCCATTTACACCCACTTTTCAAAAACGAAGCCAAAATATTTTGGATACGGCCACTGCCATCTTGCACCAGTGACATCATTTGGAGTCAGATTCTCTGTAGTGTTGAGTTTCTGCCCAAACACCCATCCGACCAATTGCGAGCTGAACCTCTGGTTATGAGCATGCTGATTGGCAAACATAGCTGTCAATCATGACACCAAAGCCCATCTTGGTCAGGAACACTTTAGTCAAAGAAAACTTTCTTTCCATTTGCAGTATTATATTTGGCAGTATGGCTCCGTTCTGTGGCCTCTATGCCTTTCCTCATGCCGGTGCAGAAAGCCTCTTTCACGGGCGTACGTGGAAAGCATAAGGTGGAGAGAGCAGCAGCAAAAAAAACAAAAACAGAAATCATCTCTGGGAAAGAATTATTTCACATGTTCGTTTGTTAGTTTGGTTTATGTCCCATCCTCCTAATATAAAGGGGTTGTCTTTATGACCTTCACTTTTAGGGAGGTGTCATGTCATTTATATTGTTTACACAGTCTATAGTTTAGCCCCTTATCTGTGCTTTATATGTAGAGTTTGGACCGATGATCAGGACAACAGACCCTGATAAGATGAAAAGAGAAATCTCCAAGCTCACTGCAACAGGAGGGGGTGATATTCCGGAGATGTGCCTGTCAGGACTTCAGGTACTAGAACTGTGATATTGTCTAACCAGGGTGTTTGTTGTCTGGGGGAAACCTTTCCAGATATTTCTATTGATCCCTTAAAGAATATGGTGATTGAGAGTGAGCTGACTGAGTTCATTAATTTATTTCTCCAGTTGGCTCTCACTGGTGCCCCTGCCTCCTCCCACATCTATGTTTTCACTGATGCTACAGCCAAAGACATCGCCCTCAAGGACACTATTGTTGCTCTCATCAGGAGCACCAAGTCAACGGTAAATACAAATACTGACTGACACACAAAGCTTTGCTATGTTCATTCACTTTACTAAGCCTAAGTGAATTGAAATTGGGATATACAGTGCATTACAATCCCCATACTATCATACTATATAGTATGTCAGAAAAAGATTTAGTATGTCCTATAGTATACATAATATGTCCTCTGCAGAGCGAGGATAACACAACTGAGCCACAAACAGATGACAGCTTGACATCTCATTGACAGCTTACTGACAGCTGTTTGACACCTGTCTTAAGTCTCAATGACAGATGACGGTACATTAAAGTAACTTATGACCAGCTGAATAGTGATAATAAGAATATTGATTGTTTAAGTGAACAAAATAATCCTAAATATTACAAACAACAACAGGACATAACTGTAAAAATAACTGACAGAGAAATGCAGATGTAATTTCGCCTTTGCAAATATATGTGCAAATCTACAGTCTGTAGTTAAACTTCATTCACTGCAAAGTAACAACAGCAGAGCTCTCTGGGTTGATCTCCATCTCTGGCATTTCGGTAAGTGGCGTTTTATTTCTAAGGTGACAGATATAAAAGCAAGGGTGTCAAAGTTCAGGGCATAATGTTATAAGAAAGTAGTATGTCCTATTGTGGGCATACTGCATGCAATAGAACATAATTTTTAAGGGCAGTTGCGGTGTCTACTAAATGTAAAAAGATAAAGTATGCAATTTGGAACGCACCCATAATCTCCGAATCAAATGACCACAACAGGTATCATTCTTCATGACCGAGGCCAGTAGGAGGCGCCGTCGTTCCCTCAGAGCCGGCTCTTTTGAAGACTACAAGAACTTGGCTTTGGCCTCTGGAGGCCAGGCCATCCAGGTGTCTAAGAAGCAGT
Source organism: Epinephelus awoara (assembly GCA_035609425.1). NCBI lineage: Eukaryota > Metazoa > Chordata > Actinopteri > Perciformes > Serranidae > Epinephelus > Epinephelus awoara. The sequence goes on along the minus strand of CM069295.1, from coordinate 5,927,957 downwards.
TACCTCAGGCCACAGACGTCATTCTTGACACCTCCACTTCAGCTCTGGTAAGACTGTGACATTCTGTGCTATCTGAAGCATGTAACAGGTCTTCAGTGGTTGGCGCAGTTTGAAAAGTAAAGCAGTAAATCATCATGCTCTCCTTGTTCTCCCCTCTCCCTCAGGTGACAGTTGTTCAGCAAGCAAGAAACCCTGGGAAGCAGGAGACCTTCCCCTTTATGTTGGATGAATCTCTGAAAAATATCACCATCTACATCACAGGGACATCCATTGCTTTCACACTGACAAGCCCTGCAGGTATCTCACCATTCCAGTTTAAGGCAGTGGAAATGTTTGAGACTCATTTGGAGTCCTTTTTCTTGCTGAGAGTATCACTGTGTTACATATTTATGACCAATGTATGCATGTTAACATTCCAGGTGTGAGCCAGAGCCACAGTGAGGCCAGCGGTAAACTGGGGACTATACAGATAGTAGGTAACCTGAGGAGAATTCGTCTCCATGCTGACAACCAGGCAGGCACCTGGAAGATCAACATCAACTCCAACCAACCATACACACTTAAAGTCACAGGTCAGATAGACACTGTTCATTACACATGCTCTTTCTGTACACAAGTGCTGTTGAATTTGCATATACACTTTATTTGTAGATTATAGGAATAGTTCAACATTGTAAGAGATATGCTTATTTGTTTTCGTGCCAAGAATAAGATGAAATGATCAATACCACATTCATGTCCATGTGGTATATATAAGGCAACAACAGGCAAGCTGCTCAGCTAAGCATAAAGACTGGAAATGGGGGAAATAGCCAACGCATTCTCAACCAACATGCTCTCATTCCAAGTCCTCATATATCACTTCTGTCAGTGGACTTTCACGTCTACATATTACGCATTAGGTATCCTCCTGCACCTGTTGTTGACATTTGGGGTTGCCACAACCAACACTGGGACGTCATCAAAAGCACATGGTGAGGTGTAGAAAAAAACATTATGGTTTGGCCCTACATTCATACAGGAAGCGAACACCAGGCTCCTTAGTGAAAGTCAGGGGTTTGTTGGACCCATCCAACACCCCTCACACCTGCCATATAGGGACTTTCAACCTGACTCCATCCAGCAGCGTACCATAACACCACAAAATGTTATGGCCAGCTGCGTAACAAATATGCGGCATATCATACTGTCGCAAAAGGTGGCTTTTGGCATCAGGTGTCTGACACCAAAATCACTGACAAAGTGGCAGTATTCGATGACTTTGGAATGAGAGTGGACTGGTAATGAACACCCAAGCAACAGTCACTCCACTAGATACAGCACTCGTCAGTGCCCTGGGTAAACGTTCACCATCACCCTTGCCGCATTTACCACCACCCCTCCCGCCCACCCACTAGGAACTTTCTAGCTCCTGTTATTACGTCGTTACCCACAGCATTTCAAACTGATGCCTTCCTGTGGCATATCATACTGCTGCAACAGGCACCGTCTGGCCACATTAGGAATTCAATTCAATTCAATTCAATTTTATTTATGAAGCCCAATATCACAAATCACAATTTGTGTCAGAGGGCTGTACAGCATACGATGTCCCTCTGTCCTTAGGACCCTCACAGCGGATAAGGAAAAACTCCCCAATATAAACCCTTTAACTGGGAAAAAAAATGGTGGAAACCTCAGGAAGAGCAACTGAGGAGGGATCCCTAATTCAGGATGGACAGATGTGCAATAGATGTCATACAGAACAGATCAACATAATAAATTTGCACTAATCCATATGACAAAATGATACATAAAGAGAGGGAGATACAGAGGGAGAAACTGAGACAGAGAGAGACCGAGAGAGACAGAGACGCAGGGTAGACAGTAATGACAATAGTTACAATAACATTCATTTTAGTAATAATAATAATAATAATAATATCAGTAATTATGGTACCATATGCTTAAGTATATATCACTATATAATAATGTATGTATGTGATAATAATAATAATCATATGTGTATAATAATAGTAGAAGAATGACTAATAATAGTAGCAGTAATTGGAATCATCTGGCAGGACCATGGCAGCAGCACAACCACGACCCACAATCCAGGCATAGCTGCAATACGAGGGAACCCGTGAGACAGTGAAGCACAAAGGCTCCGGAGAGGAGGCCGAGTTAATGACATGCAGTAGAGCCAAGTTGGGAAATGCAGAAGCAGGACGCATATGTTAGCAAATCAAGAATAACCAACTTTTCAGAAACTAATGAGAGAGAGAGAGAGAGAGAGAGAGAGAGAGAGAGAGAGAGGGAGAGAAGGTGCTTGGTGTATTATAGGAGGTCCCCCGGCAGACTAAGCCTATGTCAGCCTAACTAGGGGCTGGTCCAAGACAAGCCTGAGCCAGCCCTAACTATAAGCTTTATCAAAAGGGAAAGTCTAGTCTTAAATGTGGAGATGGTGTCTGCCTCCCGGACCGCAACAGGAAGATGATTCCACAGGAGAGGAGCCTGATAGCTGAAGGCTCTGGCTCCTGATCTACTTTTGGAGACTTTAGGGACCATGAGTTACCCTGCATTCTCAGAATGCAGTGTTCTGGTTGGATAATATGGCACTATGAGCTCTCTAAGATATGGTGAAGCCTGACCATTTAGAGCTTTGTAAGTGGGGAGAAGGATGTTAAATTCAGTGCTGGATTTTACAGGGAGCCAGTGCAGAGAAGCTAAAACAGGAGAAATATGATCTCTTTTTTTAGTTACTGTCAGTTCATGTGCCGTCGCATTCTGGATCAGTTTGAGAGTTTTATAAGACTTATTCGAGCAACCTGATAATCCCTCTGCTTATCCTACTGCCATGACAGGTGCTGTCCAGCCAACTGGCGGCATATCATAACCCTAAAAAAAAAAAAAGCCTTCTAGCCACGTTACAAACTGACACTGCCCAATGGTGTATCATATCACTGCTAAAGGTGGCTTTTGGCATCGACTTCTGACGCCAAAATCACTGACAAAGCGGCAGTATCTGACAACTTTTGAATGAGAATAGACTGCCTGACTCAGCCCCACCCTGAGATTGCAAATTTAAGAAAGTTATTGCTCACTGTCAAAAATGTGTCCACTACATGAGCCCTTGTGAAACCGCTTATTGTAGTTTTTAAACTCTGATGTTTGTACTGATTAAAACAAACAAGATCTATCATGATAAATAGTGCCATGTAGATCTTTGGACAGAAGGCTCGCTGTTTTCCCCTCTAACCAGTCTCTGTGCTAAGCTATTAACTAATCAGATAATAATAGAAAATAAAACAACTAAAGAAAATAATTGAGCATGAATTATTACACAGCTGTTGGCCAAACCTTTTAAAGACTTGTATGTATATTTACTGTAAGTGTGCTTATGTTTCCAGGTCAGAGTACTATTACATTCATCTATGACTTTGTGGAAAGCTTCAAGGGACCTCACCCAGGTTATGCAGTACTCAGTGGGCGTCCACAAGCAGGTACAGTACCTGCAATAAAGCAGTTTTACTTTTTAACAACAGTAGCACCTCATGAACTGTACTTGTACAGGGTCAAAGTAATTATGTGTGATAACCAATCATAAATATGAAGGTGTTCTTAAGAATTCCTGTTGGACCTTTTGAGATGTTTGGTAGCAGGGATTTATATCTTTGAATGCATCCATTTCAAAAGCTATCCTTTGTTAGAGTTAAATCAGTCAATTGCTTTTGCTATGAAAATGAATTTTGCCCGTGCTCTTCCCCCTACCTTACTTCCTCACTTCTTTCTTCTGAAAAACTCAGGCCACCCAGCCACCCTGATGCTCTCATTAATGGGTAGGAAAGGTCCGTCCTCCATCACCATAGGACATGTTGCCCTGGTAACTGTGTCTGGTCCTGAGACTGTTAGAAATGGCACAACAACTGACCTCGGCAACGGAGACATCCTGGTGACTGTTGATGCAGTCCCTGAGGGGGAGTTTGTGGTCATCCTGAAAGGGACTGACAAAGTGTCAGACAGTGAATTTCAGAGGCAGTCAACCACCCAGATGTCCGTCTCCAAAGTGAATATCCAGGTCGGTCTCTTCACGTCCTTCTCACATTATTTGTTTCTATATTTGATTTAAAATAAGACAAAAGAAAGGTAACACATTTATAGCATGTAAGAACAATATCACTCTTCTTCACCTGTTGTCTTCCTTTGCTCTTCACTTCCATTTCCCTCTAGGCTGTGGTAAGCAGCAGTGTGGAGCCAGGAAAAACCTTCAGGCTCCCCTTCAGTGTCATGACCCAGGGCTCTGGTGGTCAATACTCCATCAGCGCCAGAAATGACAGAAACTTCCCCATGTCCTACCCAGCCAAGTAAGGGGAAGCAGCTGAAATCACTTCTTTGTTAAACATGCATATCAATACTGACATGTCTCTAAAGGCCTTAGCACACTGAGTCCCTTTAATTCAGATGCGTTTTTTTCACTGTAAAAAAAATCATAACGCACAGACACCTTGCACACTGAGTCTGATGCGTTTTGGTTTTTTTTGTTCTATGCGTTGTGAAAATTCGCAATGAGACGAAATGATTAGACATTTCCTCCCTTCTCCACTGGAGTTATGTATCTGTCACCACTCCTCCCTCATCATTGTCCACCGGAATGTTTTTTTTTTTTTTTTTTTTTTAAAGATATTTTTTGGGCATTTTTAGCCTTTTATTTGACAGGACAGACAAGTGTGAAGGGGGGAGAGAGAGAGGGAGAGACATGCAGCAAAGGGACATAGGCTGGAGTCGAACCTGGACCGCTGCGGCAACAGCCTTGTACATGGGGCACCTGCTCTACCACTAAGCCACTGGCACCCCATCCACCTGAATGTTACTATCTGACCTGTTTAATGTGAGCTATCTGTTTTAAGATGGCTGTGAACCTCCTCAAGCTTCTTAATATTTCAATTAAAATGCCGGGATTATTCACAGTAATAGTTCCTGCAGTCATAGAGTGTATCTTTCTCTCTTCTCTTGACAGGCTCTCCTTGACAACTGGACAATATACTAATGCTACTATGACCATTACACCACCTGCCAAGACACCATCAGGCACTGATGTCACACTGACTGTTGAAGCCAAGTCGTCCAGTGGTGTCGACTCCAATTATGTCGTTTTGAGATTCTCTGTCGTTACCAAGGTAAACAGATGCATTCAGGATTACACAGTTGGAGAGAGTGAAAAAAAAGAAAACCCTTTAAAAAATATATATATATATTATAATATAATTCTCACCTTTCTCTTCCTGTTCTCTGTCCAGATTACTGATTTTGTTCAGCCTTTGTGTGAAGTGTTAAGCGTGCTGTCTGATGATTGCCCTAAAGACTTGTCTCAGTGTGGACCTTTCCAGTGGGAGCTCATGGCCAACCTTACAGATGGAAACGGCACCGGGATAGAGCGTGTTTCCCTTCGACAGGGCAGTGGAAACCTCACAACCACCTCCTTGATTGCTCCTATCATTCAGGCCAACTATACTGCCTCCTGCTGCTCCCAGATTGTTGAGTTTGTAGCTGTAGATAAAGTTGGAAATGTGGGCAGTTGCTATCATTCCATTGTACCTTCTTCTGGCCCTCCTGCCTTAACCCTGTCACTACCACTGTGGTTGTGCCTGCTGGTATCTGGCTTAGTAACATGGTTCTAATGGGTCTAGGAAAGGTTGCTCACCTATCTTATGTCTGTCAGGAATTGGATACACCCTTTTCCATTGTTAATCATTTAAAATGAATGTCTTAATGGTGATGGTCATCTCATCACTGATTAGAAAATGGATGACAATTTGCATTTGAGTTGTCTGAAATAAAATATTTATGATTTTTTAAAAAAAAAGTGCATGGTTGAAAATGTTTCTGATGTTGTAATGTGTCAGTTTTGCTGGCAATAATCGTCTTTGGTGCTGATAATCTGAGCACAAAGCAAGAAAACAAATTCCTTTTTAAAATCACATTTAAACACATTAAACAAAAATATGCATATACAATAAATCATCTTCTATGGAGACATTTGACATCATGTAATACAAATGCAAGTTGTTGCTCAAGGCAAACCAAAGGCTCCTTTATTTTCAGTGTAGTACATATTACATTTGGCATGACTTGGTAGGTTTTGTTAACATTGCAGATAGACGGACAGACAGATAGACAGATAGACAGATAGATAGATAGATAGATAGATATTAAACAATGATGTACTAAAACAAGGTAGGGGTCAAGCCTCATTCGCAGCAGTTTTTATGCCTCCACGTCGGCAAAAGCTGTAGCCGGAATATTTAATTAAAAACTTTTTTTCAGTTGTTGTCTTTACTTCATTACTCCACTTACTCTTAAGTATGATCCAGAAATACACACTTACATGCTGCTTGAGGAGGCTCTTCCCAGTCACAGCTGTCTGTTGGGGACAAGCACATTGCTTGCATCTCTGGAGAGACCTTGGACAAAAAAATGGCCTGAATAATTAAAGAAACGTAAAATCAAACAAAATAACAAAAACAAACAAACAAAAAAAAACCCAATACTGCAAGGTATTAAATCATAAGCTCAAATCATCGCTCAAAAAAATCTTACTTTAATTAAATACTGGTCAAACTGTATGCAGAATCAAAATAGTGAAGACTGTATGCCTGTCAACTCTATTTTCCAGACATACCCAATTTATGTAATTGCAAGATGTTTATACTACGACTATACAGAATAATTTCGAAAAGTGGCAATGTTCCTTTCTCCCTCACCACAATTTAGCATAAATTTGGAGCGTTATTTGGCCCCCTTTTTGAGAAAATAGCTCAACACAGTTGATGTCAACAAATGCCTTTGGTCCTCTAGTTAATCTAGTCTAATATGATACCCATGTCTTCACTGTAGCTTTAAAACTGAGCCGATACAGCACGTTTCATTTGCTAACATTAGTCTGCCTCACCTCTCACCATCACCATCACAACCACCCTGACTTTTAGGAGCCCCTGAGTTCTGCTGTGGCATCCTGACTTTGCTAGTCAGGCTCCAGTCCACCTCACATCTGTGCTTGTGAATTCTCTGCATCGCGCATCTGACCCCCTCTGTCAAATGGACTGCACCATTTCACAGTACCTGCATGGGGTGGGAGTATCAGATGGCACAATGAAATATGTTTAATGATAAAAATACAGTTATTGTGTAAATACATATAACCTGTATTGTCAGTGGTATGTCAGTAACTAGATTGTTGTACTAGAGCCAGTTTAAATGTCAGCCAGACCTTTTCATGCTAACTTACATGTTTCAAAGGCATCTGCATATTGTCAACATAATAGAGCACAATCAATCAATCAATCAATCAATTTTATTTATAAAGTCCAGTATCACAAATCACAATATGCCTCAGAGGGCTTTGCGAATTAAAATTGTAATTTCTAATAATGACAAGCAATATTTATGTGCATTCCTTATTTACACAAGCACTATGAGCAGTCAGAAGCAGGTGTAGATTTTGTTAGTGCCTAGGGAAAGATTAGATAACCTATTGATGAATGCCGAAATACACGTATATTTCCTTCTGCTAACAGTTAACACACAAATTCATCCAGCTCACGTTTCATAAATGAGACCTAATATCTCAAGAACACCTTAAGGTAATTTCTTCAAATTTGACACAAACGTCCACTTGGACAGAAGAATACAGTAATTGAAATTTGGTGGTGGAAGGTCAAAGGTCAAGGTCAGTGTGACCTCACAAAAGATGTTTTTGGCTATAACTCAAGTATTCTTATGCTAATTAAGACAAAACTTCACACAAATGCCCAATAGGCTAAAATGAAATAACATTTTAGATCCAAAAGGTCAAAGGTCAGCTTCACTGTGACATCACAATTTCTGCATAAAACACTTTCTGACCCTTACTCAACATCATATCTCAGGAACAAAAGTGGAGACATTTGGTCAGATACTTAATTGGTGACTCTAATCTTGAAACTGTGCTAACTGTATAGATCTTCTGTGTGAACCATCCATGTTTTCACAGACATGGAAAACAAGCTGTAAGAGAAACCTGACTGGTGCACTGAAGCATACAACTGTGAGGCAGTAGTTCTAGTTATTGAGATAAAATCTTGCATAGAATTGTTCTGGAAAAACAAGTCATCAACATTCCATTAATTTCCACTGTACTAGAATGGCGGCAGAAATATCAAGAATGTGTTTTGTGTAACTTTGAGGGAAACAACCTTGACTTCTGATTGAGCTAACAACAACCAATAATTTTCTTAAGATATGAGCCTAACTTTATTAGCAGTTATTGACAGAAAGTTTAACACATTAACTGCAGGACATCACTGATCTAAAACTAATCACAACTGTGTCACAAGTCTAGGTGACAAAGCATGGGTGGAAATGTTTGTACACTTATCAGTTAAAGGGATAGTGCGCCCAAAAATGAAAATTCAGCCATTATCTACCCACCCTCATGCCGAGGGAGGCTCTGGTGAAGTTTAAGAGTCCTCAAAACACTCGCGGAGATCTGAGGGGGGAGGGGGTAGCAGCACAACTGCACACCTAATGGCTGACGGCGCCCCAGATTAAAACGTCCAAGAGCACATATTTGAAACCACAAAATATCTCCATACTGCTCGTCCTTAGTGATCCAAGTGTACCAAAATAATTTGAAACTATCTGTCAAAAAAAAGTGCACAGCAGGGAGTTAGTTTGACAACATTTATTACCCGTTTTCTCAAATGACAGGGCCAAGAAAATATACAACTTCACTCAATAGCAATCAAATTAATGTTAATTCAAAATATGTACAATTTCTCAAATGAGGTTTTAGAATTCACACAGAATAATCAGCAGCAACAATTGTTTAGATGTAGCCAACACTTTGAGAAATGGAACCAAGCTTTTACCATGTCCACTGGGGGGGGGGGGGGGGGGGGGGATGAAATTTGTAATACAGCACACTTATTGCCATTTTTGTTACATCAGTGAAAAGCAATGCAATGAAAGAAATAGAAACATCAAAAATCTACACTGTATTCAAATTATTGACATTTTTACAGTTAAATAATACAAGTCAACTAATTTTCATACATCTGACTTTATGTTCCAAACTCAGACTGGAACAGTTTAAAGTGTCAGTTATGTCTTGTGAGCACTGAAAAAAGGAATCATGACATATTTGTTTATTGATATTAGATACAGGCCATTTTGAATTTGGTAGCTATAGAACTAGGAAAAAAAGTCAATAAATGATTGAACTTTGAAAAGTACTAAACAGCAGCAGATTTTGACATAACTGCTGATGATACTCTTACATTGTGGGTTACTATAATAAACCAACAGAATAAAAATGTAAGACAGTTAAAATGTCTAAAACAGATGTTCTATGTACATAAATAAAGACTTCAGGTTTGTGTCAGATTACCATTTGCATTTTTCACTACGAATACAAAATTTATTACAGCCTGTGGCTGTGTACACAACAAAACTACATCCAATATGTGTCAAAATGTTTGGATGCATAATGTTTTTATGTTTTAATGGTTCTCACATGATCTTACAATTCTTGCCAATCAAAAAATAATAAAGAATTATTAGTTTTATCTTAAATTTGCATTTACCATGTGAGGGGAAAAATGCTACTTTTATAAGTGTGTATTCTCAGCCACCAATCAAAGTTGAAGACACTGTCAGAGATCATCATCGTCATTCATCCCCCCACTTTTCTCTACCCTGTAAAGAGTGCACATTACCTTAAAGAAATTTTTTTAAAGATTAGTTCGACATTAAGAAAATGCTCTTATTTGTGCACATGCTGAGAGTTACCGTTCTCACAGCTGTGCTTTAAATCTGGAGCTGGAGCCCAAAGTCAATTCGTTTAGCTTAGCAAGACTGTGAGCAAAGGGAAACTGCAAGCCTAGCTCTTTCCAAAGCCTCTAAAGCTGTTTAACACATTCACAGTTTACACAAAGCTTTAGAGGTGCTGCTTCCAGTCTTTTACACAGTGCTATTTACCATCTTGCTTCAGCTCCTTATTTAACACACAGACATGACGCTGATATCAATCTTCTTCTCTCAGCAAGAAAGCCTGAAAGACTGTCTGTCTTTTTGTCCTTTGTATATCTCAAGAACCGTTCATCTGATCTACTTCACATTTGGCAGGTAATTTGCTGGGTGCCCAAGTACATGCATTGTCAAATTGGGTGGGATTTGGACATAAAACATGTTCGATATTAATAAACTTTAAATAAACAAGCAAACAAGTGGTCTGAGGCTCTGTGCAGAGGCAGGGGCGGGGCTTCATGGATGTGCCGAGTCAAGCACGTCATGCTGAGTGTATTTACCAGGTGTTTCTGACCGCGAATAACCGTGATCCTTGGTGTGTTTTTCTATTCCAAAAAAATACTTATAGCACCAATAATTTTCCTGCTGCTAAATATATTCATGCTCCATTTTATAACCGCAGTGCTTATTTCGAAACAACTGACTAAAACGTGTGGAAAATAATACCACAGCTTTGTGTATTTCACCCATGACTCTGTCCGTGAGTAGCTGCAATTTGGGTGCGTTTTTCAGAGGTGGATTTAGGGATTTGGGGCCCCAGGGAAACACGGTCTTGCTCTACTCTACACCCTTACTCTAACTTGGAATGTTGGTAGTGGCAGTGGTAAAAGTACTCCAAACTTTTTCTCTGGAAGTAAAGCTTTTAATACTCCACAGTAACTCTTACATTCACATTATAACTCAAAGTGAAAAGTGAAAGAGGCGCCTTATCGGTGATGTACTTATATTGACGTCTGTTAATGGTGGAGGTTTCAATTCTAATAATAATAATACTTCTGAATAATACCAATGAACAATAATACTTTGTATTTAAAAGGTCCAGTGTGCAGGATTTTGGGGGTTATAGTGGCAGAAATTAAATACAAGTAGTTTTTTTAGTGTATAATCACCTGAAATAAGAATTGTTATGTTCTGTTATCTCAGAATGAGCTGTTTTTATCTACATAGGGAGCAGGTCATCATCTACAGAGCTCCCCATGTTGCACCACCATGTTTCAATAGTTGACCAGAGCGAACAAAACCAAGCACTGGCTCTATATAGGGACATATGCGTTTTTCCCATCGGCCACCTTGATTAACAGACATGCCGAGAGTGTCAGATAAACAGTTGGGTTTGGTTTTTAACCTGAAACTGCTTTATTCAGTGTTTTTTGCCTGTTTAAAACAGCTGGTCCGATTGTTTTGGAAGAGGAAGAGACCTCTGCAGATAATTTAGGTCCTGGTAAAAACCTCCTTAACATCTGGATCAGAAATAAGGTGAGCACATATTAAGTTTTTGGAGAAAATTGGTGAGCAAATATTTACAGGTGCTGGGCAAGCGGGCTGTCTGCATAATACCGAACGGGGTACATGAAACTCATTTGTAACCTGAAACTGCTTTATTTGGCTCCCAATACCTTGTGAACAATGAACTCTGCAATCCTCACCGCTACATGCCACTAAATCCTCATAATTCTTACACACTGTTCCTTTAATTGATATACTCTGAATCTGCAACGTAAACGGTAACATGTCTCTGACAACTTTCAGTAGTATTACAATGTTTTCCTCTGGAGTAGAAGTACAGAGGAAAACATTGTTGTAAGTGCTTTGAGGGCTTTTTGTGTGTTTTCTTAGGGTGCATTATGTCAGAATAGCAACTTAATTTTTCTCATTTCTAAATCTCATAATAAATCTATGGCTGTTTTGGGCTCAGGAACGTTGCTCAGTATCTGAGGAAGCACAGTGTCGAGTGGGATGCTGTTTGGATGAGCGGTTCTCGAGAAAGCTGCCAGCAGCAGTACTACAGGCCACGTAATAGTCCCGTCTGAACAGGCATGTTATGAAAGGGCATTGCAATACTTTCCTTTAATGAGGAACTATTCCTTTAAGCCTTTATAAAATACAACATAAAGAAATCCTCTGATTAACACAGCAGCGAAAAAGATTGCAATTCTCTGTTGTGTTTGTTTTACTAATATATTGCAAAGAAGAGAAGAAAGAGAAAAGGAACCCTTCTGCACTGTGTATTCACATAATATACCTCTCTTTATAAAAGACATTAATGTTCTCAGTGGAACAGGGTGGCCTCTTAGATGTCTATCTCTCACTGGATTTTATGTACATTCCTAACATGCTTTTTCAGGTGACCTGACTGTGTGAAATGCTTGGGGCAGTGTGGGCAGGAATGTGGTTTCTCCCCTGTGTGGATATACTTGTGCCTTTTCAGATTATTGAAGTCTAAAAATCCTTTCTCACAGAATGGGCACCAGTGTCTCTTCTCCCCATTATGCCACCTTAAATGCACATTTAGTTCTACCCTCCTTGCAAATTTCTTTTCACAGAGGTTGCAATGGAATGGTTTCTCTCCTGTGTGCATGCGTATGTGGGCTTCAACGTCTCGTCTTGTAAAGAACCCCTTGTTACAGATCTGGCAGATAAAAGGTTTAATCCTGCTGTGCACCATCTGGAGGTGTTTGGTGAGGCTAAAACTATAGACAAAGCCCTTCCCACACTGTTGACAGATATGGATCCTACCATTGCGATGCACTCGGCCATGCCGTTTAAGACCTTTTGAATCTGGGAAGCTCTTACCACAGAGCGTGCACGAGAAAGGTCGGCGACCTCTGTGGAGACTAACGTGGCTTTCCAGGGCTGCGATGCTGCTGAGGACACGACCGCACTCCCCACACTGGTTTTTGAGGAGACGCCTTCCAATGACTGATAAAGGCTGTAACGGTGATACAACAGGTGGTGCTCTGACAGGTATGGGGAAGAGGGAAACACTTGGGGGGTAAACTGCTGTATGACCTTGGGATTTTGGTGAGTCTACCTCTTTTGTTGGAGGTAAAAATGAGGACCTTTTTCCCCCTGCAGGAGGTGTTTTACTTGCTACAATTGTAGGAGGAATCCACACAGCTTTAGCTGTACATTTTCTCACAGCCTCACAGCTAGCACCGTTCTCTGCTATCTCGCTTATTTTAGATCCATTCTGCAATTTTGATTGACTAGAATTTTGCATTGTAACTATTGTTTTGTCTTTTGCTGCTTTTGTTAATTTTGTAGCATTCACCCCTCTAGAATTCTTTTTAGGACCAGCATCATCTTGAATTAATCTGGGTTTCTTAGCAGGAGTTGACTCCCCTGTCTTTCTAGGACTGTTACCATCTTCAGCCAATTTAAGCCAAAAAACACTTGAAGAACTAGTTTCACTCGTGGCTTTTTTAGCACTAGCATCAACAGTTGTTATGTTATACATAGGACTGAACGACGTGGATTCCCTTTTAATCTGGTGTGGGACAGAAACATCTTTAGGTAAGGTACATCTCCTACGACAGAAAGAAGTTGATTCGTTGCTAGACACTTCGAGGCTCATACCTTTTTTACTTAAAGTAGACGTCCTTGGATTAACAGCAGTAGATTTAGTCTTTTTAGGACTAGTACCACTAGTCCTCTTAGGGCTCACAGAAGTAGTTTTAGTACTTTTAGGGCTTGCGCCAGTTTTTGGGCTAGCACCATCTCTAGGTGAAGTACTCCTCCTAGGATGCAGAGAAATGTTTTTGGTCTTTATAGGGCTAGCACTTACTTTAGTTGAGCTAGACTGCCTTGAACACACAGAAGTGGATTTTTTATTTTTAAGGCTGTCCCTGTCTTTCATTGGGCTCGACCTCCCTGGACTCACAGAAGTGGATTTTTTAGTTTTAGGGCTGTCCCTGTCTTTAGTTGAGCTAGACCTCCTTGGACTTAGAGAGGTAAACTTTGTATTTTTAGGGCTGTCCCTTTCTTTAGATGAGCTAGACCTCCTTGGACTTACAGAAGTGGATTTTTTAGTTTTGGAGCCTACACCATGTCTACCTGAACTACTCCTCCGAGAACTGAAAGGAGTGGATTCACTAGTAGCCTTATACCTCCTAGGACTGACAGAAGTTGGTTCACCAACAGTCCTCTTGGGTCTAAGACCTTGTTTACATGGTCCAGATGTCCTAAGACTAATGGAAATTGGGTCATTGGATGTCGTTTTTACTGATGTAACATCTTCAACTCCTGGGTTTTTTGGGTTGATAGGAATAGGTTCTCTAGTTGTGTTTTCATCACTTGGACTATCATTCTCTAATCTAGTTTTCTTCAGTTGTACAGTGGGGTTCTCTGTTTCTGTGCGCAGCTCTGGATTGGTTTCAGTTCTTCTAGCTTGCGCATGAGTTCTGAGATGACTTCGGAGTCGGGCCACAAGGGTATTTTTCTGTAACCTTTCCTTGTAATTGGGGCTGGTCACCAAACAAGAAGCTGTGGCATCTACAGAATCATTAGAGGAGGCCTATAACAAAAAGGAAAGAGGAAAAATAAATTCAGTAATAAATACATGCAGGACAATTACAAAGCAGCGTTTCCCATAGAAGTAGACTGTATTTGTTGTGGTATTTGATGGGGGTTGTATGACCACAATACCTTTTTGGGGTCTTGTGTAACAGGTGACACTGCCAGCTGTGCCAGGAACTGGGCTTTAGTCATCTGTAAATGAGGGTCACATGTGTCCTTGTTGGTGATGGACGTCAGATGTATGGGAGAATCATTTGGTAATGTCAATGTACAATCTTGCACTGAAACGTTGTCCAAATGAGGTTCACCAGCTGTACCAGATACATCTAGAGGTTCAGTCAAGCTGACTGAGTTGGCTATTCCTGAGTTCTCAAAGACTGGTACTGACACCTTGGGTGGTGTAGATGGCCTGCTGTTGGGTGACTCTTCCAAAGTACTGCTGTTTTCAGAGGGCAATGATGCCTTCTTTTGAGTATCATTTGGCTCTGACATCTGAGAGGTATTTACAGACAGAGCAACAGATGTTCCTTTAAAATTGGGACAAATGTCAGTGGTTGATATGACTACAGGCAAAAGTTTCTCTTGTGCCGTACCTTCTTCCAAATTGGATTGTGTTTCAGAAGATCCATCTGTAGGCAGTTCTGAAACCAAGACTGCTTCTTTGGCTGATACTGGAAATGGGAGCCTGGTTAATCTGACCACAGCAGAAAGGTTTTGTTGAGTGGTCGTTGGAGACACTAGCTCAACTGACATGTTCAAACTGGAAAAAGTTTCTGTTGGCGTTTCAGAAACAGATGCAGTTTGTTTGGGAGATTCCAAGTTGTCCAATGCATTCGGTGTCTTTAGAGTTGATATTGTGGCTATTTCATCTAAAGTGGTTTGTGTATCCACAGCATTGCCTAACTCCTGTGATAAAGAAATCAACTGTGCCGATGACACCGTAAGAGGAGCTGATTTGGTGGACTCCTGCTTTGCTGTCAAAACAATGGCCTGTGACTGATGTTTCCTTGACGCCACAGCTGACACCTGCCTTGGAATTATAATTGTAATTTTTGGTTGTGATATAGTCCCAGACTGCGGGTCTGGTGAGGTGGCTGTCGACTGTGAAGTGACAACAGGAAGAGATTTCCTGGATGTAATGTACAGTTTTTTTGGATGACCAGAGGAAAGGGAAGGTGTTACAAGAGGCAAACCTGCAGCTGTAGAGCACTGAGGTATACTATTTTTCTGTGAAGCAACAACTTTTGAGACAACAGTAGGAAGCTGGGTTGGAGACAGCGGTGCTATTTTCTGAGGTATTAATGAGGACACTGATCTTGGCATGACAAGTATTTTATGAGATACTGCCTCACCCAGTTTGCTGGGTGCTTTCTCTGATGTTACCAGAGGATAGGGAGGGTGCTGCTGAGGAGACTGCATACTTGTTTGAGCTGCAGCAGTTGATGTAGCAGTATTAGATGGAGTGACAGTGTGCTGTTGTTTTGGTATGACACCCTTAATGTGGGCCTGGGATTCATTGTTTTGAGTGGCATCTGCAGTAGCGGGAACGGCACCATGTTTCTCTATTGTCGATTGTCTTGTTGTGGGCAGCTCTGTTATGGATAGATTGCTGTCAACTTTATGAATCTCAACAGGAAGCTGTGTCTGTGCCTCAGCTGGGACTTCATCCACAGTTGGTAACATGCCCACATGGGGAGGAGGTGCTGCCATTTTTTGTGAAGAGGAGAATGTATTTTGACCTGTTGACTGATTCATGGCTTCAACTAAAAGCATTGCATCCTGAAGAGTTACAGAGGTGCGGCGTTCTCTGGACTGAACTATTGGAGTGTTAATTGTCTCAGTTGCCAATGAGACTTCAGTGGATTGAGCTTGAAATGCTCCTTCTTCTATTTCCACTGAAAGTTGTTGAGATTCGGATAGTTTTTCCTTTTCATAGGAACACCTTCTTCTCAAAGATGCCACTGAAACAGCCGGAGAACCAATTTCTTTCACTGGCTCTTGCAGACATTTAGATTTCTTTGGTGGCCGTCCCCTTCTACGTTGTACTGAAGACTCAGGCTGAGGGAGAGCCTCACCTTCTGTCACGCCACTTTTTAATTTTTCACATGCATTTCCTTTGTTAAGTGGTGTAGGTTGTGCCAACTGTTCCTCTGTAGACTGCACATCTGCATTTTCTTGCAGAGTGACTTCAGCTTGTTCATTTACTGACATTTTGTCCTCTCTTTGACACTGTTTGGCAAACACTGATGGTTGCTCTTTTTCAAGGGGTTCAACCTCTGATTGATGCTGGGCAACCACCAATCTGTGTTTTTCAGATGCTACAAGTTCTCCCTCTGTTTCTGACATCTTCTGACTGATTCCAGACTCTTCTTCCATGTTGCCTGTTAATGCAGTGAGTGAGATGACTACTGAATGCTCTAGTTCAGTCGATTGGTTTTGGGTTCCTTGTAAACTGCTATCCATTCCCAGAGAGGGTATTTTCATGGCCACTCTGGTCTCTTCATCTTTTTGAGGTAAGGGTATTTCTCTAGTTGAACATTCCTTGTTAACGAAAGGCTCTTCATTTTCGGTTCCATAAGCAGAGGCCTGTGTTGAATCTAGACACAGTGACGTGACAGAGAAAACATGGCAAGAAATAAAAAGGTGAAAATGGTGAATGGTAATCCTCAACAAATTTTGTGAATTTTAGATGATATAACTTTAGTTCAGTAAATAAAAAAATCCTTACCTGCTTTATCACTCAAGACTAGCCCACAGACCACAGGGGGCTCATCTTCCTCTTGCTTCAGAACATACTGTGGAGAAGAATCGTCATAAGCGTCCTGCAGAGAGATGACATAACTTTAAATTTCAAGAGGACTTATATCTGAAAATAAGTGTGTTCATAGCTAAGATACACACGCACCTCCTGTTTGACAAGTAGAAAGGCCATTTGAGTAGTTCCCTCTCCATAAGTGTGGTCCTGCAAACTGTACTCCAACCCCTCATAACTGCAATGTTGCGCTTGGTTTTGAAATGGTGAGTGGCTTAGTGGCTGACACTGCTCCACCAGCATCGTGCGGAAAGGAACAAGGTCTGTAAACGTGAACACACAAGAGTTTTTTTAGGACTAAAAAAAAAAAAAAACAGAAAAGTTTATAACTAAATCCCCAAATGCTATTTGGTCAGATTCCTGGTAAGTAAAGTGAAAAGAAGCCTGCAAATCTATGAAGAACCAACTTGCCTGGTCTCTGGTAACTCAGTCCAAAAGGATCAGACAACAAAAGCCAGGAGCCAAACTTATGAGTGATACATGCATGTTGGGATATGAACATGCATCAACACATAACCAAAAAAACTGCTAGAAACTTGATGAACAAGCAAAATAATTTTGTTTACACACAACATCAGGGTTCTAACTTAACACCAACCAGGCGCCAAATGTGGCAGATTTTCCTTATGACAGGTAAAGCGGAATTTATACTTGTGCTGCAGACCCTACACCAAAGCCAACACTGTAGCCCACGCCAATGTGAGCATTTATACTTGTGCTGTGGTGTGTCTGTGTCTCTCTGCTGTTACACCTCCAAAACACTAGTTGGCAACAGGGTTTCTGTGAAGTACCGTAAAGTTTAGTTGATTCAAAACACAAACAAAACACATATTAGACAAAGCGTAATAGAGACAATTTCAAACATAAGTACACAAACTGGCTTCACTATAACTCGCAGTATTCACACACAAAGCACTTGTCTTTATCTGGAACATTTTCCCCATATATACAACATGCTAATGTTATTAGCACAAACCCATGGCATATTTACATCATATAAATTAGCCTAGCAGCTAGCAAACTTTTCCTCTCTTCATATGAAACCAGGGACAGCCGCAACATTTAAAAAGGTAACATTACAAAATTCAACTCTATTACAACTCACAAGGTTCACCGACAAAACAACGGTCTTATACGAAACACCTTTTCCAAACAAATATAACATGCTAACTAGTGCTGCACGATTAATTTAATCACAACTGCAATCACAACTGCAATCACAATGTCAGGCTGTCAGGCACATAACCGCATAAAAGGCTGCGTTTTAATGTAAATAAATGTCAACGTGTGTGCCTGTGAACGTGACTACCTCTCCTGTAGTGTGTGGAGTTTGTTGACATCACGCCCACAAGCTATCCTGGTGTGTGCAGCACGTATGGTCAGGTGACCAGCCGGCGTGCAGCAGTGACCAACATAGATGCTGAAGACCATGAACAGGCTGAGTTGGTGGACAAAAAAACAACCCCAACGTCTATTATATGGCAATACTTTGGAGTCAGGTACGGCGATGTTGAACAGTAAAACGTGCTGTGTAAAATTTTAAAAGTTGAAGTTACCACGTCCCGCGGCAACACGACCAATCTATGTCAGCACTTGAGACAGCACAGAGAAAGTAGGAAGAATACATGCGAGAGAAAGCCAAGCGGTGTAATGTTAAAGACAAAGCGACAACTGAAAGCTGCCAGAGCCTCATTAAAAAAAAAAACAAAGCACAATTACGCAAACATTTGTAAGTGTCACGCAATATGACAAGACCCCAAAATAGACACAGGAAAATCACGGACTCCATAACAAATTATATAATAACAAATAAAAAAACTGAGCAACTTTGCACGGGTTCGTCCCACTTGACATGCTGCTGTGTTGTGTTACGGCCTATTCACTTGCTGGAATTTGTCATTTACATGACAACGCCTGAACGCAACATAGGCAACTGAGTGTGTGTACGGTGCTGCACTGCGCTGCTGTGCGAGTAGCCTGTTTGACTGTGCGTAACAGCAGTCTGTTGATGGTTATTTACACTGTCCTTGACAATAACTATGTCAGGTTTGGTCAGGTCAGTGCCCTCCCGATATAATGTAGGGAAAACACTTAATCAAGTGAGAAGATTCATGATACCATTTATTTATTACATTGTAATCGCAAATAGCAATGAGCAGAGATTTCCTTTGCTCATATGAAGCCAGGATAAATCCTGAAGTATAAATCCCTGAAGATGATGACACACAGGACTTACAATGCTATTTTTGTGGAGACTTTATTATGTACACAATTTATTGTTTATTATCTGTGAAATTTAAGTTAATTAAAGCTTTGTTTCCACTGAGGGAAATGGATTCAGCTTACAGAAATAAACAGGAGGTCTACATTACCGCAGCATGTAGTTACATTTCTGGGGAGGTGCACGTCAAGCTATGGTGTAGGCTATGGCGTAGGCTACGGCGACGATTTTTATGTCAGAACATCAACAAATACCACCGACCACCCGGTGAGTTTCATGGCTTTGAAAATAAACGTTTAGGGTGGTTTTAGGACAGGTTAACACATGGCCATAGGCAGCAGTGTTAAGCCAGGCAGGGGAGAGCCAAATTCTCACAAAATGAGCAATCGTCACTATTTTGGTCTTAGCCACTCTATTTCATCATAAACAACCCAGAAATGGGGCTCAAAGTGCAAAACACCAGACTTCTCCTTTAAAAACATAGCTTGTCTCCACCCATCACTCTCCCCCTCTGCTGCCAAAACTCATCCATACCATCATCACATCCAGAACTGACTACTGTAACAGCATTCTTTATGGTAGGTACATCATCCAAAGTTGTAAAGAAACTATAATACATCCAGAACTCTGCTGCTCATCTGCTCATCCATTCTCACTCTCGCAACAGGGATTTTATTCTCGTTTGAAAATATGCAGCTGTACATGAAAAATTATATAAAATAAATAGCAGAGCTGTATATTAAAGTTTTTGCACATAGCACCAAACACATAAACTAGCAGCCCTGGAATGCACGCAGCATGTGCAACATATAGACCGATGTCCTCGTGTATATTAACAGACAGATTAAACAGAGTAGCAGCTCTGGGTCTCTTAGTGTTGATGGAGAAACTGTGAGTGAGTGGGGCGGAGCTGTGCATAGACTGTGAGAGAGGAGAGATGAACACTGGTATGCGTTATGAAATGCAACTTGACCCTATATCAGCATAAATGGTGTTGTGTGTCTAAATTTATATCTTGCTTGAAAATATATCGACATATCGCACAGTCGTTCTATTGCCAGGCTGTAGTAGTCATGTGAAACATGTTTTCATAAAAGGTCATAAACCACATCAGATGTTTTTGAAAGTAGATTCATGTAAGGTGAGGTCAGGTTTAGGGTTGCAACGGCATGAGATTTTTACGGTATGATAACCATCTCGGAAATATCATGGTGTCGTGTTATTAAAGAATTTATATTATTAATTAATTTATATTATTATCAGTCAGAATCAGTGTGATAACCACCACACCATCAAATTTTAAATCACAGTATACTTTATATTGCTGCAACCCTAGTCAGGTAATTTGGGACACTGGGATAAAATGGGACAAATAAGGTTTTTACATCGTGGGCTCTCTCAATATTAGCAACCAGCCACCAAATATGTTACTGCATTGTTAGTACAAATGTCCTTTATATGAAACAATAGTTTTTATTGGTCTGAGACAGATAATATGCGCAGAGCAAAGAGACAAAAAAGTCACTGGTCCCACAACTTGAAAGGAAGCCATGTGGCATGTTGACTTTCTTTTTCTGGTAATAATCAATCAATCAACTTTATTTGTAGAGCGCTTTTCCTGCATGGACATGCAACACAAAGTGCTAATAAGAGTGCTGCAGTTAAAATAACAACAGTACAACAACACATTTGGTTGTAGGATGTTGTATTTTAATAAATGATCGACTTAAAATCAAATACACTTTAATTTTTCATGGGAAATGATTGCTTAATGCACTCAGGTAAAATGAGACAAAAAAATAGGTGAAAGTGACATTTTTTTCTGAATTGAAACAAGTATGTCTTTACTTAAAAAATGTCAAAGATGATGCATTGAGCCCATGTCAGCAAAAGTAGTCCAGAATTACCCATAATTGTTGCACACATACATGTCCACAGTAGACAATATGGAATAAAGGAAGCAGACAACAAAAGAACAGGACAGGTGATGGCAGAAAAGTCGGACAGTATTTTCTAATGAATAGCCACAGGGTACATTAATGACTTAATGGATTAAAGACTGAATTAGTAAATAGATTAAACCATTTAAAAACAAGCAAACGTGACTGTCCCACTTTACCTTACTAACTGTCCCATTTCACCCGAATATGTTATCAATGTGAGGTAGGGGAACTTAATATGTTTTAACATCCAAAGTTTCTAAATATACTTGACAACATATTTTTTTAATATAGCAGAGATCGATAACAACTTCTAAAAGTAACACTTAAGGTTGTCTTCGGAGTTTTAGGTGGTTTTCTTGGTAATCTATCGAAATGTGTCCCAAACTACTCAACTTCACCCTATGTCAAAAGAGCATCGGCATACAGTGATTACCACCATGCATTATTTTAAAGGACATAAAAATGTATCATATATTTATACGTGACTTCATTCCGTCTTAACACATACCAGACAGGGAATTACAGTGACGTTACAGAGTCTAAAGCACAAAATTCAAGTAATTAGTCAAAATGTCACTGAATGTATCATGTAAAGCGAATAACGTTGCTGTTTGTCTTCTCTATAATACTGTACACAACCACAATGTCCACAACCGGTCACAGGCTGCCATTGTCGTTTGAACACGCTGTTACCAGTCTAGTAGCGAGGATAGCATTGTATGGTTTCCCTCCCATTTTGGATCCCACGCTTCCGATAAGACTGAGCTAAGCTAACGTTACTGACACATCCATAGAAAAGAGCTGCCATGTGTATCCAACATAACGGGAACAAACTCATAATTTTGGCTTAACAATCATATAGCATATCAAACAATTCTATTGGTTAGGATAACCAAGCTTATGGTGGGTAAAGGGCATCACAACTCACCACATTGAACAGCTCGGTCACGTCTCTCACAGCCGCCGTTCGGCCATGCAACACACTCACTTTCTCGGCTGACAACGCTCGGCTGGTTTCCCGCATTCTCAAATTGGCTGCATCTTGTTTTAAGGTCCTCGTTCTCCCTCTTGATTCTAGAGATTTCTGCTTTCAGCTCATCGACCATAGTTTCAAAAAGTTTGGTGGTCTCAGCGATTGCAGCCTTGAGCATGCTCTCCATAACGGAGGAGTACTTTGTCTGAAAATCATCCGCTGACATTTTGGTATTATTAACCTTTCGTCCAAGTTCCAGTACGAGTCCACTTTCGATGCTACGTTTATCGTAACGTTATTAAAAACACGGAATTGGGATATGGTTCAACATGGCTCCTTCCCGTAGACCGAAGCGCTGCTTTGTGTGACGCACTTTAGCGGAAGGAGGGAGTTGAGCAAATATCCGGTGATTAATTTATATGCCAAACTGTGTGTTTTTGTAACGTTATATAGTCCGTTTGAACGGAAACAATAACCTAGCACATGTGTCAGTGATTCATTAACATTAACGATGTATGTACCAATCTCGACGAGGAAGCATCATTCTTTAAACTGAGACCCATAATGCTGAAATGATTAAGTTTGTCCTAACTCAGGAGCCGTAGTTTTAATCTCGGAAGTGCGGTTGTTTACGGAATCAAACGGAAATGCGAAAGCTCAGCGGAATTTGTAACGTAAAGTTATAGCCTTGAAATTGAATTACTTTTGCTACTAAACTTACTTTGCACTAAACAGAAACTATATGTGTGTTAAATGTGGTATTTTTCCCCCCACAATCACTTATCGTAACGTAACGTTAGGGGAATGAATCAGTAACGTTAACTCTGTATCACAACTAGTGCAGCAAGCTAGTTAGCTAACGGTTGCATTACTCGACTCTACAGTTTGTTTGTCACTGGGTTTGGTGCGATGGAAGTAACTAAATGGTAACTGTGGACCACCCAACACACGTTGACAATCTGTTCACCGTTACCCAGACAGAAAACCGAGTTTAACGACACTGGCACATCCAGTTTAGAGAGACCGACGTTAGCTGTGCTCGCCAGCTGCCACTCCTCTACAGTCTCTGAAGTGCCAGCCGGAAGGTGCCTGCTCTCCTGTTTACTGAAAATAAAGGACTGTTATCACACACCCTTAGCGAAATGGCTGAATCTATAGTAAAGTTTCAGTCACAACTTTCTGGTGTCATGGAGACGGTCTTTAAAGCTGCCATGTATGAGATCACCCGGCTCGTGGAGGACAGTTTTTTGGAAGAGGTGACACGGTGCAGGGAGCAGGTCGAGTCTCTGAAGAGGCGACTGAAGTGGTCGGAGAGTCGCCGTAAAGAGAAAGAGGGAGACAGGAGGGGCAGATGTACTGACTGCGGACGAGTCGGGCCGTCCGGTGAGGACAGCGCCACAGGTGAATCTGTCTGGTGTTACTCACCTCGGCTGTTTTTAGACACCGTTAATTTCCTATATTAATTTTGTCACATGGATGGCTAAATGCACACACGTTGTTATAACTGATTCACAAAAAACGTACTTGATCACCTAACCCGAGCTCTTAAAAAGTTAGAAATCATAGATGGGAAAGGTCTTTGATAATTATGTGTCGCAGAAAAATTAGCTGGAAATGAACTGATAATAGATTGAATCAACAAAAGTGCTCTGCAGCAGCTTTAAAGATGCACAGATCAATGTTTTTATATTGTCAATTCAAAAACCATGTGGAATGTGAAGAAGTTGCTGTTAATGACAATTGCTCCAACTCTTCAGGTCTCCTCAGCTCCACAGAATATTTTATGTCTTTTAACATCACTGTTTAGTTCACATTCCCTGCTCTTACCTGCTTTGGCTTCAGCAGCAGCAGCAGCAGCAGGCAGCTGTTCAGAAACCCCCCCACATATAAACCCGCTATAAACTACCTATTCTGCACCAAGCATTCATGGTGAACTTAGTGGTGCGTTAAGCAGTTTAAGAGTCAGATATATTTTTTTCAATACTTCGTTGAGACCATACAATGCAGCCGGAAACATGACTCCAAATGAATGCTGATGTTGGTCTCTCACTGTGGCATGTGTATATATGGTGTGTTCCATTTGTATTGGGAAGTCGGAATTTTTGAGTTCCCAGTCAGAAATGTCAACTGCAACACCCCCTAAAGTTGGATTACCGGCTTGGAAAGTTGCAGGAACCTCACGAACCCCAACCTAAAAATCCTAATCCATGGTTCCTCCATGCATTTACTATAACAGTCATACACACAATGCTGTCCAACTTTTATCTGTGGACATGTCACTACAGTGTTTGTTTACAGCAAAATGTGTTTTGTCAACCGGTATTGCGAACAATGGCTAACCTGGCTTGAACTGGTATTGTTAATAACATCTTTGTTTTGTGACTTGTTGTGCTGGAATGGGATCAGCCCCGTTTCATCCTCTGATTTCCATCACGGAAGCAAAAGAAGCATGATCAGGGTGAGATTTAACACACCAGTGTTTGCCTCTAATGTGACATACAACATGTGCGTTGGCAGCGTGTTATTAACAATAACAATGGCATAACATGTCAATAACAAACATTTACCATCCCTGTTATATGGCGGCTGATCTCGTCCTCTGCTCGGAGGTAAAGGAGCTCATGGGCCTCATTGTTTTCCCAATTTGCGTACATTTTCGCCCACACTTCTTCTTCTTTGAGTTAGTTGCTAATTGCTATCCGATACTTTTTAAATCTCTCGCAGTGGATGGCATGCATAACATGTGAAAACATCACACCTGTGCCACCCAGAATCCTGTCCTGCTGACTGTCCCATTTATACTGACTTCACGTCAGCGCTGTTACTACCACTGATGCTGGCTTAAAGGCGAGACAACTCTGTCACCCCATTCTGCAAATGTACCTATTATACAGAATGGTGAGGAGGCATAATGGAGTGAAAATCCTCCTCTTAGCTCTGTTTTTTGTCTCTACATGTCTTTTTTGCTGCTAAATGTTCCATAATGTTCATTGGCTAGTTGCTAACTTTGTCTACTATTTGGTGCAGGTAGTGTACAGTAGGTTCTTCGAGTTTTATGCTAATTACAGCTGCCTGTTGTGGTCAAAAAATATGCTTTAACAGTGGTGAGAGTGAACCAAAACAGTGAAGTTGCCAGCTCGAAAACCAAAACAATGAGATGCAAGTCAATATAGAGCTGTGTAGAGCTGCAAATAGTTTTTTTTAGTTCATCACTGTGAGCGACCTCTTTCACATAACACATTATTACATTCTTAGTTATTACAAACATATTATATATATTATAGCTGTTTTAAGTATCTTAAATTGTTAGGCCACCTGGGTGGAGTATGACCCCTTAAAGTTTCACCCATCTGAGACTTGCTAAATTCTGGAAGTGCAAACGGTAATGTTCATACTATTTTATTTAAAAAAAGTAAAATGTTTCCTATCCTCTGCTACAGATAAAAGTCTTAAACAGGAGAGTGTGCTGCAGGAGATAAATGGCTCTCACAGCACCGATGGAGAGACACCTCGTCATGACATGGAAGAGGTAGGACCAGAGGCCCACAGTGCCATAAAGGCATCACAGGTAGAAAACGATTGTTACACTGTTTGAGCTTCATTAAAAATGAGGTTTCAATGTTTAAAATGTGTTTTGTTGGCACATTTGATGGCAGTATCCTGGTTGTACATGACTCATGACTTTACCAATCTTAGTAAAGAATCCTATTGTTTTGTGTAACTTGTAAATGTTGTAGCATTTAATCAGTTGCCTGTTGATCTAATGCCAACCTTATGGGTACTCTTGAGGTAAGTGGAGTTAAAGCTCCTGTAATAATGCTGTCTTTCTGCTTGTCTGCCAGTCTCAAGGTGTACAGGTTGAAAAACTGGATAGACTGCTCAAGGAGGAAACCCTGCGGATCACACCAAAAACTAATGACTCTCAAGAGAGATGGGGAGTCAGTTTGGATGGTCAGTCTCTTCATGAATGTATAGATTGAGAAAAGTTATTTTAAGCATATTAATATCATGTGAATTTTTTACTCAAGTATATAGCCATTTCTGCTCGACTGGTTTATAGGAAAACTATAGACCAGATGATACACTGTTTCACCACTGGCTTCAAAGTCATTATTTTCAGGGTTTATATGGTAATTGTGACATTGTCTTCCCTGTACCCATAAATCCATAACTGTCTAAAAATCTTTTCCTCCTCTTATTGGCCAGACACAGAGGCATCAGGTCTGCCAGGGCCCAGTAAAGGTTGCAGTGAACAGAAGATCCCAAAGTGCCATGTGAACTGGGAAGCTGGCTATGACCAGAGGCGAGAATCAGGCCAAGATGGACATTCAGTTGACCCATCTGAATCACTTTTCCAGGGCAGGTATGGTATGGGAGATCTGGGTGGTTTTGGCAAGACTGGCTACGAAGACTCCAATATGATAGATATGGGTAACTTGGATGAGTTACAAGGATCACCATCCCACCTGGATGAGGATCTGAGTTACATGGGGCACTATGAGAGGGATGTAGAATCACCAGAAGGAGCCGATCGTCAAGTTTACCAATCGGCTGCCACACGGAATAGAAGGAGCGTGGTCGGTTCACCTACTAACTCTCCCACAAGGACGAACATTGATGTCAGTGGAGAGCTCAGCTGTTTATTGATCAATGAAGAAGGGTATCTACAAGACCCAAGTATCTTGTACTCTGAACATGTGTCCAGTGATTCAGGTGGTAGGTTGAACTTCAGGGGTCAGGGCATTCGCATTGACCCGTCTGTGGACAGCACAGGGGATATGTATGGGCCTTCAGATGCATACAGTGATACTGTAAACTTGGGAGAGAGGTTGCAGCATCAGACAGGAGGGAGAGGAGGGAGGAGACATACATGTAACCAGTGCTCCATGTCCTTCCCTGATTCGGCCTCACTAAAGGCCCACAAGCAGACACACAAAGGCACAGGACAAGTGCCACCTTACTCCTGCACGCAGTGTGGAAAGACCTTCACTCAAGCGTGTAACCTCAAAGTCCACCAGAGGATTCACTCGGGACAGGGGCTCCACCTGTGCAGCCACTGTGGTAAAGGCTTCCCTTCTTTCTCTGACCTAAAGACACACAAGTGTGGCCAAACAGGTGACAAACCTTATTGCTGCACTGTATGTGGGAACAAGTTCAGCCGTCTCTGGAATCTGAAGTTGCACCGGAGAATTCACACACAGGAAAAACCTCATCAATGTACCATGTGTGATAAGAGCTTCACACGAGCTGACATATTGAAAGTTCACCAGCGCACCCACACAGGGGAACGACCATACTGCTGCACCGTGTGTGGCCTCAGCTTCAAACGCCTGGATCATCTGAAATCACATCAACGCAAACACATATAAAGCTTGGGAAGTTTAAGGGGAGAGCATCTGAGAATTTAAGACTGTTTATTGTATGAAAAGATTTAAACATGAATGTTGTTACTCATAAGCCATGGATGTTTTTTTCTTCCCTTCAATACCTTTGATTTTATTAAAACACTATATAGGACAAAGATAGAATACATGTTTCTTGTCTTTGATGAATTATGTCTTATTTGTACCCATTTATTGCTACAAATTTTGTTACTGCAAAAATTACTAAGTAAAACAGACGTCTGTTATTGGTTTCTCAGTATATACAGTGTTTGACATTTTCACCTACTTGCAAAGGGCAGATAGGGAGAATCATAAGAGATGCAAGTTAAGAAGAGAGGCCCAGCCAGCACTGAGCCCTCCTGTTGCAGATGAGAGCTGTGACATTAAAGACACATCAGGGTAGCATGATCAAAGGTTTGGGAGATAACAAGGGAAATCTTTGTAGGGTCCTTAAATTAGAGACTTCTCTTGATGACATTGCAATGGATTCTCTTTTTTTTTCAGTAGAGAGTTGATCAGAAACCCAACTTTGCTATGAGATGGATAGGAGGTGGTTGAAAGGAGACAATGCAGTTTGGATAGAAGCCAGAGGATGTCTTTATATCTAATTGGCCCTCATCTCAGAAAAAGGATTAATTAGGTGTCAGACACTTTTTGCTGAAAGAGGAGAAGAGGGAGATTAAGGGAATGAAAAAGGAACATACCTGTGGTGAGAAACATCCTAGAATTTAGAGTGGGTTAACCAATAAACATAAAACTTACTTTTGCTGTTTGCAATCTTACCAAACGTAATAACTGGTAAGCTAAATGCATTTGATGAATTTACCCAAGGGGGATAATAAAATACAAATGAACATTTTTACATACATTGGTGGAAATAAGTCTTCAACACATCACAATTTTTTTCATTAAACATATTTCCAGTGCAGTTATTCAAATAGAATTTACACCAGACATTGATACTAACATTGATACTTATTGATAAGGATCTTCTTGGAGACCAATAACCAGGAAATCAAATATTTAGACAAAAAAAAACATCAGTAAGCATCACGTAATCACATGTGTTTCTTAATCTGGTGGAAGGATTTTTCAGTCAAAGTTGAAACCACAAAGATATGTTGGGGTTTAGTGTGATTTGCAGTGCCAGCCCCATTGACTTCCAACAGAACTGACACTGAGGTCTGGCTCCTCAAATGCTGTCACTGAAATCATGATCTTTCCTTCTTTTATATTTTCCTTGGTGGATGGCAACAGATTCTTCTCAAGAGATTCCTAGTACATGGCTCCATCTTAATATGTGCAGGAAAGTTAGAAAGTTAGTTCTGTGTCTCCTGGCCACATTATGGGCAACAATGTGATATGTCATGTTTGGAGAAGAAATGCTTCTGCATCTGACCTTAAAATACCACACCTATAGTGAAGTTTGGAGGTGGAGGCATCATGGGATGGGGCTGTTTCTCTTCTCCTGGTACCAGAGATCAAACTATCAAAGGGATGTTGAGTGGAGCCATGTAGCGGAAAATTCTTGAGAAAAATCTGTTGCCATCCACCAGGATGGTGAGGATGTGATGCAGGTGGACCTTCCAGCAGGACAAAGATCCAAAACATACAGCAAAGAAGACTCTCAGGTGGTTCCAGAGAAAGAAAATAAAGGTGTTTGAATGGCCCAGTCAATCAGCAGTCTTAATCCTGATAGAACATTTGTGGAAGAAGCTGAAGTTTAAGATTCACCAGCAGTTCCCTCATAGTCTTTAGATTTAAAGACTGTCTGAACAATGTTCCCCAATCTAAACACTGTGAGAGATTAATTTCTTCATACAGGGAGCATCTAAATAAGCTGCATTGCAAAAAAAAGCTCCTCCACCAAATATTAAATAGATTGTTAATACTTTTTCCCGGTGTTTTTCCACTTTATTGCACATCGCTTTCTTAATGGATTGTAATGTTATGATTTCTTTATTTTTATAGTTTTACTGAGTGAATATCAATGTCTGATGTAAATGTCATGAGAGTAGCTGCTTTGGAAATGTATTAAATGAAAAAAATGTTGACGTGTTGAATACTTATTTCCTATAAGCTATATCAAAATGTAGGAGCCCAGTTTTGATGTGGAAGTGTCAAATAAATTTAGTATCAAAAACCTTTGTGGAAACGAAGGTGAGTAATATAATCAGTGTAATGTAATTAAGATTGTGTACTTTAGTAATGTACTTAAGTAGCCTACAATTTTGAGGTATTTGTACTTTACATAAGTATTTCTATTTTATGCTACTTTAGTCTTCTACTACTACAATAATATAAATTTGCAAATAGGTCATAATATATTGTTCTAGGCTAACCCCCAAGCAGTTTATGGAGTAAATAAAATTAACTTCACGTCTACCAGCTGCAAGATTTAAGTGATGAGTACATTTATGCATCAATAATTATAATCCAATAATATAATAGTATGTATTTTTCTAAAATGGGCCATTCTGCATAATAAGTACTTTTACTTTTGGTACTTTTAGTATATTTTGATGCTAACACTTTTGTACTTTGACTTAAAGGTCCCATATTCTCATCATATTCAGGTTCATTCTTCTATTTTGGGTTTCTACTACAACATGTTTACATACTTTAATGTTCAGAGACCACATTATTTTTCTCATACTGTATGCTTGAATAAACCTGTAATCATCCTCTGTCAGGCCTGGACTGCACATAGGGAGAACCGGGACTATTCCTGAAGCGCTGGCCTGTGATTGGACTGCCTGTTGGGAAAAAAATGACAGGCAGGCCAGGCCAATGCAATCAGAGGCCAGCGCGTGATGCGAGGAGAGGGATAAGGCGTGTGAGGTTGAGCCACCTGTCAGTTGTCAAAAGACAGGACGTGATTGGTTTGTTTCAATTTACACCCGCCCCAACAGTCCTACGTTGTAAACACAGCCAGCATGGTGAGGAGGGGGTTTGTCAACTCACATCTTGTGTGTCTGTGTAGGAGCCCGCTGGCAGTGAGACATAAGGAAAAGTAGTCGAGTTAATTTCAATGGATCCCAACCCAAATCCGGGTAAAAAAAAAAGAGAAAAGGTGGTGCAGAAAGAGAGTGACAAAAGAAAGAAAGGCACGCGAGGTCAACAGGGCCAAATGCCTAAAATTGCCAGATTTATTCAGGGCCCCCATCATGGCAAAAACACACAATGCTTCTGCAAGTTACCTAAAAAACATGCAGGTCCAGTGACCCACAGGGGTCCTTGAGGCCAGATAAATGATTGATAAATGGACCCTATCAGAGAGAGTTAAGTTAACACTGAGGATTGGATTTTACAATTACAGTGTAGAAATGTAGGCCCTTGAAATTCAAAAGTTTTGACGTTAAAATAAGGATTGAGATTTGAAAATCACGGACCTACTAGCCACATTTTCACTACTTTTGAGATGATTTATTTGTGCAACAAATGGGATATAATCCTTTCTTTTTCCTGTATGAATACAAGGGCAGATCAAGTAAGAAATTCACTGTTATACTGTATAAAGTATGAACTATAGTGTAAAAAAATATAATTCTGTGTTTGCTATGTAAAGGTGGAGGAAGTGTTGGTACTAGTCCTGCTGATGCTTCAGAAGGAGAGGCCAGTGCAGGGCAATTGGCAGAAGGTAGCCTACAGAAAAATGTCTACAGAAGGGCATGTCATTGGTGGTACATAAACTTGAGTTATTTGCATATTCCCTGGGATTACATTACAGGAATGCTGTTTATTCATTATTATTATTAATCACCAGCCTGTAACAAGTTGCAGACACATGAACACCAGGCACTGGCAGTTGACATAAATGGCTCTCTCATGTAGTTGTAATAATAGCCTTCTTGGCACTACAGCTTTATTCTATAAAGTGTAAGTGAATTTTACTGTCTGTTGCCTTACTGTTATGTACCCCAGCCCAAACAAAAGCTATTGTATATTCCAACCTTGGATTTAGGTTGGGGTTCACTAGGCTTCCCTGGTACATAATCGGAGCCTTAGGTTAAATATTAATTAACTTAATATTGAGTGATTGCTTAACAGGAACTATGCTCTCAGACTGCATTATACATTTGTGTACGTGTGTGTGTGTGTGTGTGTGTGTTCTGTGAACAATCTGTACCTATGAGAAATGGAATGGAACTATAATCAAAGGAACTTTTTGACTTAAGCTGTCAGTGTGCTTAGCTGGTTGTGTTGTATTTTGTGTTCCTGCAGCTGTATGCTTGTTTTGGTTAGTGTGATATCTGATGTTTTGGTTCACTACTTGGAATGTGTTATATGTGTCTGTCTGCACGTGTCTGCGTGTGCTTGTAACAAGCTGCAGGCTTGTTAACATAATATATTATAAGACAAACGGCAGTTGATATTCTGCATGACTCTTCTTATGTAGGCTATAGCTGTAATCTTGGCACTACTTGTTATGTAAAAGCTTTATTCTCTATTAAAACCATTTCACTTCGTAAACATCCATCTATACCCATGCATCCTCCCTGGACCCTGTAGTTGTTCCTGGACAAAGTCAATGACACGGCCTAAATCTGCAGAGTCCCTCCGTCGGCTGAGCCTGTTGTCCTTAAGTATGCGCAGCAAATAATTCCTGATGATAACAATTCCATATCTACCTGCAAGAGCAGCAAAAATTTCGCTGTATGACATTCCAAGATGAAAATAAAACTTGATTAGCTCAGTTCTCTTCATTATATGGTGGCTGTGTGCATCGGAAGTCGTTAGAGATGCATATGAGTTCATAGTAAATTATCTTGTGCGCACAAGATAAAAAAAATACCACCTTTTGGGACATTAGGGGCTCTGTATTTATCCAAGTAAAATATAAAAAATACTTTGTCCACCAGTGAAAATTGTATATAATAATATGTAACATTCTGTCTCCATATCAAACACCAGCACGAATACCTTCAACGAGATAAAAACAATTTAACAATATTCATTCACTTTTACAATAAAGCATTATAGGAGCGCGTGCATCTATGAGGCCATAATGTCTTGTATAAATGCTAAAACGCATTACTTTGAAACAATGGCCTGAAGTCACAGCTGACTGCTTGGCGCAGCCTATTGGTTTCACTTTATTGAAACGCGTTTTGTAATTCCTAGACTTCAGGTAAGGCCACCGTACTACGTTGTGTATGACGTCACGAGCAAAAACAAGGACCATAAGCGCTTATTGAAACGCTAGCTCAGTTAGATGCTTAGTGCACACGAATTTGCTTTGCTGAACAGTCGTTACCCGCTGAATCCTTAAACACAGGTTTAAATAGACCAATACGCCAGGCTCGACTATGGTTACTATAATTCGTAGCTGTGTACTGTTCGTTGACGGTTTGACGCCCTTAAATGTGCTTAGCATACCAATGCTAACGTTAAGCTAAGGAGTGATATTAGCTGGCCAGGTGACAACTTCAATTGACATGAAGGCAGCTTGTGTCAGTAAATAGGTTGCTGTGCGTAGTCCAGCTCTTTAATGTCAATAAGTGAATGAATAGCTGTTTATTACCTGAAATACTCACAACAACAACAACAAGCGGATGTATAGTTGGATAATGGTGTAACGTTAACGTTAACTTACAGCCTAACAACCTGTGGTCGCGTTAGCATTTTAAATCGGACTCCTTCTCCCCCTTTGTTACTTTGGTTTTATTTTCACGAACACAAGGAATTCGTTTTGAAAACCCGCGACCCTGACTGACCATCATGTCGGACCTGGACACCCTCATTGTAACTTTCCAGACCCAGCTCTCGGATGTGATGGAGACAGTGGTAAAGACAGCCATGTATGAGGTGACCAGGTTGGTGGAGGACGGATTCCTGGAGGAGGTTCAGCGCAGGAAACAGGAGGTGGAGTCTCTGAGGAGGCAGCTGCAATGGGCCGAGAAAAAATTAAGTGACCAAGGGGGGAGAGAAAGAGGGAAAACTGGGAGGTGTGTGGACTGTGCCAAAGAAGATGTGGATCTGTCCAGCGATACTGTAGAAGACAGGCCCGAAGAACAGCAAGATGGTAAGAACAAACAGAACGATCATTAATACAGCGACACAAACATTCTGTTTAATGTTCTGCTACTTGAGCTCTATTTTTTTCCAGACATTTCGGGGGTCTGTGGAGTGAAACAAGAGGGTGACTCTGTGGAAAAGTGGGCTATAAGTCGCACACAAGAATACATACCAGAGTCAACTCAGGCAGCAGACAATCCCATATCCACTCACAGCCCTGAGAGGGAATCACAGGAATGTCTCAGAGCAGAGGTACT
The DNA here is from genome assembly GCA_035609425.1 of Epinephelus awoara. Taxonomy (NCBI): domain Eukaryota; kingdom Metazoa; phylum Chordata; class Actinopteri; order Perciformes; family Serranidae; genus Epinephelus; species Epinephelus awoara. Next base: position 5,894,009 of record CM069295.1, on the reverse strand, counting down.
CTCAGTGTTGTTGTGAGAGGCTGTATGCATGTTTTTTTCCCAATAGGAACATTCTGCACAGAGTGTTCAATAAATCAAAATGTAACCATATTCTCGGATGTGTTCTCTGTGATATTCAGACACCAGAAGATGATGTAATGTCAGCGCTGAGTGTCAAGGAAGAAGTGAATAAGCCGTCTTTTTCGTCTGTGCATTGGAGTGATACCCTCGATGGTGAGTATTGTGTCATTCTGTGAGTGCTGATATAGAGTGTAACATCATTGGGACATGTAACAGTAAAATCACTCTGCTCACAGGTGTTATAAATATAAATACAACCGTTAATTAACCAGCTGTCACACTCGCTACATTGACACAAACTGACACTATAGCGTTACACCAAGAAGACCTCCAGGTGTGTTTGTGTAACATCAGCCGACCTCGACAAACTGGCAAAAAATTAAGCGAACATGTTCAGGAATTATCAATGATCATCTGATGAGGATGAGGGAGAGTGGAAGCTGAATGTGGCCGTGCCAACATCCAGGTTCGCCAACGTTTCATCAGCCGAACTGGACGAAGTTACACAGTTGCAGATCAATGTAAATACAAAGTAGCTTGTGAGTTCCTGGCGTGTGTGCTGCGTTGCCTGGCAACATACTGGGGGAAGTGGTTTTTTTTTTTCGCAGAGCTACATAACATACTTAAATAATTTATTTCATCACCTTTTGTTAACATTTACTTACTCAGCATTGCCGTTTAAACTGTTGTTAAACTGTTGTATAAAAGCAATATCTCACTCGAGGTCGTGATGTTGTACTGTATATCGTCATGGCTGTAATTGTCTTTGGCACAAGGCCGCAGGCCGAGTGCCTATCACAGCCGTGACGACATACATTACAACATCACTCCCTCTCATGTGATTTTTGCTTAAATGAAATACTGATATTGTGTTAATACACATGTGATAACATTGTATAAATAATTCAGTACTTAAATTGTTTCTGTTTCTTTAAGTTCTCACTTTGTGTCCCTCCCTTAACACCATCTGGTTGCCTTTTTACTATCCATTAAAGGGATAGATGTAGATTTTTTGAAGTGGATTCGTATGGTGTACTTGTCTGTAGTCAGTGGACTACCTACAGTAGATGTCAGTTGGCACGCTCTCAGTTTGGAGAAGCAGGCTGGAGTCCAACATGGAAGCTAAGCAATGTACGAAAAGGAACGGGGTCATCAACAAAATGTATTTTTTGGCGTAAATATATTCTATATTGAGAGTATTTTCACTACTTTAGTTTTCCGTCAGACAGTCTGTACTGACGGAAAAGCTGTTAACTACTTCAGTTCCCCATCTGTGCTCTCATCAAAGCCACCAGACAACACTGACAGAAACAGTCATTTTAGTTTGCTGAACATGGGAGCTGCTGGTTTACCACTGCTTTGATCGGTTAGTTAGTTTGTATTATTGTGTGACCTCAGTGAATCCAAACTGACCCTTTTAAACAACAAGTGACACAGTAACACAAAATAACTGTCTGAGGCAGTGGTGGACCAGCAGATAATGTATTCAGCGGTGTTAAATCACAGTTTTTCTCAATGGAGTCTGAAATTTAAGAGAGCCATATCAGCTTCAATTCCCATTTAGAAATTACTGTCTGATAAAAGGTGAAGCAATGAAAATATTTTAAATATAGCATACACTTAAATGGATATTGATTTTTTTTTTTTAGGTGGCTAAAATAAATTTTGTTACTGACCCCTCTACAGCAGTACATTGTTTAGCTTCCATGTTGAACTCCAGCCGTGTTGACTGACATCTACTGTATGTACTATATTGTTTATGGAGTAGTACTTCATACAACCCTTATTTCAAAAAATCTTAACTATCCCTCTAAGTGTAAATTATCTTTTAGTATGTTTTTCTACAGATATGGTTTCATGTAATTCATTTGCCAAAACAGAGACAAAAGGCACAGTAAACAAAGTTAATGGTGAATTTGACTGATAGCATTATTTTTGTGCCTCTGCGCTGGCGATAACTGTTGCCAGAGGAATTAGGTTTTCATGTTGTCTGTCCATCTGTCCGTCACATTCATGTGACTGCAATATCCCAAGAACACCTTGAGGGAATTTCTTAAAGCAGCTGTGCGGAACTTTACATTTACGTTGATTATAGCGCCCCCTTTGGTTGAAGCGGTATGACACTCACAGCCTGGTGTCATAAAATTCCGACTGCAGCCGGCATTCGGCTATATTCGTAAAATCTTGACTGCAGCCGGTTATTACCGCATGCATTTGTTTTGGAGAGTGAGAGGAAAATCATAAATGTTCTGGTGTAGCTCTGAATTTCTTGTAAACTGAGGACAACTGCCTGCTGTATATTTGTGTTCATGGTCACAGTCACAGATAATTTTGTGGCGTTTTTTGTAACGTTACTTGACAAAAGCGGTTCACATCAGCTAACGTTACATTTAGCTTTCTCATAACCAGGGTTGCCCCTGACCAAATTGGGGCCCTAAGCGAAATTTCATTTGTTGTATTATTATTATTATCATTATTATTTACAGACTACAGTCCTAAGAAAACATACTAATTCAATTCTTATCAATATGTATGACCACCAACTGGTCCTTTTACCACTCCTTTTCATCAGAGGTGAATGCATAGGGCATTAACAAGACATTCAGTAAATGTTAATCAGGGCCGCTGAAAAAAAAAAAAATTCCAGTCTAGACAGAGATTAGAGACAGAGATTCCTATCTAATGAGTAGCAGCTTAGGCGTTTGTGCCACAAAGTTTTATTTCTACAAACCCACCTTCAAGTGAAGCACGAGCTTCCTCTTGTTTTGCCTTTTTTCCCTCTTGCTCACTCCTGACTCGTGATGTCTTTTGGACAACATGTCGACAACTCTTCACCTGCTGCAGCTCTGCAAGTGCCTGCCAGCCCACCCCTCTGATTGGTCAGATATCGAGTGCTGTCAATCATTGCAGCGACGCATGCATGCGCGGTCAGATTACAGGTCTCTTCTCTCCTTCCTCGAGCTGATGCTATGCGCGCCTCACAGTAGCGCATATGCGCATCTATTGCGCATATGCGCAAATGCGTCCCCTTGCGCAAAATGTGGCCCCCATGGAAGATGAGGCCCTACGCACAGCGTGTTTAGGGAGGGGCGGCCCTGCTTATAACTTCCATGTCGTCATATATTGAAGTGAAACGATGTCTAACAAGTTGCGATATAAAATTACATACCTGTCGATTAGGAAAAGGGCCAACTCGGGATCAATTTTAAAACCTTTCAAATCTCTCAGCTCTCTCCACTTGGTGAATGCCCGACCGAGGTTTACACGCGTTTGGGCTCGAGCCCTATCACTGTCCCGTTTAGCCTCCTTCTGTTCTTGTGGTCTTTTTCTTTAGATGGTGCTCCTTCTTTATCCGCCATGACATCGAAAGTACAACCAAGTCCTTATAGATACATCTGGTAAAACTGTTATGTGTTCAGCAATGCCTGTTGCGTACCGCTTACTTGAAGAACACTCTTTGTAAACACGGCTCCTTCTTCTTCTGTGGTTTAAGGGCTGCGAGACGCGCCAGGCGGGCAGTCTCACTTCCGCCTCTGGGTGCCGTATTCTGGTTTTCTGACTTCCGCTGTGTCTGACCCGAGCCAGGCTACGCTAAATAGCCATATAGAGAAAGGCTTTTTTGTCGCTGTTGGGTTCAAATAAATATGCGGATCTTCAAGATGATACGAACTAGGGACAGTTTTATAAATGGTAAAAAAGTTCTGCACGGGTTGCTTTAAAATTCGGTGCAAATGTCCACTTGGACTCAACAATGAACTGATCAGATTTTGGTAGTCAAAAGTCACTGTGACCTTGTCTGTCTCATTCTCGTTAATGCAGTATCTCAGTTGCACCTTAAGGGAACTTCTCCAAATTTGACACAAATGTCCAATCGGAGTGAAGAATTAACTGATGAGAATTTGTTGGTCAAAGGTCAGTGTGACCTCACAAAACATGTTTTTGGCTATACCTCAAGAATTCATAAGCCAATTGTGACGAAACTTCACACAAATGTCTAATAGGATAAAATAATGAAGTGATGACATTTCCTATCCAAAAGGTCAAAGGTCAGCTTCACTGTGACATTGTAATGTTCTGCATAAAACTTTTCTGGCCATTACTCAATGCCTTATCTTAGGAACAGGAGGGGAGAAATTTGGTCAGTTACTGAATTGGTGACACTTACCTTGAAATTGTGCTGATTGTGTAGATCTTTTGTGCTTCCAGAAGAAGATGTGTGTGAAGCATCCATGTTTTCTCAGACAAGGATGTAAACTGTAAGAGAAACCGTAAGAGAAACAGAGACATAATGTACAACCACAGGGCAATAATTCTATTTTTTTTTTCAATTCTTTAGATATTGCAATAATATGGTTATTGGGAACTCTTGTGGCCACAATAACCATGTTGTGAAAATCTGATATCATGTCAGCCCTAATTTGGACCAAAAATACAGCAACCAACTTGCTGCTCTGGTAACAGTTTGCCAGTGGAAAAAGGCAGCTGAATTCATTGGTATAACCCTTGTTTCCGTTCATTTTGTAGGTAAAGCAGTACCTGAATCCCACAGTGCTGCTGAGATAACTGAAGCACAACCAAATCAGGCTCAAGAGAACTGTGAGGAATTACTGAGGGATGTTATTAAGCAAGACCCACAGATCTCTGCTGCATACGTCTTTCCTGAAGACCAGAAGGAAACAAACACGGCTACAGATCCATCTGTAGAGGGGGACAGTGGTTGGGCTGGCCTGACCGTCACAACAGCTGGATTGCTGCAGAATCACTGCCTTGCAACAGAAAAGGACTGCGATCCATCCAAAACTAGAGGTCATCTGAGGCAAACAGAACATGAGCTTTGTAACTCTGTCACAGGAGATGTTGATGTTCTGGTTACTCCAAGTAGAGATCACATTTCATCCTCAGTGTCCCCACAGGCAAGACTGCAAAACAGTGGTGCGCTGGGTGTGACCATCAAGCAGGAAGTGATTGTTGATTCTGATGGATGTGTGGAAAACCTGCCTAAAGAAAAGAAAATAACAAAGTCTGCGATGGCATTTTTGTCATGTTCAGTTAAACAGCACAGGTTGAGTTCAGAAGCACACAAGCAGAATCACATTTCCCACAAAGCCACTGTACAGGAGGTTATGAAGCTGCATTCCAAAGTCGGTACAGGTCTTAGACTGCAAGCTGCTATACAGCACCTCCACCGACCAATGAAAAAGCCCCCTCACACACTTTCCAGCAGTACCACCACAACACTGTCCGTAGCTCACTCTCAGGTTGTACATTTAAATCCCCTCAACAGGACTCCGTCCACATCTAAAGCTGCGCCACCCCCTCCACTCTCAATCCAGCGAGCTCACCTGGGAGACAGACAAGCCACAGTACATCACCGAACCAGTGCTCCATGGGTCAGCATCAAATCTCATCAGTCTGCAAACTCTCACACAAACCCCTTACCCCACCCAGACTCTCCCCCTGCTGGCCCCAGGCACCTCCTGCGCTGTGGCCAATGTGGGAAGTGCTTTCCCCACCCCAGCAACCTGAAGGCCCACCTGCAGACCCACACAGGTGAGCGGCCTTTCTGCTGCTCCCTCTGTGGTCGCAGCTTCACCAAGCTGAGCAACCTCAAGGCCCACCGACGGGTCCACACCGGAGAGAGACCGTACTGCTGCTTGGCTTGTGGCAAACGCTTCACCCAGAAATGTAACCTGAAACGCCACCAGAGGATCCATCTGGATGTATGATGATGGACAGCTTGTGATAAAAGGACAAGTTTGGTGTTTTTGTTTCGTTTAGATTAGGATGCTACAGTGTCTTCCTTTGCAATGTTTGAAATTGCAAAAATTGTTTCTTGTGTACTCATCTCTCAAAGTGATTGTCCCAAGTTATATTTTGCATTCTAGAAAGATTCAACCAGTACCTTGTTGTAGTTATTAAAGGATGAAAAGCAGTGTATTGTGAATCATGCACAAAGATAGGTGAATTGTCACTTGGTCAATAAACATTTATTCTGTTAATACAAGTCAAATTATTCCTGCCTTAGAGGAAAATCACACTCGCTGTCTCTGACTATGGATCAGGGCTTGTATTTAGACTGATGAAAGATACAAGTAAAAAGTCTTTACTTCTGCCAAAACTCACAAACCCACTTTAAGGGGAACTTCACCCATTTTTTAAAAATGTACTTTTCCTGTGGTTTAAGACAAAAAATATGAGTAGAAGTGAACAATTCTCTCCGAAACCCCAAAACTAGAGTGCTGAAACTCAAATCTGTCAGTATGTGACATTAGTGAAAATGTAATTATTGAGTTAGTCTGATTAAAACCATACTTTTTTGTGTGTAATGCAGTGATAACAGAGTAAGTGAAAACAGTTGAAGAGACATATAAACAGTAAGGAAAGAAGATACAAAAAGTGAGAAAGAGGCCTACAATAAAAATAAGAGCAACTAAATACATCAGAAAAATCACAAAATAAAACAATATAAAGCAAACAAGGAGTAGAGCACAGGCTGAAACTGATGGGCGTACAGGTGAAAACAAGTATAATGCAAAGCTGTATGAAAAGGCATACAGTATTTGATGAGTTGATTTGACTGAGTGTGGTGGAGATTCTGTTCCTTGTGTACCAATTCATGAGGATAGTTTTCTTGGCGATGGTTAGGGCAATGGAGAGTATTCTGCTGTATATATTGTTGAAGTTTATGGTGGATATGTTGCCAGAGTTTGGGCTGCTGCATAGACAATGAATGGTGAACAATGTTCTAGGACAGTGGTTCCCAACTGGTCCAGCCACAAGGTCCAGATTTCTCCTTAAATCATTCGTTCAAGGTCCACACAGTTTAATGTATTCGTGTCATACTTGCATTTGGCCATGTTGTCAAGCTAGTTCGTCAAGAAGCCGTCCGCTAGTCACTCACTTTACAGCAGGAGCAGCACTTCAAAATAGAAGGCCTTTGCCGTAAATTCCCTGTACTTTAAAATAAAGTGTGTTTTTTTTAAACTTGACACATTTGTGAATCGCATGCGGTCCATTCAGAATGAACTCGCAACCCACCAGTTGGGAACCACTATCATAGATGACAGTGAGAGCACCCAGAGGAATGTTCAGAGTATACGGGTACATTTCTTTGTTTCACAACTGAGAACATTATAGTATAATAAAGCTCATTTGGGTATAAAACAAGAAAAACATTCTGTGGGTCCATTACATCAATCTCCTATTTATTGTCTATGGAGCAGCTCAAGACTTTATACCCTGTGACATCACAAGTTTGAGACCTGAGGCTGGCACATAGTTTCCCCATTGAGTAGAGCTCTCGAGATCTCTAAAGTTGGTTCAGAGTAGATTTATTTTATCTTTGTGTATTTATATCTGATAAATAAATTAGAATGCTGTGAATTGCTAATTGCCACTGTACATATTAAGGATAAAAAATGTGATTTTAAAATCAAAGCAAATATACATCTTATTTAACAGGTAAACCACATGACAAAAAACAACAAAAAAGAAAACACACCTGCGATAGTCACTGATTGGCTCTTCTTACTCTGAGCGAAGCCGACGTGGTTCATCTTGTGAGCTCATAAGGATTGCCCTTACACTTAACTGTGTGTAGGGGGAAGTAGCTTTATGTTTTATTCTTCACACTCAGCAAAGAACTGTTTTACTCCTGACTTGTCTCTTAACTGTAATTTTCAAAACTTTGGAAAATATAAGCCCAGGTCATGTAAATCTAGAATTCACCACAAAACATAACTTGAAAGCAGCTGAAGGTCTGTGTGGTTTGCTGTAAGTCTGTTGTAAACTGAACCTTTTGAAGAATTGACAGCATGCAGATGATGCTTCATGAGTGATGGCTCAATTTATATTCTGACTGATAAAAATAATTGTTGACCAACCCTTTGAGACCTGCCGGGCCGCCGGTGATCCCGGCCAACATTCCTGTGTTTCAGACGCTGTAGAGGGCTGAGTTTTAAAGCTACAGTGATGATACTGGTATCATATGAAACTCAAAGTCCTGAAGACATGTCATGCTAGCTTCTCAGACAGTCGGCTATTTAACGCTCCACTACTAGGCTAAATGTTGGTGAGGGAAAATGTGGCATGGCCATTTTAACAGGGGTCCCTTGACCTCTTACCTCAAGGTATCTGAAAGAAAATAGGTTCTATTGGTTCCCATGAGTCTCTCATTTACAGTCATGCCCACTTTATGCTGGTGCCATGCAGGTTTTTTTTTGCATGTAGTACAAATGTGTTATTTTTGCCTATTTTTAAAATATTTCTGCATACCGGGATGCATAAACATTTGAAATTTGAATTACATAAATTGAGTCTAACTGAAAAGCTGAGACTCTAGTGCTGAGCGCTGAGCAGTGAGCCCAGTTTTGTTCATGTGTGATAATGTCAGTCCCCATAGCAGCTATTTTATTGCAGACATTTTTTAAATGGACAACACTGTACAAAATAACCTACAGTAACCTCTAGGATAATCACAGCCATTAAACTTCACAGCCACAAACTAGAGACCTCGCACATTCAGTGGATGTTTGGCTTTCATAGGTATATTCACAATAACAGGGTTTGTCAGCAGTTTCCAGAACAGAAGTGCTCGTCATCCAATTGCCGAAAAATGCAGGTCTTAAAGATATCTCCAAATGTCAAAAGATGGATTTTACTGTGGTGTTCGTCAAGATCAATTCTGAAGGGGAAAACATACTTAAATTTAGCAACAAATCTGTGTAACAAATGATATTAAACCAAAAATTGTTGTGACAATTTATGAGACATAATACACTCTAAACCTTCAAAATTTCAATAGGCCCTCACCAAAACAAAATGTTTGACAGTATCATGACTAGAAAAGCTTGACACAGTGCTGAACTGCATCTTAAAGTAACCTTCAGGAGGTATTCCATCAACGTAGCTAAGCTGTCCAGACTAAGGTGTAATCTTGAAGTCTGACTAAACGCCCACTCCCAATCTAGCTCCAACCCGTTCCATCAAGTGAAATCAGCTGGCTCCAACTGACACTAATTCAAGCCTCACCTGTTAAGCCTCAACTCATGCGCGAGCCCGGGGAAAAAAAATGAGCTGCATTTTCCGTATGGTTTTACATCAACCATATTTTACCGATCTAAAGGACTCATCTCATGGTGGAGGAGGCACTACAGCTATTTATGTATCCATGTGTGTATGTGTATTAGTCCTCTGCATTACTAAAACATTATACGAATGTATTTTTTGCAAACACCCGGGGCTGTATACATTATTTATCTGACCCGGTTAACCCTCAGGGGTCACTCATGACGTATACCACGAGATGACTCTCGTAACTACTTTTAGAATATCTCCGGGAAATAAAGCTGTATATAACTTGATTGAGCAGTGCAGGGTTGAGGTTATACAAGCATTAAGACACAAGGAGACCAGGCGAACCAAAAACTGGGGGAAAAATGTCTTGTGTGCAGTGAGTGTGTGCACAGATGTTTTACACCACAACACACCAAAAAGCAGAGGAACACATATTAACCCCGCTGTAAACTACACAGCTAAATTAACCAACACATCAAGCGAGGGCAGTTATAGTCTCTGACCAACATTAACACTGTTTACACACAGACATTGATGAAATGTTAAATCATGCCCTCGTTTTCACACAACAAATGTAGCTAAACCCACCATCCGGTGATAGTAATTTGTGCATGCCGAAATTCCCCACATAGACGTCTGCCTAATGATTCGATACATTACATAGAATTGCATCTCAGAGAACATAACACATGTGTTAAAATATAATGAAGATGATGGCGCGTATAAACGCAGTGGCTTGGTACTTACTTACAGGGAAACTAGGCAGTACTTTCCACCTAAGTTTATACCAACAAAAGAGACCGGGCTGGATTATGAAGTTTGCCCGTCCTTAGTCTGTAGCTTGGCACTCAGATGTTAACCCTTTAAAAACAGTTAGTTCAATGCTTCACAAGGTAAAAGTATTACCAGAAAATAATACAAAGATGAATTAAAGTGTCCCTGACAAAAAATAATAGAGTTCCACTGGTTGTCTTATTCAAGTTCAGTTTTCTTCTTCTGTTATAAACTGTTCAGTTTAGTTTTAATCCTTTATTGTGACAAATGCACTATTTAAGTCACAAGTCAAGTGGAAAAGGTCGTCGTGATACTACTACCACACAGTGTGACGCTCAAGTGATGGAGATAGAAGAATGGATGGGCTCCTGTGGATAATAGGTGATCTTGATCCAACTCCTTGGGTCAAGGCAGAGATCAGGTTCATGGGTGGCTCGCCATCTCTCTCGTTAGGTAGAAAATCCACACGTAAGGATCTCAAAAACCTCACCTGTGTAGAAACAGAGCTATTACTATTTTGCATCATCAACTTCAGTTGTTTCATGGCCATAATCAATATCACATAAATACATCACAGTAACACAAAGTGAGCAGATGAATAACTTAACTGTACAGTTTTTCTCAGCATGGAATACTTTATCCTGTCTTTACATTTCACATCATGAATTATTAGCCTTTTAATCCATAACTTGTGATTATTAAGCATATTAATCAATTACAAATACTATGTATTTTCTTTTGAACTACAAAGTTAATGTTTTTAACCATTTGTTTAACATTTTTCAACTTAACTATGAATAACAAAATCATGTATGCTATTAACACACATATTTCGAAACTGTAGGCTACACCAGTACACACACTGTGTTACGCTTGACTATTCATCGTTAAGTTAATAACAGCCTTAACCAACTGTAATAGCGCAAATGTATTCAGTACACTACTAACACAAATACAAACGGCAACGACCTCGAGGCAAAACAACTGTAGCACTTTACTGTTAGGAGTAGGTCGCAATGCCAAGTTAGTGTGGTGTAACAGTTAGAGGGAAGCACACACGGGCGCCAATATCATCCGCAGCACGAGCTAACATCGCTAGCTGCGTTAGCATTAACTCACCAAGATGTTGATAAACGTGGTAAAACTCCCATCGCACAGGTCCTCGTTTCCTCCCTCACGTCTCCTGAGAGTATCTTAGAATGTTAGCTTTGTGTTTTCGTCAACATTTCACACCCTAGACATTGGAATGTGGGTGAAATTGCCTGTTGACACACAGACTACATAAAAGTGACTGAATCAACTGCCATGAGCAAAGGGCAAAAGCATTTCTTTTAATTGCACTTCATACATATACAGATTCATATGAAGAAATTAAACCATAATTTTCGGGAAATTACATAAGTGACAAGTTATACTCCCGGGGAAGTATGTGCTAAGTGACTGAAAGGATACTCTAACTCCCAAGGAAGTATGTGGTAAGTGACCACGAGTTGTACTCTAACTCCTGGGAAGTATATGCCAAGTGACCGCATCGTTATACACTAACTCCCTGGAAAGTATGTGGTAAGTGACTGGGAGGAATTATGCTCTAACTCCCGGGAAAGTACATGAAAGTTCCCCGGAGTTATACGCTAACTCCTGGGAAAGTGGGTGAGAGGTACACTCTAAAACGCGGGCTGACTTATGAAGTGTTACCTCTAATTCTAATAATTAAAAGACTCGTTCCCTTACGAATAATACACAGACCAACTTCCAGTATGGACTTCCGGTATGGATTGTATATGTGGCGGCGCCCATGTCCGCCATCATGTCTGCAGCTGGGTCCCTCTTCTAAATCCCACATCAAAGGGACAAAATATATGTAGATAAGAACACCTATTAAATCTAACAATTCAAGTATGCCTAATGAAATTCACCAAATGTGTAAATTAATATTAGTGATAGACTATTCATCACATTTATCTACTGATTCCTATGTACATTTCAGATGATGCATTTAATCAAACTATTTTATGTGAATCATTGCATTAATCACATAATTGATTGTATATTATGACATTTCCAAAATGATCAGTTCATAGGAAATAATCACATGTTGTTTATCCATTGATTGTAGAAAATGACGTTTAGCAAATCCATCAATTCAGTGGAGATGAGGAAACCTATGTAGTGAATGCAGGCGATAGTGAATCAATTATCTATTTCTCATCATTTGGGAGTCAATTGTAAGCTCAAATCTCCTTAAATTAATGTAATGTGCTATAGGATGCGGAACAGACAGACCACAGTGGTGTGTGTCCCATTTTCATCCCTCACTGTTTTTACCTCTCTGCAAACAGCTGCCTTACTTAGCCTCTCAGCATCACCAACACTATACAGGAATGTACCGATTGCAAAGAACCTCAGTGCAATACAGACTGACTGCAAAGTGGTCACTGGCTGCAGCGTGTGACCTTTATAATGTGTGGTTCCAGCAAACTGCATAGATACACTATGCTTTACTTGCTGAACCGGTACCTCTCCCACAGATAGGAGTCCGTCTGTATCAATGGGTTGGTCCTGTCCTGGAAGACCCTTAGGGCTGGTGGTGGGTGGAAGGCCCTCTGGACAATGTGGGCCTCCTCATCAACAGGATCCTCAATTAAGGGGCATGCCATTTTTTCCTAATTTACTCTCTCTTGCTCTGTCTCGGTGTCTCTCCGTGTGTGTCCCTCTCCTTCTCTTGGATGCACTCCTTATATGGCCGTTGTCAGCTGACCTTAATTGTCTGTAAATTTGCTAGCCAATTAGAAACAGAGTGGGGTGGGGATGGGAGGGCAATCACATATTCATGTGGTTTGGTGTACATATACAATCTTTTTTTTAATGCCTCAGTTTCATTTTATTACCTCCGCCATGGAGGTAATGTTTTCGCCGGCATTGGTCTGTTTGTCTGCAAAATAACTCAAAAAGTTATGAATGGATTTTGATGAAATCAGGAAAAGGTGGATAATGGGACAAGGAACAGATGATAAAATTTTGGTGGTGATCGGTTGAAGCAAAGTGGATAAAATAATAAAATAGCGCTAAATGGCACTGTGTATTCACAGAGTTTTAGAATAGACTCGTTCCATGGCCAGACGTGCGCCACCGGGCGGCAGTGGTGAGTAGGCCTACTTGGGCTCATTGCTAAATATTGTTGTAATTCTAAAGTTGAAATTAATGTTCTGTGTTGGAAAAAAGAAAGTGAAAATTACAAAAAAAAAAACCCATTATATTCCGTCTTGGTAAAAAATTAAAAGTGAAATAAATACACCACAGTGTCTCCATGTTGAAGGCATATATAACCTAATAATGACAGTGATGCAAGTAACCTAATTGTGATGCAGGCTGCAAAATCTGATGCAGAGGGGGAGGGAATATCACCTACTTTGCGGAGGTCTGCAATCTCTGAGTGCTTTTCTAGTTATAGTTTTGTTTTTATTAGTTTGATTTTGACTTTACTGTTTTAAGTTTTTTTTAAATTATCTTAATTTTATTACATTTTAATTTGTTTTTTAATAGTTAATGTTTTTTGATTAATTATGTTATATTTTATGATCTACATATTATGTTATAATTACATGACAGTTGTGAGTGTGTAAAAGCACTGGCAGAACTGTCTTTTAGGTGTCTATTCTTGTCTATTGAACAATTTTTGATCATAGATGGAGCTAATCCTCACCTTAATCCTGCTACAGACCAGGATTGCCTGGCAGCATAAGTTACCATGGTTACTAGGCTGGGATTCAGGTTAACCACCTTGATGGAACGGAGTTGTGGCTCAGGTTGATGGAACAGAAACCAGAGTTTAGCTCGATGTATCAGGCTTAGCCAGAACCATGGTTTCCATGGTTACCGATGTGAGGCTAATCTTAGCCACTTTGATGGAACAGAACTCTGGCTCACATTAGCCAGACTTGGCCATTTAAGCCTAGATTTGCATTTAGCCTGCTTGATGGAATACCCTTAGGTTCCAATATTCAGGTGATGTATATCACTTCTATATGGCATCTACTGTTGACCTGCTTTCCCCTTATAGATCCCCTGTCCCCCAGACAAAGACAAAATTTAGTCTATGTGGTTCTCAGAGGGTTAAATACAGCTCTTTTAGCAAAGTAACAAAACCTTCCCCAAAAATAACTCAGTCAACTTTTACAGCAATAATGCTGTACCTTAATTAACCACTTGGTGTCAGCCTTTCACCTAACTGTGCAAAGACCAGGACCAGAGCAGATTGTCAGATGACATTTGTCCGTTTTGTCTGGATGCAAGTGTATTAATAGAAGAGAGAAAAGGCTACTCTTAAGAAAACTCTTCTATTTGTGTGTGTGTGTGTGTGTGTGTGTGTGTGTGTGCGTGCGTGCGCGCGCGCATTACATTTCTCATGTTCAGGATTAAGCTTTATGTGTTGTATCTGTAGTTAGAGTCAGAGCAGCACTGTGCAGGTGGTATAACCGATAACATTTTAATCTTATTTTCAAGGTGAGGAAAAAGCTAGCAGAGGCTAAACCTCTCTCTCAGTGTGTGTGTGTGTGTGTGTGTGTGTGTGATAGAGATAGAGAGAGAGAGATAGAGAGACAGAGAGAGAGACAGAGAGAATGTGGATTAAAGCAGCGTCTCTGTTCTAGATGATATCTTTTCTTTTTGATGTTTGAACCCAATAACGAGTAAGTTATCTATAAAGAGCAATTGAGAAATATCTACTTAGCTGAATCTGCAGTGAGCATAAAACATGTGTGAGGGGGTTGTGAAAGCCGCATGCTGGTCCTCAGTTGAATGTGTGGGTGTGTACAGTGTATATAAAAACACTCCTGCATGATAACCAGCATACACCTTGTGTCTGTGTATTTCAGACCTCCTCTTCTCTTTAGCTTCCCCAGTTGGTCTCATGTCTTGCATGACAAAGCCCTGTAGCAGCTGTAATAATTATGACAAGGAGGTCAGATGATGTTAGACCAGAGCAACAAAGTGCATGTACAGAGGATGTCAGGGTGGATGGATGGGTCAACTAAACATTGGACTTAAACCAAGAGACCACTGGTTATTTCTCATCTCTGACCGACAGTCAGCACTTTCTGTAGGCAGTTCCCTAACCTTTAACTGTTGATTTATGATTGCAACCATGACAATGATGGTTCCCTACCTTTACCCTCTGAGACCCACATGGACTAGTTTTTGCCTTTGTTTGGGGGGACAGGGGATCTACAATTGGGATAGCAGATCAACAGTATATGCCACATAGAAGTGGTTTACATCACTGGAAAGCTGTAAGCTGATGATTAACTTGAGATGCAGCTCAGTACTGTCTTTCAGGTTTTTGACGAAAAAATCTATCTGAGATACCGTATTAAGACACCAAGATCTTGAGGAACACCAAAGTAAGATCCATGCTGTGATCTGGCATCAAAAACTTTTGACATTTGGAGATTTCTGTAAGAAATGCATTTTTTGGTATTTGGATGGCGAGCACTTCTGTTCTGGAAATTGCTGAGCAACCCCCTTATTGTGAATATACCTATAGGAGCCAAACATTCTCTGGATGCCCAAGGTCTCTAGTTTGTGGCTGTAAAGTTTCATAAGGCTGTGATTATTGTAGAGGTCACTATAGCTCATTTTATACAGTGATGTCTGTTTAAAGAAAAACAGCCTTACTACAGGTCGACGTGGTGGTCGCGTCACAGCAAGAGGGTTCCTGTTTGAGTCCTGGGGTGGGGGGAGCTCTTCTGTTTGCATGTTTTCCTTGCTCACAGGTTTTCTCCGGGTTCTCTGGCTTCCTCCCAAAGTCCAAAGACATGCATATTTGGTTAATTGGTGACTCTAAATTGACCGTTGGGTGTCTGTCTCTATGTGTCAGCCCTGTGTACTCCACCTCTCTCAACACATGTCAACTGGGATAAGCTCCAGCCAGCCTGCGACCCCTAGAGGATGAGCTGTTATGAAAAATGAATAAATGGTCTCACTACAATGGAATGGCTGCTGTGGGGAATGACATCATCACACAAGAGTAATACTGGGCTCATTGAGAGTCTCAGCTTTCCCATCAGACCCAATTTATGCAATTCCAAGACTGTTTATTGACCCCAGTATGCCGATATATTTTTTTTAAAAAAAGGTGAAAATAGCACATTTCTACTGCGTGCAAAAAAAACCTGCATGGCACCAGTATAAAGTGGGTGTGTCTGTAAAAGGGAGACTTTTTTTAAACCAATAGAACCTATTTTCATCCCAATATCTTGAGGTGAGAGGTCAATGGACCCCTGTGAAAATGGCAATGCCAGTTTTTCCCTAACCAAGATTTAGCTCAGCATTGGAACGTTATATAGCCCCCTTCCTGAGAAGCTAGCATGGCATGACATGTCTTCAGGTCCTCTAGTTTTATATGATACCTGTATCACTACTGTAGCTTTAAAACTCAGCCCTCTACAGCCTCTGAAAGGCAAGAATGTTGGCTGGGATCACTGGTGTCCCAGGGGGTCTCAGATTTAACCCAGGTTTTCCTAACCTCAACAAAAAGCTAAATTTAACCCCAGCTATGATCTTTCCCTAACCAAAATGTAACCAGTGTTGTCATGTTATAAAACAGGTTCAGAACAGTTTTGAAAGGCACAAATCAGATCAGAAAATGCTGAAAGGGCATGGACAGAAATCTGAATACGGAGGCTCAAGCGCACTTTCAAAAACTTGTGGGCAGGTGCTTTGGAGGAAAAAGTCCACAGTTATAAGAAAAGAGTTCCTGTACGCTGTCTTGTTATTTAGCAAACAACATTTGGGTTGTTAGATCTTCATCATTAAGTAACATTTGAAACATTTGAAATCAAATAGATCATAGCTACTCAGGGGAGGTCAGTCAGAGGCCATGAGCTGAAATCACAATCTGCCCCACAGTCAGTGTGTATGATATTTAGCCTAATAGAAGGCATTAATAAACAAATTGAATAATATAATTATTATCACAATCTATGCAAAAGCATGTCCAACAAGTCATCAAGGAGGAAGAAGGATCTGTCATAGCAGATACTATTCAAAAAGTGATATATTACAGTATCATCTCTATCTTAAAAGTAAGACTTCCCTCCCCTCAGAAAAAATAAAAATGACAATACCCTAATAATTTTTGTGCAGTCTGTAAATGACCTACATGTAGTACATCATCAATCCCCCATACATCCAGTATATTCCTTCAAAATCAAGACTTGATTTGGCTTTGCCCTCAGATCTCCCACTGATTTATAATATATATAACTGTAATGTGTGCATCTCAGCACTGTCTAGTAGTCTTTACCCACTGCCTTTCATTAAAGAGGCCGTTAACATCTTCCAGAGCTGGGATAGACTAAGGAAAATGAGATGAAGCTCAGACAAGAAGGAAAGCAGACAGAAGGTGTCAAAGGATAATGCCATTTTCTTTTTTTCTTTTTTCTTTTTTAATTTACAGGGCAATCAATAGTATTAGCAGTGCATGATTGGACAATAATGTCTCTTCTTTTTTTAATTGATGGCTACACTTTAAAAGAGACTTCTTCTTTTCTCTTCTGTGTCAAGTCATTAAATTCAGGGCTTAACAGGCTATGGAGTGCACTGTGGAAGATTTATGGCAAATGTTGCAAAGCTAGTGTGCCTTATTCATAACACCTTCATATTTCATAAAAGCAGCTCAGGCAGTAGAAATTGAACTTTGATATGTTCTTCATTTTAACTTTTTTCCCATTTGCTGTAAGTCCACTAAATCCATTAAGAGGGGGGGCTTAAGTCCTTGAGCTCCACCTCTTTTGTATTGTGTACGACAGAATAAGCGCAGCAAGGAAGCCAGCACTACTTTCCTTGTTTCTTCAAAGATTAAAAGGGACTTTTTTTCACAAACATTTAGACAACACCCAACAGTGAGCTCCTTTCTGCTTTTATAGAGACATATTTTCTCAACAAGGAGGTGGAGTTCAGATACTATGATTGGTCAGTAAAGACACATTTCAACACCCTTTGTTTTCGAGAGACGTTAAGTAATGTGGATGTGTTTCTCATCATCAAATTTCCAAAGTCTATGCAAGGTGGCTTCAGTTTGGGGCATAGGTTTTTCAATTAATTTGTCTCTTGCCCAGTTTTAGCTGGGATAGGCTCCAAACTGGATCAATTCCTGCTTAAAGGACAGGGACTACTTTGTGTCTATAAATGATTATACATCTGAGCATACAAAAATGATATGTGAAGTTCCCCAAGAAATCTGTCTAACATCTACATGCCTCCATTGGCTCAGACTAGGGAAAATAAATATATTACCATATTTATGCAGATGATGCACATATTTACATAACCATATAACCAGGGGGCAATGGTCCAACAAATCAACAATTGGATATGCCAGTTTTCTTCAATTAAACAAAGAAAATACTGAGATAATTGTTTCTGGAGCTAAGAAGGGGTGATTAAAAGGAAGTGCTTAGTTTCAGTTGGCAACGCTAAAAACCACAGACTAACAAGCCCGGTTCTAGGCAGGCACATGTGAGGGGGCAGTCATAAATGTGAGGGGGGCATCATGCTCCAGCACATTTTTTCCATAGGTAGAGCTGACAAATAAAGGTCACTCACTCACTCACTCACTCACCCACTTACTCGCAGGATGTGGGGATGCTGTGTGAGTGCCTTATAGAGGGTATCAAAGCACCGTGGTCTCAAATGTGTTCACCGCTTGTTTTGTTGTTAACAGTGTTTTCTACATGGAATTGGGTTGTTGTTAGCTGTGTGTCCAACCCCCAACCTAAAGAAATGGATTGCACTTTGTCAGGCCTCTACCCTAAGACCTATCCAACTTGGGTGTCCCACCTGAAGACTAAACTCCTGCTGGTATAGCTCTTAGGGTCACTGAGGCACACAAACCCCCTGACCACAATAAGGTGACAATCCCTCAGGGAGGAAAACTGAAAAATAAAAAAAACAAAAATTAAAATAAAAATTAAGAAAAAATAAAATAAAAATATCCTTCATCCAGGCACAACCAACATCTTAACATTTATCTTATTGGATAGCCATTAGGCATCTAGGCATATGAAATAAATTTGAACCTAATAATTACAATAACCTCACTATAGCCAATATTTACCAAAGCTAGTCTTATAAAAAAACTTATCAAACTAACAGAACTAATAAAAATGACAGATATAGGCTAGAGCAGAGCATTTTATATTTTGTTGTTTTGGGTTTTTTTTTTTTTGTTTTTTGTTAGCAATTTAACAGATTTCTCTTCACTCCACTCTCATTTGAGCTGCTGAAAGCTGCAGGAGTTAAAAGTTAATAAAAGCTTTGTAAAAAAAAAAAAAAAAGAAAAAAAAAAGCTGTGATTATTAAAAACCAGTGTGCAGAACTAGAGGCTGGGCGGGGCTTTATGTAGGGGTCTGGCACACACAGGGCATTTCGTCCTCAGTATGTGACATGCAGCATAAACTCATCTCTCGCTGTACTTGAAGAAACGTTCACACTGACAGGCTCACCCTCTGTGCTCACACTTTGTTGTTAACTATATATTAAGTATCTCATGACAGGAGACGCTACGTGAGTTTAACGGAGCTTCACTTCACTGCTGCATTCTGCCTCACTGATACTGAGAAACCTGACGCCGATCTATTTTGGCTCATTTGCATAGTAAATAGTGAGTGTGTGTTTACTGGGGGGGGGGTCTCTGCCGACTGCAGACAGTAGATCACACACGGCTGGCACACAGCATGGAGTGGAGTGGAGACAGATGAGAAAACTTTTCAGTTTTGTGCCTTTTTCGGCGGATTTGATTTGAGGGGGCAAGACATTTGTTTAAGGGGGCATTGCCCCCTCTTGCCCCTGCGTAGAACCGGCCTCGCAGACTAAGCCAGAGATCTTGGTGTAGTCATGGACTCAGACTTGAATTTCAGAAGCCATGTTAAGAAAATGACAAAGTGCACCTACTATCACCTTAAGAACACATAAACATCTTATTATATTTTAGCTTTTTATTTTCTGTTCTCTAGCTCTTTAATGGTGTTTTTAATTTGTGTTTAAATTTTATAATGTGTTTCTTTTGCACCTTGTCTCAATGCATTTAATGTTTAATGTGAAGCACCTTGAATATCCTTGTCGCCGAAATGTACTATATAAATAATCTTGCCTGGGCTTCACTTTCAAAGGTGTCATTCTTCTTCAAAGAAGAAGACCTGTTAAAGTGAAAGCAAACTTTTTGTCTATGGTCTTATTCTGTTTATTTGTCTTTGCCATGTACACTGTTGTTGACAGCACATCAAGCAATGGTTGACACCGTGTTAGAGACTCCTCTTGGCTCTAAATGGTATTTTTCATACAGGCATTATGGATTTTTACAAATGCCATTATCAGCAGTATGGGAGGAGTCAAAAAGACCTGATTTTTTTCACAGATTATCTGTCTCATGTACTACTATCTGGATATAGTGACAGTTGAAGCAAATATGTTACCTACTAAACCTTTAAAGGGGACATTCATCATTATCATTTCAATATTCCAAGCAATTAAATGAATTTCCAAGGAAACTTGTCTGTATATGGGTCTGCTTTCCTTGAACAAGTTCTTGTTTGCAGTGTTTAAGCAAGAAACATCAAGGTCCTTTTAGAGGTAGTGTTCTCTTCATTCTTTGGTAAATACCTCTGAATAGGTTTTAAGAGGAAACTCTCATTGTATACCATTTATGCTGGGTACACACGATATGGTATCAGCCTGATTATAGCCCGACACAGCAACGTATTGAGTCGGCATGGATCGTGAATGACAATGAGTGCCTTACAAGATAATCCATCGTTTCATCTCATGCAGTGTGTCATGGTAGAAAACAACCAACGCCACGTCTGGGGACCTCACGACGTTCTAACAGAAAGTCTAGCATGTTTGATTTCCTTTTTGTCGTTCATGACGTCTCCCGTCACTGCCGTCACTTTGACCAATAGGAAAACAGAGCGATCTGCTGCCATAGACCACTAAACGATACCAACACCCCAGTCTTTGGATATTTCCTCTAGGGATGTTACCACACAGAGTAAAAAGGGAAAAATGATGGCGTGAAACAGCAGAGGCTCTTATGCTGTGTTCCCACCAAACGCGAATTCGCAAATTCGCGCGTCAAGATTACATACAAAGTCAATGCAAAGACGCAATTAGACGCGAAATTGCACCGGGTGGCGCGATGGACGCATCTAGCGCGACACGATGAACGCGATAGAGGCGTCTAGCGTGGCGTGATAGACACGAAATTCGCGTCCAACGCCTCATTGCTCGAATTGAAAATATTGAACTTTTGAGGCGAATTCGTGTGACGCTGTGCCGCGATAGCCAATCAGCGTTGAGATTCTCCCGACGTCACTGGCGTGTGTCAACAATGTCCAGTTGTTGACACAGTAATAAACTGCTACTCACCAGAGACAGATGGACAGATGCTCCGCAGCTGAAATGGAGCACCTGTAGTTGGTGTCCTGCCGGGAGATCCTGGCGCCAACCCTTGCCAACAGGTCCTCAAACAGGGCCCCAGTCAGCCTGAAGTACCGCTGAAAGCGGCTATCATCCAGACGGAGTTCCTGGAAGAGTTGGTGAAACTTGCCGAGCTGGATGCGCTTCTGCAGGATAGGGTGAACCCAAAAACGACGGCGTTTGGCCCTCCGATGCATCTGGGACTTCCAGAGCAGGTACAAAGCAGCGATGGTGGTTATCTCTGCCATGGTCGTCAGTGGCTACCCGGAGCTATATGATACTACGTGTCTACTC
This sequence comes from Epinephelus awoara, assembly GCA_035609425.1. Taxonomy (NCBI): domain Eukaryota; kingdom Metazoa; phylum Chordata; class Actinopteri; order Perciformes; family Serranidae; genus Epinephelus; species Epinephelus awoara. The sequence continues at coordinate 5,872,331 of CM069295.1, read as the reverse complement.
TACAGAGACCGCAACAAAAAGGAGCAGGCTTGGGTGAAAGACGCCGAGGAGACTGGTCTACTTGGTAAGTTCTGTAAATATGTGTCTTTAATTAGTTTGCAGAATGGTTGTACTATGAACGTTAGCACTAGCTTAGCTCCAGTTAGCACAGCCGGCTTCCCCGCTACTCGCGCGAATGACGCGATAACGCAAATTAAGAAAATGATCAGGCGTCGAAACTCGGGCGTTACGGGCGGCGGCTTACGAGTAATTAAATCACGTTCATCGCGTTTGGTGGGAACACAGCATTAAGCAACCCAGTGAGTACTGCCATTATCATCAGGCTAGCAAAGAATATTATTTCTTCATAATGGAGACGGACAAAGAGTAAGACAACTGAAAAATAACGGCGGGGCTTTTACTCACCACAACTGCAGAGGCTACCAGCTTCATTTGAAACAGACTACATTGTAAACTGGCTGTTATTTATTGTTCCCACTGTATTTATATATTTTAACTTTTGATCCGCTCCCGTTTGCCTTGATAAAGTTAATTCATCGCGCCGTCATGTCAAACTTAACACTTCCTGTATCGGTTTCAAATTAAAAGCCCCTTATAACTTTGGTTGAGAGAATCCCTTCATTTTCTAAATACGCCATTATTGTGAAACATCTGCAGGAACTTATTGTGGAGGATTCAGTGACTTGTATGTTTGTGTACAGTACTTCAAATGTAGCTCCTGCCACCTGCTGGCACTTTTTACATTACTAGAATAACATATTGGCTGGCACATGGACAGATACAGTGAATGAAATAATAGTAAAAGTAATAAAAGATATGACAAGAATAACCCGATGACATCACACACGTCATGAAAGACAACCGGGGATGATTGGTGTGGTTTAAGTTTTCTGATGTTTTTGTATAATGTGATGTAACCCTGGCTCCTTTATTTATTTCCTGTTTACATGTGCTATACGGATTATTGTTGATTTCATACTTCTCTTAAACTCCCTGTAATCCCTGTCGGCCAAGTCACGGCACGATTTTATGGCTCCACAATTGCGTAATATGACACAGTGACTGTCAGAATGGACAGAAATGTCATGTAGTGTAAACCAGGCATTAGTGGCTTTCAGGAGAACTCATGGTAGTAAGATAAAATTCATTGTGACTATGTTCCCTTGACACAAATAAGCACTCCTTTCCTGTTCTCAGTGAACAAGATTGAAAGTGGCCACTTGACATTGGGACTCATTTATGGAAAATGAATTTATTTCTATGTCTAAGCACATGTGTGCATGTGCATGGTGTGTGTGTGTGTGTGTGTGTGTGCGCGCGCCTGTGTGGGAGCGTGCGTGGGTGTGTGGGTGTGTGTGTGTGAGTTGAAAAAGAGAGAAAGGAGGAAAGGAGAGGAAAGAGAACAGTCAAGCGTACCAGTGGGGTTCACACCGTCATTGTCAATGGACAGCCATGCACATCTTTCAACTTGGTGTGTGTGTGTGTGTGTGTGTGTGTGTGTGTGTGTGTGTGTGTGTGTATAATATAATAATAGCTGAGCTGGACTCTTTTCCCTGCCAGTGTCACAGTTTGATGCTTGTTTGTCCTTCAAGTCTGGCAGAAGCTTCTGAAATCACATAACCTGTCTTGCTGTGTGTGTAAGTGTACCTGCAGTGGACAAACAGAATCACAAAAATCCACTTTTCACCATAAAGCCTAGATATTCCTCGCCTGCTCACATAACGACTAAGAATGTATTGTAGCAGTAATTTGAAATGCCTTACATGTCTGATTTATTTGACACTTATTTCTCCCTAAAGGACCTTCTGACAACGGTGACAACAACGGTAGCCGCTGTGTACCAAAAAGCTATGATAACATTGATGAAACCATGTCATCCAATACTTCATGGAGTATTCATTCAGACTCCTGCTTTGGGAATAGTCCCAGTTCTCCCTATGTGCAGTCCGAGCCTGAGTCTTAGCATGAATTAAGTCAAATAATATGTCCCTTGAGACAAAAATTATAGGCTACATTTCAGTTAGCAGACATAAGAGTGTCACTTGCCACCACTGTCTATGCGCTATAGGCCTACAAAGAAAACTACTGATGGAGGTACTGGGTATACAACTCTTATTCCATCAATCCTGTGCCAACAAGGCTAGTGTGTTTTTCTACTGATATGCTGCCTATGGCACTGAATCACATAGGCTGTCACTGTTAAATCCTTTCTCCTTCAGCAGCTCTTTCCACCTGGGAGAGGCTACCCGATGTTGACCCTCGTTTTTTGAATTCGCCGGTCACGTTGCCTCTTTGATTTCTTGGCCACAAGGATTCCGTCTCTCGTGATGCTGCATATGCATGATCCTGCATCCTGTATTTTCAAGATGCCCCCCAAACGACTTACCCGCACAATGTACACACAAATCCAAAATTCTCCTTTTACAAGAATAAGCCAGATTATTGGTGGAGGTAATAGTACACCAGTGATGACATAATTATGAATGCAGACATCAGTTTTTGCCAATAAACAACTGAAAACGCTACACAATGTCCCTTTAAATATATATCTTTATATAGGAATTTAGAAAACAGGCTGTATAGCTGCTATCACATATTTTGTTACTGTCAACATATCCCAGAGTCTAATATTGTTTTTCCTCTGTGCTATAGTGTGCTTGTTGCCCAAAAACTGATAAAAAAGATATCAGTCAGAGTCAAACTGCTGTACTGAACGACATGTTCCTTCATCATGATGAACATTAGCCTTGCAGCTTATTTTGTCTGAGTTCAACCTACACCATCCTGCTGCTGTAAATATCTATTTATGCACAAAAGGTATAAACCCTCAGCCAAAAATAGTCCCCAACAAATACACTGTTTTCTCTTTCAGTTACATTTGCGAAAAACTAAAGTGCCCAGCTGTTTAGGAAATTACTTCTCCTTTATTATTATTTTTTTTTTTAGAAATTAAATTTTAAAATTGTCTTTCTTTAAAGATTTACATCTTCATGTGGACTGAGTAAGCTCAAGGCTGAGAGCCACAGACATTCCTGAGAGATGGACCGACACACTGGTGGTTTTGGTCTTTTTGTTGACATACCAGTCTTATCTTATAGACCTGCACTATTCAATATTTATATGTGGATCAAAGTGAAAAGAGTGAACCTTTTTGGGGCTTCTGGGTGGTCTGCCAGGTACTGCCAGTTACCAACACTGCTTGGTTGGTAATTGATCCTTGATTTGGTAGTATTGAACTGACGTAATCTTTGACCAGCTGACAGAACAGCTTTAGTCCACTTTGGTATCATGGGATATTATTCTTCAATAATGAAAAACCCTCTTAATCATATAGACCCTGCTCCCAGTACATATTGCAGTTACTGTCTAGCGAGGTGTCTTTTAATTTATTTATTTATTTTTTCAGGAGCCGTTATATTTTTTTACTTACTTACTTCAAATGAGGCATCTCCGTGCACTGGGCCTAGATGTAAGTAGTTTTCCACTCCCAGCTTTGCCATATATGAAAATTTTTGAAAGTTCCGACACACTGCTGGAGAGATTGTGGATCAGTTCTGCTGTCATGAGGCAGTAATTTTGTGACAGACCATAGGTCCTCCTTACTGATGCAGTTGTCATGGACACAGTATTTACGCATGTAAAAAGTCCCCCTCCACAGTAAATCACAGTGCAGTATTACTAATCAATTCCCGGCAGCTTGGGCATTGCCCACTTTTGCTCTTTAGAACTTTGATGTTGCTTTGAAAACCTCCTTGGTCCAGACAGTAATTTTCTGTGTTTGTCAGTTCTCACTGCTGTTTACCCTAATATAAGTTGGCTATGTCAGTGCCTTTGTAAATGTGAGTCTGTTTCTTCAAAGTCCCTTTTCATGTTGTGTTTTCATCATGTTGTCCAGCCTTTATAGATCATCCCTTGATCTTTCTTGTTTTTCTCTCTTTGTCTTCATTTGTGCAGCCCCTCCTCTCCCACCTCCCTTGTTGCGTACAACCAGTTTTCTCATCCTCATCTCTTTGACCCTCTCTCTCCACTGTCGTCCACCCACATCACACCATTGCTCTGGAAATCCACAGTGTGAACAATTATCGCTCAGCGCGTAGTGGGGGAGGGCTCAACATGTTAATCAATGCATTTATTGTCACTGAGTTACAATATAACACACAAGCACACACTTTTCCTGTGGTGCACTGTTTTCAGCCGGGCTCAGGATTACTCACGTTGAGCTGGTTGCAGCAGCACTATGAGGATGTGAAACATTGAAAAGTGCCACTCTGACATGTCATTTCCCCTCATTTAGCTGTAGGCACATACCCACCCACACTCCCAAAAGACAGCAGCTCCTGTCGCCACTGCCATCAGGCAGCAGTTTTATTATTCTGTTTAACTACTTTCTCTGTCGTCTTGTCAGGAAGCTGAAAATGTGTGTCTCCATTTACACAGCATTGAGTGATTTTTAAGTTTATTTACATTTATAAAGTGCACTTAATTCTTGTCTTTGTAGAGAGATTGAGCGTGCATGTGTGCAGTCAGTGCACATGCATATTTCCACACTCACTTGAGTTTTTTATTTAACCACAAAAATTATGATTTTTTTGGTATTTAACTCTGTGAGAGCAACATGGTATCTGAGTGCAAGCACACAGTTTGAGCAGAAACAGAGTAGATCTAAGCGCAAGCAGAGGCTATTTGAGTGAGAGCGCAGGGTTTTGAGGGACAATATTACAAAATCTGAACGTGAAATCAATAAACAATGCTCTCAAACTGATATATCACTCTCTTGAATAAAGATAGGGATAAAGCTCCAAGCTCCATATGGCCCCAGCCATCACAGTCCTCTGAGGTTTCCTCTAGCTGGCTGTGGGGAGCAAGGCATGTATAGTCGATCCATGCACTGTGTCGATCAACCAATAGGCGAAAAGTTCATCCCATGACACACTTTGGACAGCCCCCTCATTTGCATCAAAAGCACATGATTAGATTTAGGCAACAAAACACATGGTTAGGTTTAGAAAAACACATCATGGTTTGGCTACTACATTTATTCAGGAAGCAAACACCGACCTCCCAGGTGAAAGTTTGGCTATTGTTGGACCAGCAGCGGTTCAACCTTCGAAATGAGAATGGGCTAGATATTTCAGTCTAGACTCAGGTAGATGAACCGATTTTTTTACATAGTAATCAAACTTTTTTGGGGGGGATGGATTTACATCATTCTATTTAGGCCATGCACACTCTGAAAGTACATTTGAAAAAAATAAAATAAAATAAAATAAGAAATAGAATTACTTATGAAAACCCACCTGGACACATGTCAAGAGTCATTTATCTGCTGCTAACTTGCTGGAAAAAGAAAACCACCATTTAGATGTGAAAACCACAGTGCACCCTTTAACCTTTAATGTCCCCATCACTTTTATTGAGCTGAAATCTCTTGGAACATTCATCATAGCTGCCAAAATCCACGAGAAAAGAAGGAGCTGACAAAAAAGTGTTGATTCATTCATTCGTTGGAGTGGCCTTCAGTTATTACTGTGTGCTCAGAGCAATAAACTACAGCCTGGTAATGTACAGACTTTTCCCCTGGGTCTGGCTCTCAGGCTATATACATTCTGTCCCATCTTCTTACGTGAGTCTGTTGGAGCATTACACAGGAGAACTGCAGACACTACTCAGGGCTGAAATAGAAACCCACCTCTACATATTTCACACGAAAAATCTACTTTCACTTTCAGTTTATACTTTCACTTACACTTACACTTAATATTCTCCTAAAGTGATGCAATAATTGAGCATCAATGAAACCAGAAAGCACTGCATTCTTAGTGATAAACATAAAAAAAGAGGAAACATTAGCCTATCAGGTGTTTAATTATGAAATTGAAAGATGTGAAGGAGGGTTGGCTTCATCCACTGCTCATTTTTATGTTTTTCAGCGAGCTCTTTCTTGTCCGACTCACACACACACTGCACCACAAATCAAAAACACACTGACTTTAGAGCTTCAGTCAGCCGAGAGATTGCAGCTAAATCCCCAAACTGCCATTTGAAAATTTCGTCAGTGCTTCTTGAGTGCCGCGCCAGAAATTCTCTGTGTCACGCTCCTGAACAATCATTACTTTTGAAGAGAGTGGGGACAGAGGTCATTAAAAGTTTATACCACTGAAAGCAAACATGATAAACGTGGCCTTTAAAGAAGCAACAGACAGCATTTTTGCCTATATATATCATTATGGAAATAATGTGGGTTGCACAGGGTAGTATACACAGGGTAGTATACACAGGGTAGTATACACAGTAAAATCAGACTATCAGCATTTACATAGGTTACTTAGTGACTTTGCAATAAGCTTCTGCCACCGGGATGAATTTTCGCGGAAAAATCTGCTTTATGGCAGGAAATGCGTCATGTATTGCCAAACTGGTCGGTCAGCCAATCAGGGACTGGAGCTGGTCCTTATGAGGAACTGGCCGTGGCATGAGATAGTCAGGAGTCAGGAGCACAATGGACAGAGTCTGGAGATAAGTGAAAAACGGCCTCCCAAAAGAAAACAAGCTAATCTGTCTGAGGAGGCAAAGATGCACAAAAAGGAGAGTGATAAAAGAAGAGGAAAAACAAGAGTAAACCTCAGTCAGGCGTTCAAGACATGGAGGGAGCTCCATGACCAAAGAGGCTTCAACACCGATGTCCAGCTAGCTTTCTTTCTAATAGATCAGTAAGTAACACGGCTAAATGTTAGCTAGCCGAGAGAGGACTGTACTGTACTGGCTGCTAGTTATCCAGGGACCGAGTAGTGAATGTTGGTCGGCTGACATCCTGTTGCCATTCTACGGCAGCCCTCGGACAGTGATTATAATTTACTGGTATAATTTACTGTGTGTTGTTTGTACTGATGCTGTGCATTCTAGTATAATTATTTCCATTACTATTTGTTTTTTTTCTTCAGATAAATCTGATAATTGTTGCTCTCTTGACTCATTTATTTAGTAGAGTGTCCACACACTTTCTCATTCTACATATACATAGAGGTATACTGGTGGCTTTACAGCCTACATTTTATTGATTATCTCTGATCCCCACGGCCAATTTGGTCTTTGCGACAGTGCGAGCAACACCGCTGACGCTAGGTGGCGCCAAGCTAAAAAAAAACCTGAATCCTGTCTGTTGCCTCTTTAACAGGTCGCTGAGAGATTGAATAGCTATTGCTCATTAAAACCCTCTCTGTTATTGTTGAGTCACAGTAATACACTTGCAAGAATATAGCATCACCTGACAGTCTGATTATCCTCCACTGTTCAGATAAAACGTGAGCAACTGAACACTTCCTTCATGTGAGTTGATGTCTGTACATTAAAATGTGTTCCTGAGATTCTTTTGATCCCAGAGTGCTTTCACAGGCTGCCATTGACACAATACATGTGAGAAATGGCTGCATTCACTAGGGGTCAGTATTGCTCCACTGAAATGTCTGAGACCACTGGCCTTCTCCACTTTATATTGATTGTGCATGCGTGTGTGTGTGTGTGTGTGTGTGTGTGTGTGTGTGTGTATGTCAGTGAGTGTCATTTGGAGTAAACCATGTCAACATAAATTGACATGACACGCACACGCATGCACACACACACACACACGCACGCACAATCAATCACACACACACACACACACACACACACACACACACACACACACACACACACACACACACACACACACACACACACACACACACACACACACACACAGAGTGTAGCTATAGTTTGTGTTTTCCCCATTTCTCTCTTGGTAAAGTGAGCCACCCAAAGCAAAAGGACACACACAGAGACACACACACACCTCAGCTTTTTTCATTCTTGCTCAAGATGGAGCGGAGCAGATGGAATGAATCCCTACAAGGGGCAAGAGTGGCTAAAGAAATGTCGAACACCCATTTCTCTCTGAGCTTCTCTCTATGTGGAATCAAAGTGTGGTCATTTTGAATATTTCTCTCTTATTTTCAGTGTGTGTGGGCACAAGTGACCTTTTGTAAGAAACACATGTAGGATAAACTATATGTGTGAACATGTCCGTATGTGTGGTGTCTGTGTCAGTCAGAATGATTTAGACTGCTTCAGCTGCGTAATGTTCATCTGCAGTCAGGCTAAAGGTACTGTCTCTCTCTACCTCTCTCTCTCTCTTTTTCCTCTCTCTCTCTCTCTCTCTATGTGTCTCACTATCTCTATCTCTGTCTGTCTCCTGCTTTCTCTGTCTTTTTCCCTCTTACCAGACCTTATTAGATGACTTGTTGTGGGAGCCAAGAAGGACAAAATCCAAGGCTACATTTCATCTCCCTGGCTAAGCCAGCTGCCACTATCTGGACAAACTATTGACGGTCTCCGAGCTAGCAGACAGAGGTCTGTCTCTCAATGTACTGAGGGAGTGTGATAGAGAGAGGAAGACAGAGGCTGGAGATGGAGGAGGAGAGGCAGATTGGATTAGCTGAGTCGCAGTTATTCCATTACCTCTCAGTGTACACACACACGTAACTCCCCACACTGTGTTTGATCGACAAATTTTCCTTGCTGAACACAAATGAAAAAGAGGAGAGGAGGAAAAAAGTGAAATGGTGAGAAAATTGATTGAGAAGCCGCTCCTTTAATTGCATTCTGAACGCTGGATCTGGAAGCTCTGTGAGCTCTGTAAGCACTGGAATTAAAAGTATCCTGGGATGTCCTCTGATGATTCTGTCTTCTGAGTAGCTTAGCAGCATAATATTTAATAACCCCTGAGTAAACACTGGGAGGAATTGCTCAATAAATAATTGAAGGGAAATTTATAAATAATTTTCCTCTTAATCTACTCCAGTGCACTGCCACCAGGTCCCCAAAGTGATGCTCATCCCTCTGGACAGTCAGCAGTTTTAGCTTGCCGCCTCATGGAGGCACTCTGGTTATACTGAAGAAACCACTTCCTCAGGACTACCAAATGAAAATAGATAAATAAATAAATGTGCTATTCACAAAAAATAGTATGCTTCTAAGAAACAGGCCCTAACCCTCTATTAAAATCCTGTTTTTGAGAAGACTACTTTTGTTATCAGGGCTGTCTCAGATTTCTGGGCGTTTTCAGGAAATGAGAGAGGATTTGTGCTCCCCAAGCAGCTGCAGAGCTCTACAACCGGCTCCTGGGTCTTTACAAAATGGCAGGCAGTATATTGAGGCAGGTCAGTTTGACTTTGGACTTGGATTGAGGTGTCCATCATATGCTCTAATCCACAAATCACAATTAAGTAGTGATATTATACCTACTGTGCCTTTCCTCCCTCCATCCCTTCCATTTTTTCTTGTTATCTTGCTATCCTTTTTTTCCCCCCATTTTCCCTCCCTGCCTTCTCTCTCTCATTCCCTCCATGCTTCAGCCAGTAGTAGCCCTGTATACGATTAACAACTTTTGCTAATGAGAATGAGTGGGGGCTCATTATTCATTATATCATTAACATTTCATCGGTTGTCACTTTTTGTGTGACCACAACATCAGTGTTCTTTGCCATGCAGTCTCCCACAAGGCTAGGGTTAGCTTTGTGCTCCTGATGGAAATGTTTAGGGTTCAAACTGTGGCTTTAGAGATCAGCTGGAGAACAATAACTCGGAGAATTCTATGATTCTGAGATTCCCTTGTAGTTGCTGATCACTGATATGGTCTAAGTGGAGCTTCAGAGTGTCTTTGGTTGCATCATCTCAACTGTCTCTGGCTTCCTCTTTCACACTGCCTGGGCCAAAATATCTTGCCATTATGCTGCCTCGCTTTGCTGTGCTGTAGGTGAAGTAAGATTGTGAAACAGAGGGACAGAGTTGCCTTTAATCTGCTGCAGGAGGTTACAGTGCTGAAATGGGGAGTGACATTTTCACGATGTGTCGTGTGTGATCCACCGTGAGAGATTTAAAAAGTAGCTGTTAGCAGTTAGCGGCTAACTCAAAAAAGAGGAACAGCAGCTGTAAATGTCAGCAAACTGGGACAACAATGTGGTCCTCCTTATGCTCTGAGCAGAAGCCAAGGTTAACCACTATGTAACTGAGAAGGTAAATGACTGTTATTGCCATGTTGATGCTATTGTTTCAGACAGCATTGTCGATGCGTATATCACACTAGAGGTGCCTGTCATGCTTCTTTTGATTCTACAATGCTGGCATGCTGTCTAAAATCACACACTGGAGCAGCATAATGCTGCCATGGTTTGGTTCTGTGTAAAATGCAAAGGAGGCATTAAGAAGGGACTTTGTGACGCTCTATAGCACAATCTCTGTTTAAAAAGTGCTACTGTCTTCCTTCCTCTCTATCTGTCCCATGATCTTTCTCTAGTTTATGGAGCTACATTTGTTTCTTTATTATTCAATCAAACGAAGTGTAAAGTTGTGTTTGCAAGTCAAAAAGTTTTTGCGAGTAAAAAGCTGAACCTGTTGGTCGGGGCCTAAACTGAAAGCTGTAAGACACGTCTCTATTGGCCAGTCTCAATCGGAATGACAGCTTGCAAAGCAATTTTTTTTTTCTTCTTCTCTTGATTGGCGGATTGCAAACAACTTGTGCATACTGCCACCGACTGTACAAGAGTGTGCAACATCATGTCATTTAGCCCGTTTCTTAAATTCTACTATCTTTACAGATACCATACAGATACCCCCATTCAATTTTATTGCATAACTGATTTGAGTAAAGGCACGAGAGCAAATCTGGGTATATATATGGTTGGTTCTTCAGGTGGCAGTTACACCTAGAGTAAAATCACCGTTTGTTTTCATTTATTCTTTCAGGTGGGTAAATGTCACCTAAGTACCTTCAGATTTTAGTAGTGTACCCTTAATAGATAACTTGTTTATATAGCTTGTATTGTGCTTCGTGATGTTGTTTGAGGGAACTGTAATGAAAGGTAACTGCATACGAGTGGATGCAACCGTCACTAGTGCTAGCGTAGTTCCTCAGGGATTTACGCTGTTATTACTTTAATTTTGACAATCTACCCTGTGACAACACATTAGCTACGGTTTTAAGGACTCTAACTGTTGGTAGCTGTTGTTGATTTTGTTTAAATATGTTGAATTATAATTTTATGGGTTATTGTTTGTTGGACAATTGAGCTAAGCTAACTGACGCTAACGTCAGTTGTCACTTGTTGCCATAGCAATGGTAAGCATTCACATATGGGCTGAGTTTCATTGTAAATATAGTTAAGATACGTTAGATAAGTTAGTGTAACCGATATATAAATAAGATTGTTTATATTTCACCAAAAGTCCGTTTTTATTTCTTTTCACATGTTGCTGGTAGTTTTCATGTAAAATTTCCTGTTTCTGTATTTTTCTTGGGCTTTTATTTCGTTGAATTCACTTTTTCATTGCGCCTTTGACATTCACTTCCTGTTGTTTAGCAGTAAGGCCCAATTCCAATCCGATCCCTTACAGACTCACTGACTTAGAGGCACGTTCATGTGAAGGGCGTGAGTGTGTGAGGGCTGTCCCATTGTCAAATCGTTAAGTCAGTGAGTCAGTGAGTGAGCCCTTTATGCCTCCTTACCGTAGGTCAGCATCGATGCGGACTTAGGATAAGGCAATTACCCACAGTTCATAGTGTTGTGACGTCAAATACAGGGGTTGCCCTCGGAACACCGGAAGTGTTATAAAAAACAAAAAACAAAATCACGGTCGGCAGATATGCAAACGGTAACGTTATGGAAGGAGAGCGAAAAAAACAGAAACACAAAAAATGAAACATTACATTAACAAGGATTTAATATGGTACATAAACACACAGGAATAACAGTGGTTATATTCCACACACAAAGAATATATATATATATATATAGGCCTATACATATCTATCTATCTATCTATCTATCTATCTATAGATATATATAGATATATATTCTTTGTGTGTGGAATATATGTTGACAATAACCGATAATGATCACGCCCAGAGCCGACAGTGTCATAAGTGCTGTCCCATTCCTATTTGTAGCATCCGGAGCCCTTTCAGACTCTCACACTCAATCACTTACAACTGACGTCAGTTAAGTCAGTGAGGGTTCAGGGCTTGAGTCTTTAGAGGCTGGATTGGAATTGGGCCTAATTCTCCTCACTCGGCTCTAGCCCTGGAGATGAGAGGTAAGATGCTACTAGCACTTCTGTAAATAGTGTGGTAAAATGTGGTAAAAACGTTAAACATACTTGCAACTTGTACTTTGTATGGGTCACACATGTTGTATTTTGTTAGCGTACTGCTCTCTCTAGCGTGTATGTTACTTTTTTACCGTGTTTAGCACTGTTATGTTGCTGGTTAGGTCGCCGTTTTTAAGCTAGGCTATCACAGCGTGGACACCATTTCTGATGCAGTTTGTTGTGATGTACCTTTGGTGTGCATTGTGGAGATTGGTCGTGAGAAAGTGCTGTATTGTATTTAATGTGTTTCACACAGGTATGTAAGCTCCCTGTTTTTTTGTCATATGATAGGTTTTTAATTCATGAAATACTGAAAACTGCTGCTAACGGATGGAAAAATATTTCTGTGATTATACAATTGATTTTATTTAATGTAAAATTGAAGATGATAAATGCTATGACTCACTCGGCTCTAGCCCTGGAGATGAGAGGTGTGCATTGTGGAGATTGGTTGTGAGAAAGTGCTGTATTGAATTTAATGTGTTTCACACAGAATAAATTCGCCCAGCCAAGCACACCAGCTGTTGTCCATGCCTCCTTCCTCATCATACCTACCTGTGTGTGTGTGTGTGTGTGTGTGTGTGTGTGTGTGTGTGTGTGTGAAGTTAGGTAAAGTAAGTATGATTGTAATATGCAGTGCGTAACATGCAGGGGAGGAAATAGAAGGAGAAACTGGCTGAATGTAGTCTGTCCCCCTGATGAGTGACTTTTGTGAGTGCACTTTATAAATGTAGTCTATTTTTTTTATTTTAATAAAGTAGCATTTTGTTGATGTTGTTTAGCCTTGCTGATGCTGTTGCATGGGTGATACAGTTATTTTTATTGTAATTAAAAAATCATATCCACAGTAGAAAGTTGCACTTTGGAAATTTGGTTTGATACAAAGTGATACATGGTCTGAAAGGTTTAGGAACCTCTGATGTAGCACATTTCAAACAGAGGCAAATTACATAAATCAGATAAAAAAGGGCACAATGACTAAATTATATAAGTATATTACCAAAACTGATGTTATTTCTTTCAGAAACTATTCACTTACTATTGGCTCTGTTCTTGCAGTTTTCCTCATGTTCTCCTCTGCTCTTTTTCTACCCAAGCTCCTGAGGCGGAGGCTACGGAGGCGGATGAATGAGGGGATCATGGTGATGTCACCCATTTTTCTGATTGCCACCTTTTGTGTCATAAATATCAGTTCAGTAATCAGGTATGAGTAGACACCTTTGACCAAAAAAATCCATCCTCAGTCTAACAAGATAAAGATATTTATGTCTTCCTCAGTGGATGAATGGATGGTGATGTCAATCATTTGTTTGATTGCAAGCTTTTGTGTAATGAAAGCTGAAAAAGTACTTGTCCCCGTTTTTTTTTTTATCTCATAATGATAATATTTAATGATTTTTCACCGCCGCACTGAAAATGTCCCTGATTTTCATCTCAGAAATCTGGTCACCTTATAGTTAGTGAACTTGTAGAAAAATGCTATTTACCATCGCTGTGACGTCAAACAATGGAGACAGGTAATAAAATACTGCGGTTATCACACGCAACCGCTGACACTGGAGTCTTCCAAAAACTTCACCCTGGACTCCGGTTTAAAGAAACGCGGTTTCGGGGGCCCAAAAGTGCATTTGGATGTGGCCAAACAGCCAAATCGCATAGAATAATACACAGTTTCTGAAGTACACGGGTCTGTGTGGACTAGGCCTAATAATAGCAAGAATGTTTTATTTGAACTGGTGCATGTAGATTTTGTTTGGTCTGGGCAGAACTATTTGACGGCGTAACAGTCAGTACCGTCGTCATCCATCAGCGTAGGCCCCCACCCTTTAAGTGCAGTTGAACTTACAGGCCAAACTTTAACTCGCAAGCAAAGAGGACTCATCTGCAAGCAAAAGTTTTTAACTTGCAAGCAAAGATTTATAAGCAAAATGATCATACATTTTTACTAACAAACTTGATTTTTGGTTGCAGTTCAAGTAATATGCTCTCAAAACAGTTTCATATGAATCCAACAAAAAGACACAAAAATACCTCCATACTAGTTCCCCATCCCTTTTCTACCCTTAATCTATCTCCCTCCTCCTCCACCTCCCTAACCCTCATCTGTCTCAAAGTTGTTCTATAAATCCTACAGAGTCCAAACAGTGGAGGATGTAGGAGATGCTGACAGGGAGAGGGAGGGGAGGCAGGACAGATCCTCCCTCCATCAGTCATCAGTGGAGAAAAACGGTGGGGTGGGGGTGGGGGGCATGAACATGAATGTAATGGGAGGAAGAGACAAAGTGAGAGAGAGAGAGACACAGATACTGCATGGAGAGGGTTGAGAGGGGAAATGAAAGGGAGTGAGCAGCCACCTAACATAGTCATCAACTCCCTTCCATCCATCATGTGCCTCAGCCCAAAAGCTGCCACTGCTTCATCAGCATCAGCTCTTTGTACATTATGTGCGTGTGTGCTCATGTGCACATTCACACGCAGGTTCATAAATATTTGTTTTTAAAAGTGGGTGCAAGAGCGTAGATGTGTATTGTGTGTATGAGCCGTTGATTAGACTATGTGCTTTACTTGTGCACATGGAAACTCCTTTTGTAAAAATTACAGTCAATATGAATAATAGAAGAACATTTAATCTTATTATCTTAATACATCAAAGACCCAGTCTCACTCCCAGCTCGTCAAGTACCGACGTTTGGTCAGTGGTCACAGAGGCAACATGTACACCCCGGGCGATGGCGTTTTTTTGACGCCCTGGGCAAATACCATAATATAAAGAGCGAGCAAGTCCAAACACTTTGGGCAGGAGGGGAGTTCGATGAGTTAAACAAACTCCTGACTTGCACCCTGGAGCCCGCTGTTTGTGCTCCATGTGAAAACCAAGAGTCAGTCAAGTTATTTTAATGACAATGCATGGACCTTTTTCACTGTAACTTTTGGGCATGCCGAGTCAAGCCATGCCACAGCAATTTGCATTGATGTAATTAGTTTAGACATACTGTCAACAGCCACATGTTTAAACAATAGAGAAGCCTTAACAAAACCAGCCAGTCTAAGAACAAAGGAAACGTGCCAAGCTTCCATCGGCCCGGTAACTATAAAAGTGTAAATCACTTTTGAAATTCAACGTCTTGCTCCCTATTGGGCGACAGCAGCCAGGTTCAGGTCAGACGGAACCCCCTGTGACGTCACTGAGACTTTAATTGCCGCTGCGCGCTTACGCCCCTCGCAATCCAACAGTGGAAAGCTGCAGTACCGGAGGCTGCAGTTTCAGGACCACAGTTTTAGGACCTAAAGCTGCGGTCCTCAAACTGCAGCCTCCGGTACTGCAGCATTACCTTACTCTCACAATCCCTGATTGACAAATTGCTGTAAGGAAGCCAAAGCTTTCTGTGCGCAAGTTACTGCTAGGGAGCACCTCAAATGTTTGAATTTAACCAACCTAGGCCGCCCTTTTGTTTCTTGACTCGCTGGATGAGGAAAGACACTTTTTCTTTTTGTTTTTAACACTCCACAGAGAACCTGAGGGCCGCCACGCAACCCCGCTATTCCTCAACATCTGCAGAGTTTGGAGAAACCCTCTTTTTCTCCCGTGGAAGATGGAGCCACCGAGGCCCCGCTTCTTCAAATGAGTCGACTCAGCTGATCCCTCTTCTGCCACACCGAGGATAGCATCTTTCATCCAGCGGCCCCGCGCACTCATCCCGGAGCAACAGACGAGACACACGCCATTGTGCCGTGCTACTCAAGTTAGAAAACTACAATCTGGGGTGACTTTATATGTAGCGTGTGATTTAAAGAAGCAACAGACAGCATTTTTGCCTATATATATCATTATGGAAATAATGTGGGTTACACAGGGTAGTATACACAGTAAAATCAGACTATCAGCTTTTACATAGGTCACAGGCACAATGGCAGACGGACAAAGTTTGGAGACAAGTAAAAAACGGCCTCCCAAAAGAAAACAAGCTAATCTGTCTGAGGAGGCAAAGATGCACAAAAAGGAGAGTGATAAAAGAAGAGGAAAAACAAGAGTAAACCTCAGTCAGGCGTTCAAGAGATGGAGGGAGCTCCGTGACCAAAGAGGCTTCAACACCGATGTCCAGCTAGCTTTCTTTCTAATAGATCAGTAAGTAACACGGCTAAATGTTAGCTAGCCGAGAGAGGACTGTACTGTACTGGCTGCTAGTTAACCAGGGACCGAGTAGCGAGTGTTGGTCGGATGACATCCTCGTTGCCATTCTACGGCAGCCCTCGGACAGTGATTACCCCCCGTCGGCAGCACCGCCGCTGCCACAGCTACTGGGCACCCAGCCTCTCCGACCAGGAGAAGTGGAGTAAGATCCTCTCCTCCGCTCCTGTTTGTCTGGTGATGCCTCTCTGTCAACACACTCTGCCAGCAGTTTAATAATATTGATGCCAGTTGTAACATTTGAATGTTTTAGTAGTGAGTGTGTGTGAGAATGTATAGTGAGCTGGTGACAGTTGAAAAATAACTCCGCTGTGCGTCGGGGTTTCATTCCCCTGTCAGGAGTTATTTTTCAACAGTCACCAGCTCACTATACATTATCCCTTACGTGTCTACTGTTGTTTGTACTGATGCTGTGCATTCTAGTATAATTATTTGCATTACTATTTGTTTTTTTTCTTCAGATAAATCTGATAATTGTTGCTCGGTCTCTTGACTCATTTATTTAGTAGAGTGTCCACACACTTTCTCATTCTACATATACATAGAGGTATACTGGTGGCTTTACAGCCTGCATTTTATTGATTATCTCTGATCCCCACGGCCAATTTGGTCTTTGCGACAGTGCGAGCAACACCGCTGACGCTAGGTGGCGCCAAGCTAAAAAAAAACCTGAATCCTATCTGTTGCCTCTTTAAGTGTGACTTTTAACTGTGACTGTGAACTTTGAGGACCGCCGTATCCCTTTTCCTTTTGATAGTCTGATCATTGATTGCTGTTTGTTGTTGTGCTCGCCAGAGCAAATTGATTGTGCCTTTTGGTGGATAACCCGCTGTTACTAACCCGGCCGCACACTCACTATATGCCACATTCTTATCTGTAACAAAGACCAGTGGATGGTAGGCTGACCCAGTTAGTCTACCAGCCTCTCAGGGATAGGAAAGTGACCATTGTGTTCCTCCATAGCCGCTGTTACCTCACGCTGATTACGAGCGCCTGCTGGCCCCTTCTCACTCTCTCTCTGCCATCACTCAGAGGAAGCAAGAGTCTCCAAAGGAGTACTATCGGTGCCTTAGAGTCGCATACTTTCAAGGTCGCAATGCACCAGGACTAGAGGAGGAACATGGTTTCAAGTCCCTGTTTCTGCACAACCTCCATGAGACAGTGCGATATGACATCGCGGTGTATTGCAGGACCAGGAATCTCCCTATGCAGGAGATCCGGAGGTATGCACAAATGGTATGGGAGATTCGCGTGCGCCTGGCTAAGAAGCCTGAGAGCGACACCAGAGTCCTGGGGATCCAAGCAGCGAAAGATGCAGACTTGGCGCTTGAAGGCAACAAGATGCCTCGTGCCAAGACTGCTACCCAATATGACAGATAAGACAGAGCATTATCATCGCCACACTTTTTCTGCTGCTAAGCGGCGATATACACCAGTGCCCTGGCCCAGCTTCTCCGACCTGTTCCGCCGACATCAGCAGTACTACAGAGTACAACTTCCTGGCATCTCAGGTATGTGATTTATCTACAAATTCTTGCACTACCTTTGAGAGCATATTCCAGCCTAACGGGTTACCTTCTACCCTTGGTCTGCTGGACGGGGAGATCGGGCTGGAAGAATTCGGACCACAACTCGGGGGGACTGAGTCGGCCGCCAGAGTTGATATCCACTGGTGGATTTCCATACCCCAGCCAAATACATCAATCAATCAATCAATCAATTTTATTTATAAAGCCCAATATCACAAATACAATTTGCCTCACAGGGCTTTACAGCATACGACATCCCTCTGTCCTTTAGACCCTCACAGCGGATAAGGAAAAACTCCCCAAAAAAAAACCTTTACCGGGGGGAAAAAACGGTAGAAACCTCATGAAGAGCAACTGAGGAGGGATCCCTCTTCCAGGACGGAAAGACATGCAATAGGTGTCGTACAGAACAGATCAGCATAATAAATTAACAGTAATCTGTATGACACAATGAGACAGAGAAAGAGAGAGAGAGAGAGAGAGAGAGAGAGAGAGAGAGAGAGAGAGAGAGATGCAGGACATCCTCGGTAATGACAGTAGCTTACAACAACAATCATGAAAGTAATAATATTGTCGTTAAAGTTCTGGCTACTGTGGTACAATATGTTGAAAGTATATATTAGTATCTGATAGTATACATGTATGACAATAATCATATGTGTATAATAACAGTAGAAGTATGACTAATGACTAATGATGGCAGCAGCAGCAGCAGGAGGCATCTGGCAGGACCACGGCAGCAGCACAACCACACACGTCACGCTATCCAGGCACCACTGCGATATGAGTTAACCTGAGAGACAGTGGAGCACAAAGGCTCTGGAGAAGAAGCCGAGTGAGTGACATCCAGAATGGCCGAGTTAGCAAGATGCAGTAATAGGATACGAGAGAGAGAGAGAGAGAAAGAGAAGGTGCCCGGTGCATTATAGGTGATCCTCCGGCAGACTCGGCCTAAGTCAGCCTAACTAGGGGCTGGTACAAGGCAAGCCTGAGCCAGCCCTAACTATAAGCTTTATCAAAGAGGAAAGTCTTAAGTCTAGTCTTAAATGTGGAGACGGTGTCTGCCTCCCGGACCGTAGCAGGAAGATGATTCCACAGGAGAGGAGCCTGATAGCTGAAGGCTCTGGCTCCTGATCTACTTTTGGAGACTTTGGGGACCACGAGTAACCCTGCATTCTCCAAGCGCAGAGTTCTGGTGGGATAATATGGCACTATGAGCTCTCTAAGATATGACGGAGCTTGACCATTTAGAGCTTTATAAGTTAACAGTAGGATTTTAAATTCAATTCTGGATTTTACAGGGAGCCAGTGCAGAGAAGCTAAAACAGGAGAAATATGATCTTGTTTCTTAGTTCCTGTTAGTACACGTGCTGCTGTATTCTGAATTAGCTGGAGGGTTTTTAAGGACTTACTAGAGCTACCTGATAATAGAGAGTTACAGTAATCCAGCCTTGAGGTAACAAAAGCGTGGACCAATTTTTCTGCATCTTTTCGGGTCAGGATAGGCCTAATTTTCGCAATATTACGCAGATGAAACAATGCAGTCCGTGAGGTTT
Organism: Epinephelus awoara; assembly: GCA_035609425.1. Taxonomy (NCBI): domain Eukaryota; kingdom Metazoa; phylum Chordata; class Actinopteri; order Perciformes; family Serranidae; genus Epinephelus; species Epinephelus awoara. Next base: position 5,852,877 of record CM069295.1, on the reverse strand, counting down.
GTTTTAAATGAGAATTAAAAGACAAATCTTGGTCAAATGTTACTCCGAGGTTTCTTACGTTAGTGGTAGAGGACAGAGCAATGCCATCGAGAGAAACTATGTCATCAGATAAAGAGTCTCTGAATTGTTTGGGGCCAAAAACAATAACTTCAGTTTTGTCTGAATTTAACATCAGGAAATTGACTGTGGCGGCTTGTCTTTGCTGAACTCACGGACACCCAGGCCACCTCACCAATGCTGTTGTATCCATAAAAGTTCCAGGCAAAGGTCTGTCTATCACAGCCAAACAACTCGCCAAGTAACCGCATGGCAACCGTTAGGGATGCTGGTTGATAGCTCATTTCATGACTTTGAGTCGACAGTACCTGTCATCGATGAGCTACTCTCATCCCTAGCTAGAGATGATGACCTTAATGAAGTCCTTTTCACTTTCCTGACCAAAATGATCACCATCCCATGCAACGTGACTCTTGAACACGAGGTGATCTGTGGCGCAACTCTGGGCGCCAAAGGTGACATGGTCGTGTACTCCCTGGTGACGCTATATAGCCCTGGAAACTCCCAGCAACTTTTCTTCACTGTAAACCATCTGCTCAAACCAGAGATTCCACAACACACAGAGGCCACAGAAAAGAGGTGCAATGATTTAATCACCTTTTTCACGGAGAGAGTGAACAACAACTGCTCTCACCTCTGTAGCTCCCCCGCCTCACCTGTTTGGGTTGTGGAACCACAGCCTGGGGTTACTAAACCTCTATGCTGCTTCTCAACCATTACACAGCAAGAGGTTGAGGCCCCCACCTCACCTTTGAGACTCATATCAAACACCTGTGCAAGACGTCCTTCTTTCACCTCTGGAACATTGCCAAACTCCGTCCCATGCTCACCCTTGCAGATGCAGGAAAGCTCATCCATGCCTTTGTCTCCTCCAGGTTGGATTACTGTAATGCACTCCTCGTCAGGATCCCTAGCTACAGCCTTCAGCGGTTCAGGGTGCGCAAACATGACCACATCACCCCATCCTTGAGTCACTTCACTGGCTCTCCATCTCACTCAGAGTCGAGTTCAAGGTTTCCCTCCTCACCCACCAGTGCATATACGGACATGCCCCCCCCCCCTCAAGGAAGTCCTTAACCCTCAGACCAATACATGCACCCTCCGCTCCTCCACTGCACACTTCCCCCAACCACCCAGGTTTAACCTAAAAACCATGGGCATGCGGGCCTTCTGCTTGGTGGCTCCCAGGCTGTGGAACACCCTCCCTGACCACCTCAGGGCACCACAGTCTGTGGATACTTTTAAGAAAGGTCTAAAACTCACCTCTTCAACAAAGCTTTCCATTGACCTCTTTTTTTCATGTCACTTTTATCCTTATATATCCCGTGTACTGATGTAATGCTTTGATCATGTGTATCTTTCTTATGTATAATTTTTGAGTGCCTTCTTCTGTTTTAATTGTAGTTCACTGTACTACACTGTTGTTTTTATCATTTGTTTTATAGCACTTTGAGATTCCCCGGAATGTGAAGTGCATTATAAACAATATTTATTATTATTATTATTATTATTACCCAAAGCAGGACCCAAGCACCAAACCAACAGGGTGGATGGCAGAAACAAGGGGGTGAGAAGCAGGGAAGGCAGAAACAACAGAACTCTTCCTGACCAAAGCAGAAAGCTGACTGGAACTCAAAGCAAGTATGGTTAGTATGACCAGAAGCCCAAAACCATCCTAACAGGAGTGGCATGAGGTCAGAAATGAAAGAGCTGATTTGAGTTTGCCTGGCAGAAGCAGTTAGACAACTGGACCTGCCCAGATGTTCCACCTCACATCACGACCCCCCAAAGGGGTCAGACAGCAAGCCCCCGTCAGCATGACTACACCAGGCACCTTCTTCCTCCACAGCCAAAGTTTACTTTGGCGGTTGGGGAAGGGGATCAGGGGAGATCAAGGCAATCCTTAAAGTGGACACTCTGTGTTTCACCGACTCCCCTTTTTTGGCTTTCTTGGGTGACCTTGTCTGCAAAGGCAACGCCTGACGCATATATACCTCTGTGGTGATAGGGGGGTGCGTCAGCACCCTCGCCCTGCTTGACTCCAGGTCTGAGATAAGCTTGATGAGTTCGGACATGCTTAACGAAGTTGCTAGAGCATTGCTGTCTCTCGGCAAACCCCTCCAGATCGAAACCTGCAATGTTAGCATTACCAGGACACGTCACCCATCACAAGACGTGCCTGGGTTGACGTAACCTTCCAAGAGATGACACTTGTTCATCCCATCTACATCTGTGTCCTAGACAGAGAGCCATTGCTTATCGGACAGGACCTGGACAGATTGGCACCACTCATTGACTGCCACCGTTGCACTGTTGGGCTCAGGTTGACACACCTAAAGCGCTCAACCCCGCAGCTAGTGTGCTAGCCTCCAACAGCAACGTTGCTGTCACTGAGTCCAGAACACCCCTGCCGATGCTTATGCCTCCTCTTTCCTTTGCTCCCTGAAAAATGTGAGCTCATCATTGTACATCATTGGAGGTGTACATCTTGATGGCACCTTGGTCCCTGAAGCAATTCTAATGCTCTGGTCCGGAAGTCTGCCATTGACCAAGACCTGTTCAAGACCTTGTGCCAGCACAACCCCTCCTTGGCTTACATACAGGGAAGCCATTGCGTTCTTTCTGCAGGGTCACCCTTCTTAAGGGAACTGGGGTGTGCTCCCTTACCATACGGCTCGGAAAGAAACAGGTCATGTGCTACATCAGTGTAGTCCCTCATCTTCAGCCTCTTTTCACCATCAGGGCAGACCTACTGGTCAGGCTCGGTGCCCAGCTAGACACAGTCAGCCAAGTCTTGTGGTGCCTTGCAGGCACCAACAGTCAACCCCTGACAACTGACCCAGAGAACATGGCATCAGGCCAGGTCATCCCCCAGGCATGTCAGGTTGCCAGTGAAATAGGCATCACGGTTCCTGCAAGGACAGTGGGGTTCCCCATCCGCCTTGCACTCCTGAAGGGACAGAAAATGCCTGGCTTGCAATAATTTTTCCAACCCTTGCCTTGCAAGAACTAAATCTGACAGTCTGTGGCATGCCCTTGCTGGAGTTGAACAATCACTCAACCTACCTGCTGGTTCAGAATCTGACTGACATCTTGATTCAAGTAACCGCATGGCAACCGTTAGGGATGCTGGCTGATAGCTCATTTCATGACTTTGAGTCAACAGTACCTGTCATCAGTGAGCTACTATCAGCACAGTCCTCTCTCGGCTAGCTAACATTTAGCCGTGTTACTTACTGATCCATTAGAAAGAAAGCTAGTTGGACATCGGTTTTGAAGCCTCTTTGGTCACGGAGCTCCCTCCATCTCTTGAATGCCTGACTGAGGTTTACTCTTGTTTTTCCTCTTCTTTTATCACTCTCCTTTTTGCTCTTCTTTGCCTCCTCAGACAGAGGAGCTCGTTTTCTTTTGCTAGGCCGCTTTCACTTGTTTACAAACTCTGTCCATCTGCCATTGTGTTCATGATTCAACTATCTCATGCCCAGTTCCTCATAAGGACCAGCTCCAGTCCCTGATTGGCTGACCGACCAGTTTCACAATACATGGCGCATTTCCTGCCTTAAAGCAGATTTTTTTTCGCGAAATTTCGCCCCTGGTGGCAGAAGCATATTACAAAGATTGAAAAGCCACTAAGTAACCGATATAAATGCTGGTAGTCTGATTTTACTGTGGCCACTACCCTGTGCAACCCACATTATTTTCATATATACATATATATATATTTAGGAAAAAATGCTATCTGTTGCCTCTTTAAAGTTTCAAGTGCATATCAAAATGTATGTCAAATGTACAAACATTTTCATATGTGTCTATATATATATGTATGTATATCCCCACAAACAGTCACACATTCACAGACAAAAATAAAATGAAATAGAAAAATAAAAATAACTAAATGAATAAATAAAATGAACAATGACAACAGACATCAAATTAATAAAATAAAATAAGATAAATAAACAAAATAAAATAAAAGCTAGGATCATTACATAACTTTACTTTGCTCTTTTACTTTTTTGTTTCGTGGCCAAGGACATAAATGAGTCCCAGATACAAACAAACTTTTTCTGTTTACCTTTAACAATGTATGTCAATCTCTCCAGTCCAAGACAAGTCATCAGCTCCCTCTTCTATATTGCCAATGATGGTGACAGTGATAAGTCTTAGGGTATATTCCAAGTATACAGATTGTTGGCATCAAAGGAATATTACACTTGACCATCCGTGATATACATTTAACTACATTTTGTCAAAATACCAGAATCTTAGGGCATTCCCCTAAGCAGTGAATCAAAGTTCCCTCTACATTCAGGCATTTAACACAAACAGGATTCCTGGGGGAGATATGGTGAAGTTTAACAGGGGTTATGTAAACTCTCATTAACCACTTATACTAAAGCAATTTTTATCTTGTGGTAAATGAATTTTTTTTTAGACTGAAACATGCCATTTCCCAATCTTCTTCACTAATATCTTCTTGCGTCTGTTCTCCAAGCATTTAATCTAGCTGATGCTGATTCTGTTGAATACTTTGCCAAAACATTATAGAATCTAGATATATGTTTCTTACATCCAAATTATTAAGCACAGTTCCCTCAATAACTGATAGTGGGGGTGTGACCATGTCTTATATTTTGATGCTATAAAACTTCTTAATTGCAAATATTTGAAAAAATGTTTTTGGGGAACTTGATATCTATGACAGAGTTATTCAAATGTGAGAAAAATACCCTCAAAATAAAGGTCCAAAACCATCCCAATTCCTTTCTCTGTCTATAATTTGAATCCTCCATCCAATTTACCAGGTTTGAATTGTCCGTTTCCCCAGATAAGAGTAAATTGTGACAAAGATATTGTTTCATCAACATAGTTATGTGCTGCATACCTTACTGATATTGTGTTTTTTACAAAATGGTTTGTTGTTTGCTTTTTCAACGTCTTGATATCTGAGGAATATAAATACTGTTTCATGGGCAAATCTGACACAGATTTTTGTTCAATATTTGCCCAAGCCGGAGGTGTGGATGAAGAAAAGTAATACTAATAGAACTTAGTTGGGTAGCCCAATGATGCCATTTAAGGTTTAGGACCTGAAGTCCTCCCCTTTCATAAGGTAAATATAATATCTTAAGCCGGAGTCAAGCTTTTCTGTTGTTCCAAATGAACTGGCTAAATATACTGTCAATTGTCTTATGGAAGTTACTTAGTAACGGAGGCGGGAGTGCTTAAAAAATATATATACAGTACATTGGGGTAGAATAGACATTTTAATTAGATTTATATGTCCAATCATTGATATTGGCAAATTAGACCATTGATCCAACGTCTCTGTCACTGTGTCCACCAGAGGGCCATATTTTATGGAGACAATGTCACCAAGTTTTGGGGTAATCTTAATACCCAGGTATTTAAACCCATCCTGTGTGGCGATAAATGGTGTATCTATTTTGGGGTTGAGCCTTTTTTCTTCTTTCAGAAATAACAATACTGACTTAGATTTGTTGATTCTGTATCCAGAGAACTCGCCAAAGTTTTCAATTTAACTAATCAAGTTTGGAATGTTGTTCCTCAGATTTGTTAAAGGATAACTTCGGTATTTTTCAACCTGGGCCCTATTTCCCCATGTGTATGTGTGTGTATGATTCATGGGTACAACTCGTTTTAAAATTGGTTCAGTATTGAGGGAGGCGGATGCATGAACCATTGTTTTCGATGCAGCAAAACTCTCAACTGTACTCCAGGACAACCAACTCCACTCTGACCGGCTCTGAGCATGGCTCGTCTGTTTACCTCCGGCAACACAGGTCACGTGACATGTCGTTACACAGCCCAGAGGAAGTGAAGGCGAGACCACATTTGCCCCCACATCTACCGTTATAACTCGTTTCGCGGCTGCCGGCTGCATCCGCCTCCCTCAATACTGAACCAATTTTAAAACGAGTTGTACCCATGAATCATACACACACATACACATGGGGAAATAGGGCCCAGGTTGAAAAATACCGAAGTTATCCTTCAAGAAGAAAAATATATCATCAGCAATAATGCTATGTGATGCTCTATGTCCCAAATTCTAATGCCAGATATATTCTTATGTGCTCTTGCTGCAATTGCGAGGGGTTCTATTGCTAAAGTGAAAAGCAGAGGAGACAGTGGGCAGCCTTGCCTGGTTGAGCGTTGTAAACTGAAAGGTTTAGAAATTGTATCATTAGTCAATATTTCTGCTGTTGGGTTGGTATACAATAATTTTTTTCCATTTGAGAAACGTTTCACCTAATCCATATCTAGGAAGCAGATCAAAAAGGTATTTCCATTCTATTCTGTCGAATGCTTGCTTTGCATCAATCGACAATATTGCTGCATCTTTTGCATTATTTTTCCTCAAACAGCACATTTAAAACTCTCCTAATGTTATGGCAGCCTTGGCGTTTTAATTTGATCATCATTTTGATCATTACTGACCAACTGAGGAAGATGTTGTTCTAATCTTTTAGAGAGAGCTTTGCATAATATTTTTGTATTGCATCCAATTAAACTAATGGGCCTGAAAGATGAACAACTGGTTGCTGATTTGTCAGGTTTTTAATATCACAGTTAGCTAGTCTTAACGATTGTCGTGACATCAATTTTAGTCAGTTTTTAGTCTGTCTTTGGTCTAACAGCAAAAAATAACCTGAGATCTCACGCAAAAAACATACCCCAAAATAGAGGTAATCCTCCTTGATTGGGTCCTTCTAATTTGGTTCCTACCACCTCTCAGTCAAATTGTCCTTCAACAAAAAAACAACCCTGCATACAAGTGTGCAGAACAGTTATCATGTTGTTGAAATGTCCTTAATTGTCCATTGCTTAGAATCAGAAGAACTTAGTCTGCGTCTACATAGATATTGGTTATGATAACCATAACCAAAATCACCATATTAATAGTAAAGGTTGAAGAATTTTAGAGTTCTTGACATAGCTGAGGTTGAATATTCATTCACTCTCGTGCAGTATTAAACAGACAGCAAGTATGATTTGAAATATATTTATCATAAAGAAAGCAAAACAACAAAACACACAAATACTAACTAACTATACAAGCACGTGTGTGTGTATGTGTGTGTGTGTGTGTGTGTGTGTGTGAGAGAGAGAGAGTGAGAGAGAGGGAGAGAAGGTGGCTGTGTGAAACAAAGGAGCCTAATAAACAAAATGGCTAACAACAGGAAACTACAAGATGGCCAAATCAAAGATGGCTTCAGATCGGGCTAGGTTTTGCCTGACTGTGTGATCAGGCCAATTTGTAAGTGGGTCTGTGTATGCAATATGTGTTGCAAAGGGTCTGGGTTAGTACAGAGGATGTTTAGTTGCATGCAAGACTGTCTGAGTGACGCATCAGCAAACTAAGATCAGTTAGCTCTGGTGAAGCTAACTAACCAATAACCTAACGGCAAACAATCACAACAATAACTCGATAAAAGCATCACAACTGACAAGGTTAAACACTCTTGCTTAGCTTGTACAACTGTAATAATACTATGCCCAGTTGTTCCATGACCAATCCACGCATGGATGGAGGAAAGAGTTGCTTTAAGTTGTGCTATTTTTGTTAGCCGGCACATGAAGGCTGGAAAGAGGTGTCGTTCCAGAAGCAGTCTTTGCTGTGTCCTTGTTCGGAAAGTGCAGATCAGCATAGGCCGGTCGCTCGGGGTCTTACAGAGTTAGATGTTGGGGTGCTAACTCAACTTGGTTCTCCATGTTGCTGGTCTCCTCCTTTCTACGACTTTCTCACGAATCTCTTAGCTGTTGTTTGCACGTTACTAGCCTTGGTAGCTACATTAGCTTTACTGCTAGCGATGGCTTCTCCCTCTGCTCTCTCTTGCCCGGTGTGCCAAATGTTCAGTTATGCCTCTGCCTCCTTTAGTGACAGTGGTAATTGTAAGAAGTGTAGCTTATTTGCTGCGTTGGAGGCGAGGCTTAGTGAATTAGAAGCGCGGCTCTGCACCATGGAAAATCACTCAGTAGCTGCGGTAGTTAGCCAGTCCCCTTTAGCCGGTGCGGAGCCACATAGCATAGCCTTAGCCTCTGTTAGCGGTCCTCCGGTAACCCCCGTTCAGCCGGGATGTTGGATAAGTGTGCGCCAGAAGCGTAGCTCCAAGCCGAAGCCCACGGCTCACCACCAACCTGTTCACGTCTCCAACCGCTTTTCCCCACTCAGCGACACACCCGCTGATGCTAAAACTCTGGTTATTGGCAGCTCTATTTTGAGGAACGTGAAGTTAGCAACACCAGCGGCCATAGTCAAATGTATCCTGGGGCCAGAGCGGGCGACATCGAATCAAATTTAAAACTGCTGGCTAAAGCGAAACGTAGATTCAGTAAGATTGTTATTCACGTCGGCGTTAATGACACCCGGTTGTGCCAATCGGAGGTCACTAAAATTAATATTGCCTCGGTGTGTGAATATGCAAAAATGATGTCGGACTCCGTAGTTTTCTCTGGACCCCTCCCTAATCTGACCTCTGATGACATGTTTAGCCGCATGTCATCATTTAATCGCTGGCTGTCCAGGTGGTGTCCAGCAAACGATGTGGGTTTCGTTAACAATTGGCAAACTTTCTGGGGAAAACCTGGTCTCATTAGGAGAGACGGCATTCATCCCACTTTGGATGGAGCTGCTCTCATTTCTAGGAACCTGGCAAATTTTATTAGTAAATTAAATCACTGACAACCCAGAGTTGAGACCAGGACAGAGCAGTCGCAGTCCTATACGCCTCTCTGAGCTTCTAGTTCACTTACCCAGCCATAGTTTTCATAGTTTTATACAAACGGTGTCTGTCTCCCGACCACCTAAATTATTTAAATCTAAAATTAAACAAAGAGGAGTTGTGCAAAACAACCTCATAAAAATTAAAACCTCTTCTGTGACAGAAAGACAAAACAGGAGAATTAAATGTGGACTGTTAAATATCAGGTCTCTTTCATCTAAAGCAGTGTTAGTAAACAAATTAATATCAGATAATCATATTGATTTACTCAGTCTCACTGAAACCTGGCTGTGTCAAGATGAATATGTCAGTCTAAATGAATCCACTCCTCCCAGTCATAATAATACCCACATTCCTCGAGGCAGCGGCCGAGGAGGGGGAGTTGCAGCCATTTTTAACTCTAGTCTGTTAATCAGCCCTAAACCTAAACTAGACTATAATTCATTTGAAAGCCTCGTTCTTAGTCTTTTACATCCGACCTGGAAAACCTCGCAGCCACTTTTATTTGTTATAGTGTACCGTGCTCCTGGCCCGTATTCTGAATTTATATCTGAATTCTCAGAGTTTTTATCCAGTTTAGTTCTAAAATCAGATAAAGTTATTATTGTAGGCGATTTTAACATTCATGTCGACGTTGATAATGACTCCCTGGCTACCGCGTTTATCTCATTATTAGACTCCATTGGCTTCAGTCAGGGTGTACATGAACCCACTCACTGTTTTAACCATACCCTCGATCTAGTTCTGACGTATGGAATTGAAATTGATAACCTAACAGTCTTTCCACAGAATCCCTCACTATCGGATCATTATTTGATTACTTTTGATTTCTTTTTACTCGATTACACGCCACTCAGCAACAGTTACTACACTAGATGTTTATCAGATAGGGCTGTCGCAAAATTTAAGGAAATGATTACTCCGTCGTTAAATTCAATACCAAGTCCTTCAGTAACAGAGGTTTCCCGTACTGACTTTAACCTCTCCCGAATTGATCATTTTGTTGATATCGCCGTAAGCTCGCTGCGAACAACACTTGACTCTGTAGCTCCTCTTAAAAAGAAGTTAACAAAGCAAGAAAGTTCGCTCCTTGGTATAACTCTCAAACCCGTAAGTTAAAACAAATATCGTGAAAGTTTGAAAGGAATTGGCGATTAACCAAACTGGAAGAATCTCGTTTAATCTGGGCAGACAGTCTCAAAACGTATAAGAGGGGCCTCCGCAATGCCAGAGCAAACTATTACTCAGCATTAATAGAAGAAAACAAGAATAACCCCAGGTTTCTTTTCAGCACTGTAGCCAGGCTGAGAGTTACAGCTCTATTGAGCCTTGTATTCCTTTAGCCCTTAGCAGTAATTTTATGAGCTTTTTTAATGACAAAAATCTAACTATTAGAGGCAAAATTCATGACCTATCTGCCTATCTAACCTCAAACACAGCAGATTGCTTCTCCCCAATTTCCCTTCAAGAATTGACCGCAGTGACTTCTTCATCTAAATCATCAACGTGTCTCTTAGACCCCATCCCAATTCAATCAATCAATCAACTTTATTTGTAGAGCGCTTTTCCTGCATGGACATGCAACACAAAGTGCTTTGCAGAATTAAAAACAATTAACACAAGAAAGAAAAACAGTTACAAAGAAAGCCCCTCCCTCCCACCCTCCATACTACACACACACACACACACACACACACACACACAATCTCACACACAATAGGGAGACATGGCATGGCACTGAGGATCAAGGGAACGCCACCTTTGGGGTCGTCCACACTGGGAGGAGCAGCAGGCCGTGCCATCGGGGGGACCAGCACCCAGGCCCCCGGACTCCGACAGACAGGTGGACCCCCACATCGAAGGGAGGAACCACCAGCCGGCCGGGCCGAAGGGACCCAAGGACAGCACCCCCACTAGCAGACCCGACACAGCTCCCAGCGTGGAGGACCCCCCTGAGGAAACACTGGAGTTAAAAGCTAAAGACTAAAAGCATAAACAAAATAAAATAAATGCAGTACCAAAAATAAAATACGTAAAATTATAAATAAAATAGAATAAATAAAGTACCAGTGATAAATAAAAACAGAAAATTATTAAGATTAATATCATCTTAAAAAGCAAGATAAAAGCAGCAACATAAAATACGACAGAACCAGATAAGAACATAAGAAGAGTTTAAAATATTAGTTAAAAGCCTGATTAAAAAGGTGTGTCTTTAATCTTCTTTTAAAAATATCAACAGTCTCTGCAGTCCTGAGGCTCTCCGGCAGGCTGTTCCACAGGTGGGGGCCATAGTGGCTAAATGCTGCCTCACCATGGGTTTTTGTTCTGGGTTTTGGTATGGTTAAAAGGCCAGTGCCGGAGGACCTCAGGGTCCGCGAGGGTTGATATGGTAAAAGCAGATCAGATAAATAAGAGGGCGCAAGGCCGTTAAGACATTTAAAAACCAGTAAGAGAATCTTAAAATCGATCCTGAAGCGGACGGGGAGCCAATGCAGCGACTCTAAAACCGGTGTAATGTGCTCCCGCCCTCTGGTCCTCGTCAGCACGCGTGCGGCTGAGTTTTGTAATAATTGAAGATTTAAAATACTCTTTTTGGGAAGACCAGAGAGCAGAGCATTACAGTAATCTAAGCGACAGGAGATAAAAGCATGCATTAGCACCTCCGTACTGGCCTGAGAGAGGAATTGGGCTACTCAAGGAGGTCTTACCTTTAGTTAACACTCATACATTAGATATGATCAATATATCCTTATTAACAGGCTATGTAAGACAGTCTTTTAATGACCTTATGATTGCTTCAGACAAAGGACTCGTCTCTCTACTTGTTTTATTAGATCTTAGTGCGGCGTTTGACACTATTGACCATCAAATTCTGCTACAGAGACTGGAACACTTAATTGGCTTAAAAGGTTCTGCACTAAGCTGGTTTAAATCTTATTTATCTGATCGTTTTAAGTTTGTTGACGTTCATAATGAATCATCCGTACATACTAAAGTTTGTTTTGGAGTTCTGCAAGGTTCTGTGCTTGGACCAGTCCTATTTATTTTATATATGCTTCCTTTAGGCAACATCATTAGAAATCACTCTATAAATTTCCATTGTTATGCGGATGATACACAGTTGTATTTATCTATGAAGCCTGAAGAAAGTAATCAATTAACTAAACTCCATAACTGCCTTAAAGACATAAAAACCAGTTTCCTGATGTTAAATTCAGACAAAACTGAAGTTATTGTTCTTGGCCCCAAACAACTCAGAGACTCTTTATCTGATGACATAGTTTCTCTCGATGGCATTGCTCTGGCCTCTACCACTACCATAAACCTCAGAGTAACATTTGATCAAGATCTGTCTTTCAATTCTCATTTAAAACAAACCTCACAGACTGCATTTTTTCATCTGCGTAATATTGCAAAAATTAGGCCTATCCTGACCCGAAAAGATGCAGAGAAATTGGTCCACGCTTTTGTTACCTCAAGGCTGGATTACTGTAACTATCTATTATCAGGTAGCTCTAGTAAATCATTAAAAACTCTCCAGCTAATTCAGAATGCAGCAGCACGTGTACTAACAGGAACTAAGAAACGAGATCATATTTCTCCTGTTTTAGCTTCTCTGCACTGGCTCCCTGTAAAATCCAGAATTGAATGTAAAATCCTACTGTTAACTTATAAAGCTCTAAATGGTCAAGCTCCATCATATCTTAGAGAGCTCATAGTGCCATATTATCCCACCAGAACTCTGCGCTCTGAGAACGCAGGGTTACTCGTTTTCCCCAAAGTCTCCAAAAGTAGATCAGGAGCCAGAGCCTTCAGCTATCAGGCTCCTCTCCTGTGGAATCATCTTCCTGTTGCAGTCTAGGAGGCAGACACCATCTCCACATTTAAGACTAGACTTAAGACTTTCCTCTTTGATAAAGCTTATAGTTAGGGCTGGCTCAGGCTTGCCTTGTACCAGCCCCTAGTTAGGCTGACTTAGGCCTAGTCTGTCGGAGGACCCCCTATAATACACCGGGCACCTTCTCTCTCTCTCTGTCTCTCTCCCTCTCTCTCTCTCTCTCATATCCTATTACTGCATCTTGCTAATTCGGCCATTCTGGATGTCACTAACTCGGCTTCTTCTCTGGAGCCTTTGTGCTCCACTGTCTCTCAGGTTAACTCATATCGCAGCGGTGCCTGGATAGTGTGTCGTGTGTGGTTGTGCTGCTGCCGTGGTCCTGCCAGATGCCTCCTGCTGCTGCTGCTGCTGCTGCCATCATTAGTCTACTGTTATTATACACATATGATTATTATCACACATGTATACTGCCAGACAGATTACTGTCATTTTATTATGCTGATCTGTTCTGTGCGACATCTATTGCACGTCTGTCCGTCCTGGAAGAGGGATCCCTAATCAGTTGCTCTTCCTGAGGTTTGTACCGGTTTTTTTCCCTGGTAAAGGGTTTTTTTGGTGAGCTTTTCCTTATCCGCTGTGAGGGTCCAAAGGACAGAGGGATGTTGTATGCTGTAAAGCCCTGTGAGGCAAATTGTGATTTGTGATATTGGGCTTTATAAATAAAATTGATTGAAATGATTGATTGAAAATCAACAGCAAAAAAACAATTCTGTGTAATTAAATAATAAAAACATTTTATAACTTTTCATGACTCGTATTTTAAGATATATGTAGGCTATATTATTATTATTATTCAATTCAATTGTATCATTATTTGTCACATGGAATTAAACAGGGTACAACTCCAGTGAAATGTGATCCCATCAGCTCCTTTAACTTGTGCATTCTAATTTAGTCCTTTTTTTAACATCTTCTTACATTGTTGGCTATTGCTTTATAATTGTCCGTGTTTCCAGAAGATTTTGGTAATTAATGATTTCTGGTTGTGAAATGATTTACACATTCTGACCTCAGGAAGAGAGCCACATGGTCGCTCATCTTGAATGCAGGCAGCTGCAGCTGCCTCTGAATGCTGTATAGCAATGACCAAAGCAGGAACAGGAAACCACCTCACATTCCCACCATCACACCAGTCCTTATTTACTGTAAAGCACATGCCTCCTCTCCGTCTCTCACCAGCGTCCTCTGCTCTGTCAGATCAGCATACAGAAAAGAGTCACCTAAATGGTGCTGTCCAGGATTTAGCCATTTTGGTGAATCAAAGGATATTACAGTTCCTAATATACTGTTAGAAAATGATGCTGCAGACAGGTCGTCCAGTTTATTTTCCAGCACTTGTACAATGGCCAGCAGGATGCTAGTTCAGTTGATGTCCATTTCTTCTCCATGTTTTCGTCTTTGTTTACTGATGTTTACATTTGAAAACCTCAAACTGACTAGCTAGTAACCAGCCACTTAGATGTCGGCAGAAGAAGGGTTTAGATATTGGTGAGCTGATGTCCACATCTTGATAAGTGACTCTCAGCCACATGCCACCACCGTCCAAAGCCATCCACAAAAAGCACCACCAAGACTTGCAAAATAGACATAGACAAGAGCCTAAATATAGCACAAATTTAGTGGAGCTGACATAGTGGCAGCTGGAAATATCCACGCTTGCGTCATGACTGTCACTGTTGCTGCAGCTGAAGGGTCCTACCAAATTTGCTTCCATCCACATTGAAATCCTGGTGCAGTGCCTGCTTTGGACAGAGCCAAGCTAACTGAGCCCCCCTGCTTTCAGTTGAAATGCTAAGCTAAGATAATTGCCTGCTGGCCCTGGCTTCATACTTAACAGACAAATATAAGAGTGGTATTGATTACCTCATCTAACTCTCGGCAAGTAGCCAATAACAATGCCAGATTAGTCCATAAAATACCCCCAATGGCATGTGAAATGGCACTCTATAGCCTTACTCTCTTTAATCAAGCAAAGTTCAATGGTTCTGTTTCACTTTTGTAGGGGCGACATTGGATTTGCCAGTCTGGCGGCTTTGGTCACTCCTTTGAGACAGCAGTAATTGCATTGTTGGTGTATTTTTAATCAAAAGTGCAATAAAAAGTGTGTGTAAATTATATTTGTCTTCATATTAAACTATTGTAAACAGCTGAAGATTATATTTGAAATATATTAGAATAAAGCCCTTGCAATGTGAAAAATAACACCCACCCAAGCACAACTGTTTTAAAAACACCCTGACATTTCCATACAAATTGTGCTCTACTCAGCTTAACCCTTTTGTCTCTTTTTATTGCATCCCACAGCTCTGCCACCTCATTTCTTCCTCTTTCTGGTTGTCTTTGGAATCATTCTGCTAATTGTGCTATCAGAGCACGGTCAAATTGTGCAGAAAGAAATCTGGGCTGGAAGAATTTTAGTACTTGTTTATTATTCAGCCAAATGCCAAAACAGTGGCTTATGCTTTCATTCACACCCCGTTGTAGGTAGTGGTCATTGCAAGTGTTGATAAATATGATACTTTAAGCAAACAGGCTCACTTTTATTTTGTTATTTTGTGTTTGGCTCCATGTGACCTCAGATAATTTTCATTTGGCTTAATAAGGCCTCTTGATTCCAGTGAAAAATCTCCATATCCTCTCCAAATCTCATGATTGATATTTAGTGTGAATGCCCTTTTGCAAGTCCTCTCTACTTCTTTATATTTGCTGCCTGCTCTAGCCTCCTCTCCCCCTTTTTTCGGAGTCAACAAAAAGCTGCGCAGCCAAACTCCCCATAAGACTCTCTCTGCTCCTCCTCCACACCCTCCTCCTCCTCCTCTTCTTAGGAAAGGGCAAATGAATGATGCTCACTGTATCGACACAAAACTTTTCCCTTGCTCTCTTCTCCCCCCCTCTTTGCTAATGAGCAATGCTAGCTCTATTGACCTACTTGTGGACTTAAAGGAAATCCAATCACAAATGCCTCAGGTCGCTTTCTTTCCACTTTGGGAGATTAAAGGATTCAATTCTCCCTGCCTATCCACACTCATTGTCATCTTTTCTCCTTCCTCTATTTTTGTCCGTCTGCTCCGCCGCCTGCCCCGCCCCTGAACCCCCACCCCACCCTGCTGACTGTCACCCCCCCACACACACACACTTCCGAACTAAGTTTTCAGGCTCTTTTACAAACTTATTCTTTGTCTTTCCCATTCAGACGCGAGGGGAGCAGAGGAGAGGAAAGCAGTCGTGCAGATAATTATCAGCAGGAGACAAGGGTGTTATCGGGACACAATGGAGCTGGCGGTCTGATCTAGTCGGCTGCAGAAGGACAATGAATCATTGGCTGCAATGCATCTGAAGTGCACAGTTACACACAGAAACACCCACGCATACACACACACACAACTGCAAATATGCTCATAAAGTCACAAACCCAATTTTCGCTTTACTCACTTCACTCACCTGTGATACACAAAAACACATGTATCTGAACTTCATCAAGTTATCAGAAAGTCTGTGTGCTAACCTCCAGTATCCCAATCCAAACACGCACGCACATTCACATTCACACTCACACTCACACACACACACACACACACAGAGCACAGACCCCATGCTGTGCCTTAAATGGCAGCAGGGTGCTGCACTACTGTTTGCTTTGCCTATTGCCAGGCTGTTTGTTTGGCTTCATGCATACTGCGCAGTAATAGAACACACTGACCCAGGCTCCAAAGGGGGTCTGCTAACAAACAGACTGCACTGTGAAAACACGGGCTCTCTGTGGGGTACATGCGATATTCAGATGGTATACATGCACATTATATGCTTGCGTAGGTGTGCAGACAAGATGAAAGCGTGCTTGGTGCCATCGAGTTGCCCATTACACATACTGGTATGTTGAATCACTTTTGAAACCAATGACCTTAAAGAAGTCAGAGATGCAAACAGCTCGCTTTTTGGCGACTCTCGCTTTTTTCATGTCAGTTTGGGTGACTTGTGGGAATCGTGTAGCTCCGAGGAGTTTTTCTGGGGGGTGGGGTTGGCATGGATGTGGAAGAGTCTGGTTAATAATTCCACTAACACAAATGAAATGAGCAGATGACAATGCTGCGTGCAAAACAACTGTGTAGTGCGTGCACAAGCGTGAACCACTTGTTTTCATTTGGATGATGTGCTGCTGGATCAAAGATCATAGAGTGCTACGCGTTGGGCAGGGTTGTCAGGTCCGCTTATAAGCCGTGACTTTGGGCTTCTTTTTTTTGCAAAGTCCCTTACAAATATTGGTAGTCGCGGGGTGCTGTTTTTTGGGCTTGTTTTTGAAGTGGAACTGCTTATTTGTGTTTGCTCTCTAAACCTCGCCTTTCGCTATATCTGTCTAATAAGTTATTTAAACGCATGATAGTATGTCGGACTGCAGGATGTTTTCACAGCTCTGCTCCCTCCACCCCTCTCCTTCTCCGCATACACACAGGTAACGGTCAGTCAGTGACACTTTCCACATTGAAATTGTGTGATTAATGGAGGTCCTTTAACTATTTCGCTAACAAGTGGGTGAAATATGTAAAGAATACAATAAAGATTTGTAGAAAGATAGAGGATTAAAAGATTTGACTTCAAGAGGGGGACGATTAAAAGGCAGTGTGCAGATTCAGATTCTGTGTAAAATACGTATGTACTCACGATTCAGATCTTGTTCAGCATACCAGCACTGTTACAGCGAAAGTAAAATGGCTCGTTATATGCAGCTTCTTTACTTTCATTTTCATTCATTCATTTATTCTTTCCACGTTTTTGGTCGGCTACTTGGTTTGGTAGAGTTCAAGGGCAGAAAATATGATGTATTTGTAAAGTAATTTTGAAATGGTTGCCTATAAAATGCTAATAAGTTCATGCATATACTGTATCGTATATGCAGTGGGCAGCACAGTGGTGTGGTGGTTAGCACTGTCGCCTCACAGCAAGAGGGTTCCCACTTTGATCCCGGACGTGGGTTCTCTCCGGGCACTCCGGCTTCCTCCCACAGTCCAAAGACATGCAGATTGGGGACTAGGTTAATTGATAACTCTAAATTGTTTAAGGTTGTCATTTTCATGCCAAACAACGCAAACATTCCATAAACATTCCGCATTTTATCAATTCCAGAGTGAGCAAGTACCTTGTAGCTGGTCCAAAAAAAAGATATTTAAGATATTTTTTGGGGCATTTTCGGCCTTTAATGGATAGGACAGCCAAGTGTGAAAGGGGGAGAGAGAGAGAGATAGAGAGAGAGAGAGAGAGTGACATGCAGCAAAGGGCCACAGGCTGGAGTCGAACCCAGGCCGCTGCGGCAACAGCCTTGTACATGGGGCGCCTTCTCTACCACTAAGCCACCAACGCCCCAGAATTTCTTTTTTTTTAATCATACAGTCCAGATGTAAAAACTATTATCAAAAACTTAAGGGCACTTGCCCCAGGATATTCAGATGGCTCTTAATTTGAAACTGACATGTTATTTGTAGTAGGCCAATCTACCCGCTTTGTTCAATGTAAAGAGCATGAAGAAATGTATAAAGATTTGGACCTCTAACAAGATGGGCATGATGGCTCAATGGGTTCTGTTTTGGAATACACAATATTCTTCCAAATTAGTATTTGTGTATTCTAATATTCAGAATTTTGCTTCAACAAGCTCTCTCTTTTTTGACCATACACCTGTTTGCATCAATGAGAATTATTCACTTGGACTGTGGGAGACATCATTTGACGTTTTTTGTTTTTATAACACCCACAGAAACTGTGACAGGATAACAAATGCATCATTGGTTCACAAGGTATATAAAACAGTAGAATCATTGTGATGTGCTTTAAGGTGTCCTGACACAGAATACACCGAACAGCAGAATAAACACCCTATTTGCCCATTACTGTACTTCCATACATCAGTTGTACATCATCTGAAGCCAGATGATAGCCCCATTTCCACCAAACACTTTTGGTATAGTACCTTTGGAACCAAAAATAACCTTTAGACATGGTACCAAGATCTGTTTAGTGTTTCCACTGTAAACAGTACTCCAAGTCTTCGACTTGTTTATCGTCCACAGAACGAGGTTGCACGCTGGCATTTTTGGACAATATAGAACAGGCTGCAGTAAGAATCTCTCTTGATGGGATATTTAAAGAGGACCTATTATGCTTTTTGGGGTTTTCCCTCTTCTTTAGTGTGTTATATAGCATTTTACTGCCTCTATAAGGTCTGCTAAGTAAAAAAAAGAAAAAGAAAAAAAAAGTCTCCCCACAGACACACATCACCTGACCTGCCTGAAACAACTCTTTTGAATTCCCCGCATTTACTTGCGCAAAGTTATTTCATAACAGTGTACGAATTAGCAATGCACACAGTGCCCGTTTGTCAGCGACTGAGCAGCACCGTTGTTGAGGAGACACCAAGTCTAGGAGACAATACTTTCTTCATTGTGACCAAAAATTGCCCTTGTTTGGACTGCCAAAGGATGAAGGAACAAAGAACATGCGGTTGGAATTTGTTTTTAATACAATTCCTCCACAATACAACCCGGATATTTTATTGTGTTCCCTCTATTTTCCTGAGGACTGCTTCACAAACCAGCAACAGATTACTGAAAGACAAGGCAGTTCCCTTTGTATGCTTCAAGCCTGGTTCTAGGCAGGCACATGTGAGGGGGCAGTCATAAATGTGAAGGGGGCATCATGCTCCAGCACATTTTTGCCATAGGTAGAGCTGACGAATAAAGGTCACTCACTCACTCACAGGATGTGGGGATGCTGTGTGAGTGCCTTATAGAGGGTGTCAAAGCACCGTGGTTTCAAATGTGTTCACCGCTTGTTTTGTTGTTGATAACAGTGTTTTCTACATGGAATTGGGTTGTTGTTAGCTGTGTGTCCAACCCCCAACCTAAAGAAATGGATTGCACTTTGTCAGGCCTCTACCCTAAGACCTATCCAACTTGGGTGTCCCACCTGAAGACTAAACTCCTGCTGGTATAGCTCTTAGGGTCACTGAGGCACGCAAACCCCGTGACCACAATAAGGTGACAATCCCTCAGGGAGGAAAACTGAAAAATAAAATTAAGAAAAAATTAAAAAAAAATATCCTTCATCCAGGCACAACCAACATCTTAACATTTATCTTATTGGATAGCCATTAGGCATCTAGGCATATGAAATAAATTTGAACCTAATAATTACAATAACCTCACTATAGCCAATATTTACCAAAGTTAGTCTTATAAAAAAAACTTATCAAACTAACAGAACTAACAAACACAACAGATATAGGCTAGAGCAGAGCATTTTATATTTTTTTGTTTTGTTTTTTTGTCATTTTTTGTTCGTTTTTTTTTTGTTGTTTTTTGTTAGTAATTTAACAGATTTCTCTTCACTCCACTCTCATTTGAGCTGCTGAAAGCTGCAGGAGTGAAAAGTTAATAAAAGCTTTGTTAAAAAAAAAAAAAAGCTGTGATTATTAAAAACCAGCGTGCAGAACTAGAGGCTGGGCGGGGCTTTATGTAGGGGTCCGGCACACACAGGGCATTTGTCCTCAGTATGTGACATGCAGCAGAAACTCATCTCTCGCTGTACTTGTGTGATTGAAGAAACGTTCACACTGACAGGCTCACTCTATATGCTCACACTTTGTTGTTAACTATATATTAAAGGGACATTGTGTAACATTTTCAGTTGTTTATTGGCAAAAATTGATATCTGCATTCATAAATATGTCATCACTGGTGTACAATTACCTCCACCAATAATCAGACTTATTCTCGTAAAAGGAAAATATAGGATTTGTTTGTACATTGTGCGGGTAAGTCGTCTGGGGGGTTCCATTACGGTTCGCCATCTTGAGAATACATCCACCAGCAAGGGACATACAGCACCGCCTTCGGCGTTTTCGTTGAGAGCCAGGCCAGCACTGCATGACTGAGGAGCCGAAGGAGAGGAGCAGGCGGCGCTTCGCTACTACCCTGGCAAATTTGAAACAAAGTCCCACTCTTTGAGCATAATGCAGGATCATGCATATGCAGCATCATGGGAGACGGAATCCTTGTCGCCAAGAAAGCGCAAAAGGGAATAGAAAAGGCAGCGTGACCGGCAAATTAACAGAACAGAACGAAGGCCCACATCGGGGTAGCCTTTCCCAGGTAGAGAGCTGCTGAGCGAGGATGGTAATACAATCACAGGCCGGCGCTGCTGTTGGCTGTTAGCCGCTGTTAGCGGCCAGTCGCTGCCTTTTTGATTCCCTTTTGCACTTTCTTGGCGACGAGGATTCCGTCCCCCGTGATGCTGCATAATACATGATCCTGCATTATGCTCAAACAGTGGGACTTTGTTATGCGGCAGTAGTGCTGCTGGCCACCATCAGCTGTTTCAATTTACACCCGCCCCAACAGTCCTACGTTGTAAACACAGCCAGCATGGTGAGGAGGGGGTTTGTCAACTCGCGTCACGTGTGTCTGTGTAGGAGCCTGAATGAATACTCCATGTAGTATTGGATGACATGGTTTCATCAGTGTTATCATAGCTTTTTGGTACACAGCGGCTACCGTTGTTGCAATACGTGTTTGAAACAGTGAGGCGCTAGAGTGCACCATCTGTTTGAATGCAATATGTGATTTCAACGTTAGATGGGAGAAATTCCTACACACTGTGGCTTTAAGTATCTCACGACACGAGACACTACGGCGAGTTTAACGGAGCTTCACTTCACTGCTGCATTCTGCCTCACTGAGACTGAGAAACCTGACGCTGATGCATCTTGGCTCATTTGCGCACTAAATAGTGATTGGGTGTTTACTGGGGGGAGGGTCTCTGCCGACTGCAGACAGTAACGTTCGATCAAACACAGCCGGAACAAAGCACGGAGTGGAGTGGAGACAGATGAGAAAACTTTTCAGTTTTGTGCCTTTTTCGGCGGATTTGATTTGAGGGGGCAAGACATTTGTTTAAAGGGGCATTGCCCCCTCTTGCCCCTGCGTAGAACCGGCCTCGGTATGCTTTATGAGTTGTGAATTTGTTGTGTGAAAAAAATACTAGGAAGCTGCTACTAGACCTGGGGTCGAATTAAGACCTATTTATTTGTCAAAATGTGTGGCTGCACGAGTGTGATTGTGAATTGGCTTTTGAGGAGGACCTTTTGTGCTTTCTCACTTTTCTTTTGTGTTTTACATAGCATTATAGCTGTTGGTCTCAGCTAACTGGCTAACCAATGTTATTGTTTTGAAATGCTTTTGCTACTTGGCGTACAGTAAGTTAAACTACAAGTCTCAGTAGGATGAATTTAACGATTGAATTGTGAAGAATCTACCAGAGCTTACAATGTGCACCACGTTCATGTTGACAAAAGTGGACACACTTCTATAGGTGTGATGCTAACTAACGCTAGCTCGAGTGATTAGTCGGCGGTGAGGCAACCTGCATTTTTTAGTCAAAATGTGTGGCTGTACCTGGAGTTTGATTGTGAATCAGCTTTTATCATATGTTTTATGGAAAATGTGCAACGTCTTTTACTTGGAGCTCTGTCACATGGTGGCCGTTCACAATATTGTTACTAAACATTGTAGTTAGTCTGAGTTACATAGCTGGGGAGGTTTGTGTGATGAAAGGATGTTGTGTGTGTCTGTTTCTACATGTGTTTGAGTACATATGTTTGGTCTGATGATTTTACAGTGGACAACACTGTTAAGGATTTTAGATGTTGTCCAGGGATGGGTACCAAAATCCAGTGCTAAATTAACCCCAGGGCTAAATTATCAAGGACCGTTGTATTGATAAGCTCTGACGGTATGTTTGTTTATCTGTACTTTTACACATTTAGGTTTAATTCATTATCATCCTGCAGCCTCTCATCTGCACTCTGTGTCTGGGCTGAACTCCTCCACATACACACACATACACACATACACGCACACACCGAGTAGCCGAGGTGGAAACAAAGCGAAGATAACTCAAAAATTACTTGAGTTGACGGCAGCTACGCTCGTTACTTTAAGTGCAATTAAACCTTAGCAAGTAGGAAGCCAATACTTTATCAATACATGTGTTCAGCAAGCATAAATATGTAGACAGTTGTGGCAGGATGGTCTCCTGTCCATCCCTTCCCCCTCCCTCTTGCTTGATCCACATCTGGTGTGGGTCTGCGGTGCTGATTGTGGGGCGGAGCCGCCAGCATTATAGCTGTTCAGGTGTTCAGGTGAGACTCAAGTCCCAAAACTTGACTGGACCTTTACAGTGACATGTAACTCTGATGTCACAGGCATCTGTAGATTTGTGCTCCCTTCCAACAGATACCTTTCTCTTCTTGCCCTGGAGCTTCAGCAGCTCCCACCTCTTTCCGGTTGGGCCTGGGACAGCAGAGGCCCAAACCCCTGCTCCATAGCCCAAACCACTAAAGGGAGGGCAACTGATCACAGACTCTGTTGCAAATACAAGGTTTGCAACTAGCTTTACAGCAACAAGGAACTAAGTGAGTTGGCACCCAGCGTCTAACTCTGCAAGGACCCCGAGCGACCAGCTTCCTCGGATCAGAACCTTTGGAACAAAGGACCCAAAAAAGACTGCAGCTGAAACCACACCTTCCCAGCCTTCTTCTGCCGGCTAACAGCAGCACACCACCAAATGACTCTTTCTTCCATCCAGGCCAAGTATAATAACTTCAGTTTTGTCTGAATTTAACAACATCACACCATTATTTGCAGGTCATCCAGAGGTTAATTTCCTTTAAACACGCTCAAAGTTAAGTTAACTGATTGTTGTTGTTTTTTATTTTGTTTATTTATTTATTTTTTTTCCTGGCTTGATCAATAGATATAATTGGGTATCATCTGCATAATACTAAAAGTTTGTGGAGGGATTTCTAATACTGTTGCTTAAGGGAAACATATAAAAGGTGGATAGAATCAGTCAAAACATAAAATCTTGTGGAACTCTGTGACTGACTTCAGCGTGCATGAAGGATACATTAACATGTACAAATCAAGATCTATCTGATAAGTAGGACTTAGGCTGGATTAGTGCAGTTCCTTTAAGGCCAATTCAATGTTCCAGTCTGTAAAACCTGACTGAAAATCCTCAAATAAACTATTATTATGGAGAAAGTCAAACAGCTGATTAGCACCTACTTTCTCATAAGCTTTAGACTTGTGTAATGATTATATCAAATAATGTGACTTAATTAACATTGAATCACCTCGTGGGGCACCATTCCCGTAAAGGGAAAAATGATAGCCAGTTAAAGATATCAGTCTCATAAAATAGGCTAAACTATTAATTTGGAGTTTGATCAATAATTAAATTAATGACAACAATCAAAATTAACAGTAACGCCTGAAGGATTTCAGAGTTCTTGAGGCAGCAGAGGTTGACTATTCATTCACTCTTGTGCAACATTAAACAGACAGCAGGTATGATTCCAAATAATTACTGAGAAAGGAAATCCGAGCGAGTGACAGTTTGGCTCTGGGAAGCGGAGCTGCTGTAAAGTGCCCGACGAAGCCACCTTTATTGCATTCACGGCCGGGAGGGGGGGTGAAGACAGCCAGCGTAGGTGGAGAAGTAGCTAACTTAGATTAGTTAAAGGCTAAGTTCGTTTTTTTTGACACCTGGGCCTTATTTTTAGGAACAAATACGCTCGTAGACTCACCCAGACAATTTTGGTGGAGCTCAGAGCCGTTTTTGAGCAATTTAGATCCATCCGACGGCGTTTTCTCTCATGCCATAGAAGCGGACGGGGCCAGACATCGAAGCCCCTAAATTAGACATTATCTGCTGCGAAACTCGCTCATTTCACCTACATTTTATAAATGAATGGCCAGTGTTATCACCATGTCAGCTCAACTTCCTTGTTATGGTCATCCGGGGCTTTGCAAGGATGGGTAACTTTTAATGACGTCATAGACGTGCGCCGCAGGAGCGCAGCTGAGTCCAGCCGGCGCTAGGCTAGGCTATACAGCTACACAGCTATTCTTGTGCAACATGACGGAATATTTATCCGATGTAGAAGTGTCTAATGACGACTTTGAGTATGATGGATGCCCGTATCGTTTTGAGCCAGAATACACCGACGAGGAGCTATTTGAAAGGAGGATGCAGAGGGAAAGAGCCCAACAGCTGGCCAGAGAACAAGCGAATGGGGGCTAACTGGTGGTGTTGTTGTGGACACGCCACAGACTACAGAAGAGGAGAGCCTTTGCTGCTCAGAGTGGGACTTGAGACCAGAGGAAACACGTATTGATGCCCCCCAAAATACGTGTCTCACTACACTGGAAGATTTTTCTGCCATGACAAACCGGGCTGTGGTAGAGACTTTTTTTCATGAGAGTCAACTGGCAGACGCAGCCGAAGCCAGCAGGACCGAACGGACAACTTTCGATAGAGTAAGTAGCCCATACAAATGCAAAAAGGGTATATTTTCTATGAGTGTTTGCTTTATAAATAAATAACTTGGGTATGATGTCTTTACTTTGTAGTTATGTATGATCTGGAATGCAGACTCTAGGCTATTACACAGAAAAAATAATGTGGAAACACGGCTGACAGTTTCATAGATATGAGTTTGGCATTTAGGAAATTCACTTCAGTGTGGTTTCTGGAGCGAAGTGAGCGCTGCAGACCCGGTGACTGACCCTCCTCAGTTCTTCCATAGGAATATTCGGGTCCATTTTCAGGACAACAAGTCAGAGCTTTAGTAACTCCGGGTTTTTCAAAGGAAGCCTGTGGAATGTGAACTTTGTCCAACTAGTCATTTTGTTTGGACAAAGTGGAAAAACGCAATGACGAACCATGTTTGTACCCGTGTAGCTCCTAGCCTAGCGCCGGCTGGACTGCAGCACACGTCTATGATGTCATCAAAAGTTACCCATCCTTGTAAAGCCCCGGATGACCATAACAAGGAAGTTGAGCTGACATGGTGATAACACTGGCCATTCATTTATAAAATGTAGGTGAAATGAGCGAGTTTCGCAGCAGATAATGTCTAATTTAGGGGCTTCGATGTCTGGCCCCGTCCGCTTCTATGGCATGAGAGAAAACGCCGTCGGATGGATCTAAATTGGCTCCGAGCTCCACCAAAATTGTCTGGGTGAGTCTACGAGCGTATTTATTCCTAAAAATAAGGCCCAGGTGTCAAAAAAACAAACTTAGCCTTTAATATAATCCAGGCAGCAATTATTTTTCCCTCAAACATGTTTTTTTTTTCAACAGAAGATTATAAAGACATCATTTCAAAGGGACAGGTTTGGAGATCTATAGGTGAATTTGTTTGGCATCAGAAGGATGCAGGCCCTACACTGGACTGCTGTCGTGAAAGATGGAAGTTAAAGCTGTAGATTTCTTACAACAATCCATAGAAACAAGAGGCAGAGGATTTAGGTATTCAGAAGTTTAAAAAATAATAACAATAAATATGGCACACATTTTTCGACATTTTCTTCTGGAAGGCTTTCATGTTGTTACACTCAATTGTAAACACAAAAAGTGTCAAAAGAATGGAAAACAGAGCTAAAGAGACTTTTGCTTTTGCTGCTGTTCCAGCTTACTTTCTCACCTCCACACGGCTGGCCAGTCATTGTGTATAGTGGCAGTGTGTGTGTGTGTGTGTGTGTGTGTGTGTGTGTCTGTGTTTGTGTCTGTGTGTGTGAGAGAGAGAGAGAGAGGGTAATTGAGGACTAAGCACAGACTGCATAAAAATGATGGACCTAGCCACAGAGATGACACTCACTTACAACTCAATCATCAGGATAAATGATAAAGGTTGGCTTTACGCGTTTCTGCAAACCACAGATATGTTACATAGGTGTAGTATTATGTAACCGATATGTAACAACTTTATGTTTCAACAATGCTGTGGTTAATGTGTGGTTTAGGGTTAGGCAAAAAAAAACCCTTGGTTATGGTCAGTGTTGGGCAAGTTACTCTCAAAATGTAATATATTACGTATTACTAGTTACCATCCTTTGAAACTAATAAAATACTTCACAATATTACTCTTTGCGTAGTATAAGTTACTTATTACACAACTTTTAAATTACTTTGACCAAAATGAGCTCAGAAGAACTAATGTTTAAAATTTTAAATGGAAGAGGGTCATGTTGTTTCACAGCAGGTAATGAAAGCACAGAAGCTCCAGTTTATTACAGTTCATTTCAAATCCAGTGCTGCGCAGGTCTGAGCCATTCATACATTCACATACAGTGGTTACCACTTTGTATTAATATCCCCTGCTTATATTAATAATAGTGTAATGATATAGAACAATTAAATAGCCTAGACCTTTTTAAATAAACTGATAGCCTTGGACAGAGGGAGGGTCAGGCAGAGGATCAAAGTCTGATACTTATGACACTGATAAATATTTGTGGGCCTCTGATATGAAACAGTAACCAGTAACCATCGACTTTCACTCGGGAGGCGGGTGTTCGCTTTCTGTAAGATTGTAAAGCCAAATCCTGTTCTTTTGTCCTTCACCCAACCACATGCTTTTCTTGCCTAAACGCGTGTTGGCTAAAAAACAACGATTTACAGTGTTGTACCAACGCAGTGCCTTTATTTTGAAAGAGACTGTATGCAAACTGTACATTTCCTGTGAAAACAGAAGTGTATTTTGAAAACAAACGATGTGTTTAACAAGCTAAAGTTGAGTGTCCAAGAACATCAACAACCAGCGCACCCAGGGTACCTTGCACATCATATGTCAAGGTGGAAAGTCCAAGACCAAATGTCGATAGGTGACAGGGTCAGGGATAGAATGTGTGGATTCCCAGTGTGCTGGTCAACTACAGCAGCACCAGATAATATACATAATAAGGGGATGTTGGCATTACTCTGCTGTTGTAGGGGATGTAAATGAAAAAGAAGCTAACGGACATTTGACTGCATCATCCTGATGTATCAATAACTGGGACAAGGAAAAAACACAATGGAGCCCGTCTCCTTATCCCCACTGCTTTAAAGCAGCCTTCAGGTCATGTCATCACCGGCACCCTTTTAAACTAAGCACAAAAAGTAAAGAAATTTCTGTTTATTTCCATTTTAAATGGTGCCACCTTTGTGAGGAGGAAGCATCTGTGGGATGAGATGCAGAGCTGAGTATGTGGGTTGCGCCCTTGAAAAATTTGCCAAATCTTTTCTGCCAATGCCAAACAGCTTTTTTTTAGTTGTTACGATTGTTTTGAGCTTCTGGTACCCCCAGGTGCTGTCAATCAGGTGCCAATCAGGCAGCACCTGTGAGCATGGGCCCTGCTACAGTGGTCAGCTGGTGTCTGCTCCAAGAATCAGCATAGGGCCCGTGCAATAGGGCAACTTCAAGCTGGTGTTCAGTAAAACCAAGTTGTAGCATTATTTTGAGTGAGCCCTATTACATCTGCAAACTGAAGGCCAAGTTCCATACGGGGGATGTCACAGACAGGCCGCAAAGTGGGCGTCCCAAGAATACGGCACCCCAAGAAGACCGTTTCCTCATCCTGTCAGTATTTTGAACCATAGGCAGTCTTGTACAGATTTGCAGTCAAGGTTTGCAGGACGATATGGCCAAAGGCTCTCTGCACAGACAATCCAGAACAGACTGCACACAGCCGGTCCCTGGTCTCAAAGGGCTGCCAGGAGGCTTGCCATGACTGCCCTTCACCATCAGGCCTGTTTGCACTGGTGTCGGCAACACCTGCACTGGAACCTGAGCATGTGGAGGAACATTATGTTCAGCGATGAGTCAAGATTCTTGCTACGACAGTTGGATGGCAGGGTCAAAGTGTGGAGAAGACGCTGAGAACGCTTTGCTGATTGCTTCACCTGTAGAGTAACATCTTTTGGTGGAGACAGTGTGATGGTGTGGGGCGGCATCTCCCTCACTGGAAAAACGAGGCTTGTCATCATTGGAGGCAATCTCAATGCAGAGAGATCAAGATGAAATTCTGCAACCAGTGGCAATCCCATATCTCCACAGTCTGGGACCGAACTCTATCCTCCAAGATCACAATGCTCGCTCCCACAGAACAGGGTTTCTCAGAGACAACATCCAGAATTTGGGAGTGGAGAGGATAGAATGGCCAACGGTTTAAGATTTATTGCCAAGAAGCAATGTTACAACAAAGAAATAATCTACCAAACAAAAATGTCCTTACGGTTTATGCTTAGTTTAGTATAACTGTTTTTAGCAGCCTTTAATGCCTTAATGAATTTCCCATAAGCCTTACACAATGGCGATTTCAACGTCATGTCTTGCCAGAACAGGCAAGTTCATGGGAGTCAAGTGGGCACAGCTGGTTCAGACATGCTTGTCATAACAGCAGAACAGACAGGACCAAATAATGTAGGCCTGTCCAAGAACTACTGCATATCTACAGGCTGGCTACTGAGCATGCGAACATGGCGGTGATATCACACACTGTCGGTGCGACAGTTAATTTTGTTGACTCCTGTAGACATGGCTTTTATAGCATTACAGTTCTTGGATCACTTGTAATGATGGTATGATGATCCATTTTAGGGGACACAGAGGTAAAGTCACACCTCCCCGTATATGACAAAACCATACATTTCACTTCGATGGCAAGTTTTGAATAATAAAAAACAGCAGGCTTTTCCGGCCCTGTACTATCCTATAATACTGAGTTTTGCTTTCACACCAGGTACCATTTAGATTGAAGTCAGGAAATATTTCAAATGGTAGATGAATCTCTGTGGAGTGCAAAAGTTCCAGTGCAGATTAAGAGAGATGGAAAGGAAAGGAAAGGAAAAGAAAGGAAAGACAGAGGGAAACAGAGACAGAACAGGGGGATTCTCAGATGCAGGTGTATTTATAGCTGGAAAGGGAGAGTTTCTCTCTCTCTCTCTCACACACACACACACACACACACACACTGGAGGCTATCCTAGTCCTGCTGTTAAATAATGCAACTGCTTTGAGATCTAAGGGACTCCTATTAAGCCTGCATGTCTCTCTGTTTGTGTGTGTGTGTGTGTGTGTGAGTGTGTGTGTGTGTGTGTGTATGTGCATATGTCACTGAAAGACACAAATTCTCTATCTCCCTCTGTTACAGTATAACCGTCCTTGAACTTTGTTAGCAGTACTGTGTATGTCTGAGTGAGTGTGTGTGTGTGTGTGTGTGTGTGTGTGCTGCTTCATGTGTTTCTGACAGAATTAATCATATCCCAGTTTATGACTCCATCATCTCTCTGTTTTGCATTTGTAAATGTGTGTGTTTGCAATCCTGTGTAATTATCCGTGCCCCGTTATGTGCCTCTCCTGTATGTGTTTATATCAGAAATGTTTTTGAAGTGTTCTGCCACCAAACTTGTGAGGCCTCTTGTGCCCAATTAGGCAGCTTGTTTGAGCTGCTGCCGTCACATGGTTCCCTCTCTTGGCACCTCTCTTCCCCTTCATCACTCCATCCTGCTGTCCCTTCATCTGTCCACCCTGCAGTCTGAGAGTAAGCAAGGAAAAGAAATGAATGTCAGTCTTGCAGCGTCATAGTAAATGTATGTATTGGTGCCTCTGAAGATATGCCTCAGGTTACAGGCAGCGTGCCAACTGTTACATTTTAGACATGACGATGGCCGATCACATGGAAATACATATGTGCTGAGCGCTCTGACTTTTCACTCGTTTCTCTCTGACATTTTAGAGAATGACAGGAGGACAAGAAGAGAGAGTGATGGAGACAAGAGAAGAGAGAGAGTGATGGAGACAAGGCAGTGAGGAGGAGGAGAGGCGTGAGAGAGAGGAGTCAGTTTGCTGCTTACCTTCTTAACTAGTCAGTGGATCTGTCCCCAGGAGAAGCGATGAAACAGAAAGCAGGTTGGTCTCTGCCACTCTCACACACACACACACACACACACACACACACACACACACACACACACACACACACACACACACACACACACACACACACACACATACACACCTCACTAATATTCTAAGCCCCTTACACTAACCTTAACCAAGTGCACAGTAGGGATGTGCGCAGTTAGATGTTTAAATGATTAAACAGTTGAAATTTATTTATTTGGATAAGCCCCTTGAGATGCATCATCTCATTTTAGAGGGGGTCCAGACATATAACACATCACATAAACATGTATTCGACACACAAAACAAGACAAAGACAAAAACAAAAAAAACAAAACAAGACACTACAGTTATTGTCATGCCGAAAATAACGTCATTACAACATTAGGAGGCCAAATTGGCTAGTACTAGAACAGCAGCAAAAGATAAATGTAATTAGTTAATAAGTAGAGATGGGGCATGCACGATGACAGTTTCATTGATAACAGGAGCAGACCGATTCAAAGTAAGAAGACAGGGCAGTCTTAAAAATACCAAATGATGAAATAAATCTAATATTAGCAGGTAGGTTATTCCAATCCACAGGAGCTTTAAACATAAAAGCTCTTCTGCCAATTGATTTTTTAGCACAGGGGACAGAAAAATAGAGTTGGGCAGTGTGTCTGAAGTGTTAATTTGATGTGTAGGGAACAAGAAACTGTTTTAAATAGGGGGATAGTTAAAGTAAATACATTTAAATAGGAATTGAAACCAGTGTATCTGTCTTCTTACATTTAAAGATGGCCATTTCAGTCTATTATACATTGTGCAGTGATGAGTCAAAAACGGGCAACCAAGAACAAATCTGCAGAGTCTATTGTAGGCTGTGATAAGTGCAGAAAGGACAGATTTATGGGCATTTTGATAAACAACATTGCAGTAGTCCATGATTGGGAGAATAAGTTGGGTGGCAAGTTTCTTACGAACTTTGAAACTGTCAACTTTATGCAGTAGTGTGCCGTCATGAAGTAAGATTTTGTTTTGTTGAGCACAAGCTTATTACATGATAACCATTCTTGTACCAAATTAAAATCAGATTGAAGAGAGGGTTGAATTTGTGATACATCAGGCTGGGATGAATATATGACGGTGTCATCGGCATAAAGTTGAACACGGCAGTTAGTCAGAGTGGATGGTAAATCATTTACAAAGCGGGCCCAGAGTTGATCCCTGAGGGACACCCCTTTGTTGGATAAAGAAATTGGAATGCTTTCCATTTATGGCAACATACTGTTTCCTGTTATGAAGGTAAGAGCTAAACCACTGAACTGCATTTAGAGTTAGACCAATACTGTGAAGTTTGTCTAA
Organism: Epinephelus awoara; assembly: GCA_035609425.1. NCBI lineage: Eukaryota > Metazoa > Chordata > Actinopteri > Perciformes > Serranidae > Epinephelus > Epinephelus awoara. The sequence continues at coordinate 5,821,043 of CM069295.1, read as the reverse complement.
CAGCAAATAATGATCAACTAAATCAAAAGCTTTAGTTAAATCAATGAATATAGCACCAGTGAGTTCACCATTATCTGCAGCAGAGAAAACATCATTTGTGAACTTTAGTAAAGCTGTTGTTGTTGAGTGATTAGACCTGAAGCCAGACTGGAATGATGATAAGATGTTATTAATAGTGAGATAATGGGAAAGTTGACTATAAATTAACTTTAACTTTTATTTTCAAAAGCTTTGGCGGTGGCACAAATTATAGAAATTGGTCTGTAATTATTGGTATCAAGTATATCCCTCCTTTATGGAGTGGGGTGACACGTGCACATTTCCAGATAAAGACAATGAAAGATTAAATAAGTCAGCAAGTCGATACATCATAATGTGGGAGGCTAGCTTGATAAACCTGTTCTCAATACCATCAAGTCCTGCAGAGCTGTTCACTTTTAACTCATTAATGGCATTCTTCTGTTGGAGTAATTTTCCTAAATGAAAAAGAACTGTGACAGGGTGAACTATTGCTAAAGATGCAAGTAGTACCTCAGGTATTAGTGAGGAGCAGACAGTCGAAAAATGCTGATTGAATGTTTGGGCAATAGATAGTGACTCATGTATTATAGTATCAGCTGCTCTTATTTTGTTAATAGTATGTTTGTCAGATGTATTGATAACGGTTTTAATTTTATTCCAGAATTGCTTAGGCTTCTTAAAGTTAGAGGTGATAGATTCTTTATAGTAATTGGATTGCGCATTACGGGTTTTTGTTTTGCATATGTTACGTAATTGCCTGTGTACTTCCCAATCAGCACTATCTCGTGTTTGGCGAAAATTTGCCCAAGCTTTATCCCTTTGCCTGAAGAGGGTAATACGTTCAGAATTAATCCAAGGGAGATGTTGACCCTTAACTTTAACAGTTCTCCAGGGTGCATGTTTGTCCACAATTTCAGTAAATTCTTTATACAGAAAAACCCATGCATGTTGAACAGAACATTAACTGTCCCAGTTCATGTTAACCACATCATTGATGAACTGATCTATATTCATTTTCTTATACTGTCTTTAATTAATTTAGGAGACAATTCAATTAATCTGATTTTCCACACACAGTAAATAATTGAATGATCACTAAAACAATCAGACATGATACCAGTCTTTATGAATCTATCAGGATGTGACACAAGAATCCAGTCAAGCAAAGACTGATTTTTAGGAGTGACTCAAGTTGGTTTATACTACTACAGGGTATATGCAGGAATCCTGAGGTTAATTTCAATACCTTTTTAAGACTTTTTTAAGACCTTCCAAAAAAACTTTAAGACCTCATCGTCACTTTAAGCTTTCGACAGCAAGGCAAGGCAAGGCAATTTTATTTATATAGCACCATTCATACACAAGGCAATTCAATGTGCTTTACAAGAGAAATATATTAAAATAAAACATTAAAGGAACAATAGATCATTAAAAACAAAAGCTAAAAGCAAGACAATAAATAGTTAAAAACAGTGCAGAAAATGCATTTAAAAAGCAAACAGCAGCAACGCACCTTTAACTTTTTGCAATTGCAATTGCAATTAAATCTATGGAGCACAAACATATAACAGAACTCAGATAAGATGAGAAGGAATAAAGCTTGAAAGAATAAATTAAACCAAAGACAAGTTTATTAAAATACACCTTAGGTCATAACAAATAACATAGCTCTACAGCTCAACATCAACTATTCAAGGCCAACTTGCTGAAAACAACAACCTTATGGCTAGCCCCTTGCATGTGGGATTTAGGGCTGACCCAAAAAATTCGAAGCTTTGTTCGATCGGACGGGATTTGATTGTGAATTTTTTTTTTTGAATATTCTGCCTTTTTTTTTCTCCCGTAACGCAACACTAATCATGCCGTCCATTTACGGTTGTTGTTTTTTTCCCCTTTAGTCATATGTAAACTCAAAGAAGCAATGTCTGTTAGGCATATAAGATTTCATGCTCCAGTTCCAGTTGGTGTTTTTAATTGATTGATTGTTTTTGGTTGGTTGACAAATAAAGGCCGGCCCCATTAGGCCGAGTAAAGAAGTCATCTGGTCTAACTGTTGCATGAATTGCCTAAAAAAGTTTCACAGTAAATCAGAGAACAGGGATATTATTATTGCCACGGGTTATTTGAAATGGATAAAGGTATTCTTTACTGGTGAGTTAAGGGAGAATAGCTATCATGTAATTAAAAAAGAAAACATCTCCGACAAGGAAATAGAAAGCCTGACGCGCAATGAATGGAGACCTATTATGCTGCTTGAACACAGACGACTAAATTCTTTCAACAATGTGAGTCAAAATAATGATAAAATTGATTTTATTGATGTAAAATAATATGCTGATGGTGACATTTTCCACCGGTCCGCTGCGCTCCGAGTCTGGTGTCACATGCATGACACATGCTGCTCTGAGTCGCGCATCTGTCTGCTTGTGCTGCAGTGCAGTGCTAATCTTTTTCAGATAGTTCACTGTTGCTGGAGATGGATTTAAAATTAGAGACCATGCTGTTAAAGGACTCTGCTGGAGAGGAGAGTGGCCTATATATACTACCAATGGTTAAACATTTGTTTGCATGAAAAGTTACCTTAATAAATATACATTAAAAAAACAGAAGCTCAACAGCAGGAACCACTAGCTCAGTCACAAGATCAGAGGCGATGTATATGGCCACACCTCCGCCTCTGGAACATCTATCAGATCTATATAATACATAATTTGTAGTACTTAGTTCATTGTCAGTTATTCTACTATTGAGCCAGGTTTCAGATAATAATAATAATAATAGATTTTATTTATATTGCACTTTACATTAAAGAAATCTCAAAGTGCTACAAAGAAAGCATAAAAATTATGGTGAAGCATAACTAGTAAAAAACACAAACCAAACAATGAGACATAAATAAAAGGCTTGGGAAAGGCCTTTGTAAAAAGGTAAGTCTTTAGGCTGCGTTTAAAAGAATCCACAGTCTGTGGTGCTCTCAGATGGTCAGGGAGAGCATTCCACAGACTGGGAGCAGCTGAGCAGAAGGCTCGATCGCCCATGCTGTACAGCTTGGTTCTGGGGACCCTGAGGAGGTTGGCTGTGCTGGATCAGAGGGTGCGTGAGGAGGTCTGGGGGAAGAGGAGTTCCTTTAGGTAGGCTGGGGCATTTCCGTGTACACACTGGCGGGTGAGGAGGGAGATCTTATATTCAATCCTGAGTTCCACAGGGAGCCAGTGCAGTGATTTCAGGATGGGTGTGATGTGGTCATATTTGCGCACCCTCATCAGGATCCTAGCAGCGCTGTTTTGAATGTATTGGAGCTTGTGAATGCTCTTGCTAGGGATCCTGATGAGGAGCGCATTACAATAGTCCAGCCTGGAGGAGACAAAGGCGTGTACCAGTTTTTCAGCATCGGGCAGAGAGAGAGTGGGGCGGAGCTTGGCAATGTTCCTAAGGTGGTAGAAGGAGTTCTTACACAGATGCTTGATGTGGGTGTCAAACGTCATGTAGGAGTCCATTCTCACACCCAGGTTGGTGACTGCTGCGGAGAGTGGAATGACCTGACCAGCAAAGGTGATAGAGGTTATGGGGGATGATCGTACTTGATGCGGAGTACCGACCAGCATGGCTTTGGTTTTGGAGCTGTTGAGTTGTAGGAAGTTGTGATTCATCCACGCCTTAGTCTCCTCCAGACAGGTTGTCAGTGTGGCTGGTGATGGAGATGATGAAAGGGCTGTAGGGGGGGTCGGCTCTGTCCTGATGTTGAGCTGCGTGTCATCGGCATAGCAGTGAAATGACACGCCGTGCCTGCTGATGACACGGCCGAGGGGGAGCATATATAGGGTGAATAGGAGGGGGCCAAGGACAGAACCCTGGGGGACACCACAGGTAACAGGCTGGGTTAAGGATTTAGCGCCTCCAAAGGAGATGCACTCGGTCCGTCCAGCCAAATAGGACTAGAAAGGAAAAGGACACCGAGACCAACGGTGGAGTGCAGATGATCCAGGAGGATGGCATGATCCACTGTGTCAAACACTGCCGATAGGTCGAGGAGGACAAGAAGGGATGGACATCCAGCATCCGCCGCCATCAACAAGTCGTTGGTGACCCTTACTAGGGCTGTCTCAGTGCTGTGAGCTGACCGAAACCCAGACTGGAACTTCTCAAAGATGTTGTTGTCTCTGAGGTGGGTTTGGAGCTGTGAGGCAACTACCTTCTCCAGCACCTTGGAGAGGAACGGGAGGTTGGAGATGGGCCTGTAGCTACCGAGGGCTTCCGGGTCCAGAGTGGGCTTCTTCAGGAGGGGAGTGATGATGGCAGTTTTGAGAGCTGGCGGAACATGGCCAGCCTGTAGGAAGAGGTTTATGACACTGGTGATCAGGGGACCAATTGTGCCGATGTTAGCCTTCACCAGGGCTGTGGGGAAGGGATCCAGGGCACAGGTAGAGCTCTTCATCCTCCCGATGATGCGCTCAACCTCCCGCTGTGTGGTGTTGTAGAAACAGCAGAGAGGCTATGGGACGACAGCTGGAGCATGGGCGGCGGAGGAGCCAGGGAGGAGAGAGCGAATGCCATCAACCTTAGCTCTGAAGAAAGACATGAAGTCGTTGCACTGCTTCTCGGTGGTCACTCTGTGTACCTGGGTTTGGGGTTTGAGGAGGTTATGTATAGTAGTAAAGAGCTGTTTGGAATTGCCTGGGCTGTTACTGATGATTTTGGAATAGAACTTTGACCGTGCGTCTTTAAGGGCTTTGGAGTAGGCCTTTTGGTGTTCTCTGTAAGCCACTCGCTGGTGAACCAGGGGGCAGAGCGCGAGAATCGTCCTGGTCTTCACAGGACCATGGACATCCAGGAGGCCACTCAGGGTTGTGTTGTAGAAACCTACTGAGTCACCAACTGTTGAGAGGGTTGGAGGGGTGAGATGTTGAAGGTCCGAGGCCAAGGCATCCTGGTTGATGTTCTTAATGTTCCTGAAACAGATCTGGCGCTTGGGCTTTGAATGAGGGGAGGGGAATGGCATCTCCATAGACACGGCCATGTGGTCCGACACACCCAGGTCGTACACCAGCAGGTTGGCAATGGGGGCAGCAGAGTCAGTAATGACTATGTCAAGGGTGTGTCCCCTGGAGTGTGTAGGGGCGTCCACATGCTGTGTTAGGTTGACACTGTCCAGCAGTTGTAGCAACTCAGATGCAGAGTGGCAGAGTGTAATGATGTTAGGTTTATGTATGACAACCCAGGAACGAAGAAAGTCTATCTTAGGCTCCTTATATTCAAATGAATTATTTTTAATCCCTTGAATTCATCCATTCTGGTGGTAAAAACTAAAAATGGTGCTGTTATTGTTCAAACATCGCTGAAATACGAGGTTGTAATGATAGCAAGATTATTTTTTTTTTTACTGTAGACCAGACAGACAAGACACACAAACACACAAAAAAATGAAAAATAAATGAACAAAAAATATCCATCAAGAAGGCCCAGCAACTCCAGACACCAAGTTCCAGAGCATTTCTGCGAGTAAACCTAACTGTGTTAGTGCAGTCCATCAGTTAAACTCAAATCTCAGTCCACTGAAAAGAGAATGAAAGAAGAAAGCATAGCTCCAAAAAGTAAAAAAACAAAAACAAATCTGCATCACCATCAGTACATTCAAAAACGATAATCACTACTAGGGGCAAGAAAGCAGTAGTTGTCTCCAGACTCTATCGAATCAGGAAGGAAAAGGAAATGACGTATTCTGAACTGCAAAATGTAAACAAATAACAGAAAGAGACCGGTAGGAAGCTAACTGGTGTGTCCAAACAACTGGAAAACAAAAGAAAAAAGAAAAAGGTGACAACACCATCTTATAATCACACGTCACGGTGTCAAATCACGACATTTAAACAAGAAGAGTAGAGAAATGATACTGAAGGAGAAAGTCACTTTGTAGAACCTGGAACTTCTTTTGCTAATAATAGCCACCGAGCTACAGTTAGTATCTGCCAGCAGTAGCTACAGACATCAGCCTCACCTTAACGGTGCTTTGCTATCTGGGAGAATTTGAAGTAAACATGAAGACTGCTTCAGCATCTTTGTGGGTGAAGAATCGACGCTGTTTGCCATTGACATTAACACACAGCGTGGAGGAGTACCGGAGAAAGTACTCCAGGTTGTGTTCACGGAGCTTACATTTGACAGCATCAAAGCTCTGGCGCCTCCTCGTCAGGTCAGGACTAAAATCAGGATAGATGTAGATGTGCTTTCAATTGAACTCGAGATTCCTTTTCTCTCTAGCAAGGCGAATAATTTTTACCTTATCCTGGAAATTAAGCAGCTTAATCATGATGGTCCTGGGCCGGCTCGATCGCTTTGACGACCCGTCAGGGACCGCTGCTCCCTCTCAATGGTCGGAGGGCTGGGAAAGGCATCTCGCCCCAGGAGCTGCAGGATGAGCCGGGACATGAAGCCGTTAATGTCACTGCTTTCAGCGGACTCTTAGATCCCAATGAACCTGAGGTTAAAGCATCGACTTCGGTTCTCTAAGTCATCAACCTTATCCATCAGGTAGGAGTTATCATTTTCAAGTTGCTTCAGGGTGACCAGCTCTTGCACATTGTCCTCGTTCGCCCCAACATGTTGTTCCAACAGGGTGACTTGTTCCCCCAAAGTTGTCAGGGAGTTCTGAATTGTTGATAGACTACTTTGAATAGGGTCTACTTTGGCATCGAAGTCGGACAGCATGTCGTTCTTGCTCTGTTGAATAGCGTCCCACAATGTTTGTAGGGACATACTTTCCTCCATGTCGACAAGCACAAAAGTTACACAGGCCCAGCAGCAAAATAGAGTGTTTTAGACAGAGTCTTGATCAGTCAAAGTCAGAACAATTCAGATCATGAAGAATCGGTGACAACAGGAGGATACTTGAAGCCACTTTTGGTAGTGACAAGCAGACGAGCTTTCCACGCACGTTCACTCACGCTGCGGCCATCGTGATTGAAACGTCTGCCCCCTCGCTAGTTCACACCAGAAATATTAGTTGGTTAAACCAATTAGTGTTTTATTCATGTACAAGCCGGCTTAACTGTCATGCAGCCGCCCGCCAGTAGTGGGTACTACAAAGCCATCAGACAGCTGCCCTTCTCCCAGCTGTAATGCTCGAGTAGACTGGAGTTTTAAAACAGCAACAGCAGTGGGAAACTGGAGAGATGTCCTCTCGCAAAACCAGCTCAGTTTGGCAGTACTTTGATCTAGAAAAGGAAAACAGTGTAGGCTGTATCAGAAAGTAAACTGGCATGTAATCACTCAACTGGAGCAATACACAACCACATTCAACTGAAGCATTTGGACTTTAACCTGCATGAAACGATGGCTGCTGCTGCAAGCGTTCTCGCCACACTGACGCTGTGATCCGGTCCAGTCTGAGAGGATAACGCAGCACATTACCACAATGTTCAAGTTCACATTCATACTGCACCGCGCAAAGTGTCCCGTACTCGTACGGTGTTTAAAGTCCGACATGGTTATTTTCCATGTTATTTTGTACTGGCTGATTGTTTCTTTACTCTTACTTTTGAAATCAATTTATTTAATGATTGAATATTCCAAGTATTCTTTGAATTTCTTGTTTTTGATTACCACAGATCATTATTTCCATTTTTCCTTTCATACTTTATTAAAAAAAAACAACAGGTTTTGTATTACCACATTACATTAAATTTGTGTATTACCACAAGTTTACACACATGGGTCAAAAATTGTCATGATCCTCATCATGGCAGCCCCTCCCTCTCCCTTATGTGTGTGTGTTGTCATTCCCAGTCTGCATTACTCCTCCTGTGTTTCTCCCCCTGTTTGTTCTGTGTGTGTGTGTATGTGGGCGTGGCCTCCCTCCACAGGCAGTGCCAGGTGAACCCACTCAGCAATCAACCTCTCCATAAAGCCTCTGGATTCCTCCCTACTCGTCGCCAGATCGTTTCATCAGTCTACGTGGTAGTTTGTATCCTGGCTCCTCTGTGTTTTTGCCCTCGTGCCTTATTAGCTTGTGTAGCTAATGCCTCTGTGTTTCTTCCGCCTGAACTCAGATTGCTGTGCTTGCTTCGTGATCTCGTGTTTGCTTCTTCACTGTCTGCCTGTGGACCTTCCTGCCGCCGTCTGCTCTCCTGTGTTTCCCCTCGGAGTGAGTACGCTCGAGAAGACGGAACCTACTGCGCCGTGCCGCAGCACCGCCGCCATTACCACGTGGCGGACGCCACACCACAGACACTCTCACTCTCCTCCTCACCGGTGCCTTTACAGAACACCTCGGGATCCTGGGACTATGCTCCACCCCTCCCCTTCACACTTACCTGCACATTTGAACATTAAAGACTTGTTACTCACTGTGTACCTGTTTCCTGAGTCGTGCTTTTGGGTCCAGGCTTTGAACTAAACCTCAACAGAACGATCTGGCCATGTTGGACCCAGCCGACTCAGACTCAGGTTCACCGGTGATGAATCTGAGACATGCTGTTTCATCCCAAGAGATAATGCTCGGACATCATGACCAGACGCTGCGGGAGATCATGGACTCCCTCTCCAATCTTACCTCCAGTCTCGCTTGAGTTGAGAACCAGCTGCAAACCAATAATCCACCTGTGTTTAATCTCTCCCCAGCAGTAACAGTGGGCGCATTGCAACCCCGTGAGCCGTACGTTCCTGCCCCTGAACGTTACGACAGAGCCTTAGGTGACTGTCTAAGTCACTGTCTAAGTCTTTTCTTCTTTTCCAGTGTTCCCTAGTGTTTGAGTTACAACCACAGACTTATAGTACTGACAGATCCAAGATTGCCTATGGGTTGGGTTTGCTCACGGGGAGGGTTGCGACAGGGTGCGTCAGGGTTCTCTCAGTGCGACTAATTACTCAGTCGAGTTCCGTACTCTGGCGGCTGAACTAGGGTGGGACGACAAAGCACTTCAGAGCATTTTTTTGAAAGGACTAAATGAAACTGTTAAAGACTGTCTTGTGGGTAGGGCAGAGCCCAAGAGCTTACAGGAGCTAATCGCGTTAGCCATTAAAGTGGACAATAGGCTAAGGGAGTGACGCAGTGACAGAGCACAGGTTGTGAAGTCCCCTGGTACTGCTGCTTCACCTATTGCTCCACGTTGGCCTGTTGAATCTATTACTCCAAATATTAACCAGTCTGTTGCTCCCACAAGACAAGAGGAACCCATGCAGTTGGGACGTAACCAGCTAACCCCAGCCGAGCGCAGTCGGTGCTTCAAAGAAGGATTGTGTATCTACTGTGGACAACCTGGACATCAACTCACCGCCTGCCCACAACGTTTAAACCCAAGTCCTCACTAGTCGCAGCCGGGGTTCTGGTGAGTAGCACTGTGGTCCCTATGTTACCCCGTAAACGCATTAACATTGAAGCCTGTATTTTGCTAAACGGTGAAACCTTTAAACTGGAGGCTCTGGTTGATTCTGGCTCCGATTGCAATCTGCTTGATTCCCAGTTTGTTGAACAGACTCTGATTAACACCTTCCCCATTGATACACCTCTCGTGGCTAACGCATTAAATGGAGATTTACTGGCTCACATCACCCACCAAACTGAGACACTATCACTGTTGCTGGCTGGTAATCATCGTGAACAAATATCCTTTCATGTCATGTCATCCTCTCACGCCCCTCTAGTACTCGGGTTACCCTGGCTCCAGAAACACAATCCAGTCATCGATTGGGCAGCTGGTAAAATCACAAGTTGGAGTTCATTCTGTACCACATGTCTCAAGTCTGCTCTTCCTCCAAGCTCAAGTAAACCCAGTGCAGCCCCACCAGAACCTCCGGACCTCTCCTCTGTACCATCAGCGTATCACGACCTAGCTGAGGTGTTCAGCAAGCAATGGGCTCAATCATTACCACCTCACAGACCTTACGACTGGGCCATTGAGCTGCTGCCCAGAGCCCCTCTTCCCAACAGCAGGCTCTACAACCTCTCCGCACCGAAACGAGAAAGCATGGAGACCTACACAACAGACTCCCTGAACTCAGGTATCATACGATACACACTTGGTGCCGGGTTCTTTTTTGTGGGAAAAAAAAGATAAGACCCTGAGACCCTGCATTGATTATCGGGGCTTAAACAATATCACTGTCAAGAATAAATATCCATTACCCCTCATTAACTCTGCTTTTGAACCTCTCCATGGTGCTATGATCTTCACGAAGCTGGACCTGCGTAACGCCTACCACCTGGTCCGTATAAAAGAAGGTGATGAGTGGAAAACAGCATTCAACACACCCCTGGGACATTTCGTGTACCTTGTGATGCCGTTTGGGTTAACTAATGCTCCAGCCGTTTTCCAAGCTTTAGTTAACGATGTTTTGAGAGACTTCCTAAATCATTCTGTGTTCGTTTATCTGGACGACATTTTGATTTTCTCCCGCAACCTCGAGGAGCACATTGTGCATGTGCGACGGGTTCTGCAGAGGTTGTTGGAGAATAAGCTGTTTGTTAAGGGGGAGAAGTGTGAGTTTCACGTGACCTCTGTTTCCTTCCTAAAGTACATCTTGGAGAGCGGGCAGGTGAGGACAGATCCAGCGAAGATCCAGGTGGTGACTGACTGGCCCCAACCCAAGTCCCGCAAGCAGCTCCAGAGGTTCCTGGGCTTCGCGAACTTCTACCGGCGCTTCATCAGGAACTACAGTCAGGTAGTTGCACCATTAACCCAACTCACTTCTTCTTCTGTACCTTTTTCTCTGGTCTCCTGTGGCAGAGGAGGCTTTCATGGATCTGAAGAAGCGTTTCACCTCGGCTCCCGTCCTGGTTCAGCCAGATCCTGCCCGCCAATTTGTGGTTGAAGTCGACGCTTCTGACGTCGGTGTGGGTGCTGTGCTGTCCCAGAGAGCCGCAGGAGACAACAAGCTACATCCTTGTGCATTCTTTTCCAAGAAACTGTCACCTGCGGAGCGAAACTACGATGTGGGAAACTGGGAGCTGCTGGCTGTCAAGTTGGCACTGGAGGAGTGGAGACACTGGCTGGAGGGAGCGGAATCACCTTTCATGGTATGGACTGATCACAAAAATTTGGCTTACATTCAATGTGCTAAACGTTTGAACTCTCGCCAAGCCCGGTGGGCTTTGTCTTGATAAGGCGTCAGGCTTAACATTCTTGCTCTCCGTACTGACCCAGATCCTGGTGGTGGTTCCCAGGGTCGTTTGTTTGTGCCTGTCTCTGTCCATCCTCAGGTCCTCCAGTGGGGGCACACATCCCGGTTCGCCTGCCATCCTGGAGCCTTCCGCACCCTGACGCTCCTACAATGCCACTTCTGGTGGCCCACCATGTCTTTGGATACCCGTGAATATGTCATGGTACTGTGTGTGCCCGCGGCAAAGCGACCCATCGGCCACCTGCTGGACTCCTCCATCCGCTCCCAGTGCCCGGCCGTCCATGGTCCCACATAGCCTTGGATTTCGTGACCGGATTACCTCCATCCCAAGGTAAAGACACCATTCCAACGATTGTGGATCGTTTTTCCAAGGCTGTTCATTTTGTGGATCTTCCTAAACTGCCCTCTGCTGCTGAAACTGCGGAACTGTTGGTGGATCATGTGTTCCGGATTCATGGAATTCCAGCCGACATCGTGTCGGACAGAGGCCCCCAGTTTACATCTAAAGTATGGAAGGAGTTTTGCTGGGCACTGGGTGCTACAGTGAGCCTGTCATCGGGTTACCACCCTCAGTCTAATGGCCAGATGGAGAGGGCCAACCAGAACCTGGAGACCACCCTCCGCTGCATATGTGCCCGGAACCCAGCTTCTTGGAGCACTCACCTCGCCTGGGTGGAGTACGCACAGAACTTCCTGACGTCAGCAGCTACGGGTATGACACCATTTGAAGCCTCAATGGGCTACTTACCACCTCTCCCCCAGGAGCAGGAGATCACCTTGCCTTCGGTCCAGCTCAACCTGCGCAAGATCCACAGAGTCTGGAGGGAGACCAGAGCGGCTCTCCTGCGCACCCAGAACCAGAACCGGAGGTTGGCTGACCGGCGGCGTACTCCTGCTCCGGAGTACAAACCAGGACAAAAGGTTTGGTTGAATGCCAAGGACATTCCCCTCAGTGTGGCTTCTAAAAAACTGTCTCCCAGACTCATTGGTCCGTTTGAAGTTGAGTCAGTTGTTAATCCTTCTGCTGTTCGCCTCAGACTCCCTGCTTCTTGAGAGATCCACCCTACCTTCCATGTTTCCCAGTTAAAACCTGTCTCCACCAGTACCTTGTGCCCTCCTACTGTCGCCCCACCACCCCCCCGTCTCGTTAAGGGACACCCGGCTTTCACTGTCAGCCGCATAGTGGATGTTCGCCACAGGGGGTGTGGATACCAATACCTGGTGGACTGGGAGGGATATGGAACCGAGGAAAGGAGCTGGATTGTTCGGGGGCTTATCCTGGACCCCTCTCTCCTTGCTGACTTCTACCGGACACACCCCAACAAACCTGGTAGACCGTCTGGAGTCGGTCATTGAGGGGGGGGGGGTACTGTCATGATCCTCATCATGGCAGCCCCTCCCTCTCCCTTATGTGTTTGTGTGTCATTCCCTGTCTGTATTACTCCTCCTGTGTTTCTCTTTTAACTGAATATGATTTATAATCATAAATTTTAACTGATTTCTACATCATTCACCTGCAGTCCTGTGGAACTCCTCCTTGATGACCCTCACAGGTTTATGTCCAGGGAACACAACAAAAGAGTTTAATAGACGTTTCAGAGCTAGGGACACTTTTCTCATGGCTCTGCAGACAGTGGCCTTACTGATATATTCTGCATCTTTGATATTATACAGAAAACTACTGTTTGCAAAATAACGAAGAGCAACACAAAGAATCTGGGTAGATGAAAGGGTTAGGGTTAGGAAAGTGCACATCCACGGTTGGTGACATTGGTTATGTCACGACGGATGAGGTTATGGATATAAATGATGGACTGTGATGTGAAACGGTACCGATCAAATAGAAAATGTTCTGGAAATGATAATACGTCAATTCTGGGCCTGTGAGTAATCTCCCGACTCCCTCCTCAGTAACACTGCCTCTTTGTCCACAGGGTCCTCCAAGAATGGACATGCCATGGTCGAAAAAAGTAGATTTAGATTTAGATTTAGCATATTATAGGCCTACCAGAGCACCATGGGCCACCTCCGTGTTCTCCGCTTACATGAGTAGGTGCTGACCTCCTCCTTTTGTTTTGTTGTAGTACTGGATCACTTCTGGTTTCTTTTTCTGACTGCTGTCATCCACTGCTTTGTCATTATGCATGGTGCTCAGGAGGATAACTGCCTTTCCCTTCTTCTGCACATAGCTCACCATGGTCATGTTGCCATTGAATCCGAATTCCGAGCTATGAATCTCCCGTGATTTGGATGGTATGTCCGGCTTGAGGAGCTTTTTGTATGCACATACATAATTATGCAAACATGTTTTAACGCACAGCACACCTCAGCAAAAATGACTTCCGACATTGCATGACCCTAATCATCACAAATAAATGCCAAACCCTAACCTCTGAGTCAAATCTGAACCTTAAAACTGAATCTTAACCCTCAAAACCAGCCTTCAAAGAAGTGATGTCATCTAACACTCACTCACACACACACACACACACACACACACACACACACACACACACACACACACACTGACAAGCCACCTGCTCTCATGTAAATGACACTTCATGTTCTCATTGACCTGTTATAAATTCAGAAGGTTTGTTTGTGTGTGTCTTGGTGTGTGCTGAGGGAAAAATAACAGCGTACAACTCTGCTGGCTTTGCTGCTGAGATGAACAACTGGAAGAATTTTGTTTCGTGTGTGTGTGTGTGTTTCAACCACAGAACTGTCTAAAATGCTAATTGATGCTGCTATGTGCGACAGAATGAGAATGAGTTATGCAAAGATATCTCTGTAATTAAAGGTGTTTTTTGCCTGGATTCATTCTCTAAGGTACATAACATTTACATCCTTCACATAAATAGACACACACATTGATTGCACAGTAGGTTGCATTGAAGTTTTTCTGACATGGAATGGGAGAGATAAAGAGACAAAGGCTGTGTGTGTGTGTGCGTATGTGTGTGTGTGTGCGTGTGTGTGCGTCCTGAGTTTTCTGCCAAACAGATGTTCATCAGCATTTCAGAGTGTTCCTGTGAAGCCATTAGACTACATTACCAAGAACACACTAATTATGTAGGTGTATGGGGAACTGAAGGGAAGCACGCACACACACAAATACACACACACAGGCACACACACACACACACACACACACACCTACACACACACACACACACACACACACACACACACACACACACACACACACACACACACACATTCAGACAAATACAGTCACTCACACTTCTAAGGGTAAACTCAAGCCCTTTTCCCACTGCACAAAATACTGACTACCTCTTACCTCATAACTCCACATGTGTTCATTCATAGTTTTGATGCCTTCAGTGAGAATCTACAATGTAAATAGTCATGAAAATAAAGAAAACGCAATGAATGAGAAGGTGTGTCCAAACTTTTGGCCTGTACTGTACGTGTCCAGTGAGTGGACGTTCGCCAGAAGGCCGCTGGGAACAGCTGGTTTGATGGGGTTAGTGTCAAGCTAAGTCTAAAGCTAACCCCTCCGCGCTCCCCCCGTGTCCTGTCACAGCGCGGCTGATGTCTCACCGTTGGGACAGCTCCAGGCAAAACCACGGTCATCTCAGGCAACTTGATCTCACAGAAAAACGTGAAATGACCACAACCTCTTAACACCGCATTCAGCGGTGGCAGCACGTAATGAAATTACGTGCCGGTACCACAGAAACAATGCCAATGTAAAGTCAGTTAGGATCCTTGCCCATGGTGGACACACAGATTCCCTGATTCAACAATGTCCTGTATACACACAAAATATTAAAACGGCAAATATATTGCTCTGTTATAATTTCCCACCAAAAATAATAATAATAACATGATAGTTCGGCTGTACTAGATATTTGATATAGGCCTATTCAAATATTCAGTCCTAAAAACGCCATTTCTACAGTACTAGCTAAATTATCTGAAATTAACCATCATCCTTACTTTTTCTTAACATAGTTCATCTAGGTGCAGTGTCATTACTAGTTCGGCTTTACTAGACATTTGATATATTCAGTAGATGTATCTTTTTACTACTCTATTTTACAAAAAGCCGCAAAAAACCTACCGTCCCAAAAACGCCGTTTTTAGAGTACTATCTATAATATCTGAAATTATCTAACATCCTTGCTTTTTTTCTTAATGTAGTTCATCTAGGTGCAGTGTCATTACTAATTCGGCTAAATATTAGATATATTCAGTAGATCTATCGTTTTACTACCCTATTTTACAACTCTGTTTTGCAAGCCGCAAACCAACCTACCGTTCTAAAAACACCGTTTCTAGCGTATTAGCTAAAATATTAAAAATTAGCTGACATCTTTACTTTTTCTTAACATAGTTCATCTAGGTGCAGTGTATTTACTAGTTTGGCTTTACTAGATATTAGATATATTCAGTAGATATATCTTTTTACAACCCTATTTAGAACCCTACTTTGCAAATCAGAAAAACTAGAACTATGTTGTTCATATGTATCAAACTGCATGAAGTGATCCCAGGGAATTGTAGTTTTTCAAAAATATAAGTGTTTTTCTAGATTTGGAAGTTGTAAATACTGAATTGAGAGTACACTGTGGACTTCAAGGGGATGGTAAAGACACTTGCGTAATCAGATTTTAAATATCTAAATTCTAAATGGGTGAAAATTAATTTTATCCATATCTGACAGCATCCCCAGTTGTTGACTACACTCACGTGATAGTTGAGGTAAAGAGCTCTCTATAACAGCTGGTCCCATGTCTGTACCCCCTTTTGTTGCTGAGGTATAAGCCTTCAAACATACCCTGACCCTAACCCCGCTGGTTCTGTGGCGCTGGCTTGGAGTCCACTCTCCCTTGGTGGAGTGGAGGGTGGCTGGGTTGCTGGGGGCGGCCGTCTCCCTCCATGTGATGGTGTTTACTTTCTGGTTCTTCCGTGCTCAGCCGTATTTTTTTCTTCTTATTTATTTATTAGTGGCGTTTGGATTCGGTTGCAGCAGACGGATGGCAATCTGAAATGGAATGAAGCCCACACACGGCAGACAGTAGCTACAAAACAGTAGTGGAACGCGCCCCATCCGCCCACAATACAATGCTCTTAAAGCCCTACGCTATCAAAAGCTGGCAAAATACATTTATTTTATTTTATGGCCTTGACATTAACCTATCATACTGTTGAGTTATCAAGGACACTTCCGTGTTTTTGTGTGTATACGGGAATGTTAAAGATATCATTGAGGAAAACAAAGTTGACGTGACGTTATTGCATCAGGGAATCCGTGTGTCCACCACGGGAAAGAATCCTAATATAAATAAAGTTTACGTACTTACTTACGAATCGACTTTACATTGGCATTGTTTCTGTGGTACTGTCATAGAATGCAGAATGTTGCCTTGTTGATTAAGCAGTGATTTATGGTAAGCATCACTCATGCCACTTGTTTTAAGGTTAATGTTGCATTGCTGATCTTGTTAATATTTAATGGTGTGTTGTGTTGTGCTGTGCGCTATGAAAGCGATGGACAATGGCCTGAATGACTCGCCATGATATGGTGGGCTGGTGCATTTACCTGTCTTTCACAAACTCTTCCACAAGGACAACAAAGGCGCATGTTGCTGATTTGGCACACCTGCCGAACCTGATTACCACAGCGACCTCATTTGCTGGTTGTTCCTCCCGCCAAGTCTCCGGAGGCTCGCACCCGAGGAGGCTGAGTCGGTTTGCTGCGGAGAGCTGCTGTCCTTCATCGCGTGGATTCTTCTCGCACCACTGCGGATGGCATCGTCTCCCCTCGTACTGGAAAAGCTGATCCTAAGACTGCTGTGTCAACGCTCACTATTCTCTTAATTAAGGGAAATAGCAAATTCTCCTCCATTGAGTGTATGTGTGTTAACTCCACCACGAATTTCTAAGTGTGTCTGAGTCCTGCTTGTGTGTCGAGGGTGCCGGATCCAGAGGGCGACGGTGGCGCAGAGACGGCGGCAGTATAACCTTTTGATGGGCACGAGTAACAGCATTTTAAGGAAAGTGATCACTCAGTATCGCTAGCCATTGTTGAGTTTGCCGGCAATGGGACAGGCCGAGCACTGATTTTACTCTTCTCCCCTGACAGCGGAAGATCGGCCACGCGGAGGTCCCGGCGCTGGATCCTACAGACTGGACTGCAGTGGGTCGACGGCCCGCCGAAGCGGGTTCCCTTGGTGACGGGCTCAAGGGAAACACGGAGCAACTTTTGAACTTCAGCGGAATGGACTGGTACCTGTGAATCCACTACCCCTGTGAACTGTAACTGACTGGCCAGTGTTTTTATTCTGTTTGTTTCTAAACAAATTCATTTAAGTGCATTTTAAAAGATTTACAAATAAAAAGAGTGTATTTTTCATAAACATTTTCCTTGTCTTCCTCACTGTGTTGGTGTGGCCGGGAATCTGAACCCGAAGTAAATCAAGGTTAACAACATTAGTATCTGTTACAGTACCAGCACGTAATTTCAACCCATTACGTGCTGCCACCACGGAATGCGGTGTTAAGAGGTCGTGGTCATTTCACGTATTTCTGTGAGATCAGGTTGTCTCAGGGCTTAGCTCGACGTAGTAGGCCAAGCTTGCCATCCTGAGCCCTCTCGGTTGTGGCGTTAGATCTCTGCAGCGGTTTCTAATGTGTAATAGAAATTCCCGACTGCAGAATTTGCTTCTTGTTGCACCATGTTTACTTCGCCAGTGTACACAGGGGCTGCCACCATGTTGATTCAAACTTCGAGGCAAACTAAAAATACCTGTCCAGCAGAAACTCTGCGACCGTCTCGTCCCTTTTTAGCACAGGATGAAGCTGCATCAGTCTTCGGCATCGCTTGAAAGCAGAGCCGATGTTGACCCGAGTTTTGGCTCTTGAAGCATCGAGTTCTTACGCGAGCGGTTACGTCAGTCGGTGGCCTCCACGTGGGGAAGACAGAAAGGACAGGAGAAAACGTTTCTTAGAACCACATGAGAATGATGTAATTATGAGTTTTTATTTCTGGTGGAATTCACTTACATTTTAGTGTGCCATCAGCTTATTAATAGCATTTTAACCTAACCAAAGAAAAGAGTACAATTTCCAGAAATTGTTGCTTTAATCTCCACGAGGAAAAAGTCAACAGGCTACTTTATCAATCCACTTTTATCATCCACTGCCATTAATATTACGTTACAAACAAGCCCAGAGCAAATTGTCACTAACAAGTTGAAACAACAACAACTGTTTATGTCTAACAGTTTAGCTCAGTTTTCTATGTAACTTAACACTTACTGGTGGTAACGCGACCTGCAGGAAGCAAATTTCCTCAGCAGTAGAGGAAGGAGCAGAGAGGACAGGAGGACTGATACTGACTGATCATTCTTTTAAAACTAAACTCAGTATTGTGATGTCAGGAATATAATTTTTTTGTATTGACATTTTAGATTTGTTTAAAGTGAGATTAAGTTTATATTGTGACTTTACTGTTTTAATATTACTGTTCATATTAATATTACAACATTTAGTCATAAAATATTCAGGTTTATTCCAGCTGTGAATTTATTCTTTTAAAGAAATAATTCCTTGTGAAATTTATAGTTTTAGTTCTCTGAGAATCTCTTTCACATACTAACAAAAACTGGTATTGTAACTGAAATATACCCAATTGAATTGATATCGGCCCGAATTGAATCAAATTGGAAATTGAAATGAATCAGGACCTTGTGAATCGAAATAGAATTGATTCAGGAAATCAGTGGCAATACCCAGCCCTAGTTACAATAAAATTAAATAAAGAAACTGCTGTCATAATAAGCAAAATAAAGTACTGTTGTAATAAAGTTAAACAATACTGTCATAACAAAGTTAAATGGAGTACTATTATAATAAAGTTGAAATAAGTATTAAATAAAACAAAGTGGAACCACCAGTGCTTTTATTTTGAAGCACTTGGCTCGTCTCATGCTGGTAGTGTTAATGTTTTTGCTGTACAAAGTTAAGCTGTTGTTGCTGCACCTTTAAATGTAAGGATTTACTTGCTGTGAGCTGGAAACACACTAACAGCTCTCCAGTTCATATATTAACAGTATTTGCAAGTTGCACTGGTGCTCCATGGTTGCAAAACATGACCAGATAGTTGCGGTCTGGAGCCCTGCAGGTACTTCCTCTGCTCATGCTATCGTTAAACTGTTAACGTGGTGCTGTTAAACATGATAATCTTTTTGCTGGAGGCTGAAAAACAACAGCTCTCGAGTGCATGCATTAATATATCCACACTAACGTGGATACATTTGAAAGGCATCTTTGTCTGTGTTTGGCCCTTCCATTCACACTTAGCTGTTGTTCTTCTCCCCAAATCAGAGCCTCTCTGAAACACTACAAGTCCATGAATCTGAAACCCCACTCTTCATGGTCATTAAGAGAAAATGGAGCTTCTCAAAAATGCCAATGTTACAGACACGGTGGGGTACAGAAGAGAATCCAGCTCTGTGTCACCGCCAATTCTCGCTGGTCTATCATTTTGAATGCCAATAAATACAATCACATGATACAGCTGTTGTCGATTGCATATCATTTATGCTGTAAGACAGCCTTGTAGCATATTAGAGTGGCTGGTTTTCCTCCTTTGTTCAGATGCATTGCTGCCAATGGGGTTTGACGCTGCAAATGCAGTACTCAAAACTTAAAATAATTTTACTTTAATGGTCTCTTATTCTCTTCACATAGTTCTCTTTTCACACAAATACCACATACAAAACACAGTTTACCAATAAAACATGTTGCTGCTGTGTTGCCTCATGAAAATGTGAAAATATTGTATGCAGTGGCACATTTCTTTTGACTCCAAAATCAAAATGCAATCACAAGTAAACACCAATTTAGTTACCTGAAATATGAATAAAAAGAAGGGACTGAAAGTAAGATGGGAATATCTATGGAGGTGCAAACAGCTGCACACCTTGTTACAACGTCATTTTGGAAGAAAGCATCAACTATCTTGCTCAAACAACATGTTCAACATTTCATAACCCTTTAAACTCTACAGTAGAAATGGTCTGTGTGGAAGCGAAAATCGGTGCCTGGATGTGGGCCCGAAGGCTCCCGACCTTGTCCTCTACTTCTCTTCAAATCGTCCTCTCTGCGTCAATTTAGTATCTTAGATTTGTCTGGCTGGTACTCAGAGAAAATACTGGAGACCAATGGAATCTGGTGCAATCGAGTTTAATGTGTTCACAGGCTTCAACACATACAACTCATGAGTCAAGCTCCGGAGCAGGACTGAAAACTCTGTCTGCGTTCTCCATTTTATTTCCATTGGCGGCAAGCTTTTTCTTTTTAGCCCTCATCATCTGAATACAAACTTATTGGTGGCAGGTTCTTTTGGCCCTTGTTCAAACATGACCTAATCTTTGGAAGTTCCCAAACTCTCCCACCATTAGCTTCGGGCCTGGTTTTACTTTATTTTTTAAAAACATATGAAACTTGGGGACTTTCGCTATAAAATCCCCTATGACCTCATGCAATATGACTTTAGAGTGAGTGTGTGTTGTTGTTAGGCAGTACAGAGTATGGTATGTGAGTGTGCTCTCAGTGTGTGAATACATGACTGGTGTGCTCTCAATATGTGGATACATAAACTTGTACAAAGGTGTTTTGTCACACATGAATGCATAAAACAGTGTTATAGTGACTTATACATAAACCATTATTATTTGAACTTTTCAACCTTAATCAACTTATGTAGTATACCATTTTACCTGATTATTGTATAGATCTTACACTACATCTGCTAGTGCCTAAGTTTGCGATGGGATGTCTTTAAATGCTTCACGTGCTTCTCTCTGCCATTGGCCACTGTGCGTAGTGTTACATTGTCATTGTCAGTTTTAATTAAAAGGTGAAGCATTTTTTTTGAAAATGAAAACTTGACATGGCTTTCATAGTTATTGTGATTTCCTTTTCTTTTCTTTTTTTGCCAGCCAGCAAATACTGCTCATAAGTCTTAATAATTGTGTTATGGTTTCATACAATTACTCATAACCTTTTACAGTCCTGTCATTTCAGTTCACCTCACTTGTGGCAGGCCTTGGGTATGATAGTTTATAAAGGATTCAAATTTCAAAGAAGTCATCAACCATCTATATGTGTTTAAAATAGCTGCAAGAATTCAAGAAGCAAGAATTCTTTTTTAATTTTAGCCTTTAATTGACAGACAGTTAACCATGAAAAGGGGAGAGACACAGAGGGAATGACAAGTAGCAAGGTGCCACAGGCTGGAGTCAAACCCGGACCGCTGCGGGAAAAACTTTATATACGAGATGCTTGCTCTAACCACTAAGCCACCAATAACACTAAAGTTCACATGTGGTCTTGTCAGACTGCCAGGTAAAAGTTGATATTCCCTGAGATAAGCTCTCATTGTTTTCCTTTTGTGCAACGAGTAATTTCCTTCAGTAGGCTACAAACTCAAATGATGACATGACTAACTGTACACATGTGATAAGGCACCCCGTCTTGTTTGTGCACCCTGTTCTTGCTGCGGTCAGATCACCTGTATCTTACCCGGATACAGCAATGCTATTTTCTGATTGGCTGATAGGTAGCTGTATGTTATTCTTTGATTGGCTGGTGGGTAGCTGTGTCTTATTTTTATTGGCAGCAATGTGGCAAGCTCTTGTTGAGCTCTCTGGTAGCCACAGCGTCTTGCAACACGTTGCACTGCAATTACAGCGATGTGACTTGGTGGACATTATCATTATAATTTTTTTATGTGTGAGAAATACCAGGTGTGAGAGTGTGAAAAAGTTAAAATGCATGTGTCACACTCTCAAAGCATGAGACTTGAGAGCCCTGTATTCACAGCGTGGCTTCATGCTACTGGAGCGGTCACTTCTGCCTGTTTGTAGCGCTAGCCAGCATGAGCCCTCCTGCTTGTCCCACCACGATCTTTTCATCCCGGTGTCGCTAGCCACCACCACACCAGGCCGACCGCAACTTGCTGTGCAGGATCACAAGGCTAACAGACCATTAGCCCCTTGGAAGCCCCTCTTCTCTCCACACTATTAGTGTGTTTCCGCTGCTATGCTGTGGATTACCCCATGGATGGTGGGGTGCACATCGCTTCTTATTTCCTGGATACCTGGCTCCCGGCTGCAAGCTAACGCTAGCCTTGTGCTGGTGTTCACTGACTGGACCATGCCACAGAACTCTGACTCTACAACAACTGCCAGCGCCCGGACTGCATGGACAGTTTCACAGAAGTTGGAATACAACACCGAAGTGGTCCTCCACACAGAGGCTCTGGCTGTGTGTTTTCATACAACTTCATGTCCCCAAACTCCATTCCGTCTCTATGGTCCTGGCGCACCCCAACTTCCTCATTACGTCATCACAACAAACAACAACATGTGAATCTGTCCAATCTCTGTCCCCTTCCTCAGTCCTCACAATTTATCACAAATTATACCATGGTCTGGGTGAATTCTCAATTCTGATTGGCTGCAGGGTGTCCGTTAAAAGGTGTTATAGGACAGCTAAAAAGACGTTCCAGTCAAATTGCCTGATGACTGGTTATAAATTATTGCGCTGGCTCGACTGCTAGTTTGTAACCATAGCAACAGAGACTCAGAGCAGAGGCAATGGATTACAACGGGCATCATGAGTGATTTTATCGTTTCATTTAATTTATTTGGTGAATTTGATCATTTTGATGACTGGGATGCAAAAGAAGAGAGGATAGAGAATGAAAAGAAAAGGGAGAAACAGCACAAGGAGTTGTGGGTCTTCACCAATCACAGCCTCCAGAGCACAGCTGTAGGTCGGCTCTGACACCGGCCTGGAAACTCGTCAGATCATGACCGTCACGGGTCACGGGCGCTGACGGAGCCCAGTAAGCCTGCAGGCTTACTGGGCTCCGTCAGTGCAGGAGAGACGAGACTGGAGCAACATCTTGTCGTCTCCAAATGTCCCAACAAGCAGTGCTCAATCTGTCAATCTCCGTCCTTCAAATGCCACTATGATGGACATAACCATATCACTTTCAAATTTCACTATTAATGATGATGTAGCATTTCATTTTAAATAGGAAACAATCGTTAATTTGTCAATGTCTTTATATGATTTAATCTCAACTACTAGACTATGTTTATGAATTATTTGTTGCAATTAAAATCAATTTTGACTACTATTTGGATGTTGATTATTTGAAACAAATTTTCTTGGGCCTATAAATGAACGCCAATGAATCATTAAAGTAATATCTCAAGTTGTTTTTTGCACATCATCCTCTGACCACCAGAGTCTGTAACACACAAGCGTTAAGAAGTGCACTGGCTTTCTGAAATAATCATCTTCTGAATAATATCACGTAACGTTTAGCCATCATCTCACTTCCCTTCACTGATCAGAGTCGCTATGCTCTCTACGCTGCGGCCACAGCGGGTTTCCATGGCAACGCCTGTGAACTACAAAAATTAAATAGTCCGCTCAGCTGTGGCTTGTGAAAAACTCTTGATTTTAACTGTATAACACATTAAAGCATAAATAATTGATTTAATATGCATTTCTTTGGTAAGTGACCATGGTATAAGCGGGATAATGCCCTTCGAAGTGTCCATTATCAGAAATGAATGGGCTTTGCGTCGGACAGTTCATGCCTCCGCGTCGTCCATTCATTTCTGATAATGGACACCTCGTCGGACATTATCCCTTACGCAACGTCACCTGAAACTGGCCTTGCTTAACACCCCCCTCACTTAACAATAAAAGCCTCATTCTGAATGAATTCATCACTGATTATAACCTGGATTTCCGCTGTCTCACCGAAATCTGGCACAAACCCCTGGAGTATTTCTCACTCAATCAAACCACCCCCACAGAATACACATATATTGATCAACCTCGCCTCGAGGGGCAGGGCAGTGGTGTTGCCGCTGTTTACAGAAAGGACATTAAAGTAACCACCATCCCTATTCCTGCCACCCATTCATTTGAACACATCTCCTTCAAACTCTCTGATCCTTCTCCTTTAGTAACAGCCATTATCTACTGCCCCCCAAAGCAAAACCCTTCTTTTCTATCTTACTTTCAGATTTTCTGACCCAGCTATGTGCCATCTCACCTTTCCTCCTCCTCTGTGATTTTAATTTTCACATTGACAACATTAACTGTAAATCTGCCATAGATTTCCTGGAACTGCTGCAATCCCTCAACTTCAGACAACATGTCAACTTCCCCACTCGCAGCCGCGGTCACATCCTGGACTTAGTTTGCTCGGCTGGTCTTACAGTGCATCACCTCTCCAGCCGCAACTTCCATATCTCTGACCACTTGGCAATCACCTTGGACACTGACATCCCTATCCCTCAACCAACTAGCTCCTCTCAAAACTAAACGGTCTCATTCACACACTCAGCCCCCCTTGTATACTCCTGAACTCCACCAAATGAAATCCCATAAGTGCCAGCTCAAAAGACTCTCCATGAAAACCGGATCAACAGTACATCTCCAAGCCTATACAGACTATCTTCAACAATACAAAAGTCCACCTACTACTCACAGCTCATAAACTCTGGCTCCACCAATCCCAAGGCCCTCTTCTCCACCATAAACAAATTTCTCAAACCCTGCGACAACACCTCCACATCCTTCACAGTTGACAAGTGTAACTCTCAATCACTCAAACTGGCTGCTGTCACCCCGTCCTCAAAAATCCTGGACTCAATGCCGATGGCATGAATATCTTTTGACCCATCTCATATCTCCCCTTTCTGTCTAAAATACTGGAACACGCAGTTGCCTCCAAACTAAAAGCCCACCGCTCCTCCAACGACCCGTTTGAACCATTTCAATCTGGCTTCCGCTCACAGCACAGCACAGAAACCACCCTCCTCAAAGTCACCAATGATCTCCTCCTCTCCTCAGACTCTGGTCATCATCGGTCCCAAATCCCTCACCAAAACCTCTCACAACTTCTGCCTCACCATTGACAATTCAACTCTGCATTTGTCACCACACATCGGCAACCTCTGAGTCATTTTCGACAATAACCTCTCTTTCGGAAAACACGTCAATCACATCACCAGTACTGCCTTCTTCCATCTAAAAACATAGCTCGACTCTGCCCATCACTCTCCCCTTCTGCTGCTAAAACTCTCATCCATGCCTTCATCACATCCAGAATTGACTACTGCAACAGCATTCTCTATGGAACACCATCCAAACTAACTCAATTAGGTTCATTTTGTCTACTCATTTAAATAGTATAGAGGTTTTTCTTTTTTCAGACAAAGAGATTAGGAGATGTTGCTTTATCTTGACATGTCTCGACTGTCAACTTAAGTCTTAAGTCAAAAGTGTCATCTGACGTACGTCGTGACATGTCTTTATTAGCTGGTGTTTCCTTGAAAGCATGACTGGCCTGGCAATCCAACAGATCTGCCAGGCTGGTCATGTGCCCCGCTGCCCGATGGTCTCTGGAGGAGAGAGTTCCAGGTGTGCAACAGCATGAAAGCCCCCTCATCCCAGTTGATGGTGTCCCTGGCCCGCTTCCTAATCTCTATGGCCTCCTTAATCCAATGTCTGAATGTGTTGCTTTCTGACTCGATGACCTTCGCGTTGTCCCAGTCCATGATGTGATTGTTTCTCTTGCAGTGATCTGATATGGCTGATTTTAAGTTTTCCTGTTCTGCTTTTTCTTTTTGAGATCTTGTGAGTCATCCTGCTGTTTTCTTTTCACATTCTTTTTTATGTTCAGTTTTTCTTGTATTAAAGCTTCTCCCTGTTTCTCCTATGTATGTTTTTTCGCATGTCTTGCAAGTTATTTCATAGATTACGTTGCATTTGTTGTCCAGGGCTATTCTGTCTTTTGGATGAACTAGCAGTTGTCCGAGTTTTGTGTGTGGTTTGACAGCTGTGTGTACTCTGTGTTTTTCATTGTCCTTTGTATGCGTTCAGTTATCCCTTGGATGTATAGTATGGTCACTGTGTCTTTGTTGCTGTTGTGTAAAATGGGTATTAACTGCAAAATGTGATTAAATATTAATCAGCAGGTACTCATCCACATATTTCAATTAGGTATGGAATATAGCCTTGAATTAATGCACTCATTCACGCATCTAGCCATGTATTGAATGTATATCACTGTGATTAAATGTTTTTAAAAAATAGAGTAAGATTAGGCCCGAACATATTGGAAGGAGATTATTACACATTATGTCCATCTCTTATACTGCATAAACCTTGTTTTAAGTTGTCATGCATGAGTATAAACATGTATTAAGAGTTTATAAAGCCTTATAAGTGCATTTGAATGTTATATGAATGTGCTTACAATGCATTATAGATATGATCTTCATAGAAAGTGCTATCACAACAGCCTTTGGCAGATTACATCTATGACTGATCAAATCACTATTATACCTGTACAGTTGCCTGGTAACAGACACAAAAAGTGGGTAGGTATCAGAGGTTAGCCCTGCTGGGGAGTGGGAGTGACCGGTCCATTCAACCCCCACTCTTTACCGGATGATAGCTGTAATAAACAATTTTGTTGATCACTAAAGGAAAAAGGAGCAGCAGGAAGAGTTTGAACTTTTTTTAGGTTGTTGTAGTGTTTAAATATGTGAATTTTAAACACTTTACTTACACACACACACACACACACACACACACACACACACACACACACACACACACACACACACACACAGTTTAGCAAACATTGCACTGACTTCCATCCCTACCCTAGAGGGCTTAGCCTGACCTTAACTATAACCCCAATTAAGACATAAACCATCTTACATTGTGCTGACAGACTGTGCAGTGAAATCGTGTTTGGGACACACATCGTGTCTCTGGTTTGACAAGCCATCCCCGGTCAACTGGTCCAGATTTTGTCCCCAGATGTGACCAATGACAGAAACTGACGCACGAATTCCCACAAGATGGCTAGTAGCCAGCGAGAGAGAGAAGTGCTAAGCCCTGCTCATCCCCCTGTGATCTGCCTGAGAGGCAGCTATGGATTCCTTTATACCTCCCTTAGGCAGGGATGATTGATCTGAGACAACAAGGGAGGCTGAACGTCCCCTAAAATTTTATAGAAGAAATGGTTAAATATGCACCATTTAATTTACATTAAAATAAGAATTTACATTGCATAAAACGTGCGCTAGGATGCATTTAACATCATGACTATGATGTTCAAACGTCAGCTGTTTATTACCAGTTTCATGCAGCAAAGCGAGATGGTCATTGGATAAATGTGACAAAATTGTCACTTCCAGGGAGGCTCAGCTTCCCTGGGACCTAACGGAGCCGAGGTGGGAGAGGACGCACAGTGTATGCATGATGATTGGAGGAATTGTCTAAAAGGATGAACCCCTTTGTGATTGACATCGCTTTTGAAAAACACACCTACATCGTTGTATTTCAAGCTCAGTCCCATGTGGATATTTGCAAGTGGAGTCTTCTGACAGAGTGCTGTCCAGAGTTCCTTATTTCCATAAGCGATATAGCTCATTTTCACTATTTGTACAGACAGTTCAGGTGTTTAAACCCATCTGAAAATCTTTGAGGTGTGTTTTGCTGTGGTTCTATGGCATGAGAATGTAGGGACATATCGATGTATATTCTCAGCCAGGCCAATTATTATCCTGTCCCCTAACTGACCCCGATCAGGAGAAAGACAGTCCGTCTGTCTCCAAGGACATCATGTGAAGACTATTCAAATCAGGACATTAACTAATGAAGGGGGGGGGGGGGGGGGGGGGGGGGGGGCTTCCTTTTTCACCCTGAGGTACTGAGTTTTATCACCAACTCTGCTTTGAAAAACAATGCACCCCTTGATGACCACATTCTGCCACTTACATGTGACTCTGGGTAGAGACAAATGTTCTATTGCGACAAGGACTGAAACGTATGTGTCAGATCCGTGTGCCTCTGTATTACCGTGTAACATGCTTTGACTTGAACATAGCATGGTCAGGTTCTGATATGAATGGTTCTTTGTTAAGACCAAAAGTTAAATGTTAATTTCAACTCCCTAACATGTAGCCATATTGCCACCTCGTGGCAGAGTTAGGAAGAGTTACCGTAAAGAAGTCCACTTTATATATTTAATGAAGATATAATTAGGTAGTATTAATCAACTTGTTGCATGACTATGTGTTCCTTCATTGTGTTTATCATTATACATTGTCATTGAATTAATCAGAGTGTGTGTGTTTGATGTAGGCTAGCTGATATCATGGCATAATGAGTGTATTTTGATTTAATATTAATCTGTGTGTTTAATTGGATATTAAGAAATAATGTGGACCATAGTGGGAATAGTATGCGTCACTCGCGCGTAACATATTAGAGTATACGGCCTCGTATCAGGAAAGAACTAAAGTTTTCCTCTGATTAAGATCTTAAAGGGATATATTCTTCATCACAAGGAAACCTCCCCTTTGGATCAGGATCGCTGCCCACTTTTTTACCTAGTGAAATACCCGGGCGCCGCCTGCTCTCATTCTCGTGTTTCGCCCTCTTGTGTTTTCCCTCTTGTGTTTTGCTCTTGATTCTTGTTCTCTCTTGTTTTTCGCGCTCTTAACTTTTAACTGTTGCTTCAATTTTTCCCTCGTTTTTGTCTGCCGTATTTGTTCACATTTTACCTTTTTAGTAGTGCGTTATTTCTTTTATTACGTTTTTAACACGTTTATGCTCATGAGCAAAGTTATTTTGAACTTTGAAATTTTATCGATCCAGTTTTCTTTCATCTTCAGTGTTTTCAACATTTTTACGCGTAGTAGTAACTTTGACATCAATAGCGAACGGCCAGCGATATTGTTGTCACATTATTATAAACGAGTAACCAGAACGAAGCAGACCGGCACCTGTCGACCACCTCTTCGCTCCAGATTCCTTGGAACTGGCCACTGGCCACAGGGTTCTCCATCCAGCCCAAAGGCCTCCCGCAGCATGGACCAGCGGGGTACCCACTGGACATCGTGAATTCAACCGCTCCCTCGGCTGTGAAACGGCCGTGCCATTCTGCTGGAAAACCCCGGAGCAGCTAGCGATAGTCCAGGGACCCCGACGAAGCTCCACCTGTGATCACCGCTGTTGAAAAGTAGGCCCAAAACTTCCATAATCTGAGCTAACCGCTATGCGGTGAAGAGAGAGGTCAAACAGGAGGCTTAGTGAAATTATCCCGATTGTAATTTAGGTTTCATTAGGTCTAATTGAATGGTTTTGGGCATTACTCAACTCTCTCAACTCAACTTTATTTATAGAGCACTTTAAAAACAACCACAGCTGAAACAAAGTGCTGTACATAAGTAAAAACATAAGACAAACAATAAAAACAATAAAACAATAAAACAGTAAAACAAGAGCAGAGTCTCATGCTGGTTTAAAAGCCAAGGAGTAAAAATGGGTTTTAAGGCTGGTTTTAAAAACGGACAGTGAGGGGGCCAGTCTAATGTGGACAGGTAAATCATTCCACAATCTGGGGGCTGCCACAGAAAAGGCTCTGTCCCCTCTGAGCTTCCACATAGACCTCGGTACATCCAGGAGCAGCTGATCAGCGGTTCCCGTTTATCACAGGCCGTCTCAGTGTTACTCTCCCACTATCGCCGAACTAAACAAACCAAACGAGTGTTAACTTTTCATTTCATTCATATATATTGTTAATTTGTGTTGTGTTATATAATCATCATTTGCTATTCATTTACTCAGTGTTATCCATTTAGTTAAATAAATCTTCATTTATCGCCAAGTCGTTGTCTGTGATGGTGTCTTGTGTACAGGAGCTGAGAGGAATCATAACCCAGATATTGAGATTGATTCATTATTGATAAGCGTGCTGACGAATTAATAAGTAATTTACGGAGTTATTAATTTGATTAGTCACTTCCCTCCTTAGGAGGGTGGTGCCCCAAATTCATTATTACGAGTGTAAATATTCTAAAAGAGGTATTTCCCCTACATTGTGGTTGAAAAACGGCTTCAATTAAATGTTCCTTTTGTAAGTTACTGCCTCGTTACAATACAACAAATTTTATGATGTAAACTTAAAGTGAGCTTCCCCTCTTTGAAAGACCAACAGCCGCCACTGCCCTCAGGGTAACACTTGGTTTGAATAGTCCACCTACAGATAGTTTACAGCAGGGGTATCAATCTCATTTTAATTCATGGGCCACATACAGCCCAGTTTGATCTCAAGTGGGCCAAACCAGTGACACCATTACATGATAACCTATAAATAACAATACCTCCACATTGTTCCCTTTCTGTCACTGATATAATTATAACATAATACCATAAAAATGCAAGCACATCCTTTCAAAGAGCAATTATTAAGAATATTCAGACATAACATATTTATTTTGAAATGTAATTAACACCTGTTAATATATAAAATAAAGTATATATACAAATATAGTGTTGTTATAGGACAAGCCCAAAAAGACTTAATAAAAAATTTGATCAAGAACCAGAATGCATCTACAGTAATTTGGGAAACAGCAATATGGCTCTTACTTTGACGAATTTACTGTTTATCAGAGCACGAATGAGACACAATTAGCTTAAAACGGCAACTTTCCATCTCTGTCTCTTTACCGTGTCCTCCTGCAGCAGCATCTGGAATGAGCAGGTCGTGATTGCAGTGGTGCAATGTAACTAAGTACATTTGCTTAAGTACTGATACCTCTCTTTTACACCATCTCAGAGGAAAATATTATATTTTTCACTCCATTATATTTTTCTGACAGCTTTAGTTACTTTTCAGATTCTAGGTTTTCATCCCCTTCCTGTCCCATGAAAAGCATGTATCTTTAGACGTGTTGATGTTGAGTGTTTGCCATAAACTGAAGAATGAGAAAATTCTCCTCCTTCTTAAGCTAAATAAACTCTTTACAAACCCTCTTGGATCAGCTGGAAAAGTCATTGTCACAAAGCTGCAAACAAGATTTTAGAGATACATGGTTTTCATAGGGCAGCCAAGGTACAAACATATGATGATCTTATAGAGTAGAACTGCTGTAGATTAAACTACCCAACAGTATATAAAGCAGTTAAAATGAGCACAACTACAAACATCTACAGCAGTAAAATGCAACATTACCGTAGCAGGAACTCCTGTACAAGAGTCCAGACCAGCCTTCATATTAAAATGGACAAGATTAGCCTGCTTGTTCACGTACAGTTACAGTTAGGTTCTTCTGCTGGTTCTGTGTTCTTCTCATTTTGTGTTTGTGATTCAATAAGGCTATTTTCAGGGCTTCTTCTCTTATGAGGGCTTTGAAGCCTCCTGTAAGTCCTCCTGTACTTCTTATCAATGTCCGTTTTTCACACTTCTTCAACAAATAACATCAGATACACCAAAACAAAGCAATTGTGGGCAGGGCCGTAGCCAGGGTTTAGAAATTAGTGAGGTCCAGAATTTGAAAAGGAGTGGGGGGATTTGGCCCAGCTGTAGAGAATGTTCACATTAAGTGACTAAAAAAATATATACATTTTAACATCAGTTTTGACCACTCTAGCTAGTAGCTACTTTATAGTAGGCTGTACATAATCCTATACAGTGAGGTGATAGTTTTTCTATGGCAGGCTACTTTGTACTAGTAGGTTTAGTACAACAATAATTCTGCATTCTGCTGATACATCAGATAAGTTCCTGCATGTCGTTTCAAAATAAGAGCTGCCTAGTGTGTTAATATGTTTACCATGCTGTTTTGGGGCTGCTTCCATTTCTTTTTCTCTTTGAAATTTTTTACCGAGGTCCAGACCTCAGTGACCTCATAGCTGGCTACGGCCATGATTGTGGGGACCATTTTGCAGTGACTATTTTGTCATTGTACTTTAAGTACATTTTGCTGATAATGCTTATATAATTACTTTTACTAAAGTATGACTTTGAATGCAGGACCTTTAACTGTAGTGGAGTATTTTTACAGTATAGTATTATTAGTATGTTTACTGCAGTAAAGGATCAAAATACTTCCTCCACCACTGCCTTCTGGTTGAGTACTTGCGGGAAATGATCCAGCTGTCAGACTCCTCTCACCCCCATATCTGGGAAGTACTGCTTCTCTGTAAATTACTATAAGAATAAATATAATAAACTTCTGCCATGCTGATCTGCTTCAGCAATGTACAACCACATACTTGCAGACTGTCTTTGCAGTAAGCATACAATTTTCCTTCATGGTACCAGCAGTGTTGCTCATAATGAAGTGTAGCCGCAAGCTAGATAGAGCAAGCGAAAGCATGTGTCAATCAAAGTATTGTGATACAATTATTGATGGTCATACGTTGCATTCCGCCATTACGTGTGCAGAGTCAATGCAAAACTAAACGTGGTCAACATATTTATGTGTTGTAGGGATGACAGTTTGCATAGCATATGCAAAAAAAAACCCAACAACAACCAAGAATTAGCTGAAAGCACACAGGATTAGGGTCAGGTTAGATATGGATCAATATTTATGGACATATGATATGAAACACAATAAACAAATGTTAGCAGAGGATGGGCATGAGAGTAAGTTCCTATGACAAGTGCAAAATTAATACATTACAGCTGGAAGTCAAACCTGTTGTGCGAGTCAGCTACAGCAGCACCGGAGAGAAACTTATGCATAAGAACAGGACTGTGTGTCGGTGTTGCTCTGCAGCTGTAGGGGATGTGAATGGAAACATGTCTAACATATAGCCTACTAACATAATCCAGATGTGCTGATCATCAATCAATCAATTTTATTTATAAAGCCCAATATCACAAATCACAATTTGCCTCACAGGGCTTTACAGCATACGACATCCCTCTGTCCTTAGGACCCTCACAGCAGATAAGGAAAAACTCCCCAAAAAACCCTTTAACGGGGTGAAAAATGCAGAAACCTCATGAAGAGCAACTGAGGAGGGATCCCTCTTCCAGGACGGACAGACGTGCAATAGATGTCGTACAGAACAGATCAACATGATAAATTAACAGTAATCTGTATGAC
Source organism: Epinephelus awoara (assembly GCA_035609425.1). NCBI lineage: Eukaryota > Metazoa > Chordata > Actinopteri > Perciformes > Serranidae > Epinephelus > Epinephelus awoara. Next base: position 5,787,918 of record CM069295.1, on the reverse strand, counting down.
ACAATGAGATAGAAGGAAGGAAGGAGAGACAGAGAGAGAGAGAGAGAGAGAGAGAGAGAGAGAGACAGACAGAGACAGACAGAGAGAGAGACAGAGAGATGCAGGACAGACGGTAATGACAGTAGCTTACAACAACATTAATGAAAATAATAATATTATAATTATAGTTCTGGCTATTGTGGTACAATATGTTTAAAGTATATATTAATATCTGATAGTATACATATGTGACAATAATCATATGTGTGTAATAACAGTAGAAGTATGACTAATGATAACAGCAGCAGCAGGAGGCATCTGGCAGCAGCACAACCACACACATCACACTGTCCAGGCACCACTGCAATACGAGTTAACCTGAGAGACAGTGGAGCACAAAGGCTCCGGAGAAGAAGCCGAGTTAGGGACATCCAGAATGGCCGAGTTAGCAAGATGCAGTAATAGGACACGAGAGAGAGAGAGAGAGAGAGAAAGAGAGAGAGAGAGAAAGAAATAGACAGAGAGAGAGAGAAAGAGAAGATGCCCGGTGTATTATAGGGGGTCCTCCGGCAGACTAGGCCTAAGTCAGCCTAACTAGGGGCTGGTACAAGGCAAGCCTGAGCCAGCCCTAACTATAAGCTTTATCAAAGAAGAAAGTCTTAAGTCTAGTCTTAAATGTGGAGACGGTGTCTGCCTCCCGGACCGCAACAGGAAGATGATTCCACAGGAGAGGAGCCTGATAGCTGAAGGCTCTGGCTCCTGATCTACTTTTGGAGACTTTAGGGACCACGAGTAACCCTGCATTCTCAGAGCGCAGTGTTCTGGTGGGATAATATGGCACTATGAGCTCTCTAAGATATGATGGAGCTTGACCATTTAGAGCTTTATAAGTTAACAGTAGGATTTTAAATTCAATTCTGGATTTTACAGGGAGCCAGTGCAGAGAAGCTAAAACAGGAGAAATATGATCTCGTTTCTTAGTTCCTGTTAGTACAAGTGCTGCTGCATTCTGAATTAGCTGGAGAGTTTTTAAAGACTTGTTAGAGCTACCTGATAATAGAGACTTACAGTAATCCAGCCTTGAGGTAACAAAAGCATGGACCAATTTTTCTGCATCTTTTCGGGTCAGGATAGGCCTAATTTTCACAATATTACGGTAGTGCTAGAGGCCAGAGCAATGCCATCTAGAGAAACTACGTCATCAGATAAAGAGTCTCTGAGTTGTTTGGGGCCAAGAACAATAACTTCAGTTCTGTCTGAATTTAAAGAAGCTGTATGTAAGAATGTGGCCAAAACGGTTACTGCACTCAAATTCAAAATACTGCCGCGAGTCGTGTCCGCCCCCCATCCCCTACAGATTCGAGGTTGCTGGACAATGGCACGCTGGAGACTGATTTGTTTGCCCACGGGCAGCTGCCGTGGCAGGGCCGTGTCGCCGCGTTCTTGATCTTCGGTTTTCCAGCCGACCGTTCGAGCAAGTCCGGCTTCTGTACTGCTAACGCTGCTGCTGGGATACAGCTGAGGAGGAGCCGGTTGCTAATGCTATGTACCGGACACTGCTAATGCTGCTTGCCGTGCTGCTGTAGCTCAGTCGTAACTGTAACTGATGCTGAGATTCTACTGACTGCATAACTGGTAGATGGCGGTGGGTGGCGCAACAGGCAAAAACACAAATTCAAAACATAAACATGATTTGCAGACCGTAAAAATGTTTTTTTTTAAAAATGCGAATATTCTGGCTGTACTATTGTTGTCGGTGAGATCAGTATGCTATATGAACATTATTCCTTCGTCTCTGTGACATATTAGGATGATTTTATGACTATTTGCTTTAGATTTCTTACATATAGCTCCTTTAATTTTTATCAGGAAATTGGTGCTCATCCAGGTTTTTATGTCTTTAAGGCAATTATGAAGTTTAGTTAATTGATTACTTTCTTCTGGCTTCATAGATAAATACATCTGTGTATCATCCAGATAACAATGGAAATTTACTGAGTGATTTCTAATGATGTTACCTAAAGGAAGCATATATAGAGTAAATAGGATTGGTCTGAACACAGAACCTTGCGGAACTCCAAAACAAACTTTAGTACGTAAGGATGATTCATTATGAATGTGAACAAACTGAAAACGATCAGATAAATAAGATTTAAACCAGCTTAGTGCAGAACCTTTTAGGCCAATTAAGTGTTCCAGTCTTTGTAGCAGAATTTCATGGTCAATTGTGTCAAACGCTGCACTAAGATCTAATAAAACAAGTACAAAGACGAGTCCTTTGTCTGAAGCAATCAGAAAGTCATTTGTAATTTTAACTAGTGCTGTCTCAGTGCTATGATGCGCTCTAAATCCTGACTGTAATTCCTCAAATAAATTATTATCATAGAGAAAATCACACAGCTGGTCTGCGACTACTTTCTCAAGGATCTTTGAAAGAAAGGGAAGATTAGATATTGGTCTATAGTTGGCTAACACCTCTGGATCCAGGGTGGGCATTTTAGGAGAGGTTTAATTACAGCTACCTTAAAAGACTGTGGTACATAGCCTGTTAATAAGGATATAATGATCATGTCTAATGTATGAGTGTTTACTAAATGTAAGACCTCCTTAAGTAGCCTAGCTGGGATGGGGTCTAAGACACGTTGACGATTTAGATGAAGAAATCACTGCAGCATTTAATTCTCCTGCTTTGTCTTTCTGTCACAGAAGAGGTTTTAATTTTTATGAGGTTGTTATGCACAACTCCTCTTTGTTTAATTTTAGATTTAAATAATTTAGGTGGTCGGGGGACAGACACCATTTGTATAAAACTATGAAAACTATGGCTGGGTAATTGCTCTAGAAGCTCAGAGAAGCGTATAGGACTGCGACTCTGAGTCCTGATCTCAACTCTGGGTTGTCAGAAATTTGAATTACTAATAAAATTTGCCAGGTTCCTAGAAATGAGAGCAGCTCCATCCAAAGTGGGATGAATGCCGTCTCTCCTAATGAGACCAGGCTTTCCCCAGAAAGGTTGACAACTATTAAGGAATACCACATTGTTTGCTGGACACCACCTGGACAGCCAGCGATTAAATGATGACATGCAGCTAAATATCTCAAACCAGAGGCCAGCTCCCTATCCCCACTGCTTTCAGGCAGCCTTAGGATGCAAAAGCAGAACGGGATATGTTGTACATTGTTATATAATGTAAACACACTAAATATGATAACGCACAGTACAACATAACCCAGATGTGCTGATCAGTGGCACCCCTCTATGATGTAGTATGTAGTGACCATAGACTGTATGAATAAGGTAGTGACATTACAACACACAGCAACCTTTATTTTTTCTGGTGGTGCACTGAAGTGGAGCGATGTGGATCAGTGTGGATGAATGAAAAATAAAAACAATATACAGTTCAGGTGGTAATGAGTTACGCAAAACTGTAAATGTACCAATTCCTGAAATTCTGTCGGAGATGGATTATATATTACCAGGGCTTGACGCTAACTTTTTTCCCAAGGAGCACATGTGCTCCTAAGTTGAAAAAGTAAGGAGCGCACAAAGAACTTTAGGGGCACAATGTAAATTGATCAAATAATGTGTTTTCCGTAATAAATGTGATGCAAATAGACATTTACAAGCAAAATTATTTAATGACTTTGTATACAAAATGTACAGAAAGCTAAAATCATCAAGTTTTGAAAAAGTATTGCAATTTAATTATGTCTTTAATGTTATTATCTTATATATATTATCTTGGCAATATGATTATCTTATATAATGTTATTACTATCCTAAAACATTCTCCAGGTCCTCTGAAACTCTACAGGACTTATTTCCACCCTGCCCAGCAGCTATACCGTGGCGAACTGTCCCTAACTGCAGGGAGAACGGAGCAGGCCTTCCCAGAGGTCCGCCGCTTTTCCCGTCTCCTCCACACTTTGACTTATTTCCATGCTGCAGTGGGACTTATATTCACTGTGCTGACAGTGGCTTGGAAAATCACCCATAACGCAAGGGCCTGCCCTGCCTGCGAAGCGCAGCGCACCGAAATTCTCCCGCGAGCCAGAGCACTTCCGTTCACATCAGACGCGCATTTACCACGCTAGTCGACAAGCAGTTCTGCTCCCAGCTGTTGTCTCCGTCACATTTGGGGCTGTTTTTTCATCATGGGTAACTACCCAGCTTAACACATGCGCTTGCGGCTCGCGTGGAAAAAAGACCAGACGCCGAAATGATTGCTGCACAGCCGGCAGCGGAGCTGCGCGGCGCGGCCGGGTGTGGATGACACAATCGGTTAACATGGGCGCTGAAAGGAAATGACTTCACTTCTCGGCGCTTCGAGGCTATTTGCGGCATTACGCGGGCGGTGTGGTTCTTAACCGTGTCACACAGGGAAGAGGGAAGGCGGCTGGAGTTCCTCCAACATTTGCGGTTAGATAGATTAGTTAGTCATCAGTTTTTTTATTGACAAAAATATAGGCTGCTTCGACTGATTTTTTTATGCGCACGTGCCCCTAAATATTTTTTACAGTTCGCACACACCTATTTTTAGTCGCAATTGCGAGTGAAACGCTCGCACTGTCGAGCCCTGATTACTTTGTTGCTGCTAAAATGAAATATATTACTGTGACCCATTACTTTTGTAATGCAATACCCCCAACACTGTCTGTAGAGTTTATATCACAATTCATGAACATACCGACATATTCTCAGAATGATTTAGTTGAACTATTGACCTGAGCAATAGTTCAATAGATCAATGATATTATTTTGAGAATAAGTTGTGAATTATCACTAAAGATATACATCCACAGATAATGCCAAATCTCGTTGAATCTCAACTAATAAACAGTTAAATGTTTCAAATACTCTACAAACTATCTCTAGGTGGACTATACAGATAGTGTTACTTCAGCCTCCCCCTCTCCCTCTTTGTCTCCCTCGCTTCTCTGCAAACCCTACTTACCTATTCCCATGTCTCCTCTCATCTTCTCATCCCTCCCTCCCTCCCTCCCTCCCCCTTTACAGCTCCTCTGCCCTCTTCCTTTTTTCCTCTTTCCCTCTTCACCCAGCACACACACACACACACACACACACACACACACACACACACACACACACACACACACTGCACTGACCTCCTCCTTTCCTGCTTTTTCTTCTCTCCTACCTCGCCCAGCATCTGTCTAATTCAGTGGTTGGGCCTGTGGTTAGCAGCAGTATGGTTTTTATGATCACCCTCTGAGTACACAGTGACCTTGGACATTATTCACACACAATGGATGGAGCTGTCCAAGCCGGGGAGCACTGCAACTGCCGTGGGCCATTGAAAGTGTGTGCCTCTCTGTGTGCGTGTGTGTGTGTGTGTGGGAGAGAGAGAGGCAGTGAGGGAGAGTGGGAGGGAGGCAGTAGGAGTGAGTGTTCCTTTCAAAAATGTGAGCAAAAGAGAGAGAGAATATGAATTAGATGGAGCATTGTTCCATTTGTGATCGGCTAATGAATGTAAAAGTGTATTTGTGAAGAAGAAACTGCAGTACATATCTCAGTAAATTAATAAACCAATCCAGTTTTAGTTCTTGTTTTTTCAAAAATATCACAATAACAGTAGCCTGAGTGTCAGACTGAAGCTCCCAGAACCTTCAGTCTGACATCGCCTCCATTGAAGGTGATTTACAAGGGGGAGGGAATTTGATTTTTCCCTAACCAATCAGTAGAGATCAACGACTCACCCAGAATCTGACGTCATTAGTATCCATGCCTCGGGGGTGCCGAAAACAAGCGAGCATTGCCCGTTTAAAATGTCTCCGTCGTCGTGCACGCCCAGCTGCATCGCCATTAAATCCAGTTTAGTAGCTTCCTTAATTTGGTCCTCCATTTATTTGTTTATTTGACAATTGGATCCCCATTAGTTGATGCCAAGGCAGCAACTACTCTTCCTGGGGTCCATGTACAAGAACATTCACATTACAAAATTAGAAACAAGATACAACAACAATTAAAAAAAAAAAAAGAAAAATACACAAGATCACCCAACCATCGCCCACCCTTACCCTCTACCTCACCCTCCAAATTCCCTCCCTCCCACCCACCTCTAAAAGTTTAAGTTAAAACCAACAATGCCAACGATACAACATTAAAATTGAACTGTTGCAGTCATATCAGAGTTGATCTCATTCACTCAGAGCAGTCCATTTTTTAAGACACTTTTTAAATTTTTTTTTAGCGAAACAGGTAGTGAATTCCAACAAGTGGAAGCTCTGTAAAAAACTGTTTTCTGGATTGCACTGGTTTTAGGTGTTGGAACTACTATTTGATGTTGTGTTGCATGTCTTGTAGTATGAGTGTGTCTGTCAGTGATATACAAAATTTTAGCATAAAACTCTGTAGGTCTAGCTTGAAACAAAACATTCCTAAAAAATATAAGAAGACTGCACATTAATCTATCCTTCACTTTAAGCCAGACGAGAGCATCATGCATGCTATCAACACTAGTCCTGGGTGAGCAATGAAGAGCCAACGTGCTGCTTTGTTCTGTGCAAGTTGTAGCTTCTGAAGATCCTTTGTGGTTGCACAGGACCATACAACTGAACAATAATCCAAGTGAGACAGAACTAGTGATTTTATTACAATATTGATTGAATGATCAGTCATGAAATACCTACATCTCCTGATAGCTGACATTGCACAACCCATTTTAGTGATGATTTTGTCAATGTGATATGACCAGGAGAGCCGTTCATCCAGGGTGACACCAAGCAATTTTACATTTTTAACTTGCTCGAGGGTTAGACCTTTCATTGAGAGAGAAAGGGACGGCTCTTTTTTCAATTCGTAGCTCGATCCAAAAATGATACATTTCATTTTTATTACATTCAGAACTAGTTTGTTTTTTTCTACCCAATTTGATATGCATTCAAGTTCTCTCTGTAAGATTTAATGAAGCTCACTCAGGCTATTAGAGGATTTATATAATGTGCAATCATCAGCAAACATTGTCATAGTTGATTCTTTTAACACCCAAGGCAAATCATTCGTGAAAATGGAGAAGAGGAGAGGCCCAAGGCAACTTCCTTGAGGGACACCCCACTCCGACCTTCTTTTAACAGATAGACAGCCATTGAAATAAACACATTGTGATCTGTCATTCAAATAGCTCCTTAGCCAGTCAACAGCATTTACACTAAAACCATAAACAGAGAGTTTTTTCAATAATAGGTCATGATCAATAACATCAAATGCTGCACTGAAATCAAGTAAAACAGCACCAACAAGATTTTTGTTATCTATTTGACTCAACCAGTTGTCTGTCATCTGTGTTAGAGCCGTGCAGGTAGAATGATTAATTTTATAGGCATGTTGAAACTCAGAATCAAGGTCATTAATGGAAAAATAATTTAATATTTGATCAAACACGATTTTTTCTAAAAGTTTACTCAAAACAGGAAGAATACTAATTGGTCTACTATTCTCTTTACTGAAGGGACTCCTATTGTTCTTTGGTATGGGAATAATTTTAGCAACTTTCCAAGCATGAGGAAATATGTTCTGTTTAAGGCTCAAGTTAAAAATGTGACATACAGGTTCCGCAATATAGTCTGCCATTAATTTAATTAATTTACCATCAAGATAATCCATCCCAAACTGCATGTCTTTTTTTACCGAGGCCAACATTCTCACATCCTCAACTACTACTGGTTTGAAGCTAAATTTACAAGTTTTAGTTATCATGATGAATTTCTTGATTAAGTCTTCTGATATTGTGCAGTTTGAAGTATTCATTTTTTGTCTTAAATTCTCAACTTTATTGACAAAAAAATTATTAAGATAATCAGCAATTTTATGAGGTTTTGTGATAAATTTGCCCTCTGACTCTATAAAACGCGAGTAGTGGCAAAATACCTCGATAGCATTGTTTATGTGGTCTGTAGGATCTGCAGCGGTCACCATTAGTGTGGCGCTGATTGGCTAATCACTAGACCCACCCCCACCCCTGGTGTTCATTGGTCCGTCCATCGCTTGGAAGAGATAAATCGCAAATTCATTGCAGTATACCAGACCAGAGATGCAAGCCTACTCAGTTGAGTGGGCGGGGTCTATGGTCTGGAACCAGGCTACAATAACAGTACACAGACAGAAAGGTTAGCCCTCTGTGAGCTGTATGGCCAAAAGTATGTGGAAAACCTGCTCTCTGGCTGTGAAGTCAGAGTTACCATCTGCATATGATGGAGAGCTTATTTTAAAACTGCATGTGGTTTAAAATTACATTATTCTATTGGTGATATAGAATTTAGTTTCCAATCCATCCAGACAGAGAACTACTTGCTTTCTGGTGAGTTAATGCTAAGGCAATAAAACAAAAAAATATAAAATGTAAATTTGTGTTTCTGAGAACTGACATGGTCATAAAGAACACAGAATGAGCATTTGTATTGGCTGTATAAGAAAATAAACATTCATTCATTCTTACATCCATTTTACCCATCTTTCACTCCAACCAATGATAACTCCAAAGTCTATCTGTCCCATCAGGTTAAGAGTCTGGGTGTCATCCTTGACAGTACATTGTCCTTTGAGGCCCACATCAATAATGTCACTCGATCTGCATACTTTCACCTACAAAACATTAACCACATTAATCACTTACACCTCACAGCGCAGCCATCCTCGTTCATTCTTTGGTTACGTCCCGTATTGATTATTGCAATTCTGTCCTCTTTGGTCTTCCTCTCAAGTGTCTTCAGGACAGGAGGTTGTTGGGTCGGTGCGGGGAGCAGTGAGACCTGGCATTAGGGGAGTGTCTCTGGGACATCAGAGATCATTGTCTAGCCTCCTGGAGGTGTCGTGGGACCAACTAGATAAAACACTGGTGAAAGGAGGTTCCCACCGGATGACCCCAAAGACATGTTAGTTATCACTGCTCACTGGTCTGTATAGTTAAGCCTTGCCATAGTAGCTTATCACAGGGCTTGGGAGATTCTTCACTGTTGATACTTTCTCTGGAGCACAAATTTCTTGTGTTTATTTGAACATAAACTCCAGTTGGCCCAGAATTCAGCTGCCCGTATCATAACCAGAACCCCCTCCATAGATCATATCACTAATGTTCTCCAGCAGCTTCACCAGCTTCCTGTTAAATATCACATCGATTTCAAGATTCTGCTTCTCACCTTCAAGGCCCTTCACAATCAATCCCCTTCCTACCTGTCTGAACTCCTTCATATCTACAGACCCTCCTTTACTCTTAGATCCTCTTCTGCATTCCAGCTCACATCACCATCTGCCTGCTTGACTGCCATGGGTTCTAGAGCCTTCAGCCATTCATTGCCCCCGCAACTGGAACTCTCTCCCCCAACAACATTCGCAGTATTGACTCCCTTTTCACTTTCAAATCCTGTCTGAAAACACACCTTTTCAAGCTGGCATACTCAGTCTTATTTAATAGAGACACACATATTGTTAATGTTTGTCTAGTCATTTTATTAACTCTTATTGTATAGCACTGAATTGTTTGAATTTATGATCAATGGATACATTGCTAGTTGTTTTTTTTACTGTGTCTTGTGTCCTTGAATGTCTTGAAAGGCACCCATAAATAAAATGCATTATCATCATTATTAGGCGAGAGCTAGGGTACGCCCTGGACAGGTCACCAGACTATTACAGGGCTGACACATAGAGACAAACAACTATTCACACTCACATTCACACCTACAGGCAGTTCAGAGTCACCTGCATGTCTTTGGCAGGGCTCGACAGTGCGAGCGTTTCACTCGCATTTGCAACTAAAAATAGGTGTGTGTGAACTGTAAAAAATATTTAGGGGCACATGTGCGCATAAAAAAAAAATCAGCCGAAGCAGCCTATATTTTTGTCAATAAAAATGTTGGAGGAACTCCAGCCGCCTTCCCTCTTCCCTCTGCCCCGTGTGACACGGTTATGGGTGGTTTTCCAAGCCACTGTCGGCACAATGAATATAAGTCCCACTGTCGGCAGGGTGGAAATAAGTCGAAGTGTGGAGGAGGTGGACCGGGTTAAGTGGCGGATCTCTGGGGAAGCCTGCTCCGTTCTCCCCGTAGTTCAAATTATTTCAACTCTGAGCGCAACGCTCGGGGAGAAAATCAGAGCGGTGCGCGACGCCAAGGGTAGCGGTGCCACTTTGTCAAGCGTTGCTGCCCTCTCCATAGACAAACAATGGGACAGCCAGCGCAAAGCGGTTTTACAGCTGATCATGTGTAGAGGCCTTTAGGGACCGTTCGCCACGGTACCGCTGCTGGGCAGTGTGGAAATAAAGCCCTTTTCACACAGAGCGCGCAAAGCACAGACCTCCGCCAACGAACCCATTCATTGTGTATGTGCTACCGCGGTGCAAGAGCGCACTGCTCTGCCGCCGAGCTGTGGGGCGCGCAAGGGGGTGCATGTTGCGGCGCCTGCGCGCTGTGACGACACCTCGGCGCCGCGCGTCCAATAGCAGAGAAGAGCCTGAAGTAGACCCGGAAGCGGTCACCATGGAGCTGTAGCTCCTGAACAAGCCTGCACTCCCCCAAATCCTGTCCTCTGCGCCCTACCCTGTGGTGGGCGCCGCAAATAAGTCCTGCAGAGTTTCAGAGGACCTGGAGAATGTTTTAGGATAGTACTAACATTATATAAGATAATCATATTGCAAAGATAATATATATAAGATAATAACATTAAAGACAAAATTACTTGATGATTTTACCTTTCTGTACATTTTGTATACAAATTCATTACATAATTTTGCTTGTAAATGTCTATTTGCATCACGTTTATTACGGAAAACACATTCTTTGATCAATTTACATTGTGCCCCTAAAATTCTTTGTGCACTCCTTACTTTTTCAACTTAGGGAAAAAAGTTAGCATCAAGCCCTGAGAAGGTTGTCGGTGCCTGTCGGGGTGGCAACCGAAGAACCCGCTGGTGAACACCAGCGGTGAGGGAGGCCGTCAGGCTGAAGATGGAGGACTTTCGGGTCTGGCTGAAGCAGCAGACAGGTACCGGTTGGCCAGAAGGGCTGCAGCTGTGGTGGTCACTGAAGCAAAAACCCAGGCGTGGGAGGAGTTCGGGGAGGCTATGGAGAAGGACTTTCAGTTGGCCTCAAGGAAGTTCTGGCAGAGTATTAACCAACTCACGAAGTGAAAGCAGGGCTTGTCTCAGGCTGTGCTCAGCAGAGAGGGAGAACTGCTGACCCGAACTGGGGGCATCGTCTGGCGGTGTAAGAGGCACTTTGAGAACCTCCTGAACGTCCACGTGGAGCTGGAAAGTGTTTCTGGGGAGAGGGGTGTCTGGGGTGCTTTGCTTGGCCTGCTGCCCCCGCAACACGGCCCCCAAATACGTGGATGAAAATGGATGGATGGACGTAGACATAGACGTTTAAACCAATTCAATTTGGCTAATACAGGTATCAGAAATTGGAATCAAAGTGACAGGTTCCATACATTTTTGAAATTCTATTCAGACACAGTTTTTTTTCTACAGTACAAATAATTTCTGCACTTACTGTCATTTCTCCAGCAGGTTTACAGGTTTAATGGGTAATTTATGAGCACACACTTCTGATCATCAAATCAAAATCTCTCCCAAAACCCACAAATAACTAATCTGAGACAACTAGGATTTGTCCCCAGGTTCATTGTAAACTCTGACTTATCCACTCACTGTTGAGAAGCAGAGAGATAACTTAAGATTAAACTCGTGCTCTTGTACTATGGCATTAGAGGATATAAGCATGACTGTTCTTGCCTTCCTAGTTAAACATTTTTCTATGTTTATACATATTTAGAATGTGTTTCATAAATATAATGTATCAATCTGTTCTCCTCTTGTCCCATTTTGCATGTTCAATAGTCCACCACTAACATTTTAGTTGTCTTGTCAACGAAAATGAAACATGCAATTTCATCATAGTTTTCGTTATCAAGATAAACACTGCTGTCAAGTTAAGACAAAAAAATGCTACAAAAAAATAGCTAAATAAAAACTAATTTGGTGTGGCAGAATTTGACCTGCTCAAAGCCCTGACCTCAATCATCTAACAGACCAGGTCATGGCCCCTGACCTCTGTGCCAGACTTGAGTAGGCTTTTGTGACTGAATCAAAGCACATTTCTTCAGCCAGGTTTCAAAATACAAGTATGTGGACTAAGCATATAATATTTATAATGGAGGAGGGTGAGGAAAGTAATGTTTTATCTGCAGAGATAGAAACAGATCCAACATCATTGCTGTCTGAGAGGGATTTGGTCTGAAGTGTGAACATTTTGATAAGGGTCAGGTCTGAGTGACAGCCAAAGCTAGCAACACAACAGTCTTAATTGCACACCTGTCATCATATATGGCTCACTAGAGCTGCAAATGTTCAACTTAGATCAATAATTATGGAGATAATAATGCATACCGGCATCACTTTGGCCAAGATTAATTGCACTTCTTTTTATCCACCACTGGCAGTTTGTTCATCTCAGTGTACTGTATACACACACACATCCACACACATACCTGCCTTGTTACAACACCAATCAGTCAACTGTCAGAGGCGGAGGGTTTACAGCAGCTTTATGGAAGGTGAAGCAGCACTTGGTAGTCCATTTGGCTGCCCATATAAAAAAATGTGTGTCTGTGTGTGTGTGTGTGTGTGTGTGTGTGTGTGTGTGTGTGTGTGTGTGGTGAATGCATGATATATGACACGATGAGTGACTGTGTAGTTTACCACTGGGCATTTGTGTGTGAGAAATGTTTTTCACATAGCTAGGCACATATGTGTGTTTGTCAGAATGTGAATTCATGTGTGTGGAAGCTCTACGCAAGTACACTTTCATAACTGTGTTGTCAGGGCACATAACTGTCTGTTCTGTTGGGAAGTGAAGTAGATGAAGTGAACTGTGAGTCTTTCTCTGCACCATTTGAGGTGTAAGATACCAAGTAAGAGTTAGAGCAGAGTGGGGTATAACGCGTTACAAAGTAATGAGTAACTTAAGGCGTTAGTTTGCTGTTTGAGTAATCAAATACTTAAGTACATTTTCAAACAAGACATCAGTTATTTCCGTTACTTTTAGAATGCTGGTCCCTCAGCTACGAAACAGCAACCAGCTGTCGTTTGGTTCTACGTAACAACAAAGATAATCAGTCTGAAAGAAGCCACAGAGCTTCTAGCTCGCTACGTGGTCGGAGAAATGGAGTGGAGTCTAAATAGGTGGAGGAGGACTCGCTGACAGACATATTTCAGACTCAGGACTTGCATTATGCCTGGTACACGCTACACGATGGTACTCACCAATTATCCCCGGTCGTCTTTCACGGCGTGTGTGATGTCATCGAGTTATTGTTGTCCTAGGGCATTAACAGAAAAGTCAATTTGTCGACGTGTCAACATGTCGACATCAGTGGCACAAGTCGACGCCCCCCGGGAGGAGTCGACAAGTCGTGTGTTTTTTCCCCCTCTCTCTCTGTGCTTACGCTGATACTTTGTCCATTACTAAGTGAACATACTCGTGCGTACTATAAATGGAGCAGACTCCGCGAGGAATGTCCGCAGTCATTCGGGCTTTCATAGTCGAGCGCACTTCCGCGTTGTAGTCTCCTGTAAAAATGTCTGTGAAAAATCCCCCGATGTGAAAAATACATGCTGAGCATTCACTTGTGCAGGCAGGGCTGGTCCCGCGGCTGCACCCGGGCCCGTCTGGTCTGGCTGCGCCCATACATTTGTATTTGTAGGACTATAAGTTTATGTTTTTAGTTCACAGAAGCTGGTTATTGTTGTGTTTATGTCAAAGAAAGTTTATCAAACGTTTTCACATCTTTGATTTGTGATTTACATCTCAAAATGATCACAGTTCAATTGAGAAAGACAAGTTCATTTTACAGGCTATGCATCATCAGCCCGTGGAGGTCTGCTCGCAGTTCCGTATATTCGGACACAGTGAGCAGACCTCCCGGATTATGATGATCATTATTACTGCTATTAGATCATTCTGATTAATGACTGACCATTAAGACGTGTTTCTGATAAATATTTTAATGTGCACAATAATAACCTTTCACATTGTAATCATATTGTAATTGGGTTGTTTAACAGCGAAATACTGCACCGTTGACTTTAGACCAGGTTTTTGTTGGTCACTGGCGGATTTGCTTTTTACGTCATCTAACTAGCGCACCATGACTGCGCCTGACCACTCCTCATTTTTAGACCAACACACCCAGAGAAGCGCAAGTTCATTTGCTAGTTAGACGATGAGGGCGCAGGGCGTGAAAATGACAACTGCGCCTGCATCTAAATAGCAATGACACTTGCGACATGGACTAAGTGCCCTCCGCCGTCCGCTTTAGACCATCTAAATAGGGCCCATAATGTTAATGGGTATCCAGTCAGTTAGCTAGTCATTAGCACCTTGGCTTTAATATTAACACATGCACATGACACAACAGTTAGCTTCTCTCATTCCAATTCAAACAGAGGACAGTGGTACTGACCACCTGTAACGTTTCCTAGCTAGAAAAAACATCAGCTAACTCCTACCTTACAGCATAAACAGTGACCTACGATTAAATGCAGCAAAAATGAGAACTGTAATGATAGTAATGTGTTGGTATGGCAGTATTTTTGTTGTTAAAATATTTTAATGTCAATGGGCCACATTTTTAGCAGCGAGCAACCGATCCACTTTTTTTTTTTTTTTTTGCATACATATTTACAGGCATGGTCCTCCTCAATATGATGCAGACACAGACTACAAAGAGCTATCAATGCACAGAAGCATAATAAGTGACATTAACAGTATCTAATAACACACACTATCTCTCTATCAGCATCCCCTCTCCTCCACATGCACACACCTCACCTCCTGATGCTTTCCTTATAGGTCAGTGACACAGGATATAGTTTTATACAGTCCATGGCAGCAACAGTCATGTTTACAACAACAAAGTCACTATTTAAAACCCAATAATATCTGACTGGAATATAAATATTCCTCCTGACATCACAATACTGAGTGAAGACAGTCACATTATCTCAGCATGAAGACAAACATCAGTATCAGTCATTCATCCTGCTCTCTGTCCCTCCTCTACTGAGGACACTCACTGTCTGCAGGTCGGCTGCCTCAGGTACATGTTCAGATAAAGTGTTAGCCTATACAGACAGCTTTCATTTTAGATGATGTGCTTGTGTCGACTGCGATCATAAATCATAATAGCGGAGAATGAGAGACTGCGGACAGAGCGTATTGAAATATGGCTTTCTACATGCTGATCACATGTATTGATAAAGCATTGACTTGGCTGGCAGAGGCACTTACTTACAGTAAGTACAGTCGTCAACTAGAGTAATCTTGAAGTTATATTCTCTTCATCTGCACCGCGGCCCCACCACTGCAGAATGATGATTAATGAAACCGAAACTTTAAAAAGTGAAGCAGATAATGGCTTACTATTATTACAGTCTTGATTAAATTTACCTTGGCTTGTTTAATACCGGCTCTGAGTTCCGATCCCTGCCTGGGCGTTTGATGAAGTCTGCTGGTTGGCCGGTGATAGACTGGTGTCAAAACTGTCGCTATGGAACCTGCTGTAGATGTCACAGGTGTTGCTGGACCCCATCCGCTCACTCTCCGAGTGCAGACGATGGGGGAGTGCCAGCCCAGGCACTCCGGCCATTTGTCTGATGGAAACCACGGTTGGGTGGAGGAATGGGAGCCAGTGGAGAGTGGGAACTTGCACGCACAGGAGGGAATTCCTGTACACTCAGAATGTTGAACCTGTTGGCCAGCTGCAAGTCCAGAGATGGATGAGGAAGGGACAGGCAAGCACCATTTCCTTTGATAACCACTGACCAGGGCACTGGGTCTGAATTGCGGGGTGTCAAGCTCACCAGAGCCTTCAGTTCATCCCTGCCGCTGAGACGCCATGGCTCTGTTTGGTCTGGACAGAGGGTGGAGGTCGCCGATGTTTTGGGCTTTGCACCTTGGAGATACCAACGGGTCATAGATTGTGTCCATGAGCAATTTGTCCTTCTCTTTAAGATCTGTCCGCAGATCTGCGATGTCTTCCTTCAGCTTTGAAAAGGTAGGAAGGCTTGACTCACACAGCCGACATGACAGAAAAGTTTGTAAGTTGGTCGCTCAAGTGAGAGAAACATGACCAAGATGAGTCAGGAGAGGCTTTAAAGAAAGCCAAAAAATCCACATCCTCCTAATCTGAGGCCAGCAGTCCCACTAGTATAAAACACAGAAAAATTAGATTCTTGTTTAAAAACAGCGTTTCACTGGTGTGGTTTGGTGTGCAGTTGCGAGGAACAGTCACAGCTCAACTTTCCAAAATCTTTAAAAGTACAAGCCCAATGACTGAGATTCCTCATCCAGTTGAAGTACACATTTTAATACAATCAGTGTCTTGTACAGGATGTATAAAAAAGAGGCCAAAAAGGTTTTACAAACTGGACAAATACTAGCTGCACACGGGAGCTGCACACGGAAGTCAAGACAGAGGGTACCTGACCCAGCCTGTGACACCATCAATGCATTTAGTGATGTATGCTGTAACAGCCTCAGTGTATTCCTCTATGCAGTGGCAAACAAGTTTATTAAAATAAATTAAATGTGAAATGTTATCATTTACCTTGGTTTTTCAGTAGGTTGCAACAGGTTATAGGGGGTTGATTGTGACTGCAAAGTGAGGATACCACACAAGACAGTAAGATCAATTATAGTGACACATAAGTAGTAAATATGATACAATTTTGAAACTGTTTCTTTAGCCCCTACCTCTCTTGCTCCTCAGTCTCACTGTGTTTCTTTGCCTCTCCTGTCTCCCTGGATTTTTATCTTCCTCTCCTGTCCCTTTGTTTCGTCTTAAACTCTCCTGTCTCTCTGTTTTGTCTTCACATCTCCTGTCTCTGTTTTGTCTTCATCTCTCCTCTCTCTCTGTTTTGTCTTCATCTTTCCTGTCTCTCTGTTTTTCACATCCTTGTGCTTCTATCTTTATTCTATCTTCATGCAGTTTAGATCATGGCATCCCTTGGCTTCAGCGAATTTTGTTATCACATCTTTCATGTACAGGGATTTTCTGACTTCATGCTCAATTGAGAGAACAGTGAGAGAAGACAGCCAGTTTCAGTTTGGAAAAGCTTCTCTCACCTGAAGCTACAGTTACAGGGAGAGTAAGAAAGAGCCTAAGTGCAATACTCAAATTTGGATATGTGTCAACTATGTTTTCCTCATATACCAGGGTCCGACGTTAAGGTTTTTTCCTACTTGCACTGTCGGGCAAGTACTTCTCAAATCTACTTGCCCCATCTAAATTCTTACTTGCCCTGCCTAAGCGGTTCTTTTTCTGGCTGTGTGGTGCATATTTTTGCTCATATCTTACACGAAATACACGATTACAGGCCTGGAATTAAGTCATTTTTAGGGCAAGACCACTTTGGCCTTTGATAAATACAAATTTATTGGGGCATCACGGCCAAAATGTGGGGCACCAAGGCAAAAACCAGTGGCGCAATAACAAAATGTGCCAATTACATTGAATGAAGACAAAACAATATATGTGTTGAAAAACAGTACTGTGTTTATTAAAACTGGGTGCATGACTGGGGATATATCTCGTTTCTTGTTTTGATTCATGTCCCTTATTTTTTAAGTCTTTGAAATCTCTTTATTCTTTTGTTATCTCCTAGTTATTAAGAAATTATTATTAGAAGAAGATTCTTTATTGTCCTTTCTCAGCACATTACAGTAGTACATACAGTACATTGAAACGAAATTTGACCTCTGCATTTGACCCATCCTACTGTATACACTGGGAGCAGTGGGCAGCCGCAGTGCAGCGTCCGGGGACCAAGTCCAGTTCTTTTGCCAATGCCAGTGGTCAGGATCACTGACAGGAGTATTCACCTAACATAGCCTACATATCTTTAATTATATAATTATTTATATGTTCCTTCATTTAATTAGACAATGTTTATTGTATTGTATTATATGTATTAATTCCCTACAGGATCTTGTATATTCTTTAATGTGTGTTCAATTTATTAAACGAAAAAAAAAATGTTTTGGTGAACCCTGCAGCAAAGTAAACCCTCTTTCAACCCTCTCTTTGCCTCCCAGTTTGTTCCTGGCAACAGAGCAGAGTGAACCATCTTTATTCTCAGAGGATTTTTGTCCCATGAGAGCAGGCACAGTGTCCGCAGAGTAAACAGCTTTCGCCAGCGATTTGACAGTCACTAGAAGCACATTATGACCCTTTGTAAAAGTTTCTGTGTGGTACCTGTGTTGTACATGAGTTAACGTTAGCGGCCAAAGACTGTGTGTGTCTCGGCGAGTCAGTACGTTAACTTAGCCGTAGCCTTGCTATGCTGTTTGGCATAAAAAAAACACAGGGCATGCTACACTGGCCGTATGGGTAGGAGGGGCATTACGGCCACACACCGGGGACACGGCACTGGCAGTTTGGCCGTGGTATAATTCCTGCCCCTGCGATTAGAAATAATAAAAATAAAAAAATCCGAGTCGGTGCTGCTTGCCCGATTGGGCATGTCTGCGCAGGGTCTGCTGGCCCACTGGCTAATTTTACTTGCCCCGGGCATTCGGGCAACCGTTATTGTCGGACCCTGTATACATGATTCAACATCTCTGATGGTGTTGAGATGTCTGTGGGGGAGGAACGAACTGCCCCTTCTACCTCCAGCCTAAAGTCCCCTGCCTCGATATCTTCTTTGGCCTGCTCCAATCTCTGGCAGCATTCACCTAGCTTCTCTGCCTCCTTTGTGCTTTTCATCAAGTCCTTGGAGTAGAGAAATACGTACAGCTCGAAAAATGTTTCCATAGGTGAAAACCTTCCCTTTAGCATGACCAGGGCTGTATTGACAAGAGTAAAATAAAATTCTCTTTTGAAGAGCTCTTCTGCTTTACCCTGAGTTCCCTCTCTTCCCTCATATTCAAACTGTCTTGCTGCTCTTCTCTGTCAGACCTCTGGCCAGCTCATTTCCACTTCAGTCTTTTCGGCAATTTCCCTGGCATCTGTTTTGGCTGAGTTCAATCCCCTGTCTCTGAATTCCTGTAGGAAGCCCGTAACTGTTACTTCTTTCCTAAGTGTAATAACTGACACTGTGGGGCTCTGCAGAAGCTTGCTAACTTTGTTGATCTGGTACAAAACATTGTACCACACAATGGTGCTTACCAGAAAAGGCCAGGTCTGCATCTCCTTGCAGATGCTTCTAGCTGATGAGGTAACATCTGCATCCCCCTTTTCTCTGACGTGGTCCTCTAGCGCAGTCAATGCCTGTAGGATGTCAGGCAACTGGTATCGAACAGCTTTGACAGCTTTAATCCGACACTCCCACCTTGTTGTCGACAGTGCCAGAGTAAAGGTCTTGACATGGTCTTTGAGGATGGTCCAGCGGTGTACTGAGCAGCTAAAGACAGTGTAGAGATGCTGTAACAGACCAAAGAAACTGACTGATACCACAGATGACTTGGCTGCATCACCAACAACAAGGTTCAGTGTGTGACTCCCACAGGGAACACACAAGGCCTTTCTGTTCAGATCTAGAACTCCCTTCTTGACCCCCTGGTTCTTCCCCTGCATATTGCTGCCATTGTCATATGACTGGGCTTGACAGTTGGCACGGTCCGAACCTAGTTTGTCTAGGTGACCTAAAAAGATCTCACACAGGCCTTTACCTGTGGTGTCATGGGCCAGAAGAAATTCCAACAAAGTGCTTGTGAATTGTTATGCCTTTTTTGATATCACAATATACTATTCTCAGCACAAATGAGGGCTGCTCATTGTGACTTAAATCGGGTGGACAATCCATTATTACAGAACAGTATTTGGCATTTTTCACTCAATCAATGATGGCATCTGTTGTGGATTTGGCCACAAGTGAAATGAGCTCATTTTGTATTGCTTAGATAGGTGTCACTGGCTTCCTTAGCTTGGATACTTCTGAGATGCTCATGCATCACAGGGTTAAACTGAGTCATTAATTGAACTTGACCCAGGACCCAATTTCCATTTCCTGGTTCATACAACTTGTCAAAGTGGCCACGGAGAGGGAGGTTTCTCTCTGCAACGAAGTTAATGATTGCAGGTAACCTGGTTAAAATCTCACTCCAGCATTTTGCTTCAACTTTAATTTTGTCTTGATTCTGTTGATCTATTGTTGTGTTTGTCTCAAGCCTATGTGAGAGGAGGTGCCAGCTACCAACATATTTCCTGTGCTCTTCAGACCTTTCATGCTTGATTAGGTGGATTGCAAGATTTTTCCAATCATTAAATTAGTCCTCACTTAGATGTTGTTTTTGTTTTCCAAAAAGGCGACAACAAAAGCAAAAAACACAGTCTGCACTTTCACTGTAGACTAACCAGGATCTCTTCACCCTCTCTCCATTTTTCATTATCATGTCATAGTTGGCCCTTGTGAATTTGCGCCCCATTTCATTTTTTTGGAAAATGTCTGTCTTGGACCTGAACTGGCCCTGTTTTGACAATTGAGCAGATCTCTATGTCAGTTAGCTGCTTCGGCCAGAGTGCTGGGTCATCTTCAATAAGCAGTGTCTCACTGTCACTTTGACATGCCATATCAGAAGAGGTCAAGGTCAAGGTCAAGGTCAAATTTATTTATATAGCACATTTAACACAGCCGAGGTTTGCCAAAGTGCTGTACAATCTAGAAAGCACTAACAGTACTAGCAGTACACAATAGGCACAAAATTCAATAAAAACAGTCCATACATTGGCAATGTTCGGCTCAACATGCGTCAAAAGCCAATGAGAACAGATGGGTCTTCAGCAACGACTTAAATATCTCGAGAGTCTGGGCAGATCTAATATACAATGGTAAGCTGTTCCACAATTTTGGGGCAGCCACCGCGAAGGCTCGGTAGCCTTTAGTTTTGAGCCTAGATATCGGGACATCTAGAAGCAACTCATTTGATGACCTCAGTGCTCTAGCTGGTGTGTGTGAACATGGATAAGTTCAACTAAGTACTGGGGGGCCAGACCATTCAATATCTTAAAAACAAACATCAAAATCTTAAAATCAATCCTGAAGCGGACAGGAAGCCAATGCAAAGAGGCCAGAACCGGTGTGATGTGGTCACGTTTTTTCGTGCTGGTCAAAAGGCGAGCAGCAGCATTTTGCACTAGCTGCAGACGCCGCAAAGAACGTTTATCTAAGCCCACATACAGAGAGTTGCAATAATCAAGCCTAGACATAATGAAGGCGTGGATAACTCTCTCCAAGTCTTTGGGTGAGAGATAGGGTTTTACTTTGGAGAGCAAGCGAAGCTGAAAGAAAGCACCTTTGATCACAGAACCAATTTGCCTGTCAAACTTAAAAGCACTATCAAAAGTGACACCAAGGCTTTTAATAAGCCTCTCTTTAATAAGCCTCTGTTGGTGCCCTCATTTACACATTCCGGATATCCAAACACAATAACCTCAGTCTTATTATCATTTAGATTCAGGAAAGTTAGGCCCATCCAAGTTTTTATGTCATTAAGACAAGCCAACAGAGGCTGCAGAGAGTCCTTACATTTTAATTTTAAAGGAAGGTACACTTGGGGTGAATTCCAATTCCTGTCTTAACCCTCAATCTTAACCCTCAATCTCAAAATTGCGCACTCCCGCGAAGTGCTAGTGCTGTCCCGATTCTCAGAGTGTTGAGTTGAGGGTCAAGAATAAGGGCTGTATGTCCCTCACTTTTAAGATTTTCCAGGACCACCCTTGGTAGTGAGTGCTATCCCAGAATCCTTTGCGCATCATCCGCCGAGCCCAGCCGAGCCCGGCCGAGTACAGACGATTCAGTCAATGCAAGATGGCGGCGACAAGCGTAAGGAAGCGGAGTTATCAATGTGAGTATTTTCCTTGTTAATAGTTGTTTTAAAATTATGATAACCATTGCATTATCTTAGTTTAACGTCATTTTATGGACTATAGACCTCTATGTAGTGTAACACACATATCTTTTGGCTAGCTAACGAAGCCGGCGCGGGCGCTTGTCCTGCACGTAACCCCGGTTCTCTGATAACCGAGTATGCTTTCATTTAGTTACAAAAGTCATTTTTCTCAGTGATAATGTAGTTGTTAAGTTGTTTTAATATACGTGAAATGTTTGCATTGACATTTTTGTAAGATGACCGGACAGTGTCATCTCCTGTAGCCGTAGAGTCTGCAGCTGGTAACGGTACAACTGCAGGTTAACGTTAGTGATCGTATTATCTGGTGACTTTCCGCTGAATAAGTTCAGTCGGTTGTTGTGGTACAGGTTATTTGGTTGAATATCAACTTACAACCCAAAGAGTGAAACGTTAACGTGGATGAAAGTCACCAGATAACACTTGTGTGACCGTATAAACAGCCTCACTAGTTCTGCTGGATGTTGACTACAGTATTCATTGTGATAATACTTGCAATACTGCATGAAACTAAACTGATAACTTAGCGAATATCTGACAGGTAGCCAAAAAAATAAAAGAAAGTAATGTTGTTATCTCTGTTCCATTTCAGGGCCACCAGACATAACACAAGCCCTGATTCATTTCAGGGCCACCAATTAAGACAAGTTTACAATAAGCACGCAGGCTCCAAAAAAACTATGGGAGTGAGTAATTTGGAACTTGTGAACTGTTCATATTCATAACATAATTCTCGGGCACAACGACAACTGTTCCCCGAGTGATCAAGCATTCTGTTACAATATGAAATCAACACAAATGCAGACGGCAGCAGATTATTGTTTGGTAACTGCACATTTGTTTTGCTGCCCCTATACTGTCACTTTTTGGAAAGATTTTGTCGAGTATATTAATTGTAACATTATGTTTTATTTTCACTACTGTACAAAGATGGGCTGTTTGGATTTTATGTTGTCAGCATTTCTAAACAAAAACAATTCTATTTCATTAATCTATTTATTATCTATAGCGAAATTCTATATTCATAAGAGTAGATTTTATAATAGAAAATCCTTGTTCAAAATTTTTATGAATGAAATGCAGCAATACTTAGAAACCATTCAGCACTCCACAAACTCCAAAGCTATAAAGACTCTGAAAATATGTAAACAATTTAATGGTTTGAGCTGCTGAACTTTTTATTTATTTATTTGTTTATCTTATTTCTCTTTCTTTTCTCTTAACCCTGGCATATTTGTTCTGTTCATGTCTGTCACTGCTTGTTTTGTACAAGAATTGAAATAAAGTGTTGGGGAAAAAAAAAATCATTGCATCTCTTTATTGATGACTACTGATGATGTATATTTCTTATTCTTTGAACTGACAGACTGGACAGAGTTTTGGCCCCCCACAGTCTTAAGACGTATTTGCCTTTGAGGGGTGTCCCATTTCTAAGTCACAAAATAGCCCTTAACACTTGGTTTTGAGGGCTACTAAGATTGAGGGTTGAGCTTGAGGGTTAAGATTGAGGGTTAAGATAGGAATTGGAATTGGCCCTTGGACATCATCTGCGAAGCAATGACAAGAAACATTATGCTTGCGGAGAATGGAACCTAGGGGCAGCATATATAAAGAAAACAATAAAGGGCCCAAAATGGAGCCTTGGGGGACCCCACAGGTAAGAGGGGCCACATTTGAAGAGAATTCGCCCAGATGGACAGAGAAACTCCTGTCGGTTAGGTACAACTGTAGCAACTTGAGGGCAGCACCTTTAATGCCTACACAGTGATCTAGGCTTGATAAGAGGGTCCTGTGATCAACAGTATCAAAGGCAGCCGTCAAATCTAAGGTCACCAGGATAGCGGCACATCCTGAGTCCACAGTTAAAACAAGATCATTAAACACTCTTAAAAGAGCAGTTTCAGTACTGTGACCAGACCTAAAACCTGATTGAAACTTCTCGTAAATATCATTTTGTAATAAAAATAATTGCAACTGTACAGCAATTACTTTCTCTAATACTTTGGACAGGAAGGGTAATTTGGAGATGGGCCTGAAGTGGGAGAGAACAGAGGGGTCCAGGCTGGGCTTTTTGATGAGTTGCTGCACTATAGCATGTTTAAAAGGGGCAGGAAAACACCCTGAACTAAAACAGTTATGAATCAGAACAAGAATAAAAGATCCAACTGAGTCAAAAAACCTCTTTAAAAAGGTGCGAGGGAATACTGTCTGAGAGGCAGCTTGTGGGTCGCATCCCACGAACTATATCTGACAGACAGGACAGTGATATAGGCTCAAACTGGTCAAAAACAGCTGGACACATGGGAGGGTCAGAGGGATCAGGCTCAGCAAGACAAGGTACAGAATGAAGAGCGGAGATTTTCTCGACAAAAAAGTTGAGGAAATCATTACAGAGAGCAGGAGTTGGAACAATGGGAGCAGTATCGCGTGGGTTAACAAGAGAATCTAAAACATTAAACAGAACCTTTGGTTTATCAATGTTGTTGGATACAAGGTGCGAGATGTAAGCGGTTTTAGCAGCTTTCACCGCTTTCTGATAGGCCTTGACTGTCACCAATACACCACCATGCTTACCCCGTCTTCTCCGACGTTTTTTGTGGGGAGGGGCGCAAGGTGAACGGCGTAGGTAAGCTGGAATATCTGCCAGCAGAGGAGGGAGGCTTGCAGTCGGGTCTCCCAATTCATGCTTGAACAGCATTTGCGATGCGTCAGAGACTCGAATGTTGAGAAGAGCTTGGCGATCATAAGCAAATATTGCTGAGACATCCCAGCAGCAGACACATAGGAACAGAGCAATAACAAACAATAAACTGAGTAGACGCGACCGACGGCCTGCCAAACATACTGGCGCCATCTTGCCGGAGGATATTTACACTTTCAGCACCCACCCTTAGTACTGCCGATGAGAGAAATTGAATTGTTATTTCCAGAAGAGGAGGAACTGCTGGTACTGCTGGTACTCACCAAGTCCAAGTTGTCAACATCATCAGTTTCGGTAAGTTCTCCATCTTCATCACTTGGATTATTACTATCATCGTCAGTGAAAGTACCATCATCATCTCCAGATGGAATCTGTGAGGTGAGGTAACGTGACATGGTAGCCGCTGCGGCATCACTGTCACTGACAGCAGCAACAACATTGATATCAGTGGCAGTGCTTGGATCAAACAGCTGCTCTTGTCTGTTGTCGTCGACTGACGGTCCAGCTGGCACTACTGTAAAAAAGGTAGATACCTTTGGTAGTTTTCATAGAAACTGTTACTTTTTCTATTTCTTCTTCTTTTTCTGGCAACCGCTTTCATAACTTCGCTTCATCTTGGAATTGATTTTCAGCACGCTGCAATCTTTTCTGTTCGATTGTGGAGACAAAACAAAACAAAACACCACCACAGCTGTCCTCTTTGCGAGTGGGCGTTGGCCTGGGCCAGACGCCGAAACAATTGAGCCGGCCAGGGAGCTGCGCGGCGCGGTACAGCTGGTGTGGATGACACAATCGGTTAACATGGGCGCCGAAAGGAAACTGGCTTCGCTTCTCGGCACTTCGAGGCTATTTGCAGCACTTCTGCAGGCCGTGTGGCCTGACGGAGGGAGAACGAGAGGTCCGCGGTCGTTTATAATGTAATGTTATAGATAATTGTTTAATGTGTTTTAATGTGTAGGTATATAAATGTTTTCAAAGACGTTTATGTTAAAATAAAAATACCTACAAGTAGTTAGGGGTGTGTGATATGGACAAAAAATAATATCTCAATATTTTGGGGGATTTTGACGACAACGGTAATTAGACAATATTCTTTTAAATATGTGTTTTTAACAGCCTGAGTTATAGCTCATTAATTGTTTCTCATGGATGACATTAATGGACAGAATGTTTCTTGCTGCTTTTTTAACCTGCTCTCTCTGTTTGACTCTGGTGACGAACTTTTGTAGCGTCAATTCCGGGTCCATTTGCAACTGCTCAGATAGGCGTTTGTCCTGCAGACTCACCACAAGCCTGTCCCTCACCATCTCATCATGTAGAGCCCAGTAACCGCAGTGCTCCGCCAGGCAGTGCAGCGCCGTAATCAAACTGTCGGCCGTCTCACCCGTTTCTTGATGACGCTGATTAAACTTTGCTCTCTCAAAGATCACATTCCTGCGATTCTCTTCTGCTTGCGTCTCCAATCCAGAAGCAATGCAGAATCTGTTGAAGCGTTTAATCCATTTAGGCCAGTCTTCAGCCTTGAAGGTGAACTTTTCCGGTGGGGAGACTTGAAACTGTGCCATGTTGCCGCTTCGTTTAGCTAACTGTGGCTAGGCTAATGTCGCTATATGCAGACTAAGTCACTAGTACTGTCGCTCACGTCTGACTTATGTTGACCATGTTCAGTTATTATTGTTATAACAGCAAACCACTCATGAACCACGCAGGCTTCAGGTTCTTGAGCAACCCGTTAATTGTTCCCCTGCAACACAATACAGCATGAGTTCCCACCTTACAGGCTGGGACCTATCACTACAGTTGACCCACATCTTCCGAAGCTGCTGGAGCATCCGTGGGCGGTGTTGCCATGTTGTCTCGCTAATGTTGTTTAGCAGCAGGCTAACCTGCTGGGAAAGTGCCAGTAAGATCATGTGACCACCTGGGCATACTGCAGCGCGCTGTTGCACCCAAGTTACGTAACTCTTGTTGGGTGAATGTGTGGGGTTTCAACCTGGTTTCAGCGTGTGTTTTCAGTTGTTTTTGTGAAGACATTTACCTATTCAATAACGTACATTTGCACATCGTTAAAACAACAATGATGATATTATCGTGAACGATATATATCGCCCACCCCTACAAGTAGTTATGTTTCCTTGTATTAATACATATACAAGTATGTTTCCTTGTATTAGTTTGCCCTCTTGTGGACATAATGCGAAAAAAATTTTTTTTGAATGGTTCGAACCTATGAGTTATTTTTAGAAGGAATATTTGAACGTCATTTTTTAGCAATTTTGACAGCCCTATGGCATAGTCCATGTAGTTCAGACAGATTCTGTCAAGACATGAGTTGGCCACACACGTACCTTCTTTTGTGTTCGTCTGATGGCTCTCACAGTAGCCCTTTTTAGACAGGAATTGTGCAAATTAGCAGGAAAGCCCAATCAGTCTTTTTTTTCAGAATTGGTAGTATAAAAGCAAAATCGGGGAGTGCGGAAAAATGCCGCCTACCTACTTTTGTTTATACAGAATACGCCTTTTTTGGGGCAATGGGGGGCGTTAGCACGTAACAAAATGTGTAGCTATTCTCTCGTAAGTCGGCATCTGACGGTTAATGGCCTCTTCGTTTGCAAGGACAAGGAGGGTGGGTAATTCCTGCTATCAGCTGTTTCCTGTTTATCCACCGCCAGTGGGTCGCACGTGCGGCGTCATCAACAGCTCCTCCCACAAGTCTTCAAAAGCCCCTCCCGTTGCGGAAGGCCACCTTGGTCTTTTTAAACTAAAAGGGTTCTGCCAATATGACTACCCTACGAGGCGGAAAACTGGGCATCTCGGATCAACTTGCCAATCCGGCTCCATGTGTCTAAATGTTTGCAGCTTCCCGGCAAAATGGCCCAACATTCTCAGAATATCTGGCAGTGTAAAAGGGGCTTCTGAGTCTGCATGCAGGTCTCAGCATGACGGTGATGTGATCAGAGAGACCCAGGTGGGGGAGGGGGGAGGCCTTGCATCTTGTGTAAACTAAGTCCAAAGTTTGTCCCCTCTCATTGGAAAGTCTACATGTTGATGAAGTTTGGACAGTAAAACCTTTAAATCCACGTAGTTGAAGTCCTCAGCAGTGATGAGGAATCCATCTGGGTGCACTGCCTGTTGTTCACCGATGGCCTGGTAGAATTCATTAAGTGCCTTTCTCCGATCACTGGTGTTAGTGATGGGAGGGATTTAAACAGCGACCAGCAGGATTGCTGTAAACTCTCTAAGTAGATAGAAAGGCCGGAATTTAATAATAATGAACTCCGTCAGCGGAGAACAGTGTTAAACAACAGCAGCATTCCGGCACCAGGCATCGCTCATGTAAACACAAACTCTTCCGCCGCAAGTCTTACCTCCCTCGACGAAGACCTGGTTGGCGCAGTAGCATGTTAGCAGAGTCCAGGATGTTGTCATTAAGCCATGTCTCTGTAAAAATGAAAACATAGCAGTCCCTTACATCACGCTGTACAGATCTCAGGAGCTGTATGTTGTCTGTTCTCAGTGAGTGAACACTGGCCATAATGAGGGATGGTATCGCTGGTCTGTGTGTGCTAGCTGCTAGCCTAGCCTGAATGACTCTGAGCTTGCCTCGCTTCTGCTTTCTTCCACACCGCTTCCAGCGGGTCCGGAGATCTAGTAGTCTGGTGGAGAAGTCCCAGGCCCCAAAGTTCCTCTGTGACTTTGTTGTCCAAGTTGTGATGTTTTGACTTATTTCTTACATCCAAAAAGCAGTCGTGACTGTGTCTTCTGAGCAACGTAGACGCTGATCTTCGCGCACACAGACGTAAACACGAAGCACACGAACATTCACTGGAACACACAATTTTAGGCACCAAACTTGGAGAGAGAGGGGACGCTGGGTCCATCCGCGCCATCTTAGCGTAAAAAAATAAAGTGAAAAGTTAGATTCTTTTATTCTGTCTTCCTTCTCTTGTCATCCTTATCTCTGTTTAAAGGGGAACTAATGTTTTTTCAACCTGGGCCCTATTTTCCGATCTACTTTTGTCTAAATTATCATTAGGATGTTCAGTATTTGACATTTCGAAGCTAGGGCTGACCTGCCTGCAGCCCATGAGTGGCGCACTATATTAAATAATAGGGCACTCAGACAACGTCAAACAATGTTAGAAATACGTCCACTAAAAATGCATTTTTTTCACACAGATAGGCTCGGATTGTTAGTATAATTATCCAACTACATAACGGAAAGGAGAAATGAACGTCTGTGTTTACCTTTAGCTGGATTCGGACATGTTCCTCTGCCTGTTGCAATTTTAGTATATGTGCTAGCAAAGTACTGCTCTGCTCCCTCTCTCTCCTCGTCCACTCTTCGATTTCAGTGAGCTCTGCATCTGTGTACATCCGTGTTCAAATAAATACGGGCGGTCATCAAATTCAAATGGCTCATCCAGATCCAGTTGGTCAAAATCGAGTAAAAATTCAGACATGACTACTCAAAACAGAAGGCGTTTCTCAATACTCAAGTTCAACAGTTCGGACTTGTGGACTTGGCAAGTTTAGACTTGGCAAGTCATGCGCACTTCCCAAGAACGGGAGGACGGGAAGACAGTCATTTCTGCTTTTGGAACAGCAGCAAACTTGATGATGTCACCACCTTCGCTTGCCTTGGCTGCTGTACTGTTTTGTATGCATTTAGAATAAAACAATATAAACATAGCCCATGTGTAGTTTAAACTTCAAACCCGTGGTCGATATTAATATAGAACCTACTTGAATGTAATGTTCCGCTAGATGACAGCGGTGTCAGCGCTCATCGATAATAAACATGTGTTTATGAGCGCTCAGGCTGCCCCACCGAGAGCAGCCTCTCTCGGGAAGTCCTTTTGAAATTTGTTGCTGATATCTCTGTAGTGGTTAAATATGAAATGTAATTCATTTGGGGAATGTCTCATGGGCAATATTCAGTCTATATATTATTATATTATTAAATGTTGTAA
This sequence comes from Epinephelus awoara, assembly GCA_035609425.1. Lineage (NCBI taxonomy): Eukaryota > Metazoa > Chordata > Actinopteri > Perciformes > Serranidae > Epinephelus > Epinephelus awoara. The sequence goes on along the minus strand of CM069295.1, from coordinate 5,758,341 downwards.
CATTGTTAATGTAATTGTTCTTTGTATGTATTCTTTTGCTTATTTATGTGTTTTACGCATGGGCTGTGTTTATATTGTTTTATTCTAAATGCATGTATACATCACAATACAACAGCCAAGGCGAGCGGAGGTGGTGACATCATCATCGTTCGCCTGGCATCGTTCTGTCCTCCCATCCTCCCGTCCTCTCATTCTTGGGAAGTCTGGACTCTTGCATGGACTTGCCAAGTCAAAAACTTGCCAAGTCCACAAGTCTGAACTGCTGAACTTGTGTATTGAGAAATGCCTTCTGATTTGAGTAGTCATGGCTGAATTTTTACCCGATTTTGACCAACTGGATCTGGATCTGGATCCTGTTTTTCCAATAAACCTATCCAAGTTCCACTTGGGCTCATGGCTGATGCGTGTTCTCCAAAAAGTGAGTTCTCCACAGTAGATTGTCTTTCAGATTTATTTGACAAAATTACAAAAAGAAAAAGCTTACAAAATCCACAGGTAAGGTAAACTGCATGTATCTTGTCTACTTGCCTGAACACGATCCAAGCATGTTTCTAACACGTCTCAAACACAGTGTGAATACAGTCAGAAAAACCATGAGTTCCTCTCCCTCTCAAGTCTTTCACTAGCTTAGCCTCAATCAGCTCGGACCCTCTTAAAGCTACAGGCTCCTATTTTTATCTACCACATGGGAACTATTAACAACATGGACTTAATAATTATGAATTAAATTAACATTTTTAAATGCAATTAAATCATGAAACTAATATTAAATCCAAATTATAATCAATTATGAACTTAAATTAAATATTCAAATTATTCATATGGCACCTACATCCTGGATTACTTCTTCTGTAAAATACAGATGTTTTACAGTTAAGAAAATCTAGTGCCAGAGAAAAGGTCTGTCAACCTCCATCCACAGTAATGTAATGCTGAGCTTCACTCGTGGAACTCCTGGTGGTTATTCCAAACTGGGGGCATGCCGACCGTCATCTACTGAAGGTAATACATTAACTATACACAAGTACCTCATACGTCCTGAACTAACCCTTTAAGCAACATTTGTATGTAGTTATACAAGTTTTAAAGCTTCACAAAACTATATAAACAGGAGAAAGAAAGAAACAGATGGCAGGTGCTTCTGTTCAATACAGCTTTGCTGAATGAGGAAACAAAAGAGTCTGCCCGCAAAGAATGTCCATGGGAGAAGAGAAGCACCACACTGCCTCCTGCTGGCAACACTGAATCGCTCAAAATGTATTGTTAAAAAACACCTTGTAATCTTATCAAGAAGCAATAATTGACCATTATGGCTCAAATTAGGATGTTAATCTCACAAAAACAAAACAGTTGTTGTGTTGTTTGGACTGGAAGCACACTTAACTGCCAACTAGGGAGTGGTTGGTGTCGCAGTCAGTGCTGTGGTAGCTGCTGACCTGTTTCACAGAATAAGGCTCAGTGGCTGTTTGCCTTTCTCTATCCACATGGAGGCTATTGATTATTAGATGATATAATACAAATTATTGTTCTAAAGATTGTCCCTATATAAAACCCCATTTGTTATACTATTAATGCCAAGAATCTTCTTTCAAATTTTGCATTATTTTGCCTCTATAAAATATTAATATTCTTTCCATCATGTCCGGTCTCTAAGAACAACGAATATGTCAGTATTACTCACTACATCCAAACAACACTTTAGTAAGTGTAGTGTAATTAACATTACTACCTCGAGGGCGTTGCTAGTGGGGTCTAAGACATTTTTTTTGGTTAAAAAAGTAATTTTCCATGTGAAGACTACAGAGGAATTACTTTTTAAATGAAACTTTCAGTATGTGTTTGACTTAGGGTTGTCCCCATTTTTTAACATTCAGTCCTTCGGCAGAATTTATAATGAATATTCGTGTCATAAGAATTTCTTTATAATGACCTTTAAAGCAAATAGAGACATACACTGCAGGTTTTTATACAGTATATCTGGGCGTTGAATACAGGAGGTTTCAGTTCCCCTAATCTATCAGATGCATACTTCATTGATAACAATGGTTGTCAGTTGGTGTGACGTCTTGTCTCGCTGTCCTCCGGGTGACCTTGTCCTTGTCCTGTCTCCGACCCTCTGTTTCTCTCGCTTCCTCGTTCATATACAATGACAGACTTCCCCATACACTTGACCATCTGCTGATCTTGCAGTAGCTATAGCATTAAACAGTAACCTCCACCTCTTGCACAACACAATGGCACGTTGACATCTTGTGATCATAATTTTTATAACAATTCGAGTATTCGTTCCCGGCGTGCGGGCGGGCGGGAGTGTGCGTGCGGTGGCCGTGCTGCTCTCTCCAGTTTTATGCCAGGCTCAGGCACCTTTCAAAGACTCCATGTGAAGCACTCCTCCGGGGTTTTCGGACCTAATTGTATTGCGGAGTTTTGCACAGCGGCGACCGGATCTTTGCTCTCAAACCACAAAAAATGTGATGGCACAACAGTCTCCTTCAGTACATTATTCTGTGCTTTCTTTGGATTTTCACATTGGCTAGTCATCCTGTTTAATTTGTCTTCTGATTAAATCGGAACCGTTGAAACAAGTTGTAGGAAGCCTCTGCAAGTAATTGGTTGCTGGCAGACACTCTGTGCTGCAATAAAATGGTTAATCAGCAGTGCCGTGCATTGTAGAGCCGATGCGCTGCTGGTTCTGCCCGCCTGAATAGAATATAATGTCTACAGCCTTACTGTGTGCACAAGCTCCGTTGGTAGGTGATACTGTATTTTCACATTTTTAACAATGCAATTTAAAAGTTTTGATTTTTACTGATAACCTACATTTACCAACATCAAAAAGACTACATTTAGCACCAAAAAAATATGTAAAAAATAATAATAATACTGATATATATATATATATTTTTTAAATAAGAAAATAAAAAAACGAATATCAAATACCAAATTTTCATAACGAATACCTACCCATAGAAACGAAAATTCGAATATCCGAATATTTGGGTACAGCCCTAGTTTGACTGTAGTGTAAATAGAAGAGTTCTTTCTCATGTGTCATGATAGGCAATGCATGCACCGACAGAAAAGGCTCCATTTGAAGACCCTGTCCCCACAGATTAGCATTTGCATATGATGGGCGAGTGAGGACAGGGGAGACCCAAAGCTTTGAGCATCTCATTGTCATTGTACGAGACCAAAGAAACGAAGAAACAAGGTGACAGAACAGAAAACTAACTTTCCCTCAGATGACTCAGATGTAATCACTGCTCAAGTGTTTCTGATACCACTTAATTGGGCACTGATTGTCTCCTTGCTTTGATGTTATGGCCCACAGTTAAAAGTGTAAATCCATCAGGGCTGAATCAGTGTAATGTATTATTGCACAAGATTTTTCACTTTGAAATCATGCACAGACAATGCTCCGTGTTTTCTGTCAGCTGCTAGGTCTTTCTAACTTTGTTTTTTTGTTTTTAGTCATACAGACCTAAACTCTGTGGACAGTGGTTTACCCTTTGCTGTCTGTTGGCGACTACAGACTGTGTGTCTCATTAGAAAGAAATGGTGTAAAGCGGTGTCAACTGATCAGTGATGTCGCTGCCCAATTAGAAGTGTAGAACAAGAAGCTGGTAAGGCCCAAACCAAAGTTGACCTCTGAGGAGGAGAGAAACAGCAGACACAGAAGGGTCTGCTTTTTTCCCTTTTTGAGTTGCGAGAACAAATAAATCACAAGGTTGCTCTTGATTGGTCTGAATGTATCTCCAAGACAACCAGGTAGAAGAGTAAAATCACACAGCCTGCCCTGTTTGCTTTTGCAAAGCATCTTGGGAGCTGATAGGCAGAAAGATACGCAGGGAACGGAAAGACGAGGCAGGGCCCCCACGGAGGCTTTGATGAGGTACAAATAAAGGCATTTTCTTTGTCTTTCTGTCTCCTTAATGGTTCCCTGGGTGGGCTCAGGAATGTTGGAGTCAGAACTAAAAGTAGACCAAAGAAAGGCCCCACTTATCCAGACAAGAAGTAAGTTAATAGGTGGGTAGTTGAACCCACAGTGCTTTAGGCACTTTCCAGTCAAGAATAGAAACTTTGCAGTAAGAAGTAAGACTTTAGACACACACACACACACACACACACACACACACACGCTTGTATGCTTAGGTGTGTATTTATTTAGCAGGATGCCATGCATTCTATACCTGCTTTGCTCTGTCTTACTGACAGTACAATTGTGACACACTTCTGATCCTGATTGCTCATAGAGAACAAGCTGCTTAATAACAGTGCCAACATTAGAACAGGGCACAGTGTGGACTGTATTAGCTTTGACTCACTCCTCCCCCTGTAGCCATAAAGATTTAAATCACAAAAAGATGTGGAATGGAGCAAAATGTCAAATTGGAACAATTTGTAGTGGTTTCTACCTGACGCATGTTACCACCTGTGGTCCAGCAGTGCTTATTCTGGCACCTTTGGGCTGTAGAAGAGAAAACACAGTTTTTTTTATGTCTTCTTGTTCAGTTTTTCACTTGTGTTCCAGGCTGATACTGTATCCATTGAGTCATATGAAAACAAACCCTCCTTTGGTAATATCTACGGCCAGCATCTTTTCAGCAGTAGGCATTTGTGTTAATGTTTTCATTGTTAGTTAGCTCTTCCCGCACTGGATTTAAATTGCACACAAGGGATTCACAGCAAACAAGGCATGCATGTAATGTAGCATCACTGATAACAGCCTCACTGCTTTTCATATGGAATTGGAGTGGTATTGGAGTTGCTGCCCATGCAAAACCCAACATTTCCTACTGCTGCTCCTTTACATTTAGAGCATTTAACTGCCAAAACATTGGTCTTTATTTATGCAGCCCCCAACCCAGGTACTAGTAGTTAGATACAGTTTAAAGAGGGTTAGGCCCTGATTACATGAAAGCGTTTTGCAGGTTGCAAAATGCAAGGCACACTGCACTGCCTTTTGTTTTTAATTTATGGAATGTCATTGGTAAAAAACAAAACAAAACAAAAAACACTTGCTGTGCCTTCTATTGTCCAAAGGTAATCACCTCATCACCTCCTTACCCTAACCTTCCTGTGTAATCAATCTACTGTTCATTTTGGCAAGCTAAAACTACCTACTTATTTTCACAATAATTAGTATTGTTGGGATCAAGGCCTCACCAAGGGGTGCCATTGTTGAGAGAGAGAGGGTGTGTGTGAAACAAAGGGCTGTTTGGCCTATAAACAAATGGCTGACAACTACAAGATGGCCGAATCAAAGATGGTTTCAGATCAGGGGAGGTCCTGACCATGTAGTCATGAAAAAACAAAGGAAAAGAAGCGGGAACTTTGAGTTGTCTTGGGTGTTGGGTGTAGCTATGTTGAAAGCCAATTTGTGAATGAGTATGTATTTGCAATTTGTGCTGCAAAGGGGTCTGGGTTAGTAGAGAGGATGTTTAGTTGAATTCAAGACTCTGTTTGTGTGAAGCATTAGCAAACTAACATCACTTAGCTTTGGTGAGGCCAACTAACAAATAACCTAACTGTAAACAATCACAACAATAACTCAATAAACAGCATTAAATCACAATTGACAAAGTTAAACACTCTTGCTTAGCCTGTACAACTGCAGTAATGCTATGCTCAGTTGTTACATTACCAACCCTTGAATGGATGGAGGGAAGAGTTGCTTTGTTGCAGCTGCTTTTGTTAGCCGGCAGAGGAAGGCTGGAAAGAGCTGTGGTTCCAGAAGCAGTCTTTGCTGTGTCCTTGTTCTGAAGGTGCGGATCCGAGGAAGCCAGTCGCTCAGGGTCTTTGCAGAGTAAGGCGTTGGGGTGCTAACTCAACCTGGTTCTCCTTGTTGCTGGAAAGTTAGCTGCAAACCTTGTGTTTGGCACACTAACTTCTCTGGTCTCCAGGGCCTGCTCCTGCTCAGTCAAGGTCCAGAAGCAAGAGCAAGAGAGGTCTGAATCAGAGCCGGTGAGCAGCTCAGGATAAAGAGCAGCAAGAGTCTGTAGAGCAAGTGCTTCTCCTACAGCAGTGATCATCAACTGGCGGCCTGCGGGCCGAATCCAGCCCACCCAACAGTCCAATCCGGCCCGCAACTGGAATCCAAAATTGTGAGGATCAAAGAGAAAATATCATGTGGTCCACACTATTAAAGCAACTGAAAACAGCAACAACTGAGACTCTTAACTATCAGTAATCCCCACCATTTAAGACTCTATTTAGGCTACATTCCAAAATGAGGACAGACTCGCTGCACTGTTTAACATTTATTGTTCTTTTTTTTTTTTAACATAACCTTTCCTCATGCCCTTACTTAACATTTGGTTTTTATTTCAAAGTCTAAACAACAAGCTTCAAGCTAGTAGACTTCTCAGAAAAAAGGAGGAAAAACCAACTAGCATAACTTAAAATAGCATGGTAAATAAATACTAACCTGGTACTAGAACAAAACAGGTCACAAATAATGTTCGCACATCAAATAAAACGTTAAGTGGGCTACAGCGATTTCAAATCACAAGGCTGAAATGGGCTACTCACACTGCTAAATGGCTGAAGTTACATTTCCCCTCTGACACCAACTTTTTCACATCAGGCTTGGCCGCTGTCAGACTTACGCGCAAACAGTCCTCCAAAGACTGGTTTGACAGTCGGTTCCTCTCGTGTGTTTTTATCAAGTTCATCTTGGAGAACGCAGCCTCGCAGGTGTAGGTTGAACCGAGCTGCAAATTGCAAACAGATGGTAGAGCATTATCAACAACATTTGACTGCTATCTCCACCTACAGATAAACCACACTTATGCCACAATGTCAGTGCTGATTAAAATGTGTCACTGTAGCTAGGACAAAGTTAGCTAGCTAGTGAATGCTAATGTTACATTACATCACATTATTCTCCAAGGAAACAAATCATTACAAACCCAACAAACATTACTAAGGGCTTCATTTGACAGCAGTATTGGTATGTAATGCAAAAAAACATGTATAACTAATAGGCTCCTTGTAGTCCCCAGCCACCATGTAGAAAGTTGAGATGTTTGCTCCGTCACAAAGATGGAGACTGTTGAGGGTGTTCATCATTCCACACTCAACTTTTGGACCGTTTTGAGTGCACCAGTAGTATACTGCATTTTCCCGTACAATGCAGTGTGAACCCACTTACTGCATGTTTGCACTTAAAATATTGTTTAGCACAGAAGTATGCAATTTGAGAAACATTGCAAGATTCTTTGACTGCATTGCCTACTTCTCACTAGATTCACAAGTCAGTCTTTAGACGCGTTGCTTAACTAAAGACTGATGTCTTTCTCCCTGATTTTGTGTTTAGATGGGCGGATACAATTTCAGAGTTTAGAAAAACTCCCTACGTTGCAGAACCAATAGTAAATCTGCAGGGCGGTCCTTCAGTGGCTCGCTGAACTCTTGTGCTCGTAAACATAGTCCGACTGTGTTAAAAGTTTAAAACAAAGTCGCTGGAAGTCTTTCATTTCCACAATCTTGTGGACTGAGCACACATTTGATAAAACAGAGTTAAATCTCTCGGCATCCATTTTCAAGCTCTCTGTGTGTTTGTTTTCTTGCGGACGAGAAAAGGGGGAGTGCACATTTCCGGGAGGGTGTGTCCTTTAAAAAAATGCAAGAGGCGTTGCTTTGTTGCCTGCCATTTTCTCCGGTGTGTTAAACACACTTTAGAAAGGAGTGTCCCCAGACTATCAGAAGGTGGAGATCTCTGATTGTCTGGTGGCCAGACTAACTTCTCACCTCAAATGTTTTCACAAACATGTTTTAGCTGCCTGTTAAACTGTAATTCAAGATTGTTTGTTACCAACTGGCCACAATATTGTTTCCTGTGGACAAATAGCCAACTGTGCGTTACGTCACTCATCAGTCAGGAGTGTTTATTGCTCCAGTGCGTTGCACTGAGCAAGCGCAAACGCCACAGCCCCTTTCCACTGATTTTTCTCATATAGCATAAAAAAACAAAAAACTAATCTACACATTTCAATGAAATAAGTGTAATTTTTCAACCTTAAAGGGCCAGTGTGTAATATTTAGCATGGTTTATTATCAAATCTGAATCTGAATATTCTACCCATTAATATGTTTATATAAGTGTATAATCGCTATAAAATAAAATTCGTTTGGTTTTCGTATAATTATACGCTATATATACACATACACACACACACACACACACACACACACACATATACATATATATATATATATATGTATATATAGCAAGGGCCTTGCTTTAGAGAGATCGCCATCTTGCGCCGCCATGTATGTACGGCAGACTGAGCGGACAATCCAGCCAGCCAGAGAACGAAGGAGGAAGAGCAACAGCAGAGAGTGTTAGTAGTTCGTCGATAGAGAGTAGTGAAAAGTTTTTTTAGTTATAAAGTTTGCGAATGGACCACACTTACCACGCAACAGGAGAGAATGAACCTGAACTGTCATCTGTGAGGAAAAGAAGACGCAACTTCACTACTGGTGATGCACTCTCTGCGACGCTTTTCCTCCTGATGATATATCTCCCCAACAATGGTAGCACCGAATCCCATTCTGTGCAGCAAAATGGGAGCGGAGGATTCAGCCTCTCTTCTGGCTCGCTCAGCTTCCAGCACATGGAGTTCCTCATCTGTATGCTCCGGCTCAAACAGGTATGGCTCTGGATCTGTGTTCGCTACAAGAAACTCTTCAAAATCGCGTTCAAAGTCGTCCATTGCAGCTGCTACAGTCCGGAGATATTGCTAGGCTAAATAAACAGCTGAGCTCTGTTTACAGGCTACGCTGTCAGTCAGTGTGCGGGCTGGACATTGGTGGAGCAGAGAGGGGAGGGGGGTCCCCGCTAGGTACTGTAAACGAGTATGTGTGTATTAAGCGTGTGTGTTACGCTAGAAGAGTTTGGTACGGAGTCTTTTACCACCTGGAGTGTTACCGGAGTTTTTGGAGTGCTCAAATAAACAGGCCTTTTTCCCCAAACGCTACTCTGGTCTCCTGCGCGTGAGGGATTCATTGCAATATCGTAACATGGTTTAGATTTCTAAATAAATATTCACCTCGTCGCTAGATACACCTACTCCTGAAAAACTCGTGTCTGAACAAGCCTTTTGGTCCTACGAGGCCACCGTCATTTACCCGACGGGAGTGGTGAGCGAGTGAGCCCTGCAATCTAGAATTTGACCACTGATGTCACTGTTTTCAACAGTTTTCAACCCATTTTAGACACTGGCCCTTTAATGTGGTTCTGTTTATCTCTATAATGTCAGTCAGCTGCCATTTACACTGATCCACTGTTTAGTTGCACACATCAGACAGACTACACCTGCTACCTTAGTGAAACTCTTCTACATTAACAGATGAGCCATTGTATGTTTTCATTCTTGAAAGAGTATTTACCCTAAACTCTGGCTATGTGGTTCTCCTTGTGCTCCAGCTATCGTACTGCAGCGATATTACGGGTGATGTCATATGTACGTGCCACACTTTCAGTGCATTTCTGGATGTAAACAAACTTCTTAAAGGGACAATGTCACAAAAGAAAATACCTCATAAACGAGGCCATTACAGTAACAGTGGTAGTGATAACTAGTGACCATAGGCGTTTCTAGCCCATTTTTGGGGGTGCTGAAGCACCCCTAAATTGAACCCCAGCACCCCTAACATTTGAGAGATTTTTTTTTATTTTTTTATTTTTTTATTACTGTCTGTCCTTTATTAACAAGCCAGAAAAGTCTCAAAACCATACAGTACTTGGTTGAAATGTAATATTTTAACAACAAAAATACAGCAGCACCCCCCCTTGCCTCAAAAATGGTTTGACCCACCCCGTCCCTCCCACCGCTCTATCTGCACAGAGCAATGCGCTGCCTTCCACAGTGGGTGACATGTGGCACATTTCTTAACTTCTACCACTCAGTACCAACACATTATTTTCATTACCAGTCCTCATTTTTGCTGCATTTAATCATAGGTCACTGTTTATGCTGTTAGGTCGGAGTTAGCTGACGTTTTTCCAAGCTAGGAAACGTTACAGGTGGTCAGTACCACTGTTCTCTGTTTGAACTGGAATGAGAGACGCTAGCTGTTGTGTCATGTGCATGTGTTAATATTAAAGCCAAGGTGCTAATGACTAGCTAACTGACTGAATGTCCATTAACATTATAACTCCTATTGTGTGTGTGTGTGTGTGTGTACAGACAGACAGCCTCATCATGGATATAAGATTGTTTTTTCCGAAAAAAAAAAAAAAAAAAAGGACCAGGTTCAGGTAAGAGTGTAAGATCAAATGGTCTATCTATCTAGAATGATGTTGTAAGTTGGATCAATGTATCAGTTTATATCTCTTATTAGATATAAAACGCATTGTTTGGTTATTTGCCTTTTGGTTGACAGTACAAAGAGAGAGAGAGGAGCAGAGAGAGGACTTTATTTATTAGTATTTTTATTAGTACGTTTGGTACTCACTATAGGGGGCAGGTTTACGCCATCTGGTTACACAAGCTAATGCACTAATAGCATATACATTTTTCCACACAATATCTAACCGAATCACTTCAATATTATACCACACAGAAGTATTAAACTTTTGCAATTCTTAGGATCCCCTAAATCTGTTTGTAAACCCTGCTAACTCTGCTTTGCTCCAATCCTCTGTCTTCCTCTTGCTTACATGGATGTATTAAAGTGGACCTATTATGCTTATTTTTAGGGTCATATTAGTATTAATTCTTCACTTCAAATAAACACAAGACGTTTGTGCTCTAGAGAAAGGATCAGCACTCAGTGAATCACCTCCTAAGCCCACTGATAAGCTATTATGGCAAGGCTTAACTATACAGACCAGTGAGCAGGTAGAAGCAGTGCTGATACTTTCCTAGCACATTCACCATACTCTGTTTCACACGCTACATAGCATAACTACACTATAAGCTAAAGTTAAAGGAGATAAATAAACTTACAGGATCAGCAAACACACTCACCTTGCAGCATGGTCTCAAACAAAAGGGATTCAAATAGGCCACTCCCACACTTAAATAACCTTCCTTTTCCTGGATTTCCTCCTGAGAGGACTGATTGATGGATCTCTCCACCTGATCTCAAGGAGTTATGTACCCTCCTTAGTAGTTCCCCTGCTGGCCCCCAACTGACATTTTTCTTCACTTCCAGATCCATTGGCTACATCTAACTGCTTCATCTGACATTTCCTTCACTGTCCTCCTCAAACTCTGTCCCCGCACTCCGAGTTCCCCCAGGAGCGAGACAGCTGATCTTGCTATGAATCCCTTACACCCCACTTCCACTGGACAAATCCTAGTTTTCCATCCTCGCCGCTCAGCTTCTGCTCCTAAAACTGCATATCTAAGCTTTTTCCTTTCATAGTCTTCTTCCACTGAGTCTTCCCAAGGAACTGTCAGCTCAATGAAATAAACTATCCGTTGACTCAATGACCACAGCACTATGTCAGGCCTCTGCTTGGTACAAACTATTTCCTGGGGAACAACAAACTCTCCCCCTAAATCTACTTGCATTTCCCAATCACAAGCACCTTCTAGGCAGTCACACCCTTGCCTCCTTACTAACTTATCCCTTCTGTATTTCTCCCCCTCACGGACAAACTGAATTGCTAAACTTCTATCCTTAACACCTTCTGAATTCACCTGTCTTCGTTTCCCTTCGATGCCTGCAGCTAGAATTCTCAACACCTGGTTATGTTGCATGTATGTTATGTATACCGTCCTTGTGACAAGCTAACTTTACAGCCTGACAAAATATGCTTTAAGGTTGCGGTACCTGAACACAATGGGCATGATGGGTCCTCATTTACCCACAGTTTTAGGTTCTGGGGGGTTGGTAACACATCGTATGTAGCCCCTACCAGGAATCTAATACGATTCTCCTCCATACTCCAAAGGTCCCTCCAAATAAGCTTCCTCTTCTGTACACTTGCCCAATTCAACCACTGTCCCTGTTTAGCCTGGACCACTACCTTTGCACCCCTTAATATCTCCTCCTGTCTACATACCTGTTCCACGACCAGCTTTCTTTTATCTTTGGGACCTGCTGTATTCCATACCAGTTTGCCTGAGCCAAGCCCCAAGCTTCCCGGGCCAAACTGAAGATTACCTACAATCTCTGCATGCCTAAGAGCTGCCTCTGCCTCCTGAACTGCCGATCTTGGCTTCCACTTCCTCCCCTTGGTTGGATTTGGAACCACACTCCTAACTACCACGTCCTTACTCCCAGATAACAAGAGCTCTGTCCTGACCTTGGTACATTTAAATTCCTCTGTTAAACTAGACACTGGCAGCTGAAGTATCCCTTTTCCATACAATGCAACACTACTTAGGCACCTAGGAGCACCCAACCACTTCCTAATATAGGAGCTAACCGACCTTTCAATTCTCTCCGCAACGGATATTGAAAATTGACAATGACCACATTAACCTAGGATATAGCCCAAATTGCAAACACCACAACTTCAACTTTCCTGGAAATTCTGATTTATCTATTCTATCCAATCGTTCCGCCACATCTTTTCTAAAATTTCCCTACCTGTTCCTCATCATTAAACTCCATATTGTACCATCTACCTAAGCTCTTCACTGACTTTTCCCTAATTGTTGGGATTTCCTCATCATCTATGACAAACTTCCTAGCGCTTAATTTCCCTCTACATATTGAGATGCTTCTAGACTTAAAAGGCTTGATCTTCATGCTGGCCCACTTGAGGTTCCTATTTACCTTCTCTAGTAGCCTCTTTGTACATGGCATTGTTGTGGTCACCAGTGTCATATCATCCATGTAAGCTCTAACTGGTGGAAGATGCAACCCATTGTGCCGTCCCTCCCCACCTACCACCTATTTAGAAGCCCTGATGATTACTTCCATTGCCATAGTAAATGCTAATGGAGAAATTGAACACGCTGCCATGATGTCTATTTCTAGCCTCTGCCAACCTGTTGTGAAGCCTGCCGCACTTTGACACAACCTAATATCCTGAAAATATGCTTTCACTAAGTTAACAACTACCTGTGGCACTTTGAAATAGTCAAACCCACTCCAAATGAGGCTATGCGGTACTGAACCAAACGCATTTGCAAGATCTAAAAATATTGAATGCAGGTCCCTTTTTTTAATCTTCACTGTATGAATCTAGTGCTAGATCATGCTAGTACACTCTAAACACCCTGTAAAACCTAGTATTCCTGCCTTATGCACCATGGTATCTATTAAGCTATTCCTTTCTAAGTAGCTAGCTAATCTCTGCGCTACTACACTTAAGAAAATCTTCCCCTCTACATTCAAGAGAGAAATAATTCGGAACTGGCTAAGGTCCACAGACTCCTTCTCCTTAGGAATGAGGACACCCCCTGCCCTACGCCATGCTCTTGGGATAATGTGTTTCTCCCAAACTATTCTTAGCTGTTTCCACAAAAATTTAAGGATATCAGGCGCACTTTTATAAACACGGTAGGGGACTCAAAGAAGCCTTTGCACGCCTGACCACCTCCTGAACTTCCTTCCACCTAGGTGGCCTGACATCCATCTCATGCTCTATCCCTAGTAATGGAGGATTATCGGGTGGGAAACCTACTATCCTATTCTTCTCTAAATCTGAATATGTATTTCTCAAATATTCTTCAACCTCTCGCCATAATGACATGCGAAAATTAGATACAGCCTACAGTTCCAATTTCTCAAAATGCATTTAGTCAAGCAGAGCTTGTCTTTCAAGAGAAACATCTACACAATGACTCTTGCAGCCAAAGGTGCTTCTGAAAAAAATCACTGACCACTCATCTAGTCTTTGCCACATTTATGCATCATGGAATCTGCTCCATCTCTTCCTCATCTGCTCATCTCTTTCCTTCTTGTTCAGTAAACAATCCTATGTGTTTCTATTTTATTCTCACACTCTTATCATATTCATTCATTTACTCAGATTCATCATCTCTGGCAGGCTCCAAGGAGCTCAGTTGGGGAGGAGCAGCAGCCATTTTCTCCAACGAGCCATCACCATGCCAACAGTGAGGTAATTTAGTCTGTCTTCATGGATACTGCAGCTACTGCTCCACCTGAAGTCTGTGTGTGTGTGTGTGTGTGTGTGTGTGTGTGTGTGTGTGTGTGGTGGTGGTGGTGTGTGTGGGGTTATTAAATTCTGCAAGAGCAGATTGTAATTTGACAAATATTAACATCTGCTCATATACAGACGCCAAGCCACACCATCTCACGACGTACTTTATTATATTTGATTGCGTGCGTGCGTGCGTGCGTGCGTGCGTGTGTGTGTTTGTGTGTGCGTGCAGCCAAATGTTTAGATTAGGAAGTATGAGGAAGACACAGCGGCCAGTCTGTGTGGGGAGGTGAGATTACACTATGACATATGAATTCAAGTGCATCCATCCCTTACATGAGCAGATGAGTTGTTGTGTAGATGCCGCTAGCTGCCTGCCAGTGTAAGCCTCTAGCACTAAGTTTTGGGTTGTCTTCTTTTATTTTTCATATTGTTCTTTTTTTCTGGAGGTAGTTTCTTTGTTCACCTGTGTCTTATAATTGTATACACATAATCAGGAATCACCTTGAACATAATTTTGTACAACACATTCATGACTTCAATAAAAGGTATATACACATATAATACATCAGTTACTTTATGCATAGCTTCCTGTTTTGTTTTCAAGAAGATACAAGACACAAAACAGAATGTTAGAATATTCTGCCTGATGTATTAACAATATATTCATCAGGAAGGAGGGAGGGTTAGGTGGTAATGTAGTGGCAAGGCCATATTATCATATTTAAATCACTGATTTAGAATCATTGAAAGCGGTTTTGTTTGGTTTCACTTTCACTTTCATTTAGTTTAGGTGCCAATACTACTTGGTGAGGTATAAAAAGTGGTTTGAGTTAAAATGAATACCTTTGTTACATAGTGTGACAATCTTACATACACCAGTTAAAGTAAGTCAGTGTTGACTTTTGTTGGCAAACAGGACATGAACTCCTTAGTAAAAGTTTTGTGTTTGTTTGACCCACCCGCCATACCAACCTTCTCCTTTCATGGAGCTGGAAAAACAGGCTATATGTTAAAGCAGAAAAATGTGAGTTTCATGCATCGTCAGTTTCTTTTTAGGTGTATGTCATTGAGAGTGGGCAGGTGAAGACGGACCCCGAAAAGATCAAGGCAGTAGCCAAATGGCCGGCCCTGGAAACCTGGAAGCCGCTTCAGTGCTTCCTTGGATTTGCAAACTTCTACAGAAGATTCATCAGAGACTACAATAAAGTGGCAGCCCCACTAACCAAACTCACCTCTGTCTCTCTCCCCTTTGGTCTCCAAAGGCAGAAAAGGCATTCCTCCGGCTCAAGTCACTCTTCACCTCAGCTCCTGTTCTGGTTCATCCTGACCCCTCCCTCCAGTTTGTGGTTGAGGTTGATGCATCTGATAAAGAGGTGGGAGCCGTAGTTTCTCAACATTCCGGTTCTGACCAGAAACTCCATCCATGTGCCTTCTTCTCACGAAAACTAAACTCTGCTGAATGGAACTACAATGTGGGGGATAGAGAGTTATTGGCCATCAAGATGCTGTTGGTGAAGTGGTTTCACTGGCTGGAGGGTTCTGAACAACGATTTGTAGTTTGGAATGACCACAACAACCTGGCACACATGCAAGCCACGAAGAGGCTTAACTCCCGCCAGGCTCGTCGGTCCTTATTTTTCAGTAGGTTCAACTTTACTCCTATTCAGTACTTAAACTTAACATGGGGCCTCCTAGCAGGTGAACGTGCCCAGAAAACCTCACCCAGGGGGCATCCTGATCAAATGCCTGAAACCTCAACTGGCCACTGTCAATGCGAAGATGCAGCAGCTTTACTCCA
Source organism: Epinephelus awoara (assembly GCA_035609425.1). Lineage (NCBI taxonomy): Eukaryota > Metazoa > Chordata > Actinopteri > Perciformes > Serranidae > Epinephelus > Epinephelus awoara. The sequence continues at coordinate 5,742,469 of CM069295.1, read as the reverse complement.
AGTTTCCTCCATATTTTTGAGCTCCTCACTCTATCTCTAAGACTGAGTCCAGCCACCCCACATAGGAAGCTCATTTTGGCTGCTTTTATCTGAATCTCCTTCTTTCAGTCACTACCCAAATGTCATGGCCATAGGTGAGGGTCAGAATGTAGATGGACTGATAAGTCGAGAGCTTTACCTTCAGGCTCAGCTCCCTCTGAACAACAGGGGACAACCCTGGTGGAGGCCAACACACACTGAAAAATGTGTTTGACTTAGTGCCAAGTACCCACAGCTCTCAGTTTGGATATTCAAAGACCAGACAGCTCATACTGTAGCGACAACCCCGGTACCCCATATTCTCACAGAACCCACCACAGGATTCCCTGGGAACATGGTCCAAGCCTTTTCCTAGTCCACAAAACAGATGTTGACTGGATGGGCAAACTGACCCTTCCAGCAGCTCAGCAAGGGTAAAGGCCACTGCAGGCCAATGTACAAAAAGCTCAGCACACGGTTGCCTACCAGATACTGTGTGTGGAGTGGTCAAACCTGGACTCCTCAAGAACCCACGCCAGGATCCTGTTTGTGGATTTCAGCTCCGCCTTTAATACCAAGACCACGGCTCTGCTATAAGACAAGGTCTCCCAGCTGCATGTGCCCGACTCCACCTGCAAGGTCTATCACAGACTTCCTGTCTGACCAGAAGCAGCATGTGTAGCTCAAGAAACATGTATCTGAATCCTTTAGCATAGGTCCCACTCAAGGCTGTGTCCTTCCCCCTCTGCTCTTCTCCATGCATAACAAGGACCTTTAATAGAGTGGCTGTGACTCAGAGGCAGAGCGGGTCATCCACCAATCAGAAGATCAGTGGTTCGATACCCAGCTCCTCCAGTCAACATATCGAAGTATCCTTGCGGAAGATACTGTAGTGTAAAGAGCGCTTTGAGTGGTTGGATGACTAGAATTACAAATACTATACAAATGCAGATCCATTTACCATTTAAAAGGAGCTAAACATCAGGAGGATGTTCTTATGCCAAACTGAATGAATCCCAACTGAATCAAAAACACACAGCGTCAGGGATGCAGTTCAAAAGTGAAAAGTTATTTTAATACAAAAAGGTGCAGGGAAAAACTGAGGACCATAGCATAAGCTGGCAAAAGAAAATGGACTGCAGACTGGGTGAAGCAGGCAGGGTGACGAAAGGTGGCTTCTGTCATGTTACCACTGTAGTGACAGGAATGATCTGGCGACGAGTGGGTGATCAGTCTGGGCTTAAATACAGGTGCAGGTGAGTAACTGACGAGGAGATGAGATGCAGGTGAGTCGGTGGAGGAGTGGGAAATCCCGAATGTAGGTCAGCCACGCCCAGCCAGCATACACAGACAAGACAGACAGGAGCACAAGGGAGGGGGAAACAGAAGCCGTTTCTCAATACACAAATTCAGCAGTTCAGACTTGTGGACTTGGCAAGTTTGGACTTGGCAAGTCTGCACGAGAATCCAGACTTCCCAAGAATGGGAGGACGGGAGGATGGGAGGACGGGAGTACACTCATTTCTGCTTTTGTAACAGCAGCGAACTTGATGATGTCACCACCTCCACTCGCCTGTTGTACTGTGTTGTATCCAATCATTTAGAATAAAACAAACATAGCCCAGCCCTGCGTCTTTTCATAGACATTGTAAGAAATTAATGTGTATATGTTTTTAACGTTTCAACTGACACACACAAACATAAATAGCCAAAATAGTTTCATAAAATGTTTTATAAAACCTTTTCCCCGCAGCTTGATAATATTTAATCCTATCCAATTCCCGCACCTGGCCTCTGATAATAATCAAAAGTCAGGTGCGGGGAGAAAGTTTGTGGAGAGTTGGTGATTATTGTGATCATGAGCATTGGCCATTGGCGAGATGGAAATCAAAAATCAATCACGGACATGGATCGGAGAAGGCGTCTTGGTGCAGTTATTGCAGCAGGATTTCTGTACCTGCAGGCTGAGGAGGAGGCTGTCCAGCTGAGGAGGCAGATCCCAGAAAGACAGCGGAGAATGAGGCGGAGGATGAGACGTGATGAGACGTGATGAGACCAATGAAATTAATGAATGAAAAGTTAAAAGTACTCATTATGGAGAGTGACCCAATTTCAAGTGTTGTTATCATCATATACATGAATATGTATTGAGTATTAATTAATCAACGTAGGCTACATGTAAACAGCATTTAAATGTTGTCATGGTAGAACTAAATTTTAACACCTTTCACTGATGTACTAGTCTAACGTATAACAACACACAGCAACTTGTAAATATGACACAACAACATATAAAACAAACTATCTTAAAAGTAACTTAGCTATCAAATAAAGGTAGCTTGAGTAGAATGTACAATATTTCCCTCTCAGTATAAAGTAGCACAAAATGGAAATACCCAAAGTACAAGTACATCAAATTTGTACTTAAGTACAGTAGCTACTTGAGTAAATAGTTACTGTCTATCACTGCATTTGTCTCATCATTATGCTTTCTGTCTACATTTTTATGGAGACTTGACAGTTTACTTGGTACACCTAGAAAAAAACAACAGCAGTTTAATATTGTTTTAAGTCTGACATTTTATTGAAGTGTTGAGTTGTAGATTGTGGTGCTGTTGAACTGTACTGGATTACAATGACAGCAGTTTCTCATTTAGTCTGTCCTCACCAATATAAATGGGATCAAACAGGTCAGATGTGAAGAGGAAAAGTTTATTCAGCCACACTTCAGAAATCAGGTATACAATTCATATCAGATAATCAATATTTAAAATGCTGTTGAATAAATACTACAATAAAGACAATTTATGGTTAAATACAATAAATAAATTACAGTAAATTCTTAAATTAAAATCATTATTGAATGGTAAAACACATAAATAAGCAAAATAATACATACAAAGAACAATTACATTAACAATGTTACAACATTTAATAATATAATAATATATCTTATATACTGAGACTGAATATTGCCCATTAGACATTTCCCAAATGAATTACATTTCATATATAACCACTACAGAGATATCAGTGAGGAATTTAAACGGACTACCTGAGAGGGGGGCAGCCATATGTTTATCTATGAGCGCTGACATCGCTGTCATCTAGCGGACCTCACATTCAAGTGGGCTCTGTATTAATACATTGACCACGGGTTTGAAGTTTAAACTACGCATGAAAACACTACGTTCTGTGACAATACAACAGTAACATATCGGTAATTATGGCTTAAAATTGTGCACCTTTCCCTCACTTGCCATTTCTGAAGATTGTTGCGAAATGCATGCTGGGATACCTGGCTGTCTGAAGTACACACAAGTCTGCTCCGATGCATCCCCAATAAAAGGGCTGTGGTGAGAACACATCCGGGCATTTGGACTGAACTTGGCTAGATGTGATCTTTGAATTGGAACAGTACTTGGGCTATGACTCATGACGTGTCACAGGTCCACAAGAACACAAGTCCACACAAGAACGCATCTTGAGAAACGGCTAGAAGAAACAAAAAGAAAACAGGGGAGCAAAACCTCAAACTCTGACAGATGTATTTCCTGCAGCAGCTGAGGAAATTAACAAAGACGATGACAGTGTGCTTCTATGCTTCCATTACTGAGTCAATCCTCATCTCCTCCATCACAATCTGGTACAATGTTGCCACAGCCAAGGTTGAGGACAGACTGCAGTATATTGTTTGCTCTACTGATATAGTGATTGGCTACAGTCTGCCATGCCTCTAGACCTGTATGACACCAGGTCCCTAAGAAGGGCAGGAAATATTGTGGCTTGTTGGCTCTTCAAAACCCTCCCCTCCAGTTGGGGGCTGCGTTCGGCCACACCTTAAAAACAGTTTCTTTCCAACTTAGCCATAGCCTCATCACCAAGGCCTGGGACCCCACTGACAGTGACTCCTATGCTTACACACTCCTGACATTTTGCTTCACATAACGCACACCCTATCATTACTATCATCCCCCTTGTACAAATTCTTGTATCTACAGTATATTATACTGTGAACTTTTACATCCCCTGGACAATAATTTGCACATTCCTGTACAACTGTACACTTTTAAAAAGAGTCACTTTAATACCTTTACATAATTTCATATTCTGACAAGCCCTGCTGTCCCACTTGAGTAATCTAAATTGTTTGCCATAACTTCTTCAGAAAGTCCTTCTCCATGGCTTCCCTTAATTTCTCCCACACCTTGGTTTTTGCTTTGGTGACCGCCATAGCCGCAGCCCTTCTGGGCAATTGATACTTGTCTGCTGCCTCAGGAGACCCCTCTGCCAACCAAGCCTGGAAAATCTCCTTCTTCAGCCCGACAGCCTCCTTCACCACTAGTGGGTTCTTACATCGCTGCTATGACAGCCGACCACAGCGGTGACCAGTTGACAACTTTGTTCCTCTCTTCATCCGAGTTTACAAGACATATGTCTGCAGATCTGATAAAATGACCACAAAGTTAATCATCAGCCTAAGGTGTTCTGTTACCAAGTACACTTATGATCCACCCTATCTCTTGAATGTGTTGTTCATTACGACCAATCCACGACTAGCACATAAGTCCAATAATAAAACACCACCCACAAAACACCATGTTCCTCCCAATCACCCCCCTACAGGTTTTGGAGGGGCATTGCCGATGTTAATATGAAGTTCCCCAGCAGAACTATAGAGTCCAGTCCAGGACAACCCCAGAGACTCCAAGTAAGCTGGCTACCCTGAACCCTGGGTTGGTAAATAAGCACAAACAACAGTCAAAGACCTCCTCTCAGTTACTTGCAAGCACTTTTAGGTGACTCTCTCATTCCCTGGGGAGAACTCAAACACAAGGCGAGAGTCCAGCACCTCTCCAGGAGTTTGGTTCTATGTGTAGAGGTAAGCCCAACTCTATGTAGTTCAGGGGTTAAAGCAAGAAAAAAATTTGTGCCTGAAATGTGAAGCACGAAGGATTTGTCTGCCTGAAATCTGAAATCTTTTCCAGAGCAGGGGGCTTGGTGTTGCGGTCACAAAATGAAGAAATAGAAATGTATGTGTTGCAAAGGAACAGGTTTATTATCAAACGAACAAAAAGATAGCTTTAGTCGTTACTTTTCAGATTAAACTTTTATAGCATAATGAGTTTATGAATAAAGATTAAACTTTCAGTGGTTACCAGACGTTTTAACTTATAGCTCCTACATCTCTTTTTTGCCTTGGTGCTATTTATTTTTAGAAGCTAAATCATTTAGGCTGTTTGCAAAATTGTATTGCACTCGATGTGAATTAAACAGGCAGTTACATCGAAATTTCGCCTCTGGGCAAGCATGTCATCATTGAAATGGATCATATGTTGTGGTGGTGACTTTAAAACTTCAGCATAGAGAATTTTTATTGCAACTTTCGTTTCTTTCTGGTTTCTGTTACCTTACCTTCAAAATTACCGCTGGCTTACCGGAGCCTCTCCCCTCCTTCTGTGCTCTGTGTCTCAATGTGACATGATGTGACAGCATACACAGGTGTCAGTGTTGATTGGCTATCACTTGTGATGTGTAACCAATCAGAGGGGGCTGTAGGCGGGACATTGTTACAAAGCCCAGTGCAGTGGGGACTGCAGGCAGGGAGGGAGACGGCTGTATCAGAGCCAAAGGAGCGAGTTTTAAAATACATTTATTTGGTTCGGTTATCAATGAAAAAACATCTGATGCCAATTATGATAAACAGTAGGTTGTGTTTACTCGCACACTGTGCGCCTAAATCATTTTCTCGGTTCGCACATATTTTTTTAGGGGCAAATGCGAGTGAAATGCTCGCACTGCAGAGCACTTCTGCCCGTGCCGGACAGAAACTTTGCCACGCCAGAAATCTGGCGCTGTGCCCGAGAACTTTAACCCCTGGTAGTTGGTACTGCTCCACCTCTTGCACCAGCTGTGGTTCTTTGTGTTTTAATTGAGCTGATTCTTCAGGGAAGATTTGTAATATACATAAATGTACATTTGTAACTGCAGTTACACTTTTATCAGTCAATATTTCATTAAAATGTGAAAAAGTTAATTTCTGCTTGGACAGAATATGTACAGTATATTTGAGATGAACAATTACATGTATCTAGCACGTACAAAATTCGGGTAACCATCACTTTTCGACATTTTATCTCTTGTGGCCTCAGTCTTAAAATAGAGCCTGCTAATGATGGCTATGTTGGCAGGCCTGCAGGCAGCCCATGGACCGAGTTCAAGCAGTCACTTAGTGTACAGGTTGTGTGTGTGTGTGTGTGTGTGTGTGTGTGTGTTCATGAATGTGTGTCTATCTGGGTGTGCAGGTGTTCTAGCGAATGTATGGTACACCTATTTTTGATCCTGTCATCCCTTTCCAAAACCACCCACAAGCCTCGCCAAAGGGTGAGGAACACAGACTGAAGCACAGAGTGTACATACACGCTAAAGACTTTCTCCAGAAGAACAAACAGTTTACTCACTTCAAATCCCTCCATCCTGTGTGTGTATGTGTTCACACATGCATACGTGTGTGTGTGTGTGTGTGTGTGTGTGTGTGTGTGTGTACTTGTAATAGGCTACCTACTGTATGACAGTCAACAGCCAACCACCAACCCTCCCTATTATTTAAAGGAGCAATAAGCGAAATCGTTTCACCGCTAGGTTTGCTGTTGTGCACTGCCTGTAGACCAAAACAAAGTGTGTCATGAGCCACTCCTCCCTCTACCTCTGCTCTCCACCCACCACTCGCCTCATCTAGCAGTTAGCAATGTCTCGGTCTCTGCTGTGTTTAGCTATTCCCCTGCCTACTTCAATGATGATGGTACCTGTAATAAATGTAATATATTTGCTGAGATGGAGACGAGGCTCAGTGACTAGAGGAGCTGGTAGAAACGCTCCATAGCTGTTAAGTTACTCCAGTAGCCGGTGGCAGCTGACTCGGCTAGTGCTAACACTGGGAGCTAACGCTAACGTTTCTCCTCTTCTCCGTGAGTGAGAGCGATGCTTTAGCCTAAAGGGCAGCTGGCTCGCAGGCTGCTTGCTAGGCTAAAACATCACTTCAGGTTAAAGTGGGAAGAAGCAGTGGGTTTATCAGGCAGCTGAGTGAAGCTGGGTGAAGTGGAGGCTGCGGAGGAAACAGCAGGATGGGTTAATGTCCGGAGCTTGAGCAGCCTGCCAGGCTGCCCGCCAGGCTCGCGGGCTGCCTGCTAGGCTAAAGCATCGCTCTCACTCACGGAGAAGTGGAGGAACATTAGCGTTGGCTCCCAGTGTTAGCACTAGCCGAGTCAGCTGCCACCGGCTACTGGAGTAACTTAACAGCTATGGAGCGCTTCTACCAGCTCCTCTAGTCACTGAGCCTCGTCTCCATCTCAGCAAATATTATAAAAATGCAGCCTCGCGGGGAGGCTACATTTTACAATGCTAATTGAAAATGTTAGCTGGGATGCCGGGCTAACTTACTCACTTAACACAACCGTAACGCCTGATCCATTGCTGGGACCGAGTTGCTAATAACTCAAGCTCCAGATATTATGTTTACGCCGCAGCCTCCACTTCACCCAGCTTCACTCAGCTGCCCGATAAACCCGCTGCGTCTTATTGACCTGAATAACAAACCAGGGCTCTGCGCTCTGGTTGGATCCCAGCAGAGAGCAGGGCTAGTTGGGAAGCTAGCGGAGGCTAACCGGCTGTGCTTCCCTCTGGTCATGCTGCGGCTAACGCCTCGCCAGCCGCTCCCAGCTAGCTCCGGATTGTTATTGAGGTTAAAGTGGAAGAAGCAGTGGATCTGTGGGGCAGCTGAGTGAAGTGGAGCCTGAGGAGGAAGCATCGGTTAGCCCCGGTTCGTTCTGCTCTCTGCCATTTCATTTCGAAAATATGCACTGCCATTGCTCACTGGCTGCAGCCTTTTATAGGGAGGGAGGGCCAAGGGCTCTGAGGGGGTTCACATGAACGTACATGAACGCGCAGCCGGACCGGCTTGTAAACAATGGGCTGGAGATCAACGCAGAGAGGGTGTGTGAGGTCATGCTATACTCCAGATGAAATTACACCTCTAGTTCTTCACATAGCAATTTTTTAATTCCTTCAATCTAGAAATGATGAATTTCGCTTATTGTTCCTTTAAACTGTGTTGTTCAAAACATCAGCTGAATGACTAAGTTTGAAACCCAACACAGATGCAGTTAAGGCATGATTCTGTCTCTCACCCTGTCTGTCTGTCTGTCTGTCTGTCCCTCTCTCTCTTAATTCAATTTCAATTCAGTTCAATTCAATTCGCTTTATTGGCATGAATATCAACCGTTGTTGCTGAAAGCAGAACGTACATACAGACATAATATGTCTCTCTCTGTTTCTCTCTCTGTCTGTCTATCTCTCTCTCCCTCTCTCTTTTGAATCGTGTCCTATGTACCAGCTGAGATTGAACCTCCATTGATTCCTTTGTTATCTAACAGAGAGAAACAAAAGTGAGGAATTGCAAGAAACTTCTTGTTTCCCTTGTAGACTAAAGAGTGTTAGACAACCCCGATAGAAACCAAACAAACCATATTTGTTCCTTGGAGACTAAACCATCCAGGCACTTTTTTCCCCCTCAGCTTTGTTCATTCTTTGTTCATTCAGCTGTCTAAAGGATTCCTAAACTATTTGTAAACATAGCATCAGCATTCATTTCTGCTGATATTGACATCCTGACACATGCCGGGCCACAAGGAATTTCAGGAATCATTAATCTAACTTGTGTGTGAACACACACACACACACACACACACACACACACACACACACACACACACACACACACAGATGTGAAACATTTATGCTCAAGGCTTAAATCCAAAAGCAATACTCTGAGGACAGGATAGAGAATGGTTAAGGGGGCTTTCCTCTGTGCTCAGCTGGCTTACAATCTGTAATGGGTAGTCAGTCAGAAGTGGTAAACGGATCCAAAGGTGCAAGGCAGCCAGGCAACTAATCAAAGACAGCTGGATGTTCAAAGCAGGAACAGCCAGTGAAGTGGGAACAAAGCTGGGGAAGACGGTGACAAATGTCAGTTATGAACAAGTTATACATGGCAAGATGTGAAAGTAAACACAAGACACTTAGCCCAGTGCGTGGGTGAGGTACAGAAAACAGGAGATGTGGAACAAGAAGCAGAACACCCCCTCCTCGGATGACTCCAGGTATCCCTACTGGACGATCAACATGGTGACAGTGGAGGGAAAAATAGGATTAAATTGTCAGAGCCAAAGAACTCTTTTTTTCTTTCTTCAGGACCATACACCTCCCGGGTTACAACATACTGAAAGACCCTCTCCTCCCCAGAACTACCAACTATCATGAGTTTGCAGAGTTTTGGGGTGCTGGAGCTAGGAGACAGTGTGTGATTTTATTTCAAAATGACCTGATTACAAACAGTCAATCTACATTGTTTTATATTTTCAGCGGGCAGCCTTTACAACTACAGGGTACATCTGTGCATTTACTTCGTAATAAAGGTCCAGGTGACAGTATGTTGTCATGGATATTGTTGGCGTCTGAAGACCGCCTCAGCTGTCGCTCACCTCACCAGCATTACATTACTATACTGGTCGGTTGAACCAGTATTTCTGTTGTCTTTGCAGATTTACTATGCTACATAAAACTTAATCTAAGGGGACGTTGCAAAACTCTGTAAAAGTACACCAAAGCATACATTTTCGTTTCCAAATATTTATTTGAAAACAAAACCATTCATACGGTCAATAAAAAAACATTTTGTTAATAATAAAAAAACAAATGTAGCCTAATCTCAACAGTGACTGGGCTAACCGGTGGGACTGCGGCTGAACTGCTTCCAATGTTCATTCATTCATTCAATCGCAAGTTCGATGTGTGTGTGTGTGTGTGTGTGTGTGTGTGTGTGTGTGTGTGTGTGTGTGTGTGTGGGTGGGGTGACACGGTGCAGCAGCAAAAAAAAAAAATACATTATAAAAAGCCGACAAATAGACATTGGAGAGGTTGTCAGTCCTATTCTATAGTTTGTGATATTTTTTATTTTCCTATTTTTTTTAGTTATTATCATAACTCAGAAATTACTCAAAAATGCATTTTTGTGTACTTCTGAGCACTCACTTTGCGCTTTCTCTCCAAACTCGCCATGCTGCAAACCATAAAACAAGCAAAACCTTCATTTAAGTAGGGTGTCTCCAACACGTTTGCACCTGTTGTCATTTGTGCAAGCACTCTTCACAAAATTCTAGATTGCGCAGGCAAATTAGTACACGCAAACTGGGATCTATTAGTACACGCAAACTGGGATCTTAGTAGATCCCAGTTTGTAGTGTAGCAAGCAGGGCTGCGGGCTGGTGTGCGTCAGAGCAACTGTCCAGGATGAAACAACCAAGATCCAGGAATACATCAGGAAGATGGCTCCCAAAGATGAGCTGCTAAGTGAATACCTTAGGCAGCAGAAACCTGAGAATGCAGATGAGGTGGATGAACCATCATGGAAGGACAAGGTGGCATGTACCACAAGATATTTGTATATATATCTATATCTATCTATCTGTCTATCTATATATATATATATATATACATACATATATATATTCATATATATGTATATGTATATATATACATACATGTATATAGGAAAGATGCTGGATTGTGGTTACTTAACAACACAACTTAAAACCGACAAAATATCAACCTCATCTGTCATTAGTATGTTATGTCAAATTGACGTTGGCATTAGAATGAATTTTGGTCACCCTTTGTACAACCTAAATTTAACCAATGACTAATGCTGTTGGTGGCCAGCTGGGTACAACTGTTTTATTACATGGGCTTTATGTGACTGGGCATTATCAATCCAAATGATGAGGGCGACTTCAACCACAGGTGTTTCCTGTGCACATTCATTCTCTGTTTTTAAGGTACACAAAATTAGAGTAGTTACTGAGGAACTAATGAGGAACTAATAAGGAACGAATGAGGAACTATTTATTAGTTAATGGTCAGTTCTTCAGTAACTCATGATCAAATTTCATAGAGGAGTAAATCACGACTTAATAATTAGGAAACTAGTTACTTCATCAGTACAGAATCATTACTGTGTAACCCGTCCATTAGTTAACCTTTTATGTCCTAAAGTAAAGTCACACATAATGAGTAGTCTTTCATTACTTCATCATCATCTTTACAATTAGCTCCTTAACAAATAAAATCACAGACAGCAGGATTCTTGAGAAGAGTTTTATTCATTATTTTCAGACCACATACACATTAATATGATCATCCATGTTATTCTGTACGATGGTGCCTTAGAAATAAATATGATAGTGTGTCACATTTTAGGTAGGCTAAGCTTAAAGAATTTATCATGGGGGCTGCGTGTTAAGTACTGTATACTGATCACACCGTTGTTCACAGTACAGTTGTTTGAGGTGCACAAAAGTTTAAAGTAGTTACTATGAAACAAATTTGGAATGAATGAGGAACTAACTATTAGTTAATGCTCAGTTCTTCGATAACTCATGATCAAATTTCAGAGGAGTAGTTACTGAGGAACTAATGAGGAACTAACTATTAGTTAATCATAAAACTCTTCTCAAGAATCCTGCTGTCTGTGATTTCATTTGTTAAGGAACTAATTGTAAAGATGATGATGAAGTAATGAAAGACTACTCATTATGTGTCACTTTACTTTAGGACATAAAAAGGTTAACTAATGGATGGGTTATTGAGTAATGATTCTGTACTGATGAAGTAAATAGTTCACTAATTAATAAGTTGTGATTAACTCCTCTATGAAATCTGATCAGGAGTCAATGAAGAACTGACCATTAACTAATAGTTAGTTCCTCATTAGTTCCTCAGTAACAACTCATTATTTCCTCATTAGTTTCTCATTAGTTCCCCAGCAACTACTCTAATTTTGTGTAGCTTAGTTCCTCAGTAACTACTCATTTGTTCCTCATTAGTACCTCATTTGTACCTCATTTGTTCCTCATTAATTCCTCATTAGGTCATCAGTAACTACTGTAATTTTGTGTACCTTAGTTCCTCAGTAACTACTCATTAGTTACTCATTAATTCCTCATTAGTTCCGCAGTAACTACTCTAATTTTGTGGTCCTTATTGTAAAGTGTTACCCTGTTTCTCATTGTTTAAGTAGACTACACAAGCAGCCTTAGGAACACCGTGTTTAGCTGCTGCGTCTCGACGATTAGTGTTTGGCAGTTTGTCATCAGCATCTAGTAGACTATGGTTTTTACTGAGAGAAAATGGCTCTCTTTTTCCTGTCACAGTTTCAGTGTTCACACATCACCAGACTCGGGTAGCCAGGTGGAAACAGACTGGTTATCTCAAAGCAAAGGATCATGGCAAGAGTTTTCATAATGACAATTACTTCCTCCTTTATTTGGATCTGAGAAGCAACCACAGAGAGCACGATAGTAGGGAAGATGGAAAATTGAAGGACAAATGAGAAAATTAGGGTTAGGTAGAGTTAAATAAAAAATGAAAGTGGAAGACAAACAGTCAACAAGAAAGAGAGGGAGACAGCTAAGAAAAAAGAACATCCGATTTGTATTATTCCCCCACCCCTACCCCTGTCTCTTGCTTTACCTTTTTTTTTGTGGTAGACAAATAAAATCAGGCTCTATCCCTGTCTGACAGTGAAGAGACTAGATGAGGGACGGAGCACAACACAGACAGGATTACATGCCAAAACTGAGGGATTTGTTCACAAAAACAACTTGTCAATCGCTTTAAAGTCAAAATATTGACTTGCACAGAGGCTGTGAGAGCGCTCTCACCTTATTTCGAGACTTTGAGAGACACCAGCTTCTCAACATCTATCAATAAAAATAACACAATTGGAGCTTTCAAACGCATGTCCTCAGTTGTACCTGAGACAAAAATACACCTTGTTTTTTCAGACTTTTCAAGTGCTCACAGAGTAGGAACCAGAGGTTGGACTCAAACTGTTGATGAGGCATGGATGTCCTTTGTAATTTCATCATTGGAGCTAGATGGTTTAATGTAGGAGCCACTGTGAGGCAGCTGAATGACAGCTGTCATTCACAATGGAACACATGCCCACACACACACACACACACACACACGTACACTTCTGTGTTGAGGAAGTCAAACTAACTCACGTCCATCTATGCTCAACTCAGTTGATTAAAGTCAACCTGAAATTTGAATTCTCCTCACTGCTCTTTAAGGAAACTATGACAATAGTGCAGATAAAGAGTATAAAACAGGTCTGGGGCGTACATGTATAGAAACAGCATCAGAGTATTAACCTGTTCTTCATGGCAGCAGTTGACTGACTATTGAGGGCCAAAGTTGTAAGGAGCACATCTTAGCCCTGTAGAGTAGACGTCACTTCCCATATGTCATCTACAAAACACACCCTCCTAATTTTTCTATTTAAGCTGCAAAATCTTCCCAGCTCTTCCTTTGCATTGTCTATGCTGCTGCTGCCCTGTATCAGTACTGCTGCTCACTCTTTCAGCCCCATCTCCACCACCTCAGCATCCACCTGCAGGTTCTGGCTAGGGAGAAAATATTTAATCATCACTTGCCAGTATCTCACATAAACACATCAGCAGGGAGTGATGAGGCCGGAGTCTAGACGCCAAACTCTAACTATATTCTGCTGTTGAAAGAAACATTTAAATGTGAGTTGTCTGACTGAACAGTGTTTCTTTAATGGGTGCAGATGTGATGATGGCAAATGATCAGATTGCCAGAATGCACAGTGATGAGTAGTCCTGTAACCTCAGCAGTTTGCACCTTACTTCAACAACACTACGTGCTGAAATCACAGATGAGACACACAGTGGCTGACAGGATCAGCACATGGATATATTAAGAGACCTGGATACCATGTTGCAGTGATGTGAGGTTGTTACCATGTGCCCCAGTGCACACTATTGTAACAGGCCCTAGTGCATGCTAGTTATTAGTTATAAGGCAATACATGACGTTAGTGATGGTAGCCAGCTCCGCGATGTAACGTTAGCTTAAGGCTAACCTGTTGACACGAGGAGCTCAGTTAACGTTAGCCTTTAAAAGTAACGTTAACGGTAAACCCTAAACCCCTTCACTTTCAATTGTAACAAGCTCGGAGGGTGACTTATGTCTTATTGTATTTACCGGCAACAATTTATAAAAAAGCCAAAGGAATCCAATACAGGGAGCTTTGCTTATTTTTCTCCTATTGGTTTCTCTCTTGTTCTTTCTTAGTTCAACTTTTATGTTCCCCAACAATCACCATTGCATACCTGTATATGACAAAAATATCAAAGAAAATAAGAAAGTGTTCATTTAATTGAATGGTTTATGTTTTTTCTAGTTAATGTAGCATAACCATTTAATTTTATTATAGAATTTAGAAGAAAAGAAAGGAAAAGAAAAGAAAAGAAAATCTTGACAGATGAGTTTGCATCTTTGAGGCTATATAGCCTATGGCAAATGGCACCATTTTAAATTTAATGTGAGGTCTTCTTTGAACGCAGGTGTAGTCCCGAGGTGGCAATCTGAATGATTTGCATTTCCAATTGGCGTAAATATAGACATTTGCAATTGCGATATAGGCATTTGCAATTGACGTAAATATAGACAATGCAGGCAGTGCAACAGCACTATATTTATGCCCCTGCCCAGCTTCATTTCCACAATATGAATAACCCAGATAATTGCTGCTGCTTCCTCATCATTGGGTCCACAGAGCAGGCGCGCTAGAGACTTCGGCGGGTTACAGCTCTTCTACACTTTTTCAAATTTTATTGGATCAAATGGATTAAATCCTGATTGTGAAATGAGTCATTTCATGGGGGATGTGATGCTCAAAAACTGGATCCACTGATTTACAGATGTCTCTTTCCAAATGCAAATCTATGGGAAAAAATGTTTCTGGGCCCCAAAGCATCATGTGACAGACTCGGGAGCTGTGCATTCACAATTTGGCCACTAAGAAAATTGCTTTCAAAACACAGCACTCTTCCTTGGGACCTGGGTCATCCTGTGTGACCCTTGGAAATAAGGTATATTATGTCACCGGGCAAACTGTAAGAGAAGTTCTGCTGTCTCACACAGTCTTCCTCTTCCTCCTGAGCTGCTGACCAGCTCAGATCTTCTTTACCTCTGAGCCGCCGACCAGCTCAGACCCCTGCAATTGCTCTACAGATTTTTGTTCTTTTTCTCCTGGACCATGACTTTCCCTCACTCACAGCAGGAGCAGAACCTGGAGACCAGAGAAGTTAGTGTGCCAAGCACAAGGTTTGCAACTACCTTTCCAACAACAAGGAGAACCAGGCTGAGTTAGCATCCCAGTGTCTAACTCTGCAAGGACCTCGAGCGACCGGCTTCTTCGGATCTGTACTTTTAGAACAAGGACACAACAAAGACTGCACCTGGAACTACAGTTCTTTCCAACTCTTCATCTGCCGGCTAACAAAGGCAACCGCCACAAAGCAACTCTTCGTTCCATCCATTCAAGGATTGGCAACGTAACAACTGGGCATAGCATCATCACAGCTCTACAGGCTAAGCAAGAGTGTTTAACTTTGTCAATTGTGACCTAATCTCATTTAATGTTATCGTCGTGATTGTTTTTCAGTTAGGTTATTGGTTAGTTGGCTTCGCCAAAGCTAAGTGATGTTAGTTGGTAATGCTTTTCACAGACAGTCTTGAATGCATTACACTAAAGCTGTGTCCCAATTCAGGGTCTGCATCCTTCTAAGGACCTGGCCTACGCAGCCTCCGAAGGCTAGTCCTTCGGAGGTGCCTCCGAACGAGTCGTCAACCGTTGTTAAATGGGACAGTCTAGCCTACGGAGGATTTCCTGGTTGCGTCACCATGTCATGATTCCTGCCGCCCGAGCTCGGGAAAAACACAACAGACGGCAGCGACAAACGGACATACCGGCGATAAAATGGGGCTAGAATTTGTCATTTTGTTTATTTAATTTACTTTTTGATCGAGGAAGAGGAGAAGCGGCTCCGGCGACACTGGCGGCTCGTTTATCTCCGGCTGGGAGAGAGCCGTGGCGAGGTAAACCTGTTACTTGAACCCACATTAATGTTCATATAGCTAGCATAGTTCCTGGTAATTAATATACCCATTAATAAACGATGCCGTAAAGTGACAAACGCTAGCTATATGTGGTTAATGTCATTTAACCGTTACACTTGATACAGGGTTCATACAGGTGCTTAAAATCTCTGAAAATGCTGTAATTTTAATGCTGTATTTTCAAGGTCCGAAAGGTGCTTGAATTTTAGTTTAAATGCTTGAAAGGGCTTTTAAAGTGCTTGATTTGGACCTAGTAAATGGTGTACTTACCCTGTAAATAGCCCTGACTTAATTTCAATATGAAAATGTTTTGTCATCAACATCAAAACCATATTGAGAAGCCAAAGTGGATAGATGGACAGATATAGCATTATTTATCCAAGCTATAGCTTTAACTAGAATTGTCTTATTAACTAAAATTAAATCGCTATTGTTGCTTTGATCATTTATGTACTCCTGTTCTTACCCTCCTTTCCCCATCCAGACCAGGCCCCTGTGCTGCAGAAAAAACCTGGCTGATCTGGTGCTGCTGGACACGTTTTACATCGTTTTATAATTGTTCTCTGTAAATAGTGATTTCTGCTGATCTTTTGTAGTTGGACATGTCAATAATGCCCACTTGTAAACTTGTAAATAGTAGAAATGTTCAGAGTATATCTTTGTAAATACTTGGTTATCAAAGAAAAAAAATAAACTGTGTTGTCACTTAAAAGTAGTTGAAAAGTTTATTCTAGTCGTAAATAAGAAATGGAACTGATAATGCGTAATCCCTTCTGTTACTGGCTGCCTCTCCACATCCTCCTCCTCATGCTGCTCGCCCACTGCAGTACCTGGCCCTGGTGTGTCCTCAGGGATGGGGTCAATTAGGACAAGAGGGGCAATAGAAGGCCTCTGTCCTAAACCCTCATCCATGAGGACAAACCAGGGCCAGGTGGCAGCAGTGGGCTTCCTGCCGACACCCTGACCTGTCCCTGGATCTTTGCATTCCTAAGGCAGAGGAAATCAATCACAACAGCAGCAATTTTCTGCAAAGTATTTATATTTTTTCTTTTCTTTTTTTTGTTAAGTTGTCCCACTTTTTTCGCCTGCTAAGGCTCCACTTTTCTCTCCAGGATGAAGGATTGCTCTAAACGAGAGAAGCATGACAAAAGGTAAACAAACATGATCACAAAAGGTGATCTGGACAGATCAGGACATAAAACTCCCACCCCACCTAAAAACAATATTCACTTACTGTGATCTTAAGATTATATTTGTACTTTGGTCTCTGTACAGGATTTGGGTTAATTTAAGAAACCTTTACATACAAATATGCATAGAGTACAAATGGGCTATTTATTATTGCCTTAACAGGTACCTCCGTCCGAGTGTGGCTTTATTCCTGGCCCCTGTGAACAGGTGGTCGTTTTCACCACGGAGTTTAATAAACTCCTCCGTTTGCTCCTTGCTCCCTACAACAAAATGAAAAGTAAGACATATTTTCTGTTGTGTCAATAGGCAAAATGATTGTTCTATATAATAACGATAATAACAATAATACTCCTGAAGTTAGCTCTTTATTCAATCCAAACGTTTACAGTTTTACAGCCTAGAAATACAGCGGGGCTCACAACCTATCTTCTCATTAACTTTATATTTGTTCACTGCGGTGCGTTTATGCACCTGATGTGAAGTATAAACAGCCTACAGCGTCTCCACAGTTACAATAAGACATAAGTCACCCTCCGAGCTTGTTACAATTGAAAGTGAAGGGGTTTAGGGTTTACCGTTAACGTTACTTTTAAAGGCTAACGTTAACTGAGCTCCTCGTGTCAACAGGTTAGCCTTAAGCTAACGTTACATCGCGGAGCTGGCTACCATCACTAACGTCATGTATTTAAACAGCCATTTAGAGGTTTTAAGGCCCCTTGAACTTCTGGCTTTAAGTAAAAATCCGTTACTTACATTTTAAGGTGTATTTGGTGCTGCTACCGGTGCCGGTGCTCACCGCCGTTGTAAGAAAACTCAGTGTTGAACAGAGGCGCGCAAAGAATCTTGGGATATGGGAGGCCACGAAGGATAGTCGCGGTGCATCCTCCGAATACAGGGAAAAGGAGGACGCATTTGTCGGCTGCATTTGTCGGAGCCTTCGAATTTAGATGAATTGGGACAGCCTTCGCGCAGCGCTGTGACGTAAGCGGCCTTCAAATTCGCCATTCGAAGGATGCAGACCCTGAATTGGGACACAGCTTAAGTATTCTTTCGCCCGATCTGAAGCCAGCTTTAATTCGGCCATCTTGTAGTTCTCTGTTGTCAGCCATTTTGTTTTGTAGGCCTAATGGCCCTTTGTTTCACACACCTGCCTCTCTCTCTCTTTCAATAATAATAATTAATAAAAATAATTATAATTATTATATAATTATTTCCGATAGCCAATTTGATACTTTCATTGAGGTCAAGCCCGTATTTAGGCATTTCCTACAAATGGTGCTGCCATGTGATGCATAGGACTCTTATCATCACAAGAAATGGTCCCCCTTGGTAAGGCATAGATTCAACCATAATTGCTAGAGCATTCATTCTTTTAGCAGCTGAAAGCTAACATTTCTCTCTGTCACCATGGTGTACACTCATAATGACATCATTGTTCTATGTTACGTGTGGTGTAAAAATGCATGGCGGCACCAGAGGAATGAATCATGGGACTATCAAAAGGTTTTTTCACTTTATTATAATGGTTTATTTACTTACTTTAACTTTTAGCTCAGGTCGTGCAGATTTAAGGGATATGAAGCATTTCAAGCTACTCTGCGAAATTACCTCACAATTAAAGCTGCAAGCAGCGTTGGGCGGGACCTCTGACTCCAGCCGTTTCAGCCTCCAGCTCACGTAGACAGTTACAGACAAAAGTATTAGATGATTTTAGACCCCTCTCCACTCTAGCTCAAAGGTGACAATTTCTCCACATTTGCTCATGTTAATTTCAGAGGCACTAGCTCACTTCCTGTTGGATTTAGGTCAGGGGTGTCAGTGATTTATAGGTGTTGATGAGATGAACAAGCCAGTTTTGGTTTGATCTTCCTACGACATTACTACAGGCCACAGTGACCATTGTAGTGTGTCTAGGTGGCGCTAGAGAGCCCATTTTGGCACTGTTGGGGTTTTTGGGGTGAAAAATTTTTCACCAGTCTTGACATGCATGCCAATTTTGGTTTTTGAACATGTTTGAGGGGTCAAATTTATTTATTTTTTCCACACCAATGGGGCCCCATGTCATGCAGTAGGTGCCCTTTTTTCCTTTTCGCCCTTACAATGAAAGGGCAAATAGCTCACTTCCTGTTGGATTTAGGTCAGGGGTGTCAGCACGTGATTTGTAGGTCTCATTGAGATGAACAAGGCAGTTTTGGTTTTGTCTCACTACAACATTCCTACGGGCCGCAGCGGCCATTTTAGTGTGTCTAGGTGGCGCGAAGATAGCAGGAGTTGGCCTGTAATGTGTGCGTGTTTGAAGCCGATATGATAAACGGTGTAGGAGAAGATATTTTTTGACTCGCAGTCGTCGCTCGGGCCATAATAAACAGTGTGATTTCAGTAGGGTCCTCCGAACGACTTGCAGTTGTCACTCGGACCCTAAATAATAATTAACAGCGCGATTTCAATAGGGTCCTATGAGGACTACATGCAGTCGTTTCTCAGGCCCTAATAAATAATAATAAACAGCACAATTTCAATAGGGTCCTATGCGGACGACTTGTAGTCATCGCTCGGACCCTAAATAATAATAAACAGTGCGATTTCAGTAGGGTCCTACGCGGACAACTTGCAGTCATCGCTCGGGCCCTAATAAATGCAACAAAAACGATAGGGTCCTCGCCCTCCAGCCGAGGATTAAAGTTTATGGTCCATTTGTCTGAAGCTGACAGCACCAATAACCAGTCATCTTTCAATATCTCAACTTGTCGTCTTTGTGGTTGGAAATTGATCTCTTTTCATCTTTTCTCCACCCGCGTCACTTATCCCCAGGTCCATTTTCCCCCTCTTCTGATTATTCTCATTTTCCATTCCCACCCCTAGTCATGTACTCTCATCACCCCTACACTTTTGCTATCTCATGCACCTCTTCTTACTGCCGGTGTTGGCTCTCTGTGCAGTTTCATTCACTGTACTATGTTCCAAAGACAAGTGGCTGTTCATCAAATACTCTGGCAAAACTAGGGAATTAATCTTAGCCCCTTATACTTCTTGCTGGGAGATGGAGCAAGACAGAGGAGCAAAAGGAGGAGGGAGGGGGGTTACGGGGGTAAAGAAGTGAAACATCCTTCAGCTTTTAATTCTGTGAATTGGATTAATGCAGAACTGTGTGGGAGGCAGCTGACGTGCATGTGCCTATGAGCTTGTCTGGGCGTCTGTGTATGTGTGTGTGTGTGCATGCGGACGAACATGGTTGCATCATGTCAGACAAGCCGCTGTTTGACATCAACAACCCATTCTGAGTTTCACCTCTCCCCTTGTGTCCTCCTCCTCCTCCTCCTCCTCCTCCTCTTCATCTCTCATCGAGTATTTGGCCTGTATCCAAACGGCTGCAGGCCCTGATGAAATTAGACTGAGTGCAGTGTAATGAAGAGCATGCCAGGGAGAGCTATGATATTAAATGTCACACAAATACACTCATGCGCGCACACACACACACCCACACACACACACTCACAAAGAGCTCCATAATATCACCGACAGGACTCATGAAAGTTTTGGGAGGATGACAAAAGCTTGTTTTTGCATTTGCTATTTCCCAAATGGAAACACAGTGATTGTACTAGAGTGGCTGTGCTTCTAAATACTTGCTCCATTAAATTGATTGACTCAGAGAATCCAGGTGAAAGCCCCGATCCAGTATTGATTTCTCTACTTAAATCCACATCAAATCCAAATCGCAAGTTAAATTAAAGTCAAGGTTGATGAAGATGAACAGCTGGAGGCAGGTTCATAACGAATTCTCGAGCACTTAAACAACTGAAACACAATTTGCACCAAAATTTGTTAACTCATTGTTTTGGGTTTTGCAAATACCCCAGAGGAGCTAACAATGATGCAGGTATGGTATCCAGAACATGCTGATATTACAAACAAACAATGGCTGTTAGAGAGAGGGACAGACACAGAATCCCACAGAAGAGAGCCAAGACTGGCAAGTGGGACAGAAGTAATACAATTCAAAGCAAAATGCTGGCAAAGGGAAGGAAGTGCCCATTGAGGCAGGAATTCAGAAATGGAAGATGAGAGGTAGGCTTAAATGAAAGATAAATGGAGAGTGGACAGTGAAGCAAGCAGACAGACATGCAGAAGGAAATTTTAGGTAAATGGAGAAGTAGGGAGGGGAAGCAGAGGGGAGACACGTGGCAAAGATGGATAGAGCGCACGACACTCAAAGGCAGAGGTTGGCTAAAAGGTTAGAGGAAAAGAGACGATTGAGAGCATAAAAGAGAGAGGTGGAAGGGATGACAGAGGGGGAAGGAGGGCGAGGAAGACTGGAGGTGAGGCGTGGTAGAGAGGGAAAGAATGATGGATGGATAGAAGGTGGTGAAATGGAGAGGTGGACTTAGTGGTGATGGATGCAGTTGTAGCTTGCAGACCTTTTGTGTGTGTGTGTATTTGTGTCTGTGTGTGTTAGAACGAGAGACAAAACAGAGAGAGAAGTGGTGCAGTATGAGGTGGTCAGTGGATAGACATCTGGTCTAAGTGCTGGCTTCTGTCTCTATGATGGCGGTCTATAAAGTGTGGAGGTGAAATGCCACTGAGGTCACTGCTGAAGGAACTCAGTGGAGTCTGGGTCCTACATTTACACTCATGCTCACAACATCTGCACTCACCTGTCTGTACAGGTGAGTTGAAGAAGCTAGAGAAACTTCTTCTGAGATGTGGGGAGATGCCTGCGAGACCCTGTAAGACAAGACAGACAGAGACACAGAGATTGTAACTGGTGAGTGTTGAACCCAAAAGCAGCACAGATGACAGGCAAGACAGTTTATCATGAACTTTAATGTACCACTTTGATAAATACAAATTAAGCAGACAGGTGAACCAACTGGGAGAGTCAATGTCTGGGTTCAAAGCTTTTTGAGAAGCAGGTTCAGTCCAGGGCTCTCGGTGTGAAACGCCAAAGCCGAAAACAGGTGAGTAGCCGGCATCTGCTGGATGCACACACTCAGCAACAGTTCAATTGTGTGCAACAGTACTGTGAGAGAGCAGGCAGAAGGCGATGCCAGACAAGAGTCAGCAGAAAGTCCAAAACCTGGAAAACACACAAGGGAAGTCAGCAGACCTGTGTGAAGCTGACTGTAGACAGGGTGGGTCCGACCAGCGGCGGGGAAGAGTTGATTCTGTGGCACACACACAAAGGCAGAATGTGTAGCGACACGGTGAAGCAATCCACAGAACTTGAAACCAGAGGCAGAAGAACAGGTAAACTCATTACTGAGAATTAAGTCAATCAATCAATTTTATTTATAAAGCCCAATATCACAAATACAATTTGCCTCACAGGGCTTTACAGCATACGACATCCCTCTGTCCTTTAGACCCTCACAGCGGATAAGGAAAAACTCCCCAAAAAAACCCCTTTACAGGGGGAAAAAAATGGTAGAAACCTCAGGAAGAGCAACTGAGGAGGGATCCCTCTTCCAGGACGGACAGACGTGCAGTAGATGTCGTACAGAACAGATCAGCATAACAAATTAACAGTAATCTGTATGACACAATACAGTAATCTGTATGACATCCTCGGTAATGACAGTAGCTTACAACAACATTCATGAAAGTAATAATACTGTCGTTATAGTTCTGGCTACTGTGGTACAATATGTTGAAAGTATATATTAGTATCAGGCAGTCTACATGTATGATAATATCATATGTCTATAATAGCAGTAGAAGTATGACTAATGATTAATGATGGCAGCAGCAGCAGCAGCAGCAGGCATCTGGCAGGACCACGGCAGCAGCACAACCACACACGTCACACTATCCAGGCACCGCTGCAATACGAGTTAACCTGAGAGACAGTGGAGCACAAAGGCTCCGGAGAAGAAACCGAGTTAGTGACATCCAGAATGGCCGAGTAAAATAGATACAGTAATAGGATACGAGAGAGAGAGAGAGAGAGAGAGAGAGAGAGAGAGAGAGAGAGAGAGAGAGAAGGTGCCCGGTGCATTAAAGGTGGTCCTCCGGTAGACTAGGCCTAAGTCAGCCTAACTAGGGGCTGGTACAAGGCAAGCCCGAGCCAGCCCTAACTATAAGCTTTATCAAAGAGGAAAGTCTTAAGTCTAGCCTTAAATGTGGAGACGGTGTCTGCCTCCCGGACCGTAACAGGAAGATGATTCCATAGGAGAGGAGCCTGATAGCTGAAGGCTCTGGCTCCTGATCTACTTTTGGAGACTTTAGGGACCACGAGTAACCCTGCGTTCTCAGAGCGCAGAGTTCTGGTGGGATAATAAGGCACTATGAGCTCTCTAAGATATGATGGAGCTTGACCATTTAGAGCTTTATAAGTTAACAGTAGGATTTTAAATTCAATTCTGGATTTTACAGGGAGCCAGTGCAGAGAAGCTAAAACAGGAGAAATATGATCTCGTTTCTTAGTTCCTGTTAGTACACGTGCTGCTGCATTCTGAATTAGCTGAAGAGTTTTTAATGATTTACTAGAGCTACCTGATAGTAGAGAGTTACAGTAATCCAGCCTCGAGGTAACAAAAGCGTGGACCAATTTTTCTGCATCTTTTTGGGTCAAGATAGGCCTAATTTTTGCAATATTACGCAGATGAAAAAATGCAGTCCGTGAGGTTTGTTTTAAATGAGAATTGAAAGACAGATCTTGATCAAATGTTACTCCGAGGTTTCTTACGGTAGTGGTAGAGGCCAGAGCAATGCCATCGAGAGAAACTATGTCATCAGATAAAGAGTCTCTGAGTTGTTTGGGGCCAAGAACAATAACTTCAGTTTTGTTTGAATTTAACATCAGGAAATTGGTGCTCATCCAGGTTTTTATGTCTTTAAGACAATTATGAAGTTTAGTTAATTGATCCCTTTCTTCTGGCTTCATCGATAAATACAACTGTGTATCATCCGCATAACAATGGAAATTTATAGAGTGATTTCTAATGATGTTACCTAAAGGAAGCATATATAGAATAAATAGGATTCGTCCAAGCACAGAACCTTGCGGAACTCCAAGACAAACTTTAGTACGTACGGATGATTCATTATGAACGTCAACAAATTGAAAACGATCAGATAAATAAGATTTAAACCAGCTTAGTGCAGAACCTTTTAGGCCAATTAAGTGTTCCAGTCTCTGTAACAGAATTTCATGGTCAACAGTGTCAAACGCTGCACTAAGATCTAATAAAACAAGTACAGAGACGAGTCCTTTGTCTGAAGCAATCAGAAGGTCATTTGTAATTTTCACTAGAGCTGTCTCAGTGCTATGATGCGCTCTAAATCCTGACTGTAATTCCTCAAATAAATTATTATCCTGGAGAAAATCACACAGCTGGTCTGCGACTACTTTCTCAAGGATCTTTGACATAAAGGTAAGATTAGATATTGGTTTAAGTGATGGTCTCCAAACAGCTACGGGAAACAGGCAAACACTAGGAAGGCAAAAGAAGAGAGGACAGAAGGTTAAAGGATAGCTTCGGTATTTTTCAACCTGGGCCCTATTTCCCCATGTGTATGTGTGCGTATGATTCATAGGTACAACTCGTTCTAAAATTGGTTCAGTATTGAGGGAGCCGGATGCAGGGGGCAAATGCGTCCTGTATAAGTTTGCGCATTAAAAGTGCTTTTTTCGCCACTGACCGGTTCAGATCGCCAGTGCTATCTCTGTAAATAGCATACTAAGCGTTTCCCTTACCTCTGGGCTGTGTGATGTCACGAGCTTTGCTCCACTGTGTCTGTAGCTCTTTCTACTCGTGGGACAGCCGTTTTCTTGAGGAAGAGGTGTTTCGGGATTGGATGTCTTCTCTTCTTCGGCCGGCAGTAGTCATCTTGGGAGAAGTGAGCACTGCAGACCTGATGGTCTGCAAGGCGCAGTGTCTGGACAGGAGTGTTAGCATCAATTTGTAGCACAACTAGCCACATCTTCAACATCTCGCCGTCCGACAAAGGACCCCGTACAGCCTATGAAAGCTGTACGGGGTGTTGTGCGACATCCTGTTCTTGCGTTCGGGAAAAAGGCCTGTTTATTTCAGCACTCCAAAAACTCCGGCAACACTCCAAAAAAGCACTTTTAATGCGCAAACTTATACGGCACGCATTTGCCCCCGGCTCCAATTTTAGAACAAGTTGTACCTATGAATCATACGCACACATACACATGGGGAAATAGGGCCCAGGTTGAAAAATACAGAAGTTGTCCTTTAAGGGATTTCTTGGGGAGCAGACAAAGCAGGAGAGTCAGAGGCAGGCGAGGTCGGCAATGAGGAAGCAGTCCACTAGAAAGTCTTGCATAGGAATAGCGAAGAACAATCTGGCAACAAAAGTCGTGTCAAGTCTTTGTAGTGGCAGGGAGTAATGATCCACAGGTGAGCAGCATTAGCTTGATGAGGTGGGTGTGGTGAACTGACGGGAGCGAGGACTGTGTGGAGAGGTGACAGGCTGGCAGGTAGGTGTGGTGGAGAGGCAGTGTGAGTGGAAATTTACAGAGTGAGCTGAGAAGATGGCATGTATGGCAGGTCAGAAGTGCACACTGTGACACAGATGCATTGGTGGGCTACCTTTTAGTACCATTTCAAACTATCTAGGCTACTGTATGACGGTAATCCACTGAGAAAAATTGGGTGCGGTTTGTTTGTGGTGTGAAAGAAAACGAACCGACCACAGGATTTTATAATAGCAGATATGTGATTTTAGCATGACTTCAACAGCTACACCAATTAAAAATCTATCTGTTGATTGTGAAATCTGTCTGATATGCTAATGCAGACTTGTAACCATGGTAACACATTATGCATGTCAGCTAGGGTTTTTTATCTGATACAAAAGCTGTTAAAACTGCCATCACTCTAATTGACTCCATCTACTTTGTCTGTTTATTAAGTCCTTCTAAAAGTGTGTGACAGTGATCCCACAGTATTAAGCTCTGAATCATAACTGTACGACACGCCTTCTTTTCATTCTGTCTTTATGTTAGTCATTATTCATAACATGCCATTGATTTGCAGTCTAATATTAGCCTACTAATAATGCTTATAATCAGCTATTTCTCTATGAGCTCTTTATGAAACCAAAGAACATGAATACAAACACTTTAAAAGCATTTAAGTGCGCTGCATAATCTTCTGTCAGTCACCAGAATCTAATTTCCCCACGTGTGTCCTGATGATGCAGCATGACAAACACCAAAACTGTCCAATCAAGGAGTTACCTGTCAGTCGGTAGAACTTCATTTTTACTCTTCTTAAAGTCTGTGTAAAGCAGCAAAAAAAGTCTGTTTTAAGTTTGTCACATCATAGAAATATGTGCCATTAATCACTGAGCCAAATTTTAAAAGATTAAAAAAATCGCTAAGTATATAAAATTAGCTCTCAAAATCATAGAAAAACAAGCACTTCTCTCTGCTGCGAAACGCTGGGGGCGTGTCCAGAGGGGTGTGTCTGCAGCCCCTTGTCTCATGACTCCTGGCTGCAGCCATTCAGTCCGTGCCCACTCGCGGGAGGGAAGCATCCTCCGTGTACTGTACAAGGACGTAACAATGGACGCTAATGCTAGCAGCGTCATCGGACTGACCAAGCCCTACAGGTTTGAGCCATCAGAGCCAGAAACTGACTCTGAGTCAGAAGCTGATATTAATGATCAACCTCGTTCCTCACAGTCTGCAACAGAATGGTAAATTATTTCTCACATTTATGCAAATTAGCAATATGTATTACTGACTAATTAGCTTAGCCAAATCAAGGCTATCAATAGGTAATAATACAGAACAATTGTATGCTGACACTTAACCAGATAGTTTTGTCCACAGTAAACAAGTAGCTGTACATATATATACATATATATATATATATATATATATATATATATATATATATATATATATATATATATATGTACATATATATGTACATATAGGATTCTCTCTGTAATAGTTTTTTAACAGTATCTCCCCCTCTGGAAGCCCATGGACTTAATGAAACACTGGATCTGAGTTCATTCCTTTAGTGTTACTTGCAGATGTGATTTTGTTGTTCTTGAGGCTTAAAGTGACGATGATTATTGTTATGGTTGTGATATTGCTGTTCTTGTAAGTCTGACATTATCTTGTGGCTGCGATGATGTTATTCTCAATATTCAGAAATTATCTTTTTTCGTGCTACTCTTAAAAATCTGAGATGACCTTACTTCTGATATGATTTGCTGTAATTATCTCTCTTGCAGAAGTGATGTTGACCTGACTTAGTATTACTATTTGAATATATTTGACTTTGTGATGTTTTTCCATATTTTATATGGTATAATGGTTTTTTGCCATTGATACAGTATATATTGTATGTATTTTTGTTGTTCAATCACATATGTAAATTCTTAGGGTGCTGTTTCCTATTTAAGCCACTAACTTCCTGTGCTCAGTATGAGCCTGATGAAGCTGTAAGTGAAACGTGTTGGTCTATTAAATTATAGATCTTCTTTCAAAGTCCTGTCTTGTGTGCGGTACGTAGCCACAACATATGTGGGTTTTTTCTTTACACATATATATATGTATGTATGGCCTCTTGGACCATTTATATCAGAACTGATTACTGCTTTAGCATAGCACTTTTCCACTGTTACCTCGCCACTAGGTGAACCTCATGCTGACCAGTAGAGGTGATTTTTAATGCTTTTTTGCCACGATTTACCTTGCGGCAGTCCTTCTCCTTGGAGACGGCATCCACCTTCTTGTGTCTGAAAAGATGCAAGAGATATATTTATAGATATATTTATATTTATATTTATATTTATATTTATACAGTGGGTGTTTAAGTTGCACAGGATTAAGGGGCTGTCCACACCAACGCGGGTATTCGTTAAACCGTGACTCTTTGCTCACGGTTTGGCCTTTCATCCACACGTAACGGCAGTTTTGGGCCCCTGTAACCAGAGTTATTTGTAACCGGAGTCCAAGGTGAACTTCCGGTGTCAGCAGTCCGGTGTCAGCAGTCCGGTGTCAGCAGTCGTGTGGACAGGATAACCGCAGTTATTTTGTCTCGTCTTTACTGTATGATGTCACAGTGTGCGACGTATACAGAAAACAGCTGTGTTATTACCCGATCCAGTGTGTGCAAGAGACGATTTGAGGAAGGACCTAAACAAAATACTGCTGCTATTTAGCAGCATATCAGCACTTTGTGGCTGTGTCATACAACTAATGCTACTCAGTGACATGATGACACCGTGATTCTCACGGAGCTGCTGAGGAATCAGAATTTTCGACACTCTGGCGTTCTTTCTGCTGAGTGGGTGTTGGGGGGGGTTCAGAGATTGTTGTTTTTCCGGTAATGACGTTTTACTGCCTTCTGATTGGCTACAATGGCCTTACTGTTAGGAGTTATATCGCCACCTACTGCTTTGGCATGTGCATTACACTGCTTGATAGTGGAATTTGCGGTGTCATGTGGACGGAGGTATTTTTATTACACCGCTCGTATGAACGCAGATTTTTTTAAAACTGGAGGCAAAAAAAAGGTTGGTTTTAAAAATACCTGTGCTCGTGTGGACTAGGCCTAACTGTCATACAAATAATAAATAAACTACATTTCCCATATATCTCACCTTTACATAAATGCCACATATATAAAAGTGGTCAGTGTTTGGTTTCTGTTCCTGAATAAACTTTTGGACCTGCGTGTGTCAGTCTGTCACCAGGGAAGCCACTTTGACGCCAGATCTCTCAAGAAAATCCAGACTCCGGATCAGCCCTTCCTTTTCCATACGGACACTGCTTCCCACCTCATTGCTCTGTGGATCATAAACAGACATAACAAATTTTCTTCATTTCAAAATAACAACAAATGTTCAAGCAAATTATCTACTTAGCCTTTACCTGTACAAGTTGGATATCAGCTACTTTGTTTGTTTTAAGATCCATCATGGAATATGAGCCATACTTTGCACAATGGTCGGGACTGTCTGCACGCATGTCACCAGCAAGAGATACAGTTTCCCCCTGTTTCAGTCCCTCAAGCTGATCAGTCTGGTGTGTTCGCCATTTATGCAGCACGGAGGACAGAATGTAGTTATGCACATGATTACGGTGCGCCATTCTTGAGAAGGTTCTCACATGCATTGCATTCAGCACCTGTAATGTAAAATCAGAACCAGAGTAATCAGTCGCACTCAAACAATGTTCACAGCTTGCACTACATCTCAGTAGCACTGTGGGATACACTGTTATTTAACCAACATTATTGTAACTAACCTTGTTAGTCTGGAGGAAAGAGGATCCTGTGTAGTAGACAGTGGCTGACAGGTGCAGGTTCCCTGCAGGAGAGCTGCCCAGAAGTGGTTGCCTCAACCTCTGGTCTGACCTCGTAAACCATGCCTTGGTAAGTTTAATCTCAGCAGCACATCTTTAACTACTCCAGCCAGGCTTTTTCCTGTTGTTTCAGAAACAGAATACAAACCAATGAACTCTTCATGGGGCTTCAGGTCATTGTCTACATAACACAGGCAAATACTTTCTTGTTCTTGCCCAGAAATGTCTTGTGTTCCATCCATAATAACTGCATACTGAAGAACTGGTAGATGTCTGATTGTATCAGCTATTCATTATAGACAGAATTTCATTCTGGATCTGTGGACTGATGTACTCTTTCTGGGACCTCTGCAACCATTTGGCTGAAGAAAAACATCATCTGCCTTGTTTTTCAAGAGCTGATACAAATTACTGTTTTCATCCTCATGTCCTCTCAAGGCCTGTCCCCGTCGTGCCAAATATTTGATTGAACTCACAATTTTCCCCAGACAGTCAGTGCCTGTTGTCTGCTTCTTGTGCAGTCACAGAGACAGCATGACGGTGCGTATGACTATTTTAATGTGCTTTAAATTTTTCGATAGCTTTTTTCCAATTTTGAAATCCAGAAGTGATAAAGGTGGGCTCTGATTTTACAGCAAATGGTGTGAGTTTGTCCTGGTAAATTCTCTTGCAATAAAAACACAAGACCCCCTTCTGCACTGCAGCATAATGTAGCCAGGGAAAGTCCTTGTACCACCTCTTGGAAAGAGAAGTTCTGTTAGACAGAACTTGAGTGTCAGTGAAATTTGGGTGTGGCTGATATGACTCTGTCCTCTGTCCTCTGACATCAGTGTCTCTCAGGTGTGTGTCCCTGCTATGAACACCCTAAAAGGAAAAAAGTCACAATGTCACACAATGCGACAACGAGACTGCACTTACTACAAGTAAGCAATCCCATTGTTCCCCTTTTTTGTGAAAGCTTGTAAAATATCTACTGTTACATGTTACTCTCTCTTTGTGTTCTAGTGCAGCTGAGTGCAGGAGGCATCAATGAATCTATCAGCAGTAACTGTATGGTGTGTGTTTCTGTATTTTCACATATACTCAGAAGTCAGAGAGACAGGTCCCTTCTACTGACATCACAGAACTGAAAAGCTGCTTGAAAATAAATTTAAATGGGGCTTCAGAGGAAACTGGCATTGAACAGGCAGCAACTTGACATCAGTCCACACCTGGTCTCCTTTCTGGTTCCATGACAGTACTACGTCATGCTATTTTACACTCGTTGGCTACTTATCTCTACTTTCTTATGTTCAAATTATGTTATGTTGTATATGCCATTCAGCGAATGGCATATTCAACAATTTGCTTTAAAAACCAAAATGCTGCAAGTGGTGAAAAGGCTGCTTTTTAAAAAAAAAATATTTAGCATCATATTTTTTTCTAAACAAAGAAAAGCTCATTTTAGCCCTGAAGTGGTTCAGAATGTGTCATTTTACCAACAAAGTTAACTTCTAATTATTTATACTATTCTATTGTAACAACAGATATATGTTCTCATCATAAACAGACAACATATCACATGATTTACATGTGTTTCCTATGTATTTTCTTAGTATACAGAAATATATAAAGTACCACAGATCTTATACTCTGATACAGGTACAGATCAGTGCTGAATACTAGAAAGACTGACACTAAAAACATTCACAGATCTAAAAGTGTGAACGCATGTATTCAAATACATGACTTACACACTCGTATCTACATGCACAACATAAAAAAATAGCTAAAAAATAGTTTTTACAAAGAACAGAGAAAAATGTTTTATAAATGATACTGAGATTTGGTGATGGTTTATTTCTACCAATTACTCTTTTTATATCTCCATCTTAATTAATGAAAAAATGTAAAAGAAAATAGTTTGACTTTTTTTTAACATATCTCAATCAATGGCAATGATGTTACTGATCACTTTCAAATTGACTCATTAATTTATTTAATGAGTCATTGACAATAACTTCTGTGGCAGCTCAGCATGAGTTTTGAAGACATCACCTAACCCTTTATATAGACATATGATCTACCTGACACTCTGAAGTGCTGGCCCTCCCTGCCTCGCCCTCTCTAGCATCAGTGGCCAGCTGAACTTCATCTGATCTCTAATATGAGAGCAGCTAACATGTATAAGGTGCAGAAAAATACTGATGGGAAAGCTAGAACTGTATTAAAATCATGTTTGTTATAAATCATTATTATTTTAATTCTACCATGTTCACTTCTTATCATGTTCAAACCTTCCTCTCATTATCAACAAACCAAAATCACCTAACCCTTCATATAGCACCTACCTGACACTCTGAAGTGCTGGCTCTCCCTGGCTCGCCCTCTCTAGCATCAGTGGCCACTGACCAGTTGAACTTCATCTGATCAGAAAAATACTGATGGGAAAGCCAAGAACAAGCGAAAAACACAGAGACAAACTCCTTTCTAGATATTGGAGGTGTGTAACTTACTCGTTTTCGAGTTGTTACATGGGTTAATAGAAAAATCATGTTGTTTTACAAACACCTTAAATATTTAGTGTCAAATCGTTTTTCTGTTATTAGAAACTCCGTCATATTTTCGCTAGCCAACATTAGCTAGTAACGTTAATAGTAACAACGTTAAAGTAAGAGTGTAACGTTACAAGTTAACATAGGTGTTGAATCACAACGTCAGCTTAACCTCAACAGGTCCAGACATAAAATATAATTATCCTCCTGGACAGAATTATTACCAACTCACATTGGGCCTTGGATGTGTTTGGATTGGATACAGCCGGTGGCAAACTACTTTATACCCCTGAGAAGGTGTGCAAGATCAGCCTGGCATGCTGTGTCCTCCACAATCTTGCAATGGCATGGCATTTCTGTAAGACCTGGTGCCATGCTTCTAACAAACTGAAATTTACTACTTCTCTCCTTGCGTAACCGCTTCCTTAATTCATGAATCAACTCTAGGCAAGCAGTTTCCTTATATGGAGAAATGGGGGCGTGGTACTATGCTAATCACAAATTGCGAGCGTGCCTGTCAATTTAGAATGATTCTGATTCACACACATACGCAAGGTGGTGAGAACAAAATTGGCCGGTGTGCAGGTGTCATGAATCCCACATTGATTTTGTGTATGCACTTATTTTGTGCGCAAATTAAGAACATTTCTACGCACATATTTGTGAATGAGGCCCAATGTCTTTCTTTCTTTTCTTTCCCATGAGAAAGAAAGTGCTTATACTGAGCTGCTGCTGTCGTTTCAACCTCTGTGTTGTCTGCAGGCCACTGTACCCCAACTCCCGCCCCCCAAACACTCAGAGCCAGTGGGGGTGGGGGTGGGGGGGCAGTGACATGACACTGTGTTGCGCCTTCAAAATAAGATTTCAAAATAAAATATTTTTCTCCTCCGCATATAACTTTTGGGTGGGACAAATGCGCCTGTCTCAAATATTGGAGGGGACGCGTCCCCTCCATCCCCCTCGGTTCCTACGCCTGCTAGCTAGTTAGCTAGTTAGCTAACCCCACACTTTTCATGATTTGACTTTGGTTTTGGAAAAGAAAAGAAGCCTCTCCAGGTAACAAGTATCATTAATAGGCTACATGTGCCCCAGGCACAACGTTCAACAAAACCAGCCTGAAAATGAAGAAAGTCTGAAACGATTGCATGAGAGTTTATGAAGCACAATTGTGTTGTTGTCGGACCCTTTTTGAAGCTGGCAGATGCTGCTCTGTGATAGTCCAGTTTGTGTTTAGGGGGGCTTAAGAAAAGGTCAGTTAAAAAAAGATGTCTGTTGATTGACTAGTTGATTAATGAAGTAATCACAAGTACAATCCAAACATATGGTCTCAGAAGTGTATTTTCCAATTTAGACTTCCCAAAGTCCTAAAAATTGATGCAATATTAGTAAATAAATGAAAATAACAGAGGCAGAGGATTAAGAAGAATAAGAGAGGGGGAAAGGTTGCAAATAGTAGAGTAAAAGGATGTAAAATTAGAGGGAGGACAGGTAGGTGCTTCCATCAAATGAATACGATTACATAGGTGGAGCAGGCACGTAATTATAGGGTCAGTCTGAAAGCTACAAAAAGAGAAAAGAGAGAGGAGACAGAAAACATGAGGACAAAGATAGAGAGCAAAGAGAGTGCCCTGCCTCTTGTCTAGCTTACTGAGTGTAGACAGCTGATAGAGATTAATGTCTTGAGTGGGTGGGCAGCAGGGAGAAAGGTCCAGACTGTCAGTGCGTGAGCTGGATGCATGATTGATGGAGGGAGCAACTCAGGGCAGGGGAGGACGAAAGAGGGCGAGAGAAGGGGTAGTTATGGGTGAGAGGAAGAGTTGAGAAGTTCAGCGTCATGAGTGTGGTCTAAAGCAAGACAGTAGATTGATGAGGGCTGAGACTGAGGGATGACGAGATGGAGTGAGAGTGGCTGAATGAGGGGGAGCGTCCTAGATTGGAGGCAAAGTGCAGAGAGGTAGAGCAGGCTGTGAGAGAAAGAGGCGAGTGAAATGGAGGGATAGCTGAAAGAGTGCAAGCACCTGAAATGAAATGTTCAGGCTGCTCACAACAAATCCAGGTTTCCATTTTCATGCAGTGTGCAAATAACCTGCTGCTAAGTGCATGCAGGGATATGCATTTACTCCACGTAGTTTGGAAGCAGCTTTAACACCACACCCACCTCATCAAATTCACTGATTCATCTCATATTATGGTTGTGGTGAACTGTAAATTGAGTGTGAGTGACACACCTACATACACACACACGCACTATTTGCCCTACCGTGGAGATAAGCAGTAATGAGCTCTGCCGGCACCTTCGACACACCTCTCACAGTGCTGCAGCTGTATCTCTTCATTGCCACATTCTGTCCATTCTCTTATCTTCTGGCCTCTCACCTCTATTACTCTTAACTATTCCTCTCCCCTTCGTCTTTTAAACTCTGCCTTTCCTCGGTCTCTGCTCCTTCTCAGCAACTCTTACTCTCTTTTGCTTTTACTCTTTCCTCTGCTCTTTATCTCCACTTCAGTCCTCTTAACTTGTTTCTGACTGACATTTTTCTTTAATATTCACTCCTCCGATCACCTAAGACTCAAATTGAAAAAGACATGAGTCCATATACTCTATCTCACCAAAATCTTAGATAGTTTGGTTTTGAAATAGAAACGGAGAAATGATTTTTTATGCAGTGTCACTCCTAAAATGACCATTAAACGGTTGATGATTCTCAGTTGCTGAGGATTCATAAAATTATTCCACTAACAGAAAGTAGGGAGAAAAATAGAGATGAAATGCAAAAGAGCTACTGCACACTGTTAAACTGCTGTGCATAATAATCATTTTACAATCTGATTTTCACCTGCCTTTCAGCATGATTTATTTAAATGAATAATGATCAGTTTAGAAAGATGAAATGTGTGTGTGCATGCAGCAATGAGCTGTGAATGAGAGCAGTACTGCTTGTCCTGATATGTTAATGATAGTTAACACTGGTCCAGTGAGATACTGTATGGAGTGAGTAAATTCTGCCATGTGCCATGTGGTATTTCAGCCCATTCTCATTCCGAGCTCATCAAATACTGCAGCTTTGTCAGTGATTTCTGTGTCAGACACCGACACCAAAAGTCCTCTTTTACATTTGTATGATACACCCCCAGCTTGTGTCAGTTTGTAACGCGGCAGGATGGAACCTTTTGTGTTGTTACGATATGCCACTAGTCAGACAGACGGCATCTATCATGACAGTATGATATAAGGACGGGTGGCATCAGTTTATAATGCGGCTGGACGGCACCTGTCATGGTGGCATGATACACTGCTGCACAGCATCAGTTTGAATCTCTGGGTGGTGGATGGGTCCAAATTACCCCAGATCTTCACCCAGGAGCACAGTCTTCACTTCCTGTATGAATGTAGACCAAACCATGAAGTTTTTTATTCTAAGCTAACCACGTGCTTTTGTTGACATCCTGGTGTGGCATCAAGGAGGATACCTAGCACATCATATGTAGACATGAAAGTCCACTGACAAACTTTTATCCACAATATTAAATATTATTGGGCTGACAGAACGAGGCTAGCCGGTTGCTGCGTAAACTGAGCAAAACAAGGTAGCAAGATAGTTTCAGAGGGGGTTATTTGCTTGTTTGGTAAATTACATGCAATGTATATGTATTCCTATTCTAAATGATCCTAAAATGTTGATCCAAGTAGATAAATCTAAGCTAGAAATTGTGGCTGTTGTAATGTAGCCAGAAATAACTTGGAAATTGTGACTCCGCTGTAATATTAACCCGCTAATTCAAAAACATTATTTTCAGCAAGGTCTAGTGCTGCAACTTAAAATGAGTAATGACATCATACCGGTAACTTTGATTATGATTACCAGCTCAACTGTGACATGAATGCACCATATCAGTATTATGGAGAGCTTGTCCACAGGCATTTGTGTTGTGCCATGATTAGTTTGTTTGAGGTTGTTGTTCAAATTTACAGTCAAACACAAACCTACACATAGTTCCTACAGTCACAAAAATTAAGGTTACTAAATGAATGCACATCACCCTGAATAGATAAACAGGCCATAGCAAAGACATGGCCGTGATAACAAAGATGGTTAAACAACAGCCACTCTACCAGAATACTAAATATTATGTATAAAGTAGTGAACAAATGCAGCGCACTAAAGGTGTTATGGGTTGAGTTTTTAATGCATGTTTTGTGTTGTGTTTTCTTTTCTTTTTTTTGTTCTCCTGTCCTTCCATGAGGGCTGGTGTGTGGTGGAGTCGGGGCTGCCCAACTTTTCCACCACGGGCAGTGAGCCACGCCCGGTTTCCATTTCACCTCATCTACCTCACTATAAAGCCGGCTCTGACTTCACTTTGGTGCCAGATAATTCCGTCTCGTTCGGTAGCGCTACTCTTACTTGAGTTTCTTCACCTCGTGAGTATTTTGCCTGCTTCTCTTTTTGACCGGCTCCACTGACTCTTGTTTTTTGTCTCTGTTATTCACAGTTTGGTGCCTCGCCGTCTTTACTCTCCAGAGCTCTCGCCTCCTGCCACCACCAGGCAGCTCACTTCTCCGTGCAGCCGCTTTTGTGTTTTTGCTGCTGTTTTTTTTTTGTCATAAATTATTGTGATATTTACTCCGTCTGTCTCCTGCTACTTGGGTTCCTTCGGGTTCTTGCCAGTCCTTAACAAAAGGCCATGTGTATGGGTTTCTACTGAGTGTTTAACCATGTGCCATCAACAACAGGATTCTTGTCAGAGTAACAGAAATTATTTGGCCATATACTGGACCATGAGGTTTTATGACCCTTGTGTTTTTGATGAAACTGAGTTGTGTGCACAAACAAAAAAAAACACTTTATGTTTGCTTTCAACTCCATACAATCGTCGACGTGGATGATAAAAAAGTACTTCTGCTAGTTTATAATGACAAAACACACTGATGTGTTGTCTGTTTCAAAACTGTATTGAGTATGCAAATATTGTGCATATGCAAACACATGAAAAGGCAGCTGTTCGACATAAAGGTATGTTTTAATTTCAAATCTAGAGAAGTCCATGCAGGTGTTGTGAAATGTTGTAAATTTGGTCTTTATTTAAGGTAAGGAGTTTATACTAATGTTTGCATCAATGTTGTAATAGTGAACATCATCGCAGCGCAAATTGTTTGTAAATGTAATTTCTGTTTGTTTGCAGGTTTTAAAATGTACAGGTGCCTGCGAGACTGTGTGAAAACTCCACATTACCATTGCTGCCATTGTGGCCGTAATGTGCACTAATCTACCGGCAGCCTAAATATAACGGAGACTTCAATAAACACTTTGCTGAATTTCTGGCTTGGATTGTGACATACTATGACAGAATTCTAATTGTTGGGGATTTTAATGTGCATCTGTGTTGTATTTCTAAGCCTCTGGCTAAAGATTTTGCTGGAAGAAGAGCTTGAACACATGCTGGATCTAATAATTTCTCATGGTTTGCCTATTTCCAATGTCCAGGTGTATGATGCAGTGTTCTCCGATCATATGCTGTTGTTATTTGATTTGAGTCTTGACCCATGCCTGTGTGCTATGGTCGTATGCTGAAACCCTCCTCTGCTGCTGTTTTCGCATCTGTCTTTGTGAATACGCCTTTAGCTCACACTGAAAACAGCTCTTTAGATTTCATGGACACGGAGAAACTAACAGCATCCTTTATGTCCACCTGTAATGGAGGTCTTGACACCATCGCGCCTCTCAAACTCATGCGCACTAGAGCCAAACCTGAGCCCTGGCTTAGTGATGCCACATACGATGCCAGGTGAGTATGCCAGAAGGCGGAGCACAGGTTTAAAAAGAACAAGCTTCATGTCAACTACGAAATCCTCAAAGACAGCTGGAGAAATTATCAGCACATTGCAAAATCAGAAAAGGCGAGATACCTCTCTGATGTTATCTCCAGTAATTGCAACAAGCCGTAGGTTCTTTTTAAAACTATTGACTTTATGCTGAACCTCACTCAACAAAATTGTCTTGAGGCTTCAGATGAGATGTGTGAAAAATTTCGCTGCTTTTTTCTAGAAAGAAATTTGACAATCAGAGCCACTATCTCACCCCCTTCTTTTGACCCCTCGATTGATGTCACATCCTCTGCTGTGTTCAGTCAGTTTGAACCTGTGTCAATGTCTTTTCTCACAGATGTGGTTAGCAAACTAAAACCCTCATCCTGTCCTATAGACCCTGTATCTGCCAGGGTTTTTAAAGAGATCTGGGAGACTGTTGATTTTGCCGTACAGGGAATTATTAATTCTAGTCTTTTGTCAGGTTCTGTGCCAGCTTGTTTTAAACAAGCAGTCATAGCACCACTGATTAAAATCCCAACCTGGACATGTCTGCCCTCTGTAATTTTAGGCCTGTTTCCAAGCTTCCTTTTATGTCCAAAATTCTGATAAAAACAGTACTACTGCAACTACAGTCTTTTTTAAATATACACAAGATTTTGGACGTTTTTCAGTTTGGTTTTAAAGTATTTCACAGCACAGAGTCTGCACTTTTAAGAGTTTTTAATGATCTTTTAGTAACCATTGACTCTGGTGACTCTGCTATCCTTTTGCTTTTAGATCTCACCGCTGCATTCGACACAGTTGACCACTCCATTCTTATTGCTTGCCTAGAGCATTGTGTAGGCATTAGGGGCACTGCTCTAGAGTGGTTCAGGTCCTGTCTGTCGCAGAGATCGTTTACTGTCAAAATTGGCGAGGCTACATCTTCTCCTGCTCCCCTCTCCTGTGGAGTCCCCCAGGGCTCTATTTTGGGGCCCATTCTGTTTTCTCTGTATCTTCTGCCCCTTAGTCTTATCTTGAGGAAACATGACGTTGCTTACTACCTATATGCAGACGACTCCCAAATTTACTTGCCCGTCAATAGGCTCAACAATTGCTCCCAGACGTCCCTGTTTGAGTGTCTCAAGGACATTAAGGCCTGGATGGCGCTAAACTTCCTTAATATAAATGAAAGTAAAACAGAAGTTGTTGTCTTTGAATCAAGTGGTGCTAGCCTAGTTTCTTCCAATGACTTGGGTTTCCTGCAGCCCTATGTTAAACCTGTGGTCACTAATCTTGGCGTCAAAATAGACAGTGCTCTTAAACTTGAAAAGCAGATAAATGCTGTGGTGAAGTCCAGTTTTTATCATTTGAGGCTTGTATCCAAAATCAAACCTGTGCTTTCTTTTAATGACCTTGAGCAGGTTATCCATGCTTTTCTTTCTAGCCGTTTGGATTTCTGCAACGCACTGTATGTGGGGTTAAACCAGGCCTCCCTAGCCAGTTTGCAGCTTGTTCAAAATGCGGCAGCACGCCTCCCAAGAAGTACCCGTAAAGTACCTGCAAGCGCGAGCTCCCCAATACATCGTCGACCTCCTGAAAGTGTACACCCCCTCAAGGTCACTGAGGTCGGCTGATCAGCTGCGGCTTGTGGTCCCAAAAAGCTGTCTGAAAAAGAGAGGTGACCGTGCCTTCTCGGTAGCTGCCCCCAGGCTATGGAATGACCTGCCTGCCAGGAGGCAGCACAGGAGGTTGGACCCAAAAGCACGAGCAGAAAGACACATTCAAAGTTACACACAGTTTATTAAACACTTCAAAAATACTGAAGGGGTTCCAGGGGGCTGGAAGGCCTGAAGGAAACAGGTTGGGAATCCAGTGGGAGGGGTCAGATGAGAGACGTGGGTCAGACGGGCAGAGTCAGAACCAGGAATCCAGAGAGTTATGCAGAGGTACAGACTAGAGACAGGCAGAGGACGGTTCTCGAGGCAGGCAGGGTCAAAACCCAGGTTGGCAGGAATCTTGGTAGAGGTACAGATGAGGAGCAGGCGAAAACGGGTTACCGTGAGAGCAGGCAGGATCATACACAGGCTGAACAGGGAAACAGGCGACGGAACTGACAAGGAACAGGCAGGTCTCAGGAAATGGGTCACATACAGATCTCTCACAGGAAGGCAGGCAGAAAACACTAGTAAGTATCTTTCTCTCTGGAATCGATAACAAACTGGCAATGGAGACAGGGGAACACAGGGCATATTTAACAAGACACAGGTGAAACACATTAGGGAGGAGGGAGGCAATCACACAGGAGGAAGTAAAGACACTAGACACAGGAGGGAATATACCAAAATAAAACTGGAAATGACAAGACAAACACAAAACACTAACGTCTGGAGACAGTTGTGACACCCACTGTAGAATCTTTTAAGTCCCGCCTCAAGACCCACTTGTTTTCCTTGGCTTTTGATTCTGGTTGACGAGTAGACCAACCTGTCTCTGATACTGTCTGTATCGCTTCTGTATTTATGACCTGTATATTTCTTATGTGTATTTCTGTACAGTCCTATCTGGATATTCTGTATATTCTTATGTGAATTTCTGTTTATTTCTGTATATGCTTATGTGTAGCTTGTGTAGCACTTTGGTAACTTCGTGTTTTTGAAAAGTGCTATATAAATAAAATGGACTGGACTAGTGAAATGTGACAACTTGGAATGAATACATGTTGCAAGTACTGCAGCTATGTCAGTTATCTGGACATTAGATACCAACGCACAAAAGCGTTATATATATATATATATATATATATATATATATATAATATGCCAACCTGGTCTCACTTCAAAGTTGTCGAAAACTGGCGCTTGAGCAGTGACTCCTGGTGTCAGGCACAGACGAAAAAAGCAGTCCTTTCATGTCAGCACGATAAGCCTGGTAACAGCACCCGGCGTCAGGGGGAAACACGGCTGGACAACAACGTAAGTTAAGGGAGCAAAAGTCCGAGTACGGTGGACAGGAGGGGTGATGGATGGATCCAACAACCACCAACTTTCACCCAGGAGGCCGGTGTTTGCTTTCTTTAAGATTGTAAAGCCAAACCCGGTTCTTTTTTCCTAAACTCAACCATATGCTTTTGTTGTCTAAACCCAACCACATGTGTGTGCTGGTAAAACATAACCACTTGTTCTTTAAAAACAGAAAATTAATGTAACTTGCAGTGAACACGGCATCCCAGAAAATCAACACCCAGGGTACCTTGCATAGCGTATGTCAACGTAGATAATCCATGGCCAAACGTCAATATGTGACGAGGTTGGAGTGAGAATGTGTTGAGTACGCACTGGAAACAGCAGCCAACAACCAAAGTCTTCAAATGCCACTGCTATGTCACTGAAAGTGCGCATAAGATACCAGTGGTGGGAAGTAAACTAATTACATTTACTCACGTTACTGTAATTTACTATTTTTTTTGTGTAATTTTATTTTTTTCAGTAGTTTTTGAAATCTGTAATTTTACTTTTACTTAAGTAAATTTTGACTGAAGTATTATACTTTGCTACATTGGAGATCACACCCGTTACTGAGTAAAAAAAAGAAAAAAAAAAAGAACATTATTTCGGCTCAATGGAAACCAAAAGGGTGAATCTCGGAAATCTCGCGTGGAATTGACCCAGAAGCGACTGGTGCCAGCGAGGTACTGGAGAGAGAGATGAGGAGGGTGGGAGTGCTTCGGCAGAAGCACAAGCAGGCGCAGCAGTTGAAATGAACGAATAAAATGAATGAAACAAACGAAACAAAAGAAAACTCGTGTGCAAAATGTGGCCTGAGCCGCGCTCTTGTGTGTTCACCTGTGTGTGTGTGTGTATGTGTGTGTGTGTTTGTGTGTGTGTGTGCGCATGCATCGGGACTGAACTCCGCTGTGCGTGATACAGAGAGCAGAGGATTGTAAAGGTGCAACCATGTAGAGACAGAAATGACATGTCATGTAAACAATATAAGTCATCACGTTATAAGATGAAACCTTTTTTTTTTTTTAAGAGGTTGTAGTTTACCATGACATGTTTCGACTGTCACTTCAGTCTTCTTCTGAAGTGTCATCTGACGTGTCTTTATCAGCTGGTAGTATTCCGGCGGCGTGACCAGCCTGGCAATCCGACAGATTTGCCAGGCTGGTCACGCCCCCGTCAGGCCCCCTGCCATCCGGTGTTCTTTGGAGGAGAGAGTCCCAGGTGTGCCCCCTCATCCTGGTTGATGGTGTCTCTGGCCCGCCTCCTGATCTCTATGGCCTCCTCGATCCAACATTTGAACTTGTTACTTTCCGGGATACGACCAGCTGCTAAGATGACGACTGAAGACTGAAGTGACAGTTGAGACATGTCAAGGTAAACTACATCTCCTTAAAAACTCATTGTCTGGTAAAAAGAAACTTTCTACACTTAATCTATTTTGAGTAGACAAAATGAACCTAATTACACTATAAGGTGAAACCTTTCACCCAGAGACGGTTGGTATAAATGGGCTAGCAGGTCTAAGCCCTGCCTATCTTTTACAATAAAGACGAGAAAATTATTAAAGTAAAGAAAATATTAAAATATTAGTTATTGAACCTTAGAACTGATTGTTTTTGGTGAAACCTATAGCAGCAACAGCACTATAATCACAATAGTCACAAAAACGCAGCATTTATCTAAATGGGCTGATTTTTACAGCCCATACTCCTAGAATCAGCTTCCAATCATTGTTGTCACATCATGAGTGACGTGAGTGACCAGCCCCCTTGATTTACTGTCCAGTTGGGCTAACTGTCCGGCTGGCCTGCCTCATGCACCTCCCTCGCTACATGATGGAGGTGGCTTGGCTGCCGCACCAAACCCAGGCCTGGAAGCCGCCAGCCTTCCCTCTCCCCTCTAATGTTTATACATACTATATAACATTTTATACAAAATAACAGATGGATTAGCAACTGTTTTACTTCTGACGATAAATAGTTTCCATCCTAGACTTGTAATCATTCATTCATTCATCTTCTAACCGCTTCATCCTCGTGAGGGTCGCAGGGGGGCTGGAGCCTATCCCAGCTGACATCGGGCAAGAGGCAGGGTACACCCTGGACAGTTCGCCAGACCATTGAAGGGCTGACACATAGAGACAGACAACCAGTCACACTCACATTCACAGCTATGGACAATTTAGAGTAATCAATTAACCTAGTCCCCAAATTGCATGTCTTTGGACTGTGGGAGGAAGCTGGAGTACATGGAGAGAACCCACGCTGACATGGGGAGAACATGCAAACTCCACACAGAAGGGCTCCCACACCCGGGATCGAACCAGCAACCCGGTTCTTGCTGTGAGGCGACGGTGCTAACCACCACACCACCGTGCCTCCCCCTTGACTTGTATGGCTTTTTAAATTGTTTTATTTAAGGGGTAAAAAAAAGAAAAGAGAGAAGACGATACCGCGATATCATACTGTCACTGCATCCCCCCAAATATTGATTTTAGGCCATATCGCCCAGCCCTAGGCCCAAGCCCTAACCTCTTATTAAAGGAGCATTGTCTGTGTGTATAGCGGAAAATAGTCAGTGTGTGTGTGTGTGTGTGTGTGTGTGTGTGCGTGTGTGTGCACGCGTGTGAGCAAGCCAAAGAGAGAGAGAGAGAGAGAGAGAGAGAGAGAGT
The DNA here is from genome assembly GCA_035609425.1 of Epinephelus awoara. NCBI lineage: Eukaryota > Metazoa > Chordata > Actinopteri > Perciformes > Serranidae > Epinephelus > Epinephelus awoara. The sequence goes on along the minus strand of CM069295.1, from coordinate 5,698,923 downwards.
TTCTCTCAGTTTCTCGCTTTTTTTCTTAACGAACCACTTGCTCCCAACTTTTATTGTATGTACTTTTTAACATGGACTAAGGTTTTAAGCCATCAGGCCTGTGATTGTCACGGATTATAGGCTACCGAAGTGAACACGGAAGTCGCCAGCCGAACCGCATTAGCGAGGCGGCAACTTTTAAAAATCTTTGGGGGACCTACAACTCACCATCTGAGGCGGACTGCCCGCTTAAAATTGGGGAAGGTCCCCTTGGACATTTCGGCCCCACGACAGAGGGTAAATTTTAACTCACCTCCATGTGTTGGTACTGTGTCCCTGGGGACGGATCTCCAGCACAGGCCGCAGGTATGTTGGCGGTGTGTGAGTCCTGCCTCCCAACCCTGTCAAAACTGAGGGAGAGCATCTCCGGACTGCAGGCCGACCTCAAGGAGAGGGACAAGATCCTCCTGGATTTCACCATCGTCGCCACAACCCAGGCGAAACATATTGCTCACCTGACGCCATCCGGTGCTGGTGACCGGAGCATGATGGCCACGAACAACACCACCCTGCTGTGGACCAGCTCCATCACCACCGGAACTCCGACACCAGCACTAGCCGAGTCACCCTGGCACTGCCAGGGAGCCAAGCCCAAATCATCGGCACTCTCCACCTCCTGCCTTCGCCCCGCGGAGCCGCAGCACTTCATCAGGTAGGTTTGAGTGGGAGCCCCAGTGAGCTCAACTCCGCTCAGGCCGAGGGAGCCCTGGTCGGTGGTGGCCAGGGCCTCTGGGGTTCGTCCATCTCCACCTCTGGAGCTGCCGCTGGATAACAGGTATGTCATCCTAAGCCTGCAGGACTTTCCTCCCGCGGAATGCGTTGTCCAGCTCGCCTGCGGAAACTATACATCCATTCACACCATAAAGACCATCATTACACATAGAAAGTTGAAACCCAGGAATGTTTTTAGACCTAACCGTGTTTTTAATATCCCTTTGAAACATCATGACGAGCGCACGTTCAACACAAACATTAAAATGGCGGAGCTGAACATGCACTCCCTTTTAAACAGATCTTTTACCATAAATGATTAAATTTTAGACAATAACCTTGACAGTATTCTCCTTACAGAGACATGGCTTGGCACAGACGCGCCTGTTGTTCTCACCGAGGCTTCCCCACCAAATTTTTACTTTTTATATTCTATTTTACTTTTTATATTCTATTGGGGGGGGGGGGGGTCATAACCTATGGCCTGTCTGTGGATCTCGCTGTGTCTGACCACTTTTGTGTGTTTTTTAACATCACCAGTTTTAACCAACAGGAAGCCCCAGTGAGAACAGTGAGGAAACGCTACCTAATTTCTGAAGTGGCTGCAAATTTTATCCAGATTTTACAGAGCACTCCTGCAGAGATTTTACCAGCACCCTGTGATTCTATTGTGGACAATTTTAACAACAAACTCAAGTCAACGCTGGACTCAGTGGCTCCACTTTTAACCAAAACAATTAGAACAAAAGAAAACTCTTTTCTTTTTTATTTTATGTTTTGGTTCTTTCTTGTTTAAACCTCTGCGAGGCACTTTGTGTTACTGTTGTATGAAAAGTGCCATATAAATAAAGTTGATTTAATTTGATTTGATGTTATTATATGAAGTGTCTTATATGAAGCGTCTGTCGCAAAATAATACAACTTTAGTTTATGAAGAGATAAGATGGAGCCCTCTCTTCTCCTCTTATGCTTTACTCACAAGTGTGTGAATTGACCTGGATATGAAGCGTCTGTGCACCAAATAATATAAGAGTAGTTTCTAAAGAGCTAAGACATATTTCAGCAGCGGAGCACCACCACTGCTAGTTGCATATAGGGGAAACACTGTTGCTCAGTGGATTTGTTCTTTTTTGGAATACACAGTATTCTTCCATATTAGTGTTAGTGTGTTTTAATATTGAGAATTTTGCTTCGACAAGCTCTCTCTTTTTTGACCATACACCTGTTTGCATCCCTGAGAATAATGCCCAACAACATTGCTCAAAAACTTGCTGTGTGTATCATCAGTCTAACAGTTGTGTTGGTCAGTCAAAACGAATGAGGGCTGCACAATATTGGACAAAACTGACAATGCCACAATTTTGTATACTGCGATATGTATTGCAATATACAGTGTATTGCAAATAACTTGAATAGCTCTATTGGAAAGAAGTCATCATTTGGGATTTGGAAAGGCTGTATTTGCATGAAATATATTTTTTTGCAATCAAACTGTCATGGAAATTGAGAACTTTGCAACCTCAAGTATTAAAGCTATAGTTGGTAATCCTGTTCAGAAACACTTTTTGTTAAACTGGGTGAAATGGTCCTTCCACCCTGAGAGTAGTCAATACATAATGTGTTCAGAAAAAGGAATGACCGACCTCTGTGGCAGCTGCAGGCCTGTAAAAACTCTGACCAATCCCTGCCATTCGGTGCGAATGGAAAGAACCAATCAGATGCCTTCATGTCTCGTCCTGGCTTTGGACAGAGCACTGATGGGAGGGGGAGGAGCTTAGAGGAGGTGCCACTTTCGAATCTTGATAGCTCTCCAACATTACCAACTATAGCTTTAACCAGCAAAATAAGTATGGCATATTGCCTTTGACTAATATTATATTGATATGATGAACTTATATTGCAAGTCTCACAATGCGACTATTGCACAAGAACACATTGCGATAGTGATGCTGTAATGATATTATGCAGCCCTAAATTTAATTGAATTCTATGGTTCATCATCGAAAAATAACCAGTTTTTAGATTGGATTTATGACCCATGGACCATTTTTGCACTGCACAGGAGTGACCTCCATCAAGTTGTTGGAACTAACAACTTGAGTAGAATTTTTCAGTACTTTTTCCACCTCTGTGAGATGCCAAAATATGACCTTGCAGCTGGTGAAACACCGGTCAAATGACAATTTATGACGCACACACTGTATGACAATGTGTTTTTTTTGCAATTGTTCGCTTCGCTCCTAAATTTTTGACGTGCATGTTATCTTGTATCAATAGACTAATGCCTAACACCTATCTCTCACACTGGTGCTCATAGTTCAGCAACCTCTGTGATCCTCCATGCTGTGGAGTTTTCTTTGGAACTACTTTCTGGGGGGGGGAAAGGTTCATTAAAAAGCTTGGGCAGATCAAATCAAACAAAATTATTAGTTTCTTGGTGAAATAATTTTACAGTTTTTCTAGAATCTCAGGAATTTTTCCATTGTGTTGAAATTTTGTTAAATTGCAGGAATGTAACAAAATCATCATCATCTCTAATTTTTTTTTCTGTATTCAAGAAAATAAAGGATGAGGCCAATGAATCAAACAATGTGACAATAATGGGATAATTTTAGCTTCACTAATTCAAATAATGCGTTTAGAAACCTTTGATTTTTATCTGGAAAAAGGAAAATAACTTTTGTTGTAATCTACACAATTAAAGCAACACTTACCTTTCTGGAAATTTTACACTTTTCTTTGTTTAGGTTAAAAAACTATTAATAAGCTGATGGCACACTGAAATGTGAGTGAATTCCACCAGAAATAAAAACTCATAATTATAACATTCTCATATGGTTCTAAGAAAACTATACAGCAATACAGTCGCGAGTTTCTAACAGACATTATAAACCGCTGCAGAGATATAACGCTACAACCGAGAGAGCTCGGGAAGCTTGGGCTGCTACGTTGAGCTAGCCCTGAGCCCGTGGTTTCGCCTGGAGCTGTCCCGACGGGGAGACGCCGGCAGCGCTGTGACAGGACGCGGAGGCAGGGAAAGCGGGAGGGGTTAGCTCTAGGCTAAGAGCTTGCTGGACACGTAAATGGATTACACCCGACTGTGGAGATCCACTCACCGAGGAGTGAGGGACTGCTGCATCCTTGTGTTCACTGAGACATGGATGAATGGTAACACATCAGACTCTGGTGTTGAGCTAATGGGGCATCATCTGGTAAGCTCCGTGGTGTATACACAAACAGTTCATGGTGCTGTGATGTGAAGAGGATCTCCCAGTTCTGCTCTCAGGATGTGGAGTTTTTGACTGTGAAATGTCGACCCTGTTCATCTTACTATTGCACTTTATGTTCTTTCTTATATGTTGCACAAATTTGTTTAAATGTTTTGTTTCTTTTTGCTTGGGGTATGTGAAATGTCATTTTGTTTTTGTGCTGCGCATAAAAATGACAAATAAAGAAGTTCAGTTCATGACATTACATATGACAACACAGCATCCAGTTGCTAATGGCTAACGTTAGCCTACTGTAGCATAGCCTCTGAAACATTAACGTTATCTTCCTTGTGTGTTTCCACTTACTAGTAACGTTAACGCTACTATCTAACGTTAGCACTGTAAGCTTATTCTAAAACTCATCAGTCATCACTGACTCCGGTTGAGTTTTAAAACTCCGGGGTTGCGTTTGACTGTCTTGGTTGTAATGTTACACTCGCGCTCCTCTTTCTTGTATCTAACGTTACCTTGGCAACGCCTACGTCTATCATAGACGTAATGAGGATGAAATGGAGGAGGGGGGAGAAGGCCTTTAGAGGGAGGCAGGAGTTGTGTATGTTCACATTCTTTCTAAGTGCTGTGTGAAATGCAAGAAAGGTAAGAGTTGCTTTAATCAAATAGTAATTACGATCACGATTTTGGCTTCCCACAATTAAATGAACATGATTGACTGCAATATTGACATTTAAAATGCAAGTGCAGAAACCTCCACTGCATATATGCTTCCCTAACAGCCAGTCTCCACTTCTGAGGAGCTGTCCGCTCTGTGTGTACCCTGCAGTGGTGATGAAGCCCGTAAAAAAATTGAATGTTGCGACTGCAGATGGGTGGAACAAAATTAATTTGTATCATCCGCTATTTGGAAGTATTTTGGATTTAGGAGAGAACAAATCACATGCAGAGTGCATGAGACTTGTGTCTGAGCCAGAGTCCTGTTCTGAGACAGGTAACCTGCAAAAAGCTGTTAAATGGGTACAAAAAAAAAGGAAAGAAATAATAATAATATGTTAATGTAGATGATATATAATAAGTTAATACAAGATTATATACATATGAATCCCCTCAGTGCTTCTGTGCTGTCTTTCAGTCCAGGCTTTTCCAGCCACTGGTAGGATTTCTTGATGTCAGCTACTTCTTCAATCTGTCGGTGGTACATGCCATGCAGGGGCTTGTCCTTCCATGATGGTTCATCCTCCTTCTGCATACTCAGGTTTCTGCTGCCTGAGGTATTCACTTAGCAGCTCATCTTTGGGGGCCATCTTCCTGATGTACTCCTGGATCTTGGTTGTCTCTATCTCTGTATACGTATGTGTTGATGGCTCGGACCTTGTTCCTTCCATTCAGCTGACTTTTCAGGACCTGCCTTACTCTTTGTAGGTATCTGCGGCTGACCTCCTTGCGGCCTCCTCATGGTTCCCGTTTGCCTGCGGGACCCCAAGGTATTTGTAGCTATCCTGAACATCTGCAATGCTGCCTTTTGGTAGTTCAACCCCCTTGGCTCAGATAGTCTTCCTTCTCTTGGACACCATCCCACCACACTTATCTAGTCTGAATGACATTCTGACGTCATTGCTGAGGTGAGGTGGATCAGTGAGTCACTGGCTCACTCACTCCTGGCGTACAGCATGATGTCATCCTTGTAGAGGAGGTGACCAATGGTTGCTCCACTTTGCCTTATCCTTAGCCATCCTTAGCCTTTCTTCATTTCGGACCCTGAAACGAAGTGAAATAAAATGAAAAAGATGTGCAGTATATGAGTAATATGTTGACATCTAAAACACTGTTATCAAGCTGCAATTCTTTTTATTTTGAAAATCAATGACACAAGTTGACCCCATCATTACATTCCTCACCAACGTGGAGAACTCCAGCAATGAAACTTGGCAGCCCGAGTTCAAGATACCCAGGGAGGATCCTTGTGAGGTTTTATGGTAGTGGAAGGAGCATGCTAACATGTTTCTAAAGTTGGCGGTTATTGGACAGAATGTTTTCGCCATCCTGGCATTGAGCGCAGCCAGGGAAAGAGACATCTCCTCCATTGGATTTGTAATTCAAAAACGGAGAACCCAGCTTATTGTGAGTGACTGTAGCCCATGTGTGTTTAATCATGGGTGCGGGTAGGGTCGTGGGACTTTTATTAACCGGTGGGAGTGGGTACGGCTTTGACTTGAACATAATGATGGGTAACGGGTCGGTTCTGGTACTGAGCTTTACGGTAAGGGCAGGAACAGGTTTGCTAGCGTTACCATACCATTATTTTAATTCCCTGTCCTTGTCCAGCATCAGCTTAGACATCTGCATCACTGCAACGCATCACAGTACCATAAACAAAATAAATAAATACAGCTGTGGATACACATCTATAAGAGAAACACTGAATTCAGGTCAAGAAGAACCTTATTTTAAGTCTTATTTTGATACAAAAATCAAATATTTTGTCCCTAAATCAATAAATAATCATTAGAAATGGCCGTAATCTCAGTATTGATCAAAATAATCGTGATTATCATTTTGGCCATAATTGTGCAGCCCTAATGGACACTATAAGACAGGTTTTTGAAGACTTTGTGACATTTGAACATGTCCTCCAATAACATGGCATAATCAGGTGGCCTGTTGCTCTCTCTCTTTCTCTCCTCTCTTCCTACTTAATGCATTTCTTTGTCTCAGCCTCTTTCAGTCGGCTTTCTGGCTCTGACAGTTCCAAAATATATTTTTCACTCAATTAAACCATAATAAATGAAAGACAGTACAATAAAAAACTAAGAATAGACATAAATGGGAGCTTTTTCTTTTTTTTGGCCTGCAAATAACAAATGACATCAGTATGTCACTCTCTCTCTCTTCCCTCTTCCTTCTCTGGCTCTCAGCTCTTTCCTTGGCCTTTGTTGTGTCTATTTCTCTAGTCTCTACTGCACATTCACTAAATATATACAGTCTATGGACAAGACACGTAAGAGATGCATAAAGAAGTGCAATGTAGCCAATTAGGGGAAAAGTAGGGTGGGTCTTGCCAAGAAAGGCCAATAGCAAAAGCAGCAAGCAGAGTAAACTGAAGGATTGGTATGTGATGTCATACGGAGGTGCTTCCCTGGTCTACATGCCTCTGTGCGGCGCTGGTGTCAGTCACAGTCAACGGGCCTATACTTGGACAGGCGTCCATATGGGACAGACCTTTAATTCCTTTCACACAAAACTGTTGCTCGGCAAAGATGGTAAAATACAATCAAATTGTTTATTGAAACTAGTGTGAATATTACTTTTATAAATATTAGGCTTTGTATAACATTTGAATTATGAAACATTCATTTGATCTAGCTCCAACAGTCAGCGCATCAGAGAGAGAGTCACGATGCTCGTTATACAGCATCCAAGGATTACGGCACCCAGCATACCATCACAACACCACTTTATCCTGTTAAAATAATACTCATAAACTGGGTTAATTGTTATGAAAAACTCTTCTGAATATTTTGATCTGAGGACCCTTACAGACCAGGAATATGAATAACTTACAGGGTAATCAAAGAATGGACACATAGTTTGGCTCTCGGACTGCTTCAGAGACAGCCACCTTTATTTCATCTCTTTTGTTTACCATGCTGGTAAATCTGAATAGATTATTATTTGGTGCTCATGTTTTCAGTAAAATAAATCACATAATTGAATTAAGCAGGATCTAACTGAGCAAACATGTAGCATCTCCATACCAACAAAAGTTTAAACATCTATATTTGTATGCACGATGTAAGATGTTTTTTATACAAGATTTTCTCAGGCGGGTTTCCGGTTGGAAGCATGCATGACTGAGCAGCGTGAGAGTCTCTCTACAAAATCCCAAAAAAATGGCAAAACAACAGGTAAATTACAGAGAGATGCCTTGAAGTGATGTGAATAACTGTTATTACTAAAATGGAATGAACCTGCGCTCAGGAACGATTACGCAAGAGACGTTAAAGAAGAAAAAGAGAAGACAAAGAGAAGATGAGGCGCACGTGACAAACAAATTACGAGACGCAGTGGCAGAGGACAAAGGTTTTGAACAAAGCCTCAAGGACATGCTGAAGCAAATGAAAGATGACATCACAAAGAAAATAAGTGAATTAAGATCGAAATTTGAAAACTTCTCAGCCGAAAACAAAGCAACTACGAAAGGATGTGAAAGAAATCCACTCCGGCCTTGAAGATACTTCTAATAAACTCAGAGAAGCTGAACAGAGAATAAGCGACTTGGAGGAGAGAGAGGTAATTACAAACAATGCACTAAAGTACCAGCTGTGTGAAGAAAAAACGGGGAGCACTTTATCTATTCCTTTCCTAATTATTATTTCAAATACCAATATTTAGTTTTTGTTTATGATATGTTTACCTCCTTCCTGCGATACGATATTCAGGAAAGTGAATTCAACATTTATCGTGTATTACTGTATGTGTCTTCAGGAATGAGTTGGATCATATGAATTTCAATGTAAAAGTTAATGATTCGTAATGATTTGGGGTTGAGTGAGAAGAGCAGGGGATGGAGGGCACATACATTTTGTGTATTTAGTATTCTTATCCTTTATTATTTTTTTAAAGTCGTAAGGGTAGATTCTTTGTTTGATTGTTTGTTTGTTTTTTGTTTTTTTTGTGTGTGTGTGTGTGTATTGATTGAAGCTGCTGTTTGATTTTTCCTGGCGTTCTTTTCTGTTCTTGTCTTGTTTTTCTCCCTCTGTTGTGAGGATATGATCATATGTCACAACGGTGTTTCACATTTTGAAAAAAAAAGTAAAAAAAAAAAAAAAAAAAAAAGGTTTTTATACATCCAAAGTACTTCTGTAAAAATGAACTGCTTGGCAACCAGACCAGGCACTAATGGAGACAAGTATTTATTTGTCAAAATGTGTAGCCACACTGGGCTAGTAAAAGAGACTGATCATTTAACTGGAACTAGGCTTTTAATTGAAGTTTTATGGCAAGGTAGTAAAGTCACTACTTGTAGTGATACTTCTGCCCAACACTGGTTGTAATATTCGTAATAAAGCAACAGTACGTATAATTTGTTAACTCAAAAAAGTGAATTCAGTGTTGAGACTCTTTAATAAAACCTGCTGAGGATTTAGAAGGCACCTTTTTGTTAACAAAAGCACTCTTTGTACCATAAAGATTGTCTCCACAGCCTGTCCTGTTCTCAGATTGTAGTCATTATCAGCTGCACTTGCAGTACATACAGATGACTCCAGTTCCCCACATTTGCATTAGCGAGGCAAAAATGTCTTTTTAATTTCTCTGCCCCCTCTATGAGGTGCTAACGTGTTTCAAAATGGAATTAATCTATTTCTTTTGAGAAATCACATGCATACAGTAAGAGCTAGAATGTAATTATTTTTGTCAGTGTCAGTACACTTACTGTCTGGACTCTCAGCATAGTTTGTGTGTTCTTGTCTTTCTATGCTCTTTTTGCTGCCTAGTTGTCTAGTTCTGCTTTGCAAAATACATTTTAATCTCAATGAAACCATGCCTGGTTACATGAAATAAAATAAATAAATGAAAATGCTCTAGTCACACGCAGGGGCAACAATATCTGTGAAGATGGTATTGTACCGCAGAGCCAGATTGGGCTTTTAACTCCAAGTAACCTTCCTTTTCAGTTTGCTCTGTGCTCTGCCCTGTTTATGCTTTTCCATCATTATTTTTCCATCTGCTACTTCCACAGACCTGCCTATCACACACACTTCTTCTGCTCTTTATGCTCTCATCAATCCATCTTACAGTCCTGCTTTCTTTTCATTTCAACCTTTTCTGCATACATTCATATCCTTCTTTCATTTCCATTGCCTCCCACTTTCTCGCTTTCATCTGGCCTCTCATTTCTCTACATTCCACTTTATCCCCATCTCCATCTCCATGTTTGTGTATGTGTGTGTGTGTGTTTGTGACAGGTTGGTGCTTGTGATTATTTTTCAGGCAGCAGCCCAGAAGATTGGACTGTCATAATCTATGGTCCTGAGTTATAAGTGTTTCTAACCCAAACCTGGGGACAGGACCATTTTTTCTCTCTTCCTCCTTGCCACCACCTCTTCCTCCTCCTCTCTCCCTCTCATCCCTCTTCTCCCATTAACTCTCACTCTTGCTCCCATTCCTTGTCACTATGCATCAATTTTCTGCAGTGGCTGCAATTGATCACTACCCATGGATTCATGTCACCTCTTGTGCACTAAATTTGGAGTTTGTTATAAGTATTGCTTCAGTATTTGATTGGCTAGCATGCAGGATATTCATATTGACTCAAACTGTTGACTGGAGCATTCATCCCATTTGTAATTCAAGTCAGCTATAAACAGCCGAGGTCAGGATGTCATGACAATCTCTCATTTAGCATGTCTTTCATCAGTCTTTCTGAGCAAATCAAGGTTTATGTAAACAGCAGCATCCACTACAGCACTGAATCTTTGTGTTTGAAGAATAACTATAAGTGTAGCAGCTAAGGTGACCATATTTCTGAGATGAAAATCTGAGACATTTTCAGAGTGACGGTGAAAAATCGTTAAATATTATCATTATGAAATAAAAACGGGGACAAATATTTTTTCATGTATTTTGACCAGCTTTTATTACACAAAAGGTTGCAATCAAACAAATGATTGACATCACCATCCATTCATCCACTGAGGAAGACATAAATATCTTTATCTTGTTAGACTGAGGATGGATTTTTTTGGTCAAAGGCAGTGGCGTCCCTAGGCTAAAACATTCGGGGCTAAAGCCCCGGATGTTTTTTAATTAGCCCCGAATATGAATATTAATTTTCAAAAAAAAAAAAAAAAATTTTTTTTTTTTTTTTTTTTAAGATCACATCCTCAAACTACGGTTATCTTATGTTGATGCTTCGATAAAACAGTGTTTTTGGACAGGTTTTAGTAACAATTAATTATTATTAAATTACACTACTTTGGCTTTGGCACACAAGTGGTTAACACCTCCAGATCGCACGTGATGTCATTCACCCAAAACAGCAGCGTCAGGCAGCAGGCGCACTTGACAACAGGCAGGCTTGACAACAGCAAGCTGTTCAGCTGTCTTTGGGATGTCACAAAAAAAGATTTCCATGTTTTTCCCCCCAAAGGTGGTCAGCAATCAAAGAGGTAATGGGAATAGAAATTATGTAAAAATATATAATTTCGAAAGAGTGTTGCAGCTGGAACTACTAGAGGGAAGTAGCTAATGTTAGCTAGCTAGCAGCTAGTTGATATTACATGGGAAAAAACGATCTGTTATTATTAGCATCTGTCTGTAAGGTGTAGAGTAAGAGTTAATGCAGAGACCTAACTGTACATGATGACTGAAGAAAGAATAAGAAAAACAAGATGTAAAGTCAAGTGTAGAGTGCAAGTTAAGACAGATATACTGTACAAGACAAATGTTTGAAGTTAAACTAAAGACAAATGAACAAGGAAAAAAGATGTAAAGAGTACATTAATAAAGGTTAAGTACAAGAAGCAAAGACAATAGGTAGAGTTAAGAACAGTTAAGGCAGAGACCTAACCTGAGACCTGTAAGAGATACAAATATTATGTTAAAGAGTATGTTATGTTAAAGAATGTTAAAGAATAAATACATATGAGTGTGTAAAGAGCATTAAATGTACAAAGTAAAACAATGTAAATACTGAACATGACAAGATGTTTACTGTTGCTGAATGGTTGCTGTTGGTATGTTCAACATGATGAATGGGGCATTTTTGTGCCTGGGCTATTGAGGGAAGTTTGTGAAAATTGCTAGCCTATTTGGTATTAACTGGTAACCATGAAATGCCTTAATTCAATTCAGTCCAGAAGAGCAGGTACCTGTAGGGTATGTGGAGAATGTTTCTCTGTCTAAAAATTTCGGCGCGCGCTCTGCGCGCACATCTGCTTAACTCTTCTGGGCTAAGCCCCGGATGTGTCAAAATCCTAGAGACGCCCCTGGTCAAAGGTGTCTACTCATACCTGAATACTGAACTGATATTTATGACACAAAAGGTGGCAATCAGAAAAATGGGTGACATCACCATGATCCCCTCATTCATCCGCCTCCGTAGCCTCCGCCTCAGGAGCTTGGGTAGAAAAAGAGCAGAGGAGAACATGAGAAAAACTGCAAGAACAGAGCCAATAGTAAGTGAATAGTTTCTGAAAGAAATAACATCAGTTTTGGTAATATACTTATATAATTTAGTCATTGTGCCCTTTTTTATCTGCTTTATGTAATTGCCTCTGTTTGAAATGTGCTACATCAGAGGTTCCTAAACCTTTCAGACCATGTATCACTTTGTATCAAACCAAATTTCCAAAGTGCAACTTTCTACTGCAGATGTGATTTTTTTCATTACAATAAAAATAACTGTATCACCCATGCAACAGCATCAGCAAGGCTAAACAACATCAACAAAATGCTACTTTATTAAAATAAAAAAATAGCCTACATTTATAAAGTGCACTCACAAAAGTCACTCATCAGGGGGACAGACTACATTCAGCCAGTTTCTCCTTCTATTTCCTCCCCTGCATGTTACGCACTGCATGTTACAATCATACTTACTTTACCTAACTTCACACACACACACACACACACACACACACACACACACACACACACACACACACACACACACACACACAGTCAAGTCTACTGCCAGCTCACACAAAATAAATAAGTTCATACACAACATACCATTTAACACGGCCACCGGTCTCCTTTTCTCTCCTTTTTGCTGCCTCTAGATTGTTGCTGTTGATGCTGCTGCGTCTGGTCATGCTTCCTGATAACGTCTGTAAGTCATACGACGTCTTCTCAGGCGATGCGTTTACTGACTACCGTAATAACTGGTGTTTGAGTCTGCACGCATGTTCCCCCCATTCAGTGTCAAAATCGGGGACATTTTCGGGGACAGCTTTTACCAGGGACAGCTCACCCAAATCGGGGGCTGTCCCTTGAAATCGGGGACGTCTGGTCACCGTAGTAGCAGCACTTGTGTCAACATAACATGGTCCAGTCCAAAATGTTTTTATTCCTTCTTGTCAAATATTGCCACTTTGTTGGTGGACTGTTATGTCCAAGTATGATGCGCTAGGTATTCTCCTGCTTCTGTTGTTGATGTTCCAATACTGTGTCGATTTACGCTTATTAAAAATACGACAGTTTTTATAGGAAATGTAAAGTTTCTGCACAGTAGATGCATACAGTCTTTTTTCAAAATACACCTACAAAGTAGCTAAAACACCTATTTTTTTTTTACATTTATTTACTTGTGCAACAAAAGCACATGGTTAGATAGTGCAGTGGTTGGTATTGTCACCTCACAGCAAGAGGGTTCCTGGTTCCAACCTGGGGTGGGGGAGCCCTTTGCGGAGTTTGCATGTTCTCCCCATGTCAGTGTGGATTTTCTCTGGGTACTCCGGCTTCTTCCCACAGTCCAAAGACATGCAGGTTAATTGGTGACTCTAAATTGGCCGACAGGACAGGTGCCGTCTGGCCAACTGGTGGCGTATTATAACACTGCAAAAAGTTCTGTTCTGGTCGCATTACAAACTGACACTGCCAAGCAGCTGTCATTCTACCGAGATGGCTTTTAGCATTGGTGTCTGATACTAAAATCACTGACAAAGCAGCAGTATTTGACAAGGTGGGAATGAGAACAGGCTGTTCAGTGCATAGCCATAAAACTCAAGTGATTTTTTCAACTGTCTGGCTGTAATCTCTATACTGTAAAACTCTCTGTCCTGGTATTACAGACATGTCTGAACGAAGTTGTGACCTCTCGATTCAACCACAGACTCGCCTCTCATGGACCCTCAAGTTCTGGTTTCATTTCGGCTCACTACCCTGCAGCATCAGAGAGATTTTATTGTTAAAGAACAGGATCACTCGAGCACACTTTGCTTCATAGACACTGTGTTTGTATGTGTGAGTAAAAGAGAGAGAGAGAGAAAAGAGAGGGAGAGTAAATAAGTCATCCAGAAAGAGTCCAAACATGATGAGGGTAATACTGTACTTCACTCTCACAGCCACTTGTCTCTTCTGTCTTCTTTATTCTGCTGCACTCCCACATTCCTGTTTTTGTCCCCTAAATCCCCTTCATCCCTACCTGCACACCCCCACCGTTTTTTTTTCTCCACATATGTGAGCAAAGCCGTAGAGTTTTCAGCTCATTTAACGTGATCAGTTCATTAGAAAGATGAAGCGCATTCCCTCTAATGGGCACTTGACCAACAACAAGGGAGAGCAAATAGCCTCCCTTGCTCGCTAAATACACTGAGTACACTGAGCGTGCAATTAGCATGCTGACTGCAGGAATGTCCACCAGAGCTGTTGCCTGTGAATTGAATGTTCATTTCTTGACCATAAGCCGTCTCCGACCACGTGTAACCACACCAGCCCAGGACCTCCACATCCAGCATGTTCATCTCCAAGATCATCTGAGACCAGGACCCCGGACAGCCACCTGGTTCATCCTCTGCCTGTCTACAGACCTCTGGTGCAGATAGAACCAGCAATCACCCGCACTGTGAAAAGATGGTCTGAGGAGGCCGAGGAGGCCCTGAAAGACTGCTTCGAGGCCACTGTGTGGGAGGTACTCAGTGATTCCCATGGGCAGGACATTGACAGTATGACATCATGCATTATGGATATATATATTAACTTCTGCGTGGAAAGCACCGTACCCACCAGGACTGTACGCTGCTTCTCCAACACCAAACCCTGGATTAATCCAGAGTTAAAAGCTCTCCTGAAGGAGAAGCGGAGAGCTTTTAACTCTGGAAATAAGGAGGAACTGAAGGCTGTCCAGAAGGAGCTGCAGACAGACGTCAGCGGAGTCTGGAGAGGTCTGAAAACCATCTCAGGACACAAACAGCCAGACTCCCAGGTCAGAGGCGACCAGCAGTGGGTGAATGATATGAATCTGTTCTTCAATAGATTTGATCAGTCTGCCCCTCCCCTGGCCCAGACATCACGGCTGCAACCCCCCTCATCCTCACCTTCACCTTCCCCCCCACCTACACTCCTGGCACACTACTTTGACACCTCCCCACCCCCGCTCCCCCGGACATCTTACCAACCCCCACCCCTCCCCCCACGCTCCTGAAGTCCTGCGCAGACCAACTGTGCGGGATAGTTGAAACCATCCTCAACCTGAGCCTGAGGCTGGGGAGAGTACCACAGCTGTGGAAAACATCCTGCATGGTACCTGTGCCCAAGACTCCACACCCAAAGGACTTCAGCAGCTTCAGACCAGTGGCATTAACATTGCACCTCATGAAGACTCTGGAGTGCCTGGTCCTGTCTCGTCTTTGCCCAGCAGTAGGCCCTTCAATGGACCTACTGCAGTTTGCCTGGCATTGGGGTGGACGACGCCGTCATCTTCCTCCTGCATAGAGCTCTTTCTCACCTGGAGAAGCCCGGAAGCTCTGTGAGAATCATGCTCTTTGATTTCTCCAGCGCTTTCAACACCATACAGCCTGCGCTTCTGAGGGACAAACTGGAGCGCATAGGGGTGGCTAATCACCTCACATCCTGGATCCTGGACTACCTCACGGACTGGCCGCAGTATGTCAGGACCCAGGATTGTGTATCGGACTTGGTTGTCAGCAGTACGGGGGCCCTGCAGAGGGTGTAGAGGGTGAAGACTTCACCCTCTGCACTGCAGACCTTTCACATGACACCCCCGCCTGTCATCTGCATAAGTTCTCTGACGACTCTGCCATCGCCAGCCTCATCACAGATGGGGATGACAGGGAGTACAGAGAACTAAACCAGGACTTTGTGGACTGGTGCCTGAGGAACCACCTGGGAAAACCAAAGAGCTGGTGGTGGATTTCTGCAGGCACAGACTCCTCCCCCAACACTGGTGAACATCCAGGGAAAGGACATTGAGATGGTGACATCTTATAAGTACCTGGGTGTTCATCTTAACAATAAACTGTACTGGACTAACCACATAACAGCACTGTATAGAAATGGTCAAAGCAGACTCTACCTGCTGGGGCGGCTCAGGTCTTTTGGAGTGCAGATGGCGCTCCTGAAGACCTTCTTTGACACTGTGGTGATATCAGCCATCTTTTACGGAGTAGTCTGCTGGGGCAGCAGCGTCTTGGCTGCAGATAGGAAGAGACTGGACAAGCTGATCAAGAAGGCCAGCTCTGTCCTGGGATGCTCTCTGGACTCTGTGCAGGTGGTGGGAGAAAGGAGGATGACAACCAAGCTGTCATCTCTGAGGACTAATAACTCCCATCCTCTGCAGGAGGAGATAAAATCTCTGGAGAGCTCCTTCAGCGATAGACTGATTCACCCAAAGTGTGTGAAGGAACGCTATCGCAGGTCCTTCCTGCCTGCTGCTGTCAGGCTTCATAACCAGCACTGCTCACAGTAGACTGCACCATGGACACTTTAGGGACACTATGGACACTTTATGGACACCACTATAAGCATTGCTGTCCCCCATGTTGTTATTTGCACATTCAATATTCACTTGCACTAAATATGTTCACTTTAATCCATTGCTTACTTTTTTTTATCCACTGCTCATTATTATTATTGTTATTATTTATTGCTGTTTCTTGTATCTTTTGTACTTTTTTCTGCATGCCTAGATTTTTAAGTTTTTAAATATTGAAATCTTTAATTTGACTCTTTACCCTTGACTGCTGTAACACTGGAATTTCTCAATTGTGGGATCAATTAAGGTGTCTCTTATCTTATCTTATCTTAACAATCGGTTTGCATAACCAAAGAATTTCTGCACAAACTGTCAGAAACCGTCTCAGGGAAGCTCATCTGCATGCTCGTCGTCCTCATCTGGGTCTTGACCTGACTGCAGTTCATCGTCGTAACCGACTTGAGTGGGCAAATGCTCACATTCGATGGCGTCTGGCACGTTGGAGAGGTGTTCTCTTCACGGATGAATCCCGGTTTTCACTGCTCAGGGCAGATGGCAGACAGCGTGCGCGGCGTCGTGTGGGTGAGCGGTTTGCTGATGTCAACGTTGTGGATTGAGTGGCCCATGGTGGCGGTGGGGTTATGGTATGGACAGGCGTATGTTATGGACACTGAACACAGGTGCATTTTATTGATGGCATTTTGAATGCACAGAGATACCGTGACGAGATCCTGAGGCCCATTGTTGTGCCATTCATCCCCATGTTGCAAGGATCTGTACACAATTCCTGGAAGCTGAAAACATCCCAGTTCTTGCATGGCCAGCATACTCACCGGACATGTCACCCATTGAGCATGTTTGGGATGCTCTGGATCGGCGTGTACGACAGCGAGTTCCAGTTCCTGCCAATATCCATCAACTTCGCACAGCCATTGAAGAGGAGTGGACCAACATTCCACAGGCCACAATCAACAACCTGATCAACTCTATGTGAAGGAGATGTGTTGCACTGTGTGAGGCAAATGGTGGTCACACCAGATACTGACTGGTTTTCTGGCAATCTCTTCAGTCCAGGGGGATGCGGTGGGGACATGGAGATGGTATAGAGACAGCTGGTACGTGTATGCAGCCCTGAAATTGTTCAAACTCAGGGTAAGTGCATCTTTCAAACCTCCTCTCCCTTCCTCCGTTCACTCAGGTAAGTCAAGGTCACAAACAAGAAAAGAGAAAGTAAAAAAACAAACAAAAAAACACACATTTGGTGGATCCTTTTTTCTTCTATTCTGCTCCTCTATCAAGGGCCTTTTCTCTATCTCTATCTATTGAGCAGTGAATTTAAAGTTATGTTACCTCTTAATCATTAGCTCCAGCTCTTCCTATGCGAGGAGATATTGGTAAAGTATGTATTCTCAAAACCTCAGGCAAGAGTTTATTCAGGCTACTCATCTTGAGGGAGATAGCTATGAAGATAGAGCATGTCGAGGGAACAAAACAGTTTTTCTCTGAAAACAGGGAGACAAAACAGGAATAAAATAATAAGTGGAAACAGACGGCTTGGAGAGCACCGCGTTAAACACACACAGAGTCTCATTTACTGCTTCCTTCTGTCTCTTTTTTTCTCCTTCTGTCTGTTGCTCTCTCATCTATCAAACCCAGGCTGATAGTGATAACGATGTGAGGAACATCATAACCCTGTCAATGTGACATGATTTGGGAGGGTCCAAATCCTGTTCAATACCACCACAACCAAAAACCTTCATCTTACACAAATCAGAAAAAGTAGGTGATTGAATTTAAGTGTTTGCATTAATTCTGAGCCTTACTTACTCCTAATGTGAAGTCCTCTGTCAACGTGAACACATCTGAATGCACTGAAACTCTGTTCATGTCATGTAGAAATGTCAAAAGCAATAAATCAAGGAGCTGAGACAAAGTGTTTTTCAGAAGTGTAAGCTCAGAAAGTGATATTTGTTTTAAGCCTGTTTATGCTCTTTTTGGTAAGAGCTAAAGATTATATCAGCTAATCTCAAGATCTAAGTCCTCCACCTTCATAACAAAAGTGCATTGTGCTCTAAAAAAATGCTGCTAGCCACGACTTATCTTGGCAATAAAGCAGTGCCGCAGATCCAAAAGGGAGGTGATCGCAGAGACAAAAAGCAAAGAATGAAAGGATAAGAGAAAAAAAATTATGAAAGGTTAGGAGAGGTTTATGAGATTTGGGAGCCACATTTGTTGGTAGAGAGAATATGACTTGCTTTTTCAGTGGCAAATAAGATGTCATTTATGAAATAATGTGTTGTTTTTCTTTGCTATAAGGGCAAAGTAAATCATACAGGTGAGGACTTCTCGCACTGGTCATAGTCACTCTCTTTTTCCCTTTCCCCTCTTTACTAAATTGCTTTTTATTTTGTTGTCTCTCTATTACAATGCAGTTCAAGGTTAATGCTAAGTCCTGCTTTTAATTCTAAAAGCAAAGACGTGTTTCCACTTAAGTGAAATGGGTTCATAGGTGTGTGTTTATATTTCTTTAATGCACCTTTACAAGTGTGTGTGTGTGTGTGTGTGTGTGTGACAGTCTAGAGAAAGAATGCTTGCTCGTGTATGTGTTAGAGCTTCGCTCCTTGCATTTATTTTTATATAAGAAAATTATATGTGTCTCTATGAGAATACATTTGGGAAGTGGGTTGAGTTTGATCTAAAAAGTATACACCAGGGGTGTAACAGTACACATATTCATATTGAACTGTTCTGTATGAGGCTCTCAATTTGGTATGCATTACAAACTGAACAATATGTTGAACTATCATATTACATTTTAAAGATGAAGTATAAAGTTTAAACTGTGTTTAATATAATGTTCTCAGTGCCACTGAGCCAACCTGATCTCACAGAAATACATGAACTGACCACGACCTTTTTCCGTGTTGGCAGCACGCAGTGGGTTGAAATTACGTGCCGGTACCACAGAAACAATGCCAATGTAAAGTCAATTAGGATCCTTTGTCTAGCCTGGAAATCCAGACTCAAATCTAAAAAGATTTAGGGTCTGGGGTCCGTGTATCATTAGTTCATTCCATTTTCAATTTAAAATCAAAAATCAAAAAACGAAAAAAACGTTATGGTTTGGTTTGTTTTTCTTATTTTTGATTTTATGCTCACATCAAAAATAGCAAATTGAAAAATGGGCCATGATTAAGATTAAAATTTGATTTTGATTTTTCATTTGATCCAACTTGCGTGACCTGAAAGTTATTGACTTCTTCGTGTATCGCTTTCTCGGTTTCCTCTTAGAAAAACTATGTCCGCACTGGAGAAGTTTGAAAGTGGAAGGACTTATGCAGAGATTTCTGCCACACTGCGACAGCTGGGTATCCAGCGATGTTCTGAGATGAGTGTGAGGTGATTTTGTAGCAAACAGGACCTAAAACGTAAAAGGCATGTATCGGACGTGTAACTGGCTATGGCTGTGGTTGGATCGATATATGAGGTGAGATTTTATTTACGTTCTCATGTAAGTGCTATGCCTCACTTTCAAATTCAGCCTGTGGCTCGATTTGTTCTTAACAGACAGGTCCATCCTATGGACGTAATTTTATGATGGGTTATCTGTCTTCAGCGGGAGTGTATGCGGGAGTGTGTCGTGTGGGAAAACTCCTCAAAGAGATTCATCAACCATACCATGAACTCCAATGTCAGGTACATTAGGAACTCTGTGTATGACAAAGACAACCATATTAAAATAATCGTTACGCATCCGGTGTGTAACGGCCTTTACACGTCATGTCATAAGTTTATATTATTTGCGTGTCTTTTGTTTAACAACACTTGGTCCTGAGGGACACAGATAATTAGCTTGTCAGCCATTGTTGTTGATGTCGTTGTTGTTGTTGTTATGGGACACGGATGTAACATCCACTCCGCACAACCTGCGCACAACCATCATGATCGGTTGATGCGTTTGCTTGCAAAAAACAGGTGGAGAAAATATGTAGGCTAAATACATTTTTATGTGTTAATTATAATGTTAGATTTTTATCTCCTGACAGCCAAGGCCTGAGAGAACCATATTCAAAAATGAAAAAGCTTGTTAAGGGTTGATCTGTGTGTATTTAATTGAATTTTGTGAAATACAATTTCTGTATTGTTATCTTTTGTATTTGTAGTCATATATTAACATATTCATGTGACATCATTTCAGCATTCATAATGAGATAGCCCAGGGGCCCGTTTCACAAGCAGGTTTAGTGAAAACTCTGAGTAGGCTGTGTTAACCCTGAAAAGAGGGAAACTCTGGGTTTTCCATTTCAGAAAGGGAGGAAAGTCAAACCTGAGAAAGAGGAGTAACTCCAACCCGCTTCACAAAGAGAGTTAACTTAAACTCAGAGTCAGTTACTATGGTAACTGTGAATCTAACCTGGTTGGGAGCAGGTTTAATATCTGTATAATCTCTTCCTTCCTCACAACACAAATATAATGGTAAGAGACATAAATATGTCAGAATCACTTCAGAGATTAAACCCCCATCAACACCAGCACCACCCAGAGCAATCAGATAAAGATAAATTATTTATATTTAATTTAGTTTACTTTATTTCCAACAAATACAAAAGAAACAGTTATTTTTTATATATTTTTTTCAATAATTAACACAGAAGGGGAAAATAGGTGGACCTGTTGGTTGTGTTTTCAGGCGTTGCCATGATGAACCATGGTATCAGGGCTCCATTGATGTTGGCTTTTTAAATCAGAGTGAACACACTTAAGAGTTGATTGAACCAGCTCAAATCAGCTGTTCTGAAACCGAAAAATCAGACTTTTCTATCTGAGGGAAGATCAACTCAGAGTTCAGTTTTAAACTCAGTTTGTTGAACCTCTTTTGTGAAATGGGCCTTGGTTGTCCTGAGAAAGGAAACAAAAAAACCTGTATTACTTTATTGTGCTTGAAAAGGTTGAGATTATACATGCATTAATACACAGAGAGGCCAATCGGATACAAAATAGCAAAAAAAAAATAAAAAAAATCTTTGTTTATTTAAAAAACTTTATGTGGCTATTTTGGTTTAATGTGAAAATTGAGAGCTTGTCATAATCACAATAACTATTTCATTTGCTTCAGGGTTTTCATAACCTAAATCCATTGCCCTATCATACTGAGTATGTTGGACATAAAGTTCACCTGGATCAAAATGAGAAGCTATGATGTTTGGTGCGACACATGTCTTGGCAGTAGATGGCTACAGTGGCAAAATTGTTGGCAGTGTTACAATGCCAATAAAAAACAACCTTGAGATTTATGAGGACGTTTACAGGTGAGTTACATTTATACCACATATTTTACCATAATTTCTGTATTCTATGTATTTGTATGTAATTTCTTTTCTCTTATTGGATTACGTACTTAAATTTAGGGCAGTCATGGTAATGCACTATTTTTTTTGTTTTTTCCCCCAGGCCTGCAGTAGTCAACCATGGGATGTGGGATCAAGTCAGGGTCGTCCAATTACAGGTAAAAGTAGCACGCACATCCCAAAAAACTTAATGCTGGGTGCTGGACCAAAAGGTAAGTATGGAATAAAAGATAAAGTCCGCACACCAGAAGCTGCTCCTTGAACAATTTATTCATGTGTTACGTTTCATCAGAGATGAATGAATGTGAATACACCTCCATATATACACACACAACCCCTTAGGGTCACCTGACACAATCAGGTGATAAACCACAGGTGTGAGAACAATAATAATTATCAAACAGAAAAGAAAAATATATATTTCTGATTGATGAGAAACAATCTTTAAATGCAGTACAATGCAACAATGCTAGAATACCACTTTACAAAGGTTCCATAAGAAAATCTTTAAGAATATCTTTAAGAATTTGCGCAGGTATAAGGCCTGCAGTGCAAATATAAATATAAACAAATCCCACACACTTTAAATATCACATAAAGAGAAACATCAGGTGAAGACCATCATAAATTTGTACGATATCAAAAGGGAAAAAATGTTCTGTAGAGGCTTCTTTGATAAATATCAAACACAGCGATATGGCAAGTGCAGACAATATGAGAAACATGGCTCACACAGTAGTAGCAGAAAACAATCAAAACCAACATCATACCAGCTACTGAGGGAACAATGTAAACACAAATGACAAGTTCCGAGACCCATAGAAATGAAGCGCACGGACCACACACATCATAAAAAAGGCCTCAAGTCAAAATCAACATTAAGCCCTTTGGGAGCCAAAGTGTCCAGGGTATATATCCAAAAAGCTTCTCTTTTAAGTACGAGAGAGTTTATGTCACCACCACGTGAGGGCTGTTTAACTAGTTCTATACCTATGTATCTGAGAGAGGAGACATTATGCTAGGCTTGTGTGAAGTGCACTGCCACTGGACTTCTGGTGTCGTGGTTTCTAATGTTAGATCTATGTTCTGAGATTCTAGTTTTTAGTGGTCTGGTGGTTTTACCAACATACGCCAGGCCGCACGGACACTTAAGCAAATAAAGGAAATAACACCCTTGATGTTAAAAGACTTGCCATTCCGTGGATGATTGAAAGTAGAGGTTTTGTGTGTGAAATTACACTGGGTACAGTTGCCACATCTGTAATTCCCGGAGGGGACAGACTGTAAGAAGTGTGGTGGAGTCACAGGTGGCTGATATGCTCTCACTAACATGTTTCTAAGGTTTGGAGGTGTCTTGAACACAACTCGAGGAGGTGTGGAGAAACATTTAAGTGAAGGATCAGAATTGATGATATGCCAATGTTTTTGAATGATGTTTTGAAGTTCTCTACCAAGAGGTGAGTACTGGATCACACAGTTAACCTTAGGCTCAGTTGCTGTAGAACTAAAATTGTTCAGACACTCAGATTGGGAAACAGAGTCAAAGCGGCTGCGAGTTTGTACCACCCATTCATGTTTATATTGTCTGTCTTGAAAACGTTTTTCCAGGTCAGAGGTTTGAGCATGATATTCCACATCCGAGCTGCAAATGCGGCGGATACGATTAAACTGAGAGACCGGTAAACTCCTTATGAGTGGGATGGGATGAAACGATTGTCCATGAAGAATAGAGTTCCTATCAGTACTTTTGTGGTATAGGTTGGTGCCCAGTCTATTGGAGTCTCTATACAGCAGGATATCTAAAAAGTTCATCTTATGTTTGTCGTATTCTATGGTAAATTTCAAATGATGACTGCTGGTGTTGATAAAGCTGTGGAACTCCTTGAGTTGGGCCTCAGTGCCTGTCCAAATGAAAAAAATGTCATCCCCTTTTCCAATTGGAGATCAATGGCAGGAATGGGTTGCGGTGGTGATTAAAAATGACTTCCTTTTCAAAGAGTCCACAGTATAGAGATGCACAACTCGGAGCCATCTTGGCTCCCATGCTCATGCCTGATACCTGGAGATAAAATTTAGAACCAAATAGAAAAAAGTTAGATGTAAGGATAATTTCTATGAGGTTCACAATACAGCGAGTGCTAGGGGTGCAGTCGGTGCGCAGGTTTAGAAAACAGTTCAGCTGCCTGGAGACCCCGCTCAAAGGGTACATTTGTGTATAAAGACTCAATGTCCATGGTGACAAAAAAACAGTGATCATTATTCAGTTGTATAGTTTGAATCATCTTGATGAACTGCATAGAGTCTTTGACATAAGATGGCAGGGCAGTGACAAGTGGCTGAAGAAAATAATCCACAAACGCTGATATGTTTTCAGTGAGGGACCCAATGGCAGCGACAATGGGATGGCCAGGAGGTACAGAGGTATAAGATTTGTGGATTTTGGGGAGAGTATATATAACTGGGGTGACGGGAGAGTCAACCACCATAAATGCATGTTCTCGTTTTGTGATTTCACCACTCTCCAAAAAAGCATCTAATTTGGCCTTGATGCGCTGTTTGAAGTCTTGTGTTGGATTGTGATTAAGTTTTTTGTAAAAGGTGGTATTGTTCAATTGTCTCTGTATCTCTTCATCATATGCAGCACGGTCCAAAACAACTATAGCTCCCAATTTATCCGCGCTCTGAATAATCACATCTTGTCATTTTGTAAAGTTTTCAGTTCATGTCTTTGTTCCTTTGTCAGGTTATTAGCCACCTTATATTCCCTCTTCTTCTGGAGAAGGAGGGAGACATCATTCTCCACTAGTCTGCAGTATGTGTCTATGGAACTATTTCTGTTGGGAGGAGGGATGAAGGTGCTTTTACCTCTAAACGGCGTCCTAGGTCTGGCAGAAAGTGTAGCATTAGTGACATCATCCCGCCCTGTCACCCTTGAATCACCTGGGGCCTCAGCGCCTCCAATTGCAGAAAAAGAGGAATGAGTAACGTTGGGGTTTTTTTCACGACCACTAAAAAACTCTTTGAGTCTCAGCGTACGGAAAAACTTATGAAAGTCAACACTAGTGTCAAAATCCTAATACGTAGTGGGTACGAAAGATAGTCCTTTACTCAGAGCAGCAACACATTTATCAGATAATGTTTTGCTAGATAAGTTTATCACATTCTGTACCTGCTGTGTCTCTGTGTCTGGCGAGGGCAATAGGGCTCTCTGGCGGGTGGTGCTCTCCCCTTGCCTGCATTTTTTCTTCCTCCTCTGGTGTGGGGTGGTTGAGCTGCTTCTCTGCCCCCCGTTTCTAAAAAAGAGCCGCTGGTCTGGGAGTAGGCGCTGGATTCAGAGTCGTATTCTGTGGTAGACTGATGGTCCCAGCCACTGCCTCCTCGGTTGTTGTGCGTTGGGTGAGCTCCCCGTGTGCTTCGGTTCCCGGCCCTGGTTCTGCACTTTCTCCACAGAGACGGGTTTGGCTTGTGTTATGTCCTCGCGGACTCTCGCGACTCGCGGACTCTCGCCTGTGACTCCACCACACTTCTTACAGTCTGTCCCCTCTGGGAATTACAGATGTGGCAACTGTACCCAGTGTAATTTCACACACAAAACCTCTACTTTCAATCATCCACGGAATGGCAAGTCTTTTAACATCAAGGGTGTTATTTCCTTTATTTGCTTAAGTGTCCGTGCGGCCTGGCGTATGTTGGTAAAACCACCAGACCACTAAAAACTAGAATCTCAGAACATAGATCTAACATTAGAAACCACGACACCAGAAGTCCAGTGGCAGTGCACTTCACACAAGCCTAGCATAATGTCTCCTCTCTCAGATACATAGGTATAGAACTAGTTAAACAGCCCTCACGTGGTGGTGACATTAACTCTCTCGTACTTAAAAGAGAAGCTTTTTGGATATATACCCTGGACACTTTGGCTCCCAAAGGGCTTAATGTTGATTTTGACTTGAGGCCTTTTTTATGATGTGTGTGGTCCGTGCGCTTCATTTCTATGGGTCTCGGAACTTGTCATTTGTGTTTACATTGTTCCCTCAGTAGCTGGTATGATGTTGGTTTTGATTGTTTTCTGCTACTACTGTGTGAGCCATGTTTCTCATATTGTCTGCACTTGCCATATCGCTGTGTTTGATATTTATCAGAGAAGCCTCTACAGAACATTTTTTCCCTTTTGATATCGTATAAATTTATGATGGTCTTCACCTGATGTTTCTCTTTATGTGATATTTAAAGTGTGTGGGATTTGTTTATATTTATATTTGCACTGCAGGCCTTATACCTGCGCAAATTCTTAAAGATATTCTTAAAGATTTTCTTATAGAACCTTTGTAAAGTGGTATTCTAGCATTGTTGCATTGTACTGCATTTAAAGATTGTTTCTCATCAATCAGAAATATATATTTTTCTTTTCTGTTTGATAATTATTATTGTTCTCACACCTGTGGTTTATCACCTGATTGTGTCAGGTGACCCTAAGGGGTTGTGTGTGTATATATGGAGGTGTATTCACATTCATTCATCTCTGATGAAGGGCAGGGGCCCGAAACGTAACACATGAATAAATTGTTCAAGGAGCAGCTTCTGGTGTGCGGACTTTATCTTTTATTCCATCAAGTCAGGGTCGATCATGGCAGAGAGTTCTACTTGTGCTTGTACATACAAGAGGAGGTGTCAAGACACAGACACAACCTCAGCAGGCCTCCATACATCCAGACAACATCAACAAGAGTGTGTTTTTTGTAATATTAACAATACAACCGTTATAAAGGTCTGACCGGTTTTCCTCTTAAAGGTATTCTCAGGGAGCTACACACCACTACCTTATAAACTCAAGCCAAGAAGCATTTTGAGTAATGCAGAACATGTGAAAATAATTCCCTTTCTTCAAATATCTACTCTGTATTACCTCATGAAGTGCTTTTCATTAACTGTTTAAGGTTGAACATGGGTGTTTTCAGGGCATAATATGAGGCTGAACCCTGCCTCTGACTGCAGAGTTTGTATTGGCCTGTTTACAGAGAGCCTGAAATGAAAGGTTTGAATATAACTTGTACGTAGGCATTTATCACACTCATTGAGTAAAGAAAAACAGTTTTAATAAAAGGTTTCTCAAGGTTTATCACCCCAGAGTTAAGTTTGTCTTAAACTGAGTTTGACTGACCTGCTTCCTGGAATACACCTGGTTAGATGACAATTGTTTTGGTGTCAACAGAATCATCGAGTGGAAAGATTCTGGCCTGAGGTACATAATCGAGTGAGCTACCCACTGAAACATGCCCTGATACACATGCAGGACCAAGAAGTCATTGACATGGAGGATGACTTGACCAGATTTTGCACGAACCTCACCTGTCAGTTGAGCAAAATCGGACTTGGAAGATTGGTACAATCATGCAAAATAATTTGCTAAGATATGATTTGTATACTTGATGTAGGTCGTGGGATACCCATTGAACTGGCAGCAGGTGGCTGCCCAGCTAAAATTTCTGAGGAGCTGCTGCCAAGTGCCACTGTTGTGGCAAACATGGACAAAGAGGAGCTGGGATCCTCATTGACCAGTGTGTCTTGTTTTGGAAATGACCCCTTCTCATCTGAGGAAGACAGATGTCATGCAGAACAGGACTTTGCAGATAACTACTCTGACATTACTGTTCTTTACAATCACGTGGTCAATAATGACTACACTCATTTCCAGGATGCCCTGTTATACCTCATAAATGTAACCCAAAGATATGCATGAAGAATGATACTGATGAGCAAAAACATTGGGAAAGATGAACTACTACATTTCAGTTACAATCTTTATATTTTCTGCTGTTTTTAAAACAGTTAGAAATATTAAGAATGCTGCTTAGCTGTGATTTTGTTTCAAAATTTTCATTAAATGGACAAATATATCTTTAAAGTCTTGTATTTTTATGATGCAAAAACTTTGCACACAAAAAAACACTTTATATTCTTGTTAACTTTATTGAACTAGCAGTGCTAGAATGGCTGTTTATCTGAGTTCTAACAAATATAAAACAGTGCATGTTTCAGCTTGCAACTTTGCAACAATGTAGAAAATAGGATGTAAACTAAAACATGTTTAGCATACAACACAAAGTATAAAAATATTGTCCAAAAAATATATACATCATAAAGTGCAACTTCAAGATTTTACAGCATTGAAACATTGGTCGAGCACAACATATTGTAATAAGTAGACACAAAAGTGTGCTTTAACTCCAGGCTCTGAAGCTTATTAAACACAGAACAATTACTAACGGCCTGACTGTACATTGATGCACAATATTACTCCTTGAGTACGTTTTCCAAAGCAGCCAATGCTTCAGAGAGTCCACTGAGTTTGTGTGTGTTCACACCAAAATCATCAGCTCGACATTTCAGACAAAAAGCAGAACTGCTCTGCCATTCCTCAACACAGATCCTGCAGCCAATGATGCTACGGCAGCATGATGAGACCATAGGCTCCACCACTGGACCTGAAAATTTGAATCACAAAGGTTTTAGTACAGTATTTGGTCTTTTTTTTTTTTTTTTTTTTTTAATGATCTCTCTTTAAACACACACACACACACACACACACACACACACATACATATACGTATATATATATATATATATATATATGGGTGATTCTTCAATTCGGGGTACTTTTGGAATTTGAAAAAAAAAAAAAAGGTTTAATCTCTGTTTTTTTTGTTTTTGTTTTATTTCAAAAGGTTTATCAATTGGTCTGGAACAAAGATCTGAGTGTAGCTTTGATTTTACTTCATGATAATTTTGATATTATGATGCTTTTTTCAAAGTTGTCACAGCAAAATGTCATTACCATCACAAAAACAAAACACTGATTTTAATACAAAATGATCTGACAAGCAAAGTTTTCACAATCATTCCAGTAAGTACAAAACATGGTCTTTAAGAATCACGTTCTAAATATTTGTAAGTATATTTAAAATACATTTTAACAACATGTTCTCTCTAACTTTTTAATATATTGCCTAGTCTCAACAATGAAATATTGCGTACCAATCAGAATATTTGAATTGCAATGTATATTTTTTCAGAAAATGCAAATTTAGACTTTTAAACATTACCACAATGATTGAGGTAAAACCAAAAATAACAAAAAAGCAACATTTTTTATCAAAAAATGTATTGTGACGGTAATGACCACATGTTTTGTTTTGTTCGGGGCTAGGTGGGAAGCTAGCGGAGGCTAACCGGCAGTTTCGTTCCGCTCTCCGCCATTTCATTTCGAAAATATGCACTGCCATTGCTCACTGGCTGCAGCCTTTTATAGGGAGGGAGGGCCAAAGGCTCTGAGGGGGGGGAGGGGATTCACATGAATGTACATGAACGTGCAGCCGGACCGGCTTGTAAACAATGGGCTGGAGATCAACACAGAGAGGGTGTGTGATAGGCTGACCAAACGTCCTCTTTTGCCCGGACATGTCCACTTTTCACGTCCCGTCCGGGGCGTCCGGGGGGGTTTTATAAACTGATGATAATGTCCGGTTTTCCATGTGTGTGTGTGTGTGTGTGAGTGCGGCACGGGCCGCATATTTCTGTCCGAGCCTGACATTATTTAATGACCAAAGCACTGAGTTTGTTTCACACAGTTGTTACGGTTACAGGCTATTTAACAGGACGGGCGTGCGCCTTGGGTGCTCAGCCCGTGTTTGAGATGGGAGTGGGAGGCAGGAGGTCCGACGCTTCCAGCGAGAGGAGAGGGAGACATAAAACAAAATAAGATAAAATAGGAAAAACCTGTCTCCCTCTTTTATTTTCAGCGTTTAATCAAGGCAGAGGCGGCGGTAGGTTCGAGACCTCCAGCAAAAGGAGAGGTAGAAACAAACAGCCAATGTGTGTCTGTGTGTGTTATGTTCAGGTGTTGTCACGTAAATAACAGTGCCCAAGCAATAAACAGGACAGACAATAGGATTTTATTTATTTTTACACTACATTTTCACTGAAAGCTGACTGAATCCGACCCCAGCCTGAATACAATTTATAGCTACATTTTTGACGAAACCCGGCCCGACCCGTCGGGTACCGTCGGGCTCGGATCGCCACACTCTAGTGTGTGTATGTGTCCCTATAGGGGCCTATCTAAATTTCTGTCTTTGAGAGATATTATTTTGTAATATAACTGAATTTTCTATCCATACATATACATTTTAAATATTTTAAAATGATAAGGCATCTTTGAGTAAACTGCGAGTATCATTTAAATAGGCTATCTCGTGGCCGGGCCGAGTGTTGGAAATCAAAATATGGTCACCCTAGTGTGTGAGGTCATGCTATACTCCAGACGAAATTACACCTCTAGTTCTTCACATAGCAATTTTTTAATTCCTTCAATCTAGAAATGATGAATTTCGCTTATTGCTCCTTTAAGGTTTTCTGTTAACATCATTTTAAATATTTAAGCGCACAGAGTAAAACATATTTACAAGGGGGCAACACCTGCACACCAAACAGCTGCTGCATATGAGGAGTTAATACAATTTTTTTGGTCATCTTTGGAACGATTTTCTCTGACTTCCTCTTGGATTTGCAGAGGCCCTTGGGGTTGTAGCAGAGCCAGCAGCAGCAGTTGGTGGTGGTCGGTGAAATGAAAAGTGGGTCAGGTTGTGTGCAACTGGCACAGTTTCTGAGTTCTCCTGGCTCCCCCGGCTAACATTATCGCTAACAGAGCACTGGGTAATATTAGCTACAATATATATGTTGGCTCGTTTGCTCAATTCCTTCACCAGACAACACAAGTCATGACACAAAATTTCAATTTTCTGCTGTCCAGATATTTGTTATAATAATGAAGCTAAGGGTTACATTACCCAGCTAATGTTAGCTGTAACTCCGCCACCCGTCTGACTCTTTAGCTTTGTTACATTCAGTTCATGGTATACCTGGAAGATCCTACCAATTTTTTCAGCAGTCATGTCAACCCCCCCCCCCCCCCCCCCCCCCCCCCTTTGTTGCCTCTAAACACAGTGAAACTCTCCACTGCCTTCTTCTCTTGTTGTGGTCTCCGTGCTCCATCTACCAAGATTGTCCAGCTCTTCTTCTTCTTCGTCTACCAGCTCAACACATTGGCTCAACGTGGTCTATGGGGAAAATAGTTCCGGGTCACGCAAGTTGGATCAAATGAAAAATCAAAATCAAATTTTAATCGTGGCCCATTTTTCGATTTGCTATTTTTGATGTGAGCATAAAATCAAAAATAAGATAAACAACCAGTTTTTTGTATTTTCGAATTTGATTATTAAACGAATAATGAAAAACAAACCGTTTTTTGATTTTTGATTTCAAATTGAAAATGGAATGAACGAATGATACACAGACTGTCTGGCTATGAGTAATGCAAATGGCCCAACTCGAGGGGCGGCACCAAGCATGCACTTGAAAATATCACTGCACGCAATTTGATAACACTACGACCAATCAGAACAATACACGGGGTGACGTATCCAGAGCTTACCTACCAGCGGAGCTAACTGGTAGATTAGATTCTTGCCATATCCGGTCGGCAAAACAGTAAAAACGTCCTTCTTGCAAAGGAAAGATTTGAGTGCCATCCTCTGTTCCTCTTTTAGAGAAAAAGCCAAGTCTAACTCGTTCACTGTGGTGGCCAAAGCCCTTTCAAACAACTGGTGTTCATCTGCAGCCATCTTGCAATGTTAACTGACTGATTCTGGACTTTGTCGTCTTAGTGCTGTCTTCATCTGTTTAGCTCGCCTCTGGTCTGCCTATATCAGATACACCGATGTGATTGGTGCAGCTTGGCTCCAACAGCATGGGTAATGAGCATCATTACTGATTGCCAGAGTGACTCATTGAGCAAATTCAAATTGTGCTCTCGCAAGAACTCTGGATTTCCAGGGTATCGTTAGTCGTGATGGACTCACAGATTCCCTGATTCAAGAACGTCCTGTATACACACAAAAACACAGAAGTATTGTTGATATTAAAAAATGGCAAATATATTCCTCTGTTATAATTCCCCACCAATTATAACACAAATAATAATAATAATAACATGATAGTTCAGCTGTACTAGATATTTGATTTAACATTTTACCTTTTTGACAACTCTACAACCAGACGATCTACTGTCCCAAAAACAGTTTCTAGAGAACTTGCTAAAATATCTGAAATTAACCAACATCCTTACTTTTTCTTAACATAGTTCATCCAGGTGCAGTGTCATTACTAGTTTGGCTTTACTAGATATTAGATATATTCAGTAGATGTATCTTTTTACAACCCTATTTAGAACCCTACTTTGCAAATCAGAAGAATTACAACTATGTTGCTGATATGTATCAAGCTGCCTGGCGCGGTCCCAGGGAATTGTAGTTTTTAAAAAATATAAGTGTTTTTCCTAGATTTGGAAGTTGTAAATACTGAAGAGTACACTGTGGACTTCAAGGGGATGGGAAACACAGTTGTGTAATCAGATTTTAAATATGTAATTTTTAAATGGGTGAAAATTAATTTTATCCATATTTTACCCATATCTGACAGCACCCCCAGTTGTTGACTATACTCACGTGATAGTTGAGGTAAAGAGCTCTCTATAACAGTTGGTCCCATGTCTGTACCCCCTTTTGTTATAAGTTAGTTATAAGTCTTCAAACATGCACTGAGGTCAAGGTTCAGGAGCCATGTAGAATCTTCATACTGACATATGTTACTCTTGAAGTTGAGACCTTTCAAATGATATATTTGGTTTAGCTCTACAGCAAAGTTTTGATTTTTTTTCATTTTTTGGACACAAGCCATGCCAGGTGTAGTTTCAGAGAGCACTTTGAAGGCCCAGTGTAGCTTGCTTGGGGTCCGCTCTCTCCTGGTTGAGTGGAGGGTGGCCTGGTTGCCGGCTGCCTCCCGATGCGGATGGCTCCATGTGATGGTGTTTCCTCTCTGGTTCAGCCTTATTTTTTTCTTCTTATTTATTTATTTATTTATTTATTTATTTATTAGTGGCGTTTGGATTCGGTTTCGGCAGACGGACAGCAATCTGAAATGGAATGAAGCCCACAGACAGCAGACAGTAGCTACAGAACAGTAGTGGAACGCACCCCATCCGCCCACAGCACAATGCTCTTAAAGCCCTACAATATCAAAAGCTGGCAAAATACATTTATTTTATTTTATGGCCTTGACATTAACATATTGTTGAGTTATCAAGGACACTTTCATGTCTTTGTGTGTATACAGGAATGTTAAAGATATCATTGAGGAAAACGAGGTTGACACACTAGCCACGTTTACATGCAGTGTTTTCCTCAATCTGATGAAAACAGTCAGATTAAATTAATCTGATTCGATCTGTATACATGAACGCTAAATAAAGCGATCCACGTTCAATCCGTGTATACATGGCCCCAGCTGAAGCCGATTATGTAGTTTCTTTGACATGCGCAAAAGGTCTTTCTCCCACTACCTGCAAATGTGCAAGAGAAGAGGTCCACTTCTGTGTTTACATCTGGAGAAATGGATCCACGTCGTGTTTTGTTGGGGACGCTTATTGTGTTGTGTTTTCATTTATTTGCGGCTCTACGGTCTCAGCAGTTCATTATCCTCAAGAGATATTTGGCCAGTAGAAGAACACTGTACTATTTGTTACCTGGAATGATCGGCTTGCCCCTTCCTCCGCAAAAAACCCGGAGCCAGTGGATGAAAGTACACAGCAAGCACTGGTTGTCTCTACCAAAGAGTATATGCGCACGAAATGATGATCCTCTCTGTCCGCTTCATCATCTCGTGCGCATATACTCTTTGGTAAGGGTAAAGAGGATGACACCATTGGGGCGGACAACTGTGTACGTATTTCCTGTTTCCTATTTCCCGCGAACCTCAATACGTGACTCCTACCTACTAGGGAGCGCATGCGCAGAATGAATAATCCACTCCATCAACCGAATCCACTCTATTTAGCTGTTTATATGCGGCATCAAGCTGATTATCAATCGGCGTAGACTACCTCTTTCAATCCGATTGTAAATTTAATCAGATCCGGGTGAATCGGATCCGCTACAGTGGTTACATGAGACATTTTGAATCCGATTGACCTATCAATCTGATTATAAGTAGGATTTTTGGACCCATGTAAACGTGGCTAATGTTGTTCAATCAGGGAATCCGTGTGTCCACCACGACAATGGATCCTAATTGACTTTACAGCATGTAATTTTAAGTCATTACATGCTGCCACCACGGACTGCAGTGTTAAGAGGTCATGGTCATTTCATGTATTTCTGTGAGATCAGGTTGCACTGAGCTCAAACACAGCAGCCCACAGGATGGAATAGGCAACATGCTGTCCTGCCCCTCCCACCCCCAAACCAGAACATTCTACTCCAGTGAGACACACTGGGAGGCAGCTATGCTCAGCTAGCTCATTGCAAGCTGATTAGTAATGCCATTACCAGACCAGAAATTGAAGATCCTCTGATCTTGGCTCCTATTTGGATCCACTTTGTTTTTTCCGTGAATTATGAGGGTTGGGTGAGAGAGAGTGGTGGATATAAAAAAACAACGGTACACACCAACCCAAAGAACAAGCTACAAAAATGTACTGAACTGTGACACCACTGTATCGTATTAAACTGAACCATGAATTTTGTTACCATTACAGTATACACCTAAGTTATAAACTATGGATAACTATGGATAATCTTCCAAGTGAAGCTTGCATAAGTCTGCAACCCAAGCGGCTCTGGAAGTCCACAGAAAGTCAGCAGAAATTGTGGATTTGGAGACAGCCCTAAGCCTGAATTTGTGAGTCTGCAAATGTGGTGAAGTCCAAACATTTGAATCGAGCCTCTGAGTCTACCTTTCCCTAGGGGGGACGTTATTATTGTCACTGTCCACAAGCTCAGGAAGAGAGTGGTGAGGTCAGCAGCCCTTTTATTTTCAATAAAGACAAATCTTTATGTTGCAAGAATGCAGTGATATTTCAGACAATAGTCTGCTTCCAACTTTGTGACAGCAGTTTGGAAAGGTCTTGTTTGAATGTAAAAATGTCCCTATGTCAGAAGTTAATAACATAAAGCAATAGTTTTCCCCATCCATCAGGTTTAGGACAAAGTTGAACATCAACCACAAGCCAGCCCTGGTCACACAACTTCCCTGACTATGTTTACATACACACTAATATTCCACTATTATTCCAAATATGACAATATCCTCAATCTGATAGGATTTTCTGAATTAGGCCTTTTTTTAACCAAATTTTTCAAATTTGGAATAAGTCAAAGTCAGCTTGATTGTCAATTCTACAATATGTACAAGACATACAGAGGATCGAAATTACGTTTCTCTTCAGACCCTCGGTGCAGACAGGACACTTGACACAACATTTAATAAACTACAAATATAAAATATAATAAGTAGGGGCATATAAAAGCTAAGCTAAACAGAGTTATACTTTAAAAAGTAAAAAAAGGCACAGTAGTAGCGACACAAACAATGTAGTGCAATGACAGTGCGATATGAATAACAGTGGTGCAAATTGAGTATCAGTAGTGCAAATTGAAGCATATGGACTGGATTAAGTGTATGTGTGCATGTATAGTTCAGAGCTCAGTGTTGAATGGGGGGAGGGGGTTCATCGTCCAGCGATTGAGTGGGCAGGGGGCAGAGAGCGGAGGGGGGGCAGAGCAGGGAGAGAGTTAAACATCCTGGCAGCCTGGTGGAAAAAGCTGTCTTTCAGTATGCTGGTCCTGGCCTGGAGGCTCTGCAGTCTCCTCCCTGATGGCAGCAGGCTGAAGAGGCTGTGTGACGGGTGAATGGGGTACAGTACATGTCCGGAAGGGAAGGCAGAGAGGCACCGACGACGATCTTCTCAGTTGCTCTCAAGATGCGCTGGAGGGTCTTACGGCAGGACGCGAGGCAGGCGCCGTACCACACCGTGATGGAGCTGGTCAGAATGCTCTCGACGGCGCCTCTGTAAAAGGTCTGCATGTAAGACGTGTGGGATATGCCAGTAGTATTTTATTTTATATATATATATATATATATATATATATATATATATACAGTGCACAGCAATATTGAGTACACCCCCCCTGAAAGAAGACATTTTTCACAGTATTAAAATGAACACAAACAATATATCCCAAACAGTTCCTTGATGATGTTTATTGCACTATGTTCTTACATAACAACTCAAACAGAAAGGTGAAAAGACAACTGAAATTACTCTTTTTCTGTTTCCGTGAAAGTGGGGTGGAGCAAAAATGAGTACACCCCACAGCAAACACAACTACATCCAATACATTTAGTACTTTGTATGGCCTCCAATACTTGCAATGACAGCCCCAAGTCTCCTTGGCATGGAGCGCACAAGTTGACAACATTTGGCCACATCAATCTTTCTCCATTCTTCAAGGATGACCTCTTTTAGAGCCTGGATGTTGGATGGAGAGTGATGCTCAACCTGCCTCTTCAGTATTCCCCAAAGATGCTCTATAGGGTTCAGATCAGGTGACATACTTGGCCATGGAATCACTCTTACCCTGTTCCTCTTCAGAAAGTCAGCAGTGGCCTTAGATGTGTGTTTTGGGTCATTGTCATGTTGAAAACTGGCACGACGACCAACGGCCCGAAGTGATGGAAGCATCTTAGCCTTCAGTATAGAGCAGTACATTTGAGAATTCATGATGCCATCAATGAAATGCAGTTCTCCAACACCCGCAGCACTCATGCAACCCCACATAAGAACACTACCCCCTCCATGTTTCACAGTGGGCACCATGCACTTTTCCTTGTACTCCTCATCCTTGCGACGCCAGACCGTTTTGAAGCCATCAGTTCCAAAAAGATTGATTTTGGTCTCATCACTCCAGAGTATAGAGTCCCAGTAGCCTTCATCCTTTTCAGCATGGGCCCTGGCAAACTCTAGGCGGGATTTTTTGTGACTTTAGGAGAGGCTTCCTTCGGGGACGACACCCATGCATGCCATTCCGCTGCACTGTATGGCGTATTGTGTCACGTAATACAGTCACTCCAATTTCAGCCTCTACCTCCTTAGCCAACTGTTGTGCACTTGCATGCCGATTTTCCTCAACTTTTCTCATCACAAGACGCTCCTGCCTGGGTGTTAATTTTCTTGGCCGGCCTGTACGTCTCTGTACTTTGGTTGCAGTTCCATCTCTCTTGAATCTTTGGATCACTTTTGCGACCGTGTTCTTACTAATAAGTAAGGCTTTACTGATCTTCTTGTAGCCCTCACCTCTCTTGTGTAAAGCAATAATCCGCTTTCTCAGATCCAGAGACATTTCCTTGCCATGTGGTGCCATTGCTGACAGCAGGAAATGGGAAAGGGTGGTTTGCTTTAGGTAACAGCCTTTTGTAGCCAACTGCCTAATTAACACAGTGTAATGAGTAATTAGACTCACCTGTAGTTAATTGTTTGTTCAGGTCCACATTGGGAGCCTAAAAGGTTGCTTTACTCAGAGACCTTCAGTGGGGTGTACTCATTTCTGCACCACACTAATTTTACTAAAACGGAAAAAACAAAACTTAAGTTATATTATTAACCTTAGTTTTAAGTTCAAAAGCTCAACAGATCCTGTGTTTAACTTAGTCTGTGAACATTTTGGAAATATATTTTTGTGTTCCTTGTCATATTGTATGAAATGTTACTTTTCAAAGAGGGTGTACTCATTATTGCTGTGCACTGTATATATATATATATATATATATATATATCAGCGGTTTGATCCCCGATGCTCCCATCGCTGTGTGAATGTGTTAAAAACTGAGTAGCAGGTGGCACCTTGTATCATAACCTTGGCAACCTTGGCCACCAGTGTATGTGTGTGTGAATGGGTGAATGTGACTCGTAATGTAAAAAAGTGCTTTTAGTGGTCAGATGACTAGAAAGGTGCTATACAAATGCAGATCCATTCAATTTACCATTTACATGTATACAGCACATTTACAATATCCTGCTCAGCTGGGGTTTTAAAGCAGTTTGCGACAGATGGCCTCATGTCTGTTTACGGTCTGTATGTAAACTGTAATATTAGTGAAATGCTTATTTTCATTAGATATGTAAACAGTTTAGTAGGAATACTGCCTTCAGAATAGTGGCAAAAAAACTGAATATTTTGTGCATGTAAATGTAGCCACTGTTGGAGCTGACAAGTGTTCATGAAAGTGAATGGGAGAAAATCCCTGCAGTCAGTTTCTTTAATCTTGTGCAAAGCCTACACCAGAGGTGGCTTTTTCCTTGCCTTGGGTCTCGGTGCTCGGCCATGTCTCTTTAGTGATAGCTAGTGTGTCTGTGTGTGTTTGTGTGTGTGTGTGTGTGTGTGTGCGTGTGTGTGTGTGCGTATGTGTAAATTTATATATCTCTATGTGGGGTGGGAGTATGAGAGGCCCTTTGAGACATAATTCATGCTTGGTTTCACATGTAACATCATACTCTCATACATACACCACTATACTCTTACACAAACACTACTATACCCTCTTACATGCACATACTTTTATACATACACCACTATACTCTTACACAAACACTACTATACTCTCTTATATTTATCATCAGGTTTTCTTTTATTTACTGTCATACTCTTAGTGTAACAGAGGATAATATTATATGTATGTAAGTATGATACTATGTACATGAAAGTAACAGTATATGTAAAACAAAGTTCTAATATATGTATGAGAGAATAATATCATATTTGAAACAGAATAATAGCATATGTAAGAGAAATTAGTTGTACATGTGAATGCAAATAATCATGTGTAAGGAACAAAATGACAGTGAATGTAAGACAGAATGATAGGCTATGCGAATGAGAATAGTTGTTTGTGTGAGAGAGCTTGATTGAAACGGAGGGGAATTTGATTGAAACGGAAATAAGACTGAATTCTTAGTTCCTGATTGGTTATTTTTGATGAAGCGAGAACAAGGCCCGTCTTCCCAATCATAATATGAGAAGATGGCGGACCTTGAGTGACTCAGTGAAGCTGTTGGCCTCTGACTGTCCGCACAGGCTGCTGAGCAGAGCGGAGCGCCCGCGGAGGCTCGTGCACTGTAGTGCTTCACCGCCTGGACACACCGGATGCAGAACCGAAGCGCAGCGCCCAGCAGTGGAGGCAGTTTTCAATCGG
Source organism: Epinephelus awoara (assembly GCA_035609425.1). Classification (NCBI taxonomy): domain Eukaryota; kingdom Metazoa; phylum Chordata; class Actinopteri; order Perciformes; family Serranidae; genus Epinephelus; species Epinephelus awoara. The sequence continues at coordinate 5,660,023 of CM069295.1, read as the reverse complement.
CGCCCTTGACTGTCCACACACTGAATGAATAGGGCATATTGTTCTGACCATTTTATTTATGGCTGTAGGCTTGGTGACACAAAATTAAAAATTGTAATGAGGTGATTAGGGTATTGAAAAATGTGTTCGGTTATGCATTGTTGTGTTAATTTAAATTATAAACACAGTATTTTCTCCTCATGTTCCACGGTGCGTGCTGTTGTTATTTTATTTTGAAAATTGTTGTTTTGGTTTTCTCCACACTTGCTTTACCACCAAAATATCCTAATAAAAATGAAATTCAATAAAAATGACAGACATACAGTGTTTATGAGAATCTCTCTCTCTCTCTCTCTCTCTCTCTCCCAATCCCTTTCTTTTCTTTTCCAAAGTTCCCTGTCTGGCAAACAACAAAACTATTCCTGCTTGTGTAAGAGAGACATGTCCATTGTATCCCATATTACTCTACTCTGCCAGGCAACCTCACTAGATATACTGTCAGTCAAACCTCGAATGAGAAAAAAAGACTGTTACCAACGCTGATGGTAGCATAATTTTGAAACTGGCAGAAAATAAGTAGAACAAAACTCTGGTTAGAAAAGCAGCCAAGGAACAGAAGTGCTTGTCATTTAGTTTGTGTGTGTGTGTGTGTGTGTGTGTGTGTGTGTGTGTGTGTGTGTGTATTAGTGTGTATTTGTGTGCATTGTTTTCGTGTGTGTGGAGTCACAGAAATAGAAAATGCTGACCTCTGTGCTTACCACTGTGCTTTGTCTTCTACCAGGTACAGACAAGGAATTTCCACACATTTCTCTGTTTGGTCCGATGTTCACCTGCATAACATGCTGACAGAAAGGAAAGCAAGGCAACCTTTTGATACAAAATAAAATACCAATGCAAAAAAGTTAACAGCAGCATGACAATGCAGATAACATAATATGCATCGCTTAAGCAACTCTTTCAACAGAGGCTTGTGCAATGCAGATGGACTTCTGTGATGATGCCCCTTTGTCTAAGCTTCCCCTGGATGTTCATGTTATTCTTCACTCCAGATTCATCCTCATAAAGAGCAACACAATACTAAGAGGTGGGAAGACCCCATTGCCTAAATTGTGAAGGTAAATTGTATCTAAATAAGTACACTCTATCAAACAATTTTTAGCTAACTGTTTTGGTTTTACAGTCAGTTTTGTTTCAGTCTCACAGCTCTCATCAACCTTATTTACCCCACAGACACACTTAGTGACCATAGACTGTATAAAATAATAGCTACATCACCCGTTGGTTTGTGGACTCCCATTTTGAAGCCTCAAGTTTGACATCAAAGCCGTTGCCATCTTGTTTTTTTGGGAGCCAGAAGTGACCGTATTTGGGTGAGAGGCTGAAGCTGTGGAGGAGTGAGGGGTGGATCTGACTGAGAAGCTGAGGACAGTATAAGCAGAGAGTCTGTCACTCAAAGCAGCCAGCCCTTAATTATGCGCAGTGTTGGGAAGTAGCTAGTTACATGTATGGACTTATGTAATTAAATTACAAAATAAATGTACCATACAAAGTTCTTTTCATAGCTATTATTTGTTTAAATCATTGAAATCACCAGGCCTATATCTGACACAGGCCTTTAATTCTTTTCTCATAATACTGTTGCTCAGGAAAGTGTAATGACCTCAGACAGGAAACTGGTGGACTGAAATGCGCGACTCAAGCAGTGGTTAGTACAACAAAAGTATTTTACTTGGCAAGGATTCAATCAAAACAAAACCACTCACAATAAGGATCAAAGTAAAAAGAAAAACGCTCATTAGGAGGATCAAAAATGATCACAAAACTGATAAATAAACCTGGTAACTTCAAAACCTGGCTGGGACGTTTAACGAGACTATCACACAGTTGGGGAAAACAGGTGAAACCAATCAGGTGCGGGGTAGACAATCACAATGGCGGGAAATTCACACAAAGGGAGGAAGTCAGGGTCTGAAATGAGAGGGAAAAGGTGAGTACAAAATAAAACAGGAAGTGCACGACAAGACTAGACATGAGTGACTTTAACTTAACATAAAGCGCTCATGACAACGAAGGACTAAACATGAAACTAAACTAAGGCATGACATATAAAATGAAGCACTAAACATGAACATGAATACAATTAACATACTTGACGAGACACAACACAAAGATGGGAAATACAATCATATTGTTAATTTAAACCAGTATTCACTTGCAAAGACCACACCAACAAGATAAAGATTTTGAATGATTTATTGCGTATGACAGATTATGGGTTCAGAGGAAAGTGTGAAGGGGTGAGGATCGAGGGATTAGAAAATGAAAGGCTGAGGATGGGGGGATGAAGGGATGAGGGTCAAATGGATGAGGGATGAAGGGATGAGGGATGACAGGTTGAGGGATGAAGGGATGAGGGTCAAATGGATGAGGGATGATGGGATGAGGGGATGGGGATCAAGGGCCAGATGGATGAAAGGTTAGGGATGACAGGGTAAGGATCAAGGGATATAGAGTGAGGAATGAAGGGATGAGGGTTGAGGGATGAAGGCTGGGTTTCTGGGTAGCAGGCGAGCGTGATGATGAATGTGTTGGCTCCAAGGCGAACGGGGGAAATGTCTCTTCGTGAGCTCGGCTTTGGATAGAGCCTCCAAGAGAGCTTCAAGAGTGCATGAGAGTTTCAGATGTTGTTTGGATCATCGCGCATATGTGTGATGTTTACGAAAGACGGTGCCCTGGAATTTTAATGTGGTCAAGAATTTTCTGCTTATAAACAGTTAAAGTGGCTCCATGTGAAGAGACAACCCAAGTAAATCAGTCAAAAGAAGGTTGGAGGCTGGTGCCATTTTAATAATGATTTTAATGGGAAAGCAAGAGTTGGCGATTGAGGATATTGGACATTTGGATTGATGGATTGGTGCAGGTCTGAGGCCAGGGTGAGTGTCTGCATGAATAGCATGTTGTTAAGCAAATGCAATTGTGCCAATGAAAGAATGGCTAGACTAGGTACGTTCCGCGGGTTGTGGATGAAGGGGTGGGGGTGGCTGAGTTTGTGTACAGTTGGATGAATCCTGGCTTAGTGTGATCGCCACAAAAGGGGATGTCGTTCTGGGAGAATTTTGGGACTGATGCTACGGTTTTAGCTCTGTCTTGCATGGTTTGTCAAGCTTGGGTGATAATCTGGGTGAAGTAGTTAATGAGTCCTAGCAATGAAGAAGCTGGGCCAGAAGGAAATTTGAAAAGACCAAGGGCGCTTTTGCATCTGTGACCCGGGCCCAGATCTGTGCATGCTTAACCTTCTTTGGATAAGTGTGAAGAGAAAGACCACATCTGCATACAGTACACTGATCCCTGTTCAATTGTGCTTGAAAGGTAAGTCTCAGGAGTTCACGGCAGGCAGTATGGTTCCAGCACGGAACATGTCAAGTGTGAAAATCAACTACACCAAAAACATAAACATGTGCTAAAAGCAATGAAAATTTTGATCACGAGAAAGAAAACAGAAACAAATTGTGTGGGGAGCAAAACGAGGTAAAAGTAGTGAGGCATGGAACTGGTTTACTAGCAAAGACTGTACCATGACCAAGTGATTTGTAAAGCTTTAATAAGATGGGGAAATACGAAATGTTGAGGAAGGATAAATGAATGATAAACATGGGGCAGGAGGTTGTCCATTAATGCTTGTCTGGGACGGATATATGAGGGTCTGGGAGGAGGAAATGATTACAACTGTTGCAAACGTGGGAGCGAATGTGGTGGCCAGCGGTGGAGGCTGCGTTGATTTACTTTTACGGAGTGACAGTGAGAGAGAGTCAGAAGTATGAAGTTGAGTTAGAAAAACTGGGACGAAGTGGAGGGTTGAAGATGCGTTGGGGCGATTCGGAGCGCTGCAGGTAGTGACCAACTGTGGAAGCTGCGTTGATTTACTTATTAGGAGTGAGAACAAGAGACAGTTGGTCCCCCTCAGTTCAAAAATCCCATCTGCGCCCCTGACTGAGAGCATGTTGTCCTGAGAGCAAACTGAGGAAACCCTTGGTATGAAACATGATAAAAACCTCATAAATCGATGATTAATCCCCACGTCATGTCTTAATAAGTGCTTGCTTGTTAGGACCGAGTCCTGTGTATCACACTGAACAGAGGAGCCACTTTCATCTGTGAGCCCTCGCCACGAGCTCCGGTAAGAAAGCTAACAATGCTAAATCGCTAGCCGCTAGTTGTTAGTAGGCATAAGGAGCCATGCTGGCTTGTTTCTGGTTACATGATGCTTTGTTCTTATACTGTTCTTTCTAAAAACCAATCGGATGTACCTAATGTTTAATTGTATAGTGGTATAGCTAATATCATTGTAATTGCCAAGAATGGTTGGAGAATAACGTTAATGTTGCGCTAAGATAACCGCTGACGTTTCAGTGTAATTCAAAATGGAGTGGTGCAGCATTAAAGGTGGATTACATTCAGTTCTGTTGACTTAAACGTGCAATATGTAATTTTCTGCCGCTAGGGGTCTCAAACCAAAACAGTAACATAAGATGGAGTTTGATGACGTCATGAAGTAGCGTGGGATCATGGGTATTGTAGTTATATCGCTTCACACCGCTCTGCAGCACAGGCCGCTGGCTGGAGCGCTGGAGCCCCGGCAGGCAGCAGTGCTTGCAATACACTGGTGAAAATAAGCATCACAAGCATCTCTTTGCATCTACACCACGTCAATTGTGCTGGATTCATCATTTCAGCTGACACTAGTTCTGCTGAAAAAGCCATAGCTCTCTTTTTTAGCGACTGTCTCGCTAACCTCAGTTATTTACACTCTATTCAGAAATGCTACTTGCTTTAGCTGAGCGGTTAGCAATCTGCTAGTTATTTGAGCAAACTGCTAGTTACTTAGCTTTACAGTTAGCGATGGCTTCTCCCTCTCTGCTGCTCTCTCTTGCTCAGTGCGTCTTATGTTTAGCTTTTCCTCTGCCTCTTTTATAAATGCTGTTCATTTACATCTGCTCAACATGATAGAAACCTATCGTTAGATGTTGTGGTTAGCCAGCCTCCGCTCCACACCACTCAGCAGTGGAGGCCGCTGGCCAGAGCGCTGGAGCCCCGGCGGACAGCAGTGCTTGCAATACACTGGTGGAAATGATTAATATTTCCATAACATCAGCCAGATCTTTGTTTACCTGTCTAGCAGAACACCCACGAGGTCTGTGGTGAATTGTAGTCCTAGATGTTCACGAAGCTCTCTCCATCTCGGAAAGGTCTGCCGGTCTGCTTCTTCTTCTTCACCTTCATTTAATGTCTATGGTAACTGGAGTTACGTCGCCATTGACATGCGCCATAATGACACGGTCCGTTACTGACATTTCTTATAATCAAAGTACACAACTAAACAAAATATATAATACTGGTTTAGTCGTTTTTAGAAATTTTTATGTGGAAAAACTACATATTATATCTTTAAAAGTCATTTTATTATGAAAGTATTCACACATATTAAAGGCGCTGTATGTAAGAATGTGGCCAAAATGGTTACTGCACTCAAATTCAAAATACTGCTGCAAGTCGTGTCCGCCCCCCCTCCCCTACAGATCCGAGGTTGCTGGACAGCAGCATGCTGGCGACTGATTTGTTTGCCCACAGGCGGCTGCCGTGGCAGGGCCGCGTAGCCACGTCCTTGATCTTCGGTTTTCCAGCGGACCGTTCGAGCAAGTCCGGCTTCTCTGCTGCTAATACTGCTGCCGGGATACAGCTAATGATACTGGGACACTGCTAATGGTGCTTGCCGTGCTGCTGTAGCTCAGTCGTAACTGTAACTGATGCTGAGACTCTACTGACTGCATAATTGGTAGACGGCGATGGGTGGCGCAACAGGCCAAAACACAAATTCAAAACATAAACATGATTTGCGGGCCATAAAATTTCTTTTTAAATGGGAATATTCTGGCCGTACTATTGTTGTCGGTGAGATCAGTATGCTATATGAACATTATTCCTAAGTCTGTAACATATTAGGATGATTTTTCGACTATTTGCTTAAGATTTCTTACATATAGCTGTTTATGACTCAGATTTATTTCATTTTGATTGATGAAATGCATTATGTTGAATAAAATGAGTGGTGATTTAGTTCATCGAAATAGTTTAAAAAGTGAATACATTAAAATATGTTTGAAGAATATGTTACATTTAAAAACATGTTTAAAAAATATAAATGTAGAGATAAGCTGTTAAGATAAAATGGTGATTAACTACAAGACATGCATGATTACATTGTTTATTTTAAAATGTTTATTTTGAATTATAAATTCAGGATGTGTTATTTAATTGCGCTAAAATACTTTCATTGTGATATAAGTCATTCATTTCATTGAATGAAGCAACGTATATCCTGTGTAATTGATTTTACATGAAAAGATATTTTGAGTGATGGAAGTAAATTGAGGTTATGTAATGAACAGAAAGAGATGGTGATTTATATATTCTACACTGTGTGTGTAGATTGTTTTTTTTTTAATTCGTGGACTAGGAATTGATCATTCTGATCCTGAACCCTGGAGGGTTCAGTGGCGAGCCAGTACCAGAGAGCTTGACTGTGGATGGACCGGCGCACGGTGTAGCCAGCCGTGGGCTCCGCCCTCAGTGAACTTCAGACCACCAATTCACTCCATTCAGTCAGATTAAGATAAGACACAACACACTACAAAAACCTACCCGGGTAGTCATAGGGACTGTATGCATACCAGTCAAAGAGAACTCTAATCTCCTTTCTTCAAAGGAGAAATTCATAAGGAACTGAACTCTTGCTTTACTCAAAAGAAGGGACACTTTTATTTGCATTTGGATTTATTATTTTGAAAGGGATTTATTTTTGTATTTTATTTTTGTACATTGTATTAACATTGCTAGATAATTGCTGCGAGACAATAAAAATTGTCACTGTTCAACTTAACGTCTACTCTCTGCTAAGTGAGTCATTCAAATAATTAAAAGGTATCCAGCTTTCCGAGCCTAGAGCAAATGTTGTGTCACTAGCATTGTTGTTATCCTTGAGTAAGACTAAGGGCGCTACATAGGAAAACCTTGATTTTATGTTTTTAATGGAAAACTGAATGAAAATAATAGTACAGCAGCTCTTATTGAATCAGCTCCCCCTGATTTCAATTTTATCAGTGAGGCTGAAGCACTTAGAAAGGGAGGTTGAGTAAATGCTCTATTTAATAATGTCTACCAATGCAACCAATTTTTATATGGGAAGGCTGACTCTTGTGAACATGCTGTGCTTCAGCTGAGATCCATGTAGAGCAACCTTACTATTTACAGGCTCATACATGCTTTTTTTTGGTTTTCTAAACTGCCGTCTGCTGTGTGTATTGATTTTGATTGTGCTGTTATAGTGGGTAATTTTAATATTCATATTGATAATCTCAAATATGGCAGTGCTAAAGAACTCTCGTACATCCTGGACAATTTTGTGCTTCCCAGCATGTTAAAAGAGGCATATTTTAGATTTCATAATCTCTAAAGGTCTACACATTTGAGAAGTCTGATGTTGCCCTTTCTGTCCACTACTGTGTCTTTTTTAAAATGGCCATCACTACTGACATTAATAGATTTGAAACAGATGAAATAAGAAAGTGCTATATCAACAAATATACCTGCACATTATTCACCCAGGCTTATACACGTACACGTACATCAGATCTGCCTTCACTTCCTGTCAATGACCTTATAAAGAGTTTCAGTTATAATATTATAAATGTCATTGGTGCTATTACAGTTGTCTCTGGTAAGAAAAAAGCTCCATGGAGGTATGCCAGACTGGTAGAAGCTCAAAAAAGAGAATGTAGAAAGGCAGAACGCAAGTGGGTAAAAACCAAACTCCAGGTCCATTTTAACACATTTAGCGCAAGACTGTGCATCTATAACTGTCATTGACAGACTGACAAACGCCCGATGAAAAAACTTTGTTTATTTTTTCACAATAAATATTCTAAAAATAAGGCAAACAGTCCATTACTTCAGCAGCTCCAGAAAAATGGTTGTGTCATCTGTGCCTCCTAACAAGAATATTCTGGTAAATTTCACAGATATTCAGCCGTTAGACTATGCAACCCTGTTTGGAACCCCAGGCCTACTAACTACTGCCTGCAAACTCTGCCTACCAGTTTCTTTACAGATGTTTTTAACTGTATTGCATCAGATGTTTTACAGATAGTCAATACTTTGCTACATTCAAGCCTTTTTCCAAGGCCCTTGAACACCACGGTAATTAAACCCCTTTGAAAATATCTAGTCTGGATTCCCTAGTAATAAATAACTACAGGCCCATATCAAACCAGCCTTTTCTAGGAAAGATAATTGACAAGGTTGTTTCCGAGGAACTTCACATTTCTTGATGCAAAACGATGACTTGAATGCTTTCCATTCTGGATTTCAGTCGCACCACAGCACTGAGACGGCACTTGTTAAAGTTTTACGCACCTATTTGAACAGTGACACATAAAAATTTTTGGTTTTGGCATTTCTGGATCTTAGGGGCTGATCGTTATTTAAATAGGACCGGGGTATAGTTGGGACGTGATTATGATTTTATTTTTTCCTATTTACTGTAGGCTATGTGTCCGGGGTCCTTCGCCGGTGGAACAAGTAACGTGACCACTAACTTGTCCCCAAACGAACGCATGTTTATGTGTTTCACTAACGATATTTTCACACGATTAAGTCACATCCCGTTATTTCCTCTGTAAACCTAACGTTACAGCAGCCTACAAGCATACTGTGTCAATAAATCAGCTCAGACACTGTTAGAAATGTAATATTTAGCTTAATAACATCATGCTACAAGAATTGTGAGCGCGCTTGGCGCGCATCTACATTGAAACTAATGGATTTGTGCGCGCAAAAGACGCTACATGTGAACGGCCCCATATGCAGTTACCTTACGTTACAGTTCCCTCAAACAATATCACGAAGCACAATACAAACCATATAAACAAGCTATCTATTAAGGGTACACTACTGATAAAATCTGAAGGTGCTTAGGTGACATTTACCCACCTGAAAGAATAAATGAAAACATTTTGCTGGTCTTCAGTAGCTTTACTCTAAGTGTAACTGCCAACTCTATACCTATACCCAACTCTGCCTATATGTCACACATACATTTGCAGGTCTACATCATGACACTGAGATCACTAGGATAATAGGGGACCTAACACTGACCGCTGTGGAAATATCATAGTATAAATGTCGTTTATCAGTAGGCCTACTGCTAATTCTCAAACAGTTTCAGTTGGACGCTGTATCTCTACTGCTCACATGTGCCACCTGCTGGTTGTTGTTGCGCACTGCAGCTACTCCTGGATCAATTGTTTCACCCCCTTCACTGTGGCTGCGGCATTGAAATGAGTAACATCTGTATGTGAAATGGTTAACAAAGGACGACACAGGCTATTTCCACATATGTAATTAATTAGGCTATTATTTGTGTAATTACGAGATCTTTTCTCGAGATAAGGTGTCTAATTTTCTTTTTATCCAGTTAATGCAATGCGCTTCCGGGTCACGCAAGTTGGATCAAATGAAAAATCAAAATCAAATTTTAATCGTGGCCCATTTTTCGATTTGCTATTTTTGATGTGAGCACAAAATCAAAAATAAGAAAAACAAACCGTTTTTTGTATTTTTGAATATGATTATTTAACGAATAATGGAAAAACAAACCGTTTTTCCGTTTTCCAATTTTGGATTCTAAAACGGATATGGAATGAACGAATGATACACTGATACGCATACTGGTAGTCCAGCCATCCTCAAGGTTTGCTCTCACCAGTGGCTGGGAGCAGCAGCTCACTCAGCAGCCGACTCAGAGCTAGAAGTTTGTCGCGCAAGTTCTTATTCTTTGTCGACTCTGTAATAAAATTAAATTTGTCCAGTGTCTCATTCGCTTTTAAGGTCTGCAAAGACACTCTCAAATCAGCGTGAAGGAAACTTTCCTTTCGATACACTGATTTCCTCACAGCAGCCATTATGCTTGAATTGTTTGTGTTCCGCGGTCGTCTTCTTCTGCTACTCTATTGGGTTTTCCGGTCAGTGAAGTGTGCGCAAGTGGGAAATACCATTGTGGACCATGCAGGGTAAATTTATATAGCGGAGTATAAACCAAAACCTCTGAGTAAAATACGAATGGAAAACAAACAAAAAATCATACAAAACTTAACAAATTAAAGTTGCATGACCCCCCCTGAAGCCAAAATAAAAACCATATGCCCCCCCCCCAGTGCTCAAAAAAAAGTTCGGGAACCCCCCCCGTTTTGGACCAGCCCCATTTGCATATAAATATCGATCAGCCCCTTAGTGCTGCATTTAATAAAACTGACCATAAGATACTGCTTCACAGACTAGAAAAGTGTATCGGACTTTCTGGCACTGTGCTAAATTGGTTTGAATCGTATTTACAAGACAGGGATTATTTTGTATCAATTGGTAAGTATGAACCCTCTGGATACTGCTTAATCTGCTGGCCAGCTGAGGCCCTTCTGTGGTTAGCATTGTCGCCTCAAAGCAAGAGAGTTCTTGGTTCGAACCTGGGGAGCCCTTCTGTGCAGATTTTGCATGTTCTCCCTGTGTCATTGTGGGATTTCACCAGGTTTTCTGGCTTCCTCCTACAGTATAAAGATAGATTAGGTTAAATCGGTGACTCTAAATTGCCTATAGGTGTGAATATGAGTGTGAATGGTTGTCTGTCTCTACTGTATGTCAGCCCTGTGATAGTGTGGGCCCAGTATTTCAAAGTTATCTGATAGGATTATCCTGGCCGAATTGGATTAAATCCTGATCTGAACTGAAAACTGGGTATTTAAACACAGATCAAGAGGATCCTGATCCTGAGGATCAGGATTCAGACCTGGTAATCCAATCCTCCCTTTAATCCAGATAAAGGCTGCATTTGGGTATTTCAAAAGTTAAGGCAGAGATCTGGATCAATTTGATACCAAATTTCAGGATTATTTGGATCCCACCTCAGAGGTGGATTTGACAAAGCCTCAGCTTCACTTCTCCTAAATACTGTTACTCAAGATGTTCATTAAACTTAATCTAAATTAGTATTTTAGTTGTAAGTAATTTCAAGCATAGAAAAATATTGTTTGGCCATACTTCCTGACACTGTTGTAAATAAGAGTAACAAATGCAGACCTACATCTCAACGTCTAGTTTCACCTAACATTGTAACTTGTTTGTACCAAAACATCCACTATATGTTTGTGGTCAGACAAAGGCAAGAAAATGCAATGCAAAGCAAATTTATTTGTATAGCACATTCTTTTCTTTACATAGAGTGCAAGAAACAACACAGGGATTAACATAATAAGTTCATGGACAACAACTCAGTCCTCTGACACTTCTGAATGAACCGCATAATTCATACTAGTACTGTGTATTTTTCCAATACTGCAGCAGTCTGCTCTGCACACTTTTATTTAACTTAGTCTTAAATTAAGCCACAGACCGCAAAATACACCAACAAAGCCAGCTACCTCACTAGCCTGCTAGCTACTTGTCATGCAAGTCAATGGAGCAGCGTTAGCTACCGTTAGCATGTCTCGGCTCAATTAGAGATCGGTACGCCCACGTTTTAAGTAGGTGACAATTCTGGCTCACATCAGATGGTGGGTGGCCTTCCTATGGTCTTAATAACGCTACACATTAGGTAACGGTAAATTAACATTTTGTGAAAGCTGTGCTACCAGCTGCTCCTTTGGTGAAGTAGTCCACCATAGAGACAGAGTGCAATGCATCATAATCTGAAAGCCACGCCCCCAAAGGGGCAACGTTTCAGATCCGGAGTCTTGAGATTTGGAAATACGTATCCAGTCAGATTGGGATCAAAGTGATCCACCCTGCCAACGTTTTGAAATACCCAGATAAAGTCAGCAGGATCACCTTGATCCCTGACTGAGAAAAGGAGGATTTCATTATCCGGATTATTCTGATCCAGATTACAAGTTTTGAAATACTGGGCCCTGGTGACCTGTCCAGGGTATACCCCACTTCTCGCCCACTGTCAGCTTTCCACTGCAAAACTTAATGGGATAATGAATGATAAATGAATGAATAGTAATTATGAATCTGAGTGAACAAAAATCCCTTGTGGATTTCCTTAATGCCATTCATTCAATCAGACCACTGGCCTTGTCCCAGTATTCAAGCATGGGCGGGTTATGAATTTCTTGTCCAGAGTATGTGCGACTTTGCTGCAATAGGTGGTAATATGCCTGCTTTCAGCTTGTTAGTATTGGACCTTTTTTGTTTGATGTAATACATAACAGACAAAACAATCGAGTGTTGTCCAGCTGTTCCGCCACTTTTTTGAAAAGGTCGCCATTCCGTCATTTTTCTATGTTTATTTTCCTCGTTTAGCATGTTAACATGCTAACATTTGCCAATTAGCATTAAACACAAAGAACAGCTTAAGATGATGAAAACGGCATCAGTTTTGCAGGTATTTGGTCGTACACAAAAGTACTGGACAAATTCAAATTTTGATCTAATGGCAATGGATGGGAAGTTTTGGGTTACCAAAGTGATTACAATTTATTCTGAGAGGATCATGAATATTTGACCAATTTCAATTTCATAACAATCCATTAGTTGTCAGACATTACACTGAAAAAAGTCAATATTCTAATAGTGAAATCTTGGGATCATCAAAGTCATTTTGGAAGAATCTCTGGGGTCCATGGATGTTGGTACAATTTATGGCAATCCATTAAATAGCTGATGGACCAAAGTGGTGGACCAACAGACTGGCATTGCCTTCCGCTGAGTTGTGCCATTACATTCCTAAGAACATGGCAGGACATGGACTGCAAAGTAAAGGCCAATCAATACAACATAATTACATGTAATCTCTTCAGTGACCCGCTGTGTATGATTTTTCACAGATGGATCCCATGAGCACAAGATGGAGTCAAATGCACCATACATATAATTTTCATCCGGTTTCACCCCAACTGAACTAGACTAATGACTAACTCTGTAGCAATGCTTGAGGCAGTCACCATCAACTCCATCATTAATGTAACACCAAATGATGGAATTTATAATGTGAGAATGGTGTTTAAATAGTCTTTCATATAGTGTTGTGGATCACTGAAAAGAGTTTTGGTGGTTAGTGGTGACTAAATGTTTTTTTTAATGTTTGTGATTTGGTCTGGAAACAACAGACATTTGCCTCCAAATTTCTTGCTTCTAGATGTTCCTGAACATGAAATTAACACATGGTCAAACTAATACATTAAATCAAGTGCTCTCTTGATGGAAAACAGTTAAAAGCTTTTTGGTATAACAGTGGTGGCTCACAGTCTCTTTTAAACGCTGAAGCATGATGCAACAGGAGGCACAAATGGCCACTGCATAGATCCTCTATTACTTTGGCGCAGAGCTCCCTCATTCTCTCATTTTTTTCTCTTAGTCCTCATGTTGCCTCTGTTAAGAAATTTCTTTCTTTCTTTGTAGCCCACAATAGTTGTTCTCTTGCTTTCATGTTTAATGTTTTGATTGTGTATGTGTGTGCTTGTGTCGATGAGTGCAGAATAAAAATGAAAATGTATTCACCCTGGCCTGAGTACATACATACATAAGTATTAGCCTCCTACTCAGATATGTGGGAGGAAGCTTTTGTCAGTTTGTGTGTGTGTGTGTGTGTGTGTGTGTGTGACAAAATAAAAGTAATGATAAGAGAGAGTCATGGGTGACAAACTGATCTTAAAAGCCCTTTCTTCTTCTTTAGCAGGATGTAACTCTTAAACGTCTACAGTGTCCCTTGGAGAAAAGGTATTTCTATTAAAACGTTTTTAAACTTCTTCGATTCAGAGACTTGTGTTACTGAGTATAAAGCAGGGGGCCATGTGTTTGCTCATTACTTTTCACAGAATAGATTTAAGAAATAAGAACAAAAGCATTGAAAGTATGACTGTGTGAATGGATGAGCTCAAGTATATAATTTGAGTTTATAATTTAAAAAACATTTTTATAAACTGAGATACACAAACATACAATTTAACTGAACAGATGAATAATATTTTTTAATTACACGGCCTTATTCACCTCTTCACAGTCAGTGTAATTTGCAACCTGGCAACATATTCATTTCACTTTAAGATGAGTACAGCCTTCAGTATACTTTGCTCTTTACTCGTTATGATAAACTTGTGAGTCACTATGTCGTGAGTTATGACAAAGGGCCTGTGTGGGTAAAAAATTAAAATTTTGATTATTTCTGTCAGATAAACATATAGAACATGAGTCATGTGGTTTATTGGCACTGTCCAGGGTTTAGCAAAATTTTCAGTGAATCAAAGGATATTATAGTTCCTGATATCCCGTTGGAAGCTGATGCAGCATGGAGGTCATCTAGTTTATTTTCAGTGCTTGTACAGTGAGTAAAAGAATGGTAGTTCAGTCGGTGTCAATTCTTCTCTATCTTTACTCAATAGTTACTGATTTTTACATTTGAAAACCTCGATTTGGCAAGCTAGCAACTAACCAGCAGAAGCAGCAGTAGGAGAGTTTACAGACTGGTGAATTGATGTCCTCATCCTGATGAGTGATTTACAGCCACCAATGTCCAAAGCCAGCTACAAAAAGCACCACTAAGACTTGCAAAATTAAAATAAACAAACAAAACAAAATAAAAAAAAAACACATAAGAGCATGAACATAGCACAAATTTAGTGATTTTTTTCATTTAGAGAATGTCAGCTTAGGGTGGGAGGGAGGGGAGATGGGTAAGCAAAAAAATCCATGGGACTGCTGTTTGTGTCAAGTGTGAGTGTCAGTGTTGTTTTAACGTAATATTACGTCACCTATGTATAGTTGTCGTGCACTGACATTGCTCACTTGACATAGGGTATTTATGTCACATTACATTATGATTATTATATACAGACTTATTTTGAGGATTAACTTTGGGCGGCATGGTGGTGTGGTGGTTAGCACTGACGAGGGTTCCCGGTTCGGTCCCGGGTGTGGGAGCCCTTCTGTGTGGAGTTTGCATGTTCTCCCCGTGTCAGTGTGGGTTCTCTCCGGGCACCCCGGCTTCCTCCCACAGTCCAAAGACATGCAGTCTGGGGATTAGGTCAATTGATAACTCTAAATTGTCCGTAGGTGTGAATGTGAGCGTGAATGGTTGTCTGTCTCTATGTGTCAGCCCTGTGACAGGCTGGCGACCTGTTCAACCTGTCCCAATGTCAGCTGGGATAGGCTCCAGCCCCCCTGCGACACTCAAGAGGATGAAGCGGTTAGAAGATGGATGGATGGAGGATTAACTCTGCAGCCTTGTTTACATTCAAAGTACATGTCTTAATCACTGCAAAAATATAAATGTTTACTTCAACAACTGAATTTTGATGTAAAAAATATCAGTAGTTCGTAATTTGTGTTAGTATCAAGTAGAAACAGAATACTTCACAATTGGTATCATTAAACATTTATTGACTAGAGCTGAAAAAACAGTTCAAGTTCAGTTAAAGATCTGAGCTCTTCTTCCTCCACAACATTAGTTTATTTGAATATTAAATGGGATTTCTTTCACACCCACCCATACACACACACACACACACACAATTTTCAGACACAGTTCACATAGTGTGTGCACTGTTCACCTCTCCATCATCAGCTGTCTGTCCCTCTGTCTCTCCATCTCTCCACCGTGACTTTAGGAAAGTGTGTTCACACAGAGATCTCCCCCACAGTACAACAAAGTACTCATTTACAGTTGTAGTTCATTTAAGTGTCCCTTAATATTATGAAGACTACTTAAGAGTTGCTACAGTAACTGTATTACATTAATTTGTCAACCGGAGAGAGAGTACCAGACTCTCTTAAAAATCAGCTGAGTTTTGTAAGTTGTTGAATAGTGGGGAACTTTATAAACAGTGTGAAACACTGTCTACAACAAAATCTTAATTATTTGTTCGGTCTTGTAAATCCAGCAACTGCCAGTGTGGGGTTTGTACACAGACAACGATAGGGTCGGCTGGTTTGATGTGCGCCATTTGACGGCAGTGTATTTTGGCCTTACTTTGCCGTAAGTAGAGTGAGCGGCAGCTCACGGACCGCTGATATGGAAGGCCGATGAGCTCATGGGAGAGAGAGGCTATGCTGCTACCGCTGACTGAGCAGCATCAAGTCGCTAAATTGCTAAAAAGGGCCTGAAAAGCTGTTAAGTCTAGCAAGAAAATTTCCAAGTTGGCAACCTCGTGTGTATTAATATCAATATATTTTGGCAATGACAAAAAATATAGCTCAATAGCCAGGGCCTAAGCACACCCTAATGATTAAAGCCCCAGAGTGGAAGCCCTGTTTGACACAAAGTAGCTGATATACAGTATGGCTAACTTACAGGAAATATTGATTTTAAATTGGAGAATTTCATTGACTTGTTGGGGACACAGAACCTAATAAATGTTGGTGCCCTGTGGAGTTTTCTTCCAAACAAAGAAAAATTATTTTTACATTCAGTGTTGCTCACCAAAAGTCATCGTGTATTCTTGAGGTACATTTCCCTCCTTAAGAAACCTCACTAACTCCGTGAGGATGCCGACGTCCTCGCTCCCATCCTCCTCTGTTAAATGGTATTAATGGTGTTAATGAATTTAAAACATAAATTTTAAGGTCAAGAAAGTCATACTTTGTGGTAAAACTGATGGGATATAAGCTTTTTAATTAGAAAGACTCAAGAGTACACGGGAGGAGGTCGCGTATGTGACGTCATAGCTTTCGCTCACTTTCTGCAGCTTGGCCTCCCCGCTGAAATTCCACTGTTTTATGATTAATCGATTTATGATTGAGGATGTCTGTGTGTTTTGTGCCAGGTTGCAGTCACTCCAAGCTGCAGGAAGCGAGCGAAAGCTATGACGTCACATACGCGACGGCCTCCTGTGTAGTTTTTCTAATTACGTTTTCTTTTAAAAGCTTATCTCAACATCAACCCCCTTCACTGGAGGGGGCGTGACTTCGGAATTCTATTGCAATACTATGCAGTATGGATTTTTTCCCCGCCCCCTACTATATGACCACAATCCTTAACCTTAATCATAGTGCATCGGTCATGTATCTATTGTATGTAAAACTACAGTAAATATATAATAGAATAGAATAGAATAGAAACAACTTTATTGATCACACAAGGGGCAATTTGTTTAGGCCCGATTCCACCGCAGGAACTTCGGGGGAGATTTACGGGGCCGGGGCCGTTGGTGCGTGTCTCCACCGCAGGAACCACCCCCGAAGGACAGAGTTCCGGAACTTTTACAGGGGCTAAACAAGTCCCTGCTTCGGGGTAGGTACTCAGAACGGCCCCAAAAGACTCCTGGGTGGGGCTTGGGGATTACTTGGCGCTGATTGGATTTACTCAAGGCGGGATGTGACGTTAACAGAAAGCAACAAAATAGCCGGCATTTAGCTCAGCAGACGAGAGTTAGCTCGTTCATAGCTTCCACCGCCATGTAAACAAACTCAATAACCGGTCCGTGAAAAACATATTTTTTTCCGGCGGATATCTCAGTTACAACATGATTGAGCTAGCAAAGCAGTTTTGTGTTGCTATGTGTGGTATTTATTCAGTTTGGGAAATCACGATGTCTAGAAAGCATCAGTGGCTTCAGCTGACAGGGACAGCTAACAGCAGCAGCAAAGCTAACATCAGGACGTCATTTGTTAAATGCCTCCTGTTGTCGGATACGACATGAAACTACTCCAGTTAGCTCAATCGTGTTGTAACTAAGACATCCGCTGAAAAAAAAAAATTCACGGGCCACTTTGTGAGTTTAGTGAGTTATTACAGACACCGCTAACCGCTAACAGCGTCCCTACGCCGCTACGTTGCTCCGGTCAAAATGGTCGCGTAACGATTACATCACATCCAGAGCCTAACCTTCCTCCTACTCCGCTCTCTCAGTGGAGACACGGCGGTTGAGAGGGCCGAGCGAGAGGTCATTCCTGTAGTAGTTCCTGTCCCCCAAATAGTACCAGGAACTTCTTCGGTGGAAACGGGCCTTTTGTAGCTTCCCCATCCCACAATGTGCAAACAACAAACAACAACAACACACTACACCATGGCAAGCACAGTCCAGTGAAACAGACAACCAGGTCGTTGATTAGGCACAGTTAAGTTAAATGTCAGTAAAAAGATACAAGTATAAATATAAATATAAATATAAATATAAGAAAGAAAGACCTTAATCCCTTCTATTCTGTCAGGACATTATTTGGTAAACTAATTACCATCAAAGTTTTGTAACCGAATATCTGAAGGGATAAAAGATTTAGAGTAGCAATTAGTCTTGCTCAGAGGTACATGGTATCGATGACCAGAAGGCAACAGTGAAAACTCTTGATACAGGACATAGAGAGGTTGATTAATAATGCTCTTTGCAAATATGGGTAGTTAACACCGTTCAGTTGTACCATACACTTTGTTTGGCTGAGGAGGTTGATGGCAGCATTATTTTTCTACCAAAATGTTTTGTACTAATGTTAACTTGTTGTATAATGTACTTTATAAACCCACCACACATACAGTAGGTTTGTGTGTGGCGTGTTGCTTGGTATTAAGCAGTCTGACACAATGCTATCTGATGCTTATTGGAACTGTATCTGTGAGATCAACTCTACTGTCCACAAACACAGGCTCTGTTACATATTGCTTTTGTAATAGCCTATCATCAGTTTCTTATCTGGGAACTGATTATGATCTCACAGAAATATATTCAGTACAACTGCAGATCTTTTTTGTCATCTAGGTATATGGAAAAAAAAATATTTTTGGTTGAGCCTGTAATGGCCCCAATAATGACCCCTCTCTCTCTCTCTCTCTCTCTCTCACTCACACACACACACACACACACACAGCAACTCCTTTTTGATTTATATTACATGAGATCAAAAAGACATAAATAAGGGAGAACCAAGAGTCTTAAAAGTTCTCCAGACAACCAAATGATAAATGTGTGTTACTATGCCCTTCTTTCTGCTGTAACTCAGGTAAAGAAAGGCACCTTAACTCAGTGGCTAGAGTCATTACTTTCCAACTGTACTGTGGTATGTCAAACTGCATTGTATTACACTCCTGTTCATTTACCTGCTGTCAGGAAGGTAACCATTTGGATTATCCACCTCTGGCAGAAATATTTCACTTGAGTTTCTTGGATTTTGTTCTTCAAATGTCAGTGTGATAACCACTGTCAGAACCTCAGCTTATGTTGTGTAACAAGCTGTAGGTTAAACAGTAAGACTGTGGATTAAATAGCTTGGTTCTGCAGTCTGACATTGCGAATATGTGCAAACTGCGTCTCCTTGTTTTATTCTTTTTATTTATTTAAATTTTTTTTTTCCATGTATCCAAAACCTTTTATTTAACTTATCCAAGCAATATGAAGTGACAGAGGTTAGCAACACATCTAAAGCCAGGCTTGTGCCCAGTGTTAACTTTGACAGCTAATTTAGATTTAGCCCTAGTCCTAGTTTTAGCCATATTTTAATCATTTTTGTCCTTCATGGTTTTTGTCTAGTTTTAGTTAAAGAAAATTCAAAACGTTTTCGTCAACTTTTTTTTTTTTTAACTTTAAAACTAATCCAGTAAGGGTAATTCATGAATCAGCTAATTCATTAATCAGCAGTGTTTGACAGCTACTGATCATTATTTAAAAAGCCGCACATCTCTCTGTATGCTCCCAAAACCTTTGACACCACACATACCAAATCTGAGACAGCTAGATTTTGTAATCAGATTCATTGTAAACTCCTTCTTATCCATCTCACTGTTAAGAAGTAGCTTAATTAAACTTAATTAAAGCCTGAATTCTCTCTTAATCTGCAACATGTTCTGGAGGTTTAAACTCGTGTCCTCTCACAGAGTTTGTGATTGAAACTAAACTGTCATCTCAGACTGTTTACTCAAAGCACAGCTACATTCACAGATAACTGTGCCTTCTTCCTGCCTCTCAAACATCATCAACGCA
Organism: Epinephelus awoara; assembly: GCA_035609425.1. Taxonomy (NCBI): domain Eukaryota; kingdom Metazoa; phylum Chordata; class Actinopteri; order Perciformes; family Serranidae; genus Epinephelus; species Epinephelus awoara. Next base: position 5,640,032 of record CM069295.1, on the reverse strand, counting down.
TAAGTCTTCTCAAGTCCAGACTGAGTTAGGGTTAGGTCTGGCAGGGTGGTCCGGCAGCTGGTGGTTGTTTGCTCTACTGCCGTTCAGTGGCTAAGAAGTGGAACTATATGTTAACAGTCACTGCTGCAGCTAACAAACTCCATTCAACACTTCCACCATCTACAGCCAGACACACACAACTGATTTTTTACTGCTGAATTACAGCTCACAAATCGCACCAATGGCTGAAGCTGCTCCGGTGTGAGTGTTTTTGCTGGTTAGAGAAACATCCTGGCGCTGACTATTTACTAGAGTTTACCAGCCTGTTGCTCATGCGGCATTTGAAGAAAATTACAAGCACAGCCATTCACAGCTTTCAATCAAGCAAGAATACAGGCAGGGTTCAAACTTAACTTTTTGGCTTACTAGCCAAATGGCTAGTAAGCTTTAAAAATCTACTGGCCAGAATTTCTTTTCACTAGCCAAAAATCAATAAATAGCATTTTGGTATATTTTCAATGTGTTATTACTAAAATAAACTCAAAATACAATATTAGCATAATTTTGTGTGGAAGTAAGGAATGAGTCAAATTTGATTGTTTAAAATACTTTATTAAAACATACTTTGCTTAATAAGCTAATTAAATGTATCAACTCATTGTTATATACTGGCGCATCTCAATAAATCACAATATTGTGAAAAACTTCAATATTTTTGTTCAGTTTTTTCTCGGGCTGTACCCAAATATTCGGATATTCAAATATTTGTTTCTATGGGTAGGTATTCCTTATGAAAATTTGGTATTCAATATTCATTTTTTTATTTACTTTTTTAATTCAATTTCAATTTTATTTATAAAGCCCAATATCACAAATACAATTTGCCTCACAGGGCTTTACAGCATACGACATCCCTCTGTCCTTTAGACCCTCACAGCGGATAAGGAAAAACTCCCCAAAAAACCCCTTTAACGGGGAAAAAAAATGGTAGAAACCTCAGGAAGAGCAACTGAGGAGGGATCCCTCTTCCAGGACGGACAGACGTGCAGTAGATGTCGTACAGAACAGATCAGTATAACAAATTAACAGTAATCTGTATGACACAATACAGTAATCTGTATGACATCCTCGGTAATGACAGTAGCTTACAACAACATTCATGAAAGTAATAATACTGTCGTTATAGTTCTGGCTATTGTGGTACAATACGTTGAAAGTATATATTAGTATCAGGCAGTATACATGTATGATAATATCATATGTCTATAATAGCAGTAGAAGTATGACTAATGATTAATGATGGCAGCAGCAGCAGCAGGCATCTGGCAGGACCACGGCAGCAGCACAACCACACACGTCACACTATCCAGGCATTTTAAAAAAAATATTATTATTATTTTACATATTTTTTTGTTGCTAAATGTCGTATTTTTGTTGTAAATGTAAATGTTGTGTAAATGTAGGTTATCAATAAAAATCTAAAATTAAATTGCATTGTTAAAAATGTGAAAATATAGTATCACCTACCAAATTATCTTCATCATCATGTCTGATGAAGGGCTGGTGCCCGAAACGTCACACGTGGTGATACTAATTAAATATCCGAAGGAGCTATTTCTGGTGTGCGGACTTATGTCTTTGTATTCTTGGGTCAGTTTACTGTCTACCATGACACACTACACAAGATAAAATGATGGATTTCTGTGGACGAAATCCGAGCACAATACAATGCAACGTTGAGCTATAATCAGGCTGATTTTGTGCAGTCTGACCCCAGCATTAAACAATTTCTTGCATATATTGCAATATAATGCTATCATCAGGTTACATTTTTATTTTGCTCAATATTTTCGTTTTAAAACTAAATCCCTGCTGACGCTTGCATCTGACCCAGCTGTACTTTGTGTTTAGTGCTAATTAGCAAATGTTAGCGACTAAACATAAAAAGCTTAGAAAGTTGACATTGTCAGCATTCTACCTGCTAAACCTTTTAACTTAAGTATTTAGCTCAAAGCACTGCTGTTCCTATGTACAGCCTCACAGAGCTGCTAGCATGGCTGTAGACTCTTACAGTGTTATTATTGTGATATGGACCTTAATATTTGCTGATGGTTTCTGAAACTAAACTATAGTAAAACTAATAGCTACAAAATGAAGATCGTCTTAATATTTATTTGCTCTCCAACCCACTTTATGTCTTTGCTTGCCATCACTTCTGCTGGCAACCAGATGCAGGGCCATACGTACAAACATAAATCTGCGCTCACAGTCGCTCAAACACTAAAGAACGGACGTACAAAAACACACACTCCCACACACTGATCAGATTCGCTTTTTTTAATTAGAGGCAGAGCTGCCTCTGTCCCACTCCCTTTTTTTGTTTTGTCTCGCCCAGCCTCCACTCACAAACTCATGGCAATCTGTTCATTGTGCCATGATATTAGGTGATTAAAAATCACAATGTTGGAAGATGAGGAGAGGAAAATGAAAAGGCAAAAAAAAAAGAAAAAAAAAAGAATGAAATGATGTGGTTGCTGCACTGACACCTGAGGAGATTGCAGAATGCCAGATGCATCTGTCCTGCTATTGATATTCTAAACAGCTTCCATGTGGTGAAAAACCGTCCATAAAATAAAGAAAACAAATAGATAAAAAATAATCATAATAACAACCCCCAGGACAATCAAACCCCATGCTACTTGTTCTGATCTACATTACTGCTAGCTACTTAGAAGGCTGGTGAATGAGAATTTCTCCAGTGTGAAGTAGCGATAACAAACCCCTTTCCTTTTCACAATGCACCAATAACAATGGTGATTCAAAGGATACCAAGACTCTGATTTTCATGCTGAAGTAAGAGAGGTGAAGTCTGTCAATTGATAGGATGTAACAGGTGTTTCTTCAAAATTGGCAAAATATGAAATAATGTATTTCCTGCAGTCAAAGGACAACGACATTGCTATCATTCATGGCACAATGTGTGGCCTAATGGACAGAAAGTAGTCACAGTGGTGTGCCTGCATCTGTGTAAGACAACAGATACGCCAGTCCCTGCACAGTGGGGACAATAAGCATTTGTTGGCTTTTTACAGAAACACACTGCTCTTCATACATGATGTCTGATGATGGCGGTGATTCTGATCACACTGACTAAATTATCTCGAGATTGTCTCCTGTGACGATTGCTGGTAGGAACTGATGAAAGCACAAACCATACCTAACTCCCCTAATTGCTCTGGCCCATTTGCATTGCCTTGATCACACTTGTAGAGGACAAAAATCTAAATTACATCACAAGTAATGTGCTCTGCTTGGATGGAGAAGATGTTACATGAATTACAGCACAGCACAAATAAAATACTCATACCATTTCCCAGCATTTTCAAACAACAAACATGCTATTCATCATAAATTATCAGATTGTGGAAATGTTGACATATCATATAGCTATGTTTATAGAGGAAAACAATGAAAGCAGGGGGGTATTCCATCAAGCAGGCTAAAGGTAATCTCTCAAGACAGATTCTGCAATTTACATTGTAGAATCTGTCAGCAGCCCTGTGTGAAAGATGACCGGGGGGGTCTTTGAGTTTGAACAATGCTGCGCTTTAGCCAATCACAATGGAGAGGGCGTGGCCGAGACGTGCAGCTGTCCCCAGGAAATGTGTACCTACAGAAACAGCAAGCTCCGCGTCCATAGCGACCGCTCCACCCAAAACGCTGTCTTGTCAATGTGAAAGAAATATTTTTTTCAGCGGATGTCTTAGTTACAACATTATTGAGCTAACTGGAGTAGTTTCATGTCGTATCCGACAACGGCAGGCTTTTAACAGATGGCGACCTGATGTTAGCTTTGCTAACTGTCCCTGTCAGCTGCTATGGCAAGCCGTTTGAGCATTTATTCCAAATCCTTGATATCAGGTGTCAGTCTCGTTCACTAGTTCAATCATTGTCAGCACTAGTTGGACATCTGGTCACACTAGTTAGACATTTTGTCCAACTAGTTGAACAAAGAGTCTTACTAGTCACTCTTTTTCAGCAACTAGTGACACTTTTGTCAAACTAGTAACAACTTAAGCCTGACTAGTGAAGCCACAGAGCCATACACCAAAATCCAAACTAGTCAGCTTTTTGACAGACTAGTGGCCCACTGGGCTGAACTAGTAATGCTTAAAGTCTGTAGTGAACTAGTGAGCTGCAAAAGCTCTGACTTGCTAACTTGTAGCAGTTATTCACTTCACTAGTTTGCTAGTAACCTCAAGTTTTTTACACTAGTTACACATGTAAGAGCCAAAATCATCACTAGTATAACTTATAAGGATTTACACCTTACTAGTTAAACTACAAACAGTCTCCTTGACCTTCCTAGTTAACTAGTGGGGCTTAAAATGTTTACTAGTTGAACTAGTTGAAGCTGAAATACTCACTAGTTACTCTAGTAACACCTCATTGAGCTCACTAGTTAACTAGTGAGATCTAAAATGTTTACTAGTTGAACTAGTGACACTGACATGCTCACTAGTCACACAAGTAACACATCTTTTGACCTCACTAGTTAACTAGCTAGACTTATTTCTAGTTGAACTAGTGGAAGCCAAAATGTCCACTAGTCACACTAGTAACACCAAATGCTAATTAGGGGTCGGAATAGGATTATAAATGGATTCATCTTATTGGTTCTCCAACAAGAATATCACCCGTGGGAACTTAACCCTTTAAAGCCTGGGGAACTTTTAAGTGTAATTGCCAGCTCCTTGGTAACTATAAATGCAGAGTAAAGCGAACTATCAGGGACAATGAAATAAAAACAGTGAAACCCCAGACATATGTCTTTGTTTCCTATTGTGAATGAGTATAAAATTAAAAAAGCAACTCTGCTTCTTTCCTTTCATGGTCACACAAGTATTTTATCAATAAAAATCCAAGGAACATTCAATCACAGTCTCATTAAAAATAAATAAATAAATAAAAGCCCACTGGTAATTAAACATTCTTGATGAACTAGTAGCACTAGTAACACTAGTGACACTAGTTTGTGGTGCTACTAGTGACACTAGCAATAGTGTAACAAGAAGTATTACTGCAACTGGTAAACTAATGTCACTAGTTCTACTAGTAGCACCACTGCAACTAGTAAACTAGTATAGTAGTATTACTGCAACTGGTAAAACTAGTGTCACTAGTGCTACCAGTAGCAGTGGTAACACTAGTTTGCAGTTGCAGTGGTGCTACTAGTGTCACTAGTGGCACTAGTAGTATTACTGCAACTGGTAAACTAGTGTCACTAGTGCCACTAGTTTGCGGTAGCGGTGGTGCTACTAGTGTCACTAGTGACACTAGTAAACTAGTGTTACAAGTAGGTCTACGACAAAAAGCCTGAAAAGGCGGGCAAAGGAGGTGACTCATTAGCCTAGCCTATGTGTTGTTGTTGTTCTAGCCAGGCTCAAATGCAAACATGGCGGATGCTGTTCTCAGACACATTAAGAGAAGATGTAATGATATTTAAAGAGCATACATCCAAGGATCTGCAGGTCAAAGAGAGGTTTGTGCTATTGACATATCAATTGCTAATATGAGGACAGAAGATAGCATTAGCGCTGAGGCTATGTGGGACATAATTTAGAGTCTAACAGATCTCAGGTCTTTCATCACTGCACCCCGAGGTGCCCATGCATCAGGTGCTGGATTTCATGCACCGCATCTACATTCCGGTAAGCCTATTAGCCTACCCTACTATTTAAATTAACTATTTGTCACACTTTCCTGATGAAAAAGAAAGGGTTAAAATGTCCCTTATCACAAAATAGCCTCCTAGCTACTCCGCCAGCTACCCCAACATTTGCCAAAACGCTACAGTGTGGACCAACTTCTGGTTTTCTTCTTCTTCTTCTTTCTATTTTACGGCAGTTGGCAACCAGCTTTTTGGCACATTACCGCCACCTGTCCTGGAGTGTGACTTCCGGTTTTCAAAATTAAATGTCAATATAATCCTACGCTGATTTTGAATTGGTCAGATTTGTTCTATTAATTGTATACTGTAGGATATTATCGTTATAGCTTCCAGGGTCATGTGAATGACTCAAAATTAGCCTTGTAACATAAATCTCTTAATTGCTTTTCAGTGACCTTTTATTTTGAAAACAGAATTTGTCCATATATACATATACATATATATATATAGATATAGATATATCTATCTATATATATATCTAACATACATATATATGTAAAGAGTCAGTTTGACATGAATTTTTATCAAAATTATAAGACTTAAAAAATTAAACACATTTAATTTTTCTTTGTTTGTTTAGTACCCTTATTATGCTACAATTAAATTCCACATGTCACTGCACTTAACGCTTGACTTTCCCTCCTGAGTTACATTAATAACTTCCTGGTTACCAACAACTAATCAAATTGATTGTCAAAATCATTTCTTGGGATTGGCTGGTAATATCTGAATTATTATTATTATTATAATAATTACTCATACGTCCCATTTTAATTTTAATCGCATGCTCTGCCCAGCACTCCCCTGGATTCTCTTCTAGACTTGCTCAGCTCAGCTCCTGCTCACCACAGCATTTGCGCTTGCTTGTCCCAGCCCAAAATCCATCCATCCATGCCTCCTCACTGCTCTGTATTACACATTTACAGTAACTTGCTCCATGTAACAACTGATAATCAAAATGTGTAAGACTGTGCACAATTTACACAAATGTTTGTATGTGTCATTTATTATCAGTGATAAATTGAATCCAATTGAATTTTTTTATTACCAACACCCATGTGTAGCAGTGTATCACACAATAAATGAAAAAATATAGAAGGCATAAAAAATCAAAGTCCAGGCACTCAGGTTGGTTTGGAAAAGTTAAAAAGCCTTAATTCAATGGGCAAGAGTCATTAAAAACACCAACCTCAAGTTTTTTACACTAGTTACACATGTAAGAGCCAAAATCATCACTAGTGTGACAAGTAAGGATTTACACCTTACTAATTAAATTAGAAAAAGTCTCCTTGACCTTACTAGTTAACTAGTGAGATCTAAAATGTTTACTAGTTAAGCTAGTGACGCTGACATGCTTACTAGTTGAAGTGTATTTTGACTTTTCTAGTTAACTAGTGAGGCAAAACACGTTACTAGTTGTACTAGTGGAAGCCAAAATGTGCACTAGTCACACTAGTGACACCAAATGCTAATGAGGAGGTGGGTAAAAACATAAATTGAGACTTCCTATTTGCTCACACTAGTTGGCATGTTCATATTACTAGTTCAACAAAGCTGCTTACTAGTCATCATGTTCATCCTATTAGTACAACTATTACTGTAATAAAATTTCACTTGTTTAACATGTATGGCAGTAGCAGCATTCACTAGTTAACTAGTGACATGCACATGTTAACTAGTAAGCAGCTTTGTTGTACTAGTAAGATGAGGATATCTACTTGTGTGGTGAAGATGTCAACTAGTGCGAGCAAATCGTTACTAGTTCAAGGAATAACCTTACATGTAAAAAAAAACTTCCAACAGGTTTGGTCAGTCTTTACATGTTCAGTGCAGAATCTGACTAGTGACAACAAATAGCATCCACTAGTTAACTAGTGAAGTCGAACAGGCACCAACTAGTGTTACTAGTGGCCAATTTGGGTCTTACTAGTCGACTAGTGGCAGTTCTTGAACTTCACTAGTTGACAAGTTAGGAAAAAGACACCCACTAGCATAACTAGTAGACATCATGCGTCTTACTAGTCGACTAGTGGAACTTTTTGAACCCCACTAGTTTACAGATGAAGTGTAAAATGTTGTCACTACCATCACTAGTTAACATGTTAAATGCAACACACAGCCAGTAGAGTTGCAGGGGCCACTTAGAAGTCAACATGTTCCACTAGTAAACTGCATGCAAATTAAATAGGCGGGATAAAGACTTTTATTGGTCAGTATTCAAATGAGCGCTGAAAAGCCTTAAAGTGCCAGCTCTGGATATTGACTTTGAGCAGCAGTGGCTGCAGGAGATGTGTACATTTATTTTATTGTGTTATTATAAAATGCAATTAATTTAATGAGTTCATGCTGTAAATATAGTGCACAGATGAAAATCAAACAGATCTCTAACAGTTTGATTTAAACAAATAAATAATAGCCTAAATAAATAAATGAATTCAAAAAAGAAGAAATATTAATATGCAGCTGATATCATAACGCACCATGACTATTTTGAAAAAGAAAGTTTTCTTCAGTTACCGTGCACTGTGGAGTCTGCTCTCAATTATGAGAAACTTCAATGTTATATCAAAAGTGGAGATTTTTAAAAACAAATGCCCAGCAGGTGTTGCACTGTGAACACTGAAAGCATTAGGGTAGACCTGCTATCTCAAAACAGCCAGGATCAGAACAGCGGAAAAGTGACCGGACCTGCAGTTACGCTAAATGAATACAATTGTAGCCTAGGCTATGCAATTTATAAATCGATAAAAGTCCTATTTTGATCACCACTATGTACCAAATTAAATATTTCACTTGTAGGCCGTTTGGTAAGCGGGATAATGTCAGTCGGTTGTTGTGGAGAAATAAACCCCGACAGGAACCCTTAGTCTACATTCAGGAGGACATAGACTATTAAATGTGGAAACTGTGTTTCTGTTTTACGTCTGTGCTGTCCATTGTCTATTTGTGTCATTTTATGTAGCATATCAGGTCTTTTCCCCCTTTATTCTTTTGTGGTCTGTGTTTTCTGTGTATTACATATTTGGACTGCAGATGGAAATCTAATCTAGGCTAATATAAATCTGGTGCAACCATCTCTTCATTTTCTGCTTGTAGAAAAGAATCTTTGATGTTTAGCCGTCACCCTGAACATTTAATTGGTATGCTATTGTTTATAGCCTATTAATAATTATTATTGCATTGGTATTATTTAAGTTATTAACTGTGCCACCCCCTTAATTTTTCTGATTAATATTACTTGTGGAGACATGCACGTCGGAACTATTTTCTGAGAGGGGGGGCGGGATTTTTGTTGGGAGGGTCAGGGGAGAGACGTACACTTATCAATGATTAAATATTTGATTTGAAGTTATTTTATAATAGCATACCGCATTTCCTCAAATAATAGCCGGTATTCAATTATATAGCCAGGTCTCATATAATGGCCGGGGCATTAAAGGCCGGCCCCAAATAGCTGGGTCAAAAAACTCAAACAAACTCACAACGATATGACTTGTGTGGACTGTCTGTGAAGACTGACAGGAGTGAAGCCGACCTCATCCTCTGCTTCAGAGAGGGACAGCCTTGCACTGTCGGACAGCAGGTCTCTGCTCTGTGTCCAGAGCCCTGTCGGGACCAGAGACGGACCGGAGCGCAATGGGAGGGGGTGCAGCCGCACCCCTGCACCCCTAGTTCAGACGTGGTACCATGGTAAAAATGCACCTCATGTTTATCGTGGAAATTATAAACAAATAATAAATGATATTGATCAATAATAACTTAGTATAAAAACAAATTAAACAGCATATGAAAAATCACTTGTTTTCAGTGTATAGTTTGTGCAATATCTGTTAAAAAATACTGCGGTCAAGTGAGCCGTCGTTCGTCTTCGCGGAGTCAAGCCAGCTGCACCAACATTTTAAGTGCGCCCATATCATCGAGCTTACGGGGAATGCTCGGAGTCCACTGAGAAAGCTAGTGCTAGTTTAGAACTGAGCGAGATAACTTCCGGTTTTCAAAATTCGACAATGGTAATACAAAGGCAACGTGTGTTTGTTTCACACCGAAAAAGGTCTAATACTCCCTTTTTACTGTACTGTAACATCACTTTGGTCCATATGTTCTGACAATGGCACAGTCTTACACATTTTGATTATCAGTTGTTACATGGAACAAGTTACTGTAAATGTGTAATACAGAGCAGTGAGGAGGCATGGATGGATGGATGGACACCTGAATGGATTTTGGGCTGGGACAAGCAAGGGCAAATGCTGTGGTGAGCAGGAGCTGAGCTGAGCAAGTCTAGAAGAGAATCCAGGGGAGTGCTGGGCAGAGCATGCGATTAAAATTATAATGGGACATATGAGTAATTATTATAATAATAATAATAATTCAAATATTACCAGCCAATCCCAAGAAATGATTTTGACAATCAATTTGATTAGTTGTTGGTAACCAGGAAGTTATTAATGTAACTCAGGAGGGAAAGTCAAGCGTTAAGTGCAGTGACGTGGAATTTAATTGTAGCATAATAAGGGTACTAAACAAACAAAGAAAAATTAAATGTGTTTAATTTTTTAAGTCTTATAATTTTGATAAAAATTCATGTCAAATATATATATACATATATGTGTGGACAAATTCTGTTTTCAAAATAAAATGCGGGTCACTGAAAAGCAATTAAGAGATTTATGTTACAAGGCTAATTTTGAGTCATTCACATGACCCTGGAAGCTATAACGATATTATCCTACAGTATACAATTAATAGAACAAATCTGACCAATTCAAAATCGGCGTAGGATTATATTGACATTTAATTTTGAAAACCGGAAGTCACACTCCAGGACAGGTGGCGGTAATGTGCCAAAAAGCTGGTTGCCAACCGCCGTAAAATAGAAAGAAGAAGAAGAAAACCAGAAGTTGGTCCACAATGTAGCGTTTTGGCAAATGTTGGGGTAGCTGGCAGTGTAGCTAGGAGGCTATTTTGTGATAAGGGACATTTTAACCCTTTCTTTTTCATCAGGAAAGTGTGACAAATAGTTAATTTAAATAGTAGGGTAGGCTAATAGGCTTACCGGAATGTAGATGCGGTGCATGAAATCCAGCACCTGATGCATGGGCACCTCGGGGTGCAGTGATGAAAGACCTGAGATCTGTTAGACTCTAAATTATGTCCCGCATAGCCTCAGCGCTAATGCTATCTTCTGTCCTCATATTAGCAATTGATATGTCAATAGCACAAACCTCTCTTTGACCTGCAGATCCTTGGATGTATGCTCTTTAAATATCATTACATCTTCTCTTAATGTGTCTGAGAACAGCATCCGCCATGTTTGCATTTGAGCCTGGCTAGAACAACAACAACACATAGGCTAGGCTAATGAGTCACCTCCTTTGCCCGCCTTTTCAGGCTTTTTGTCGTAGACCTACTTGTAACACTAGTTTACTAGTGTCACTAGTGACACTAGTAGCACCACCGCTACCGCAAACTAGTGGCACTAGTGACACTAGTTTACCAGTTGCAGTAATACTACTAGTGCCACTAGTGACACTAGTAGCACCACTGCAACTGCAAACTAGTGTTACCACTGCTACTGGTAGCACTAGTGACACTAGTTTTACCAGTTGCAGTAATACTACTACACTAGTTTACTAGTTGCAGTGGTGCTACTAGTAGAACTAGTGACATTAGTTTACCAGTTGCAGTAATACTTCTTGTTACACTATTGCTAGTGTCACTAGTAGCACCACAAACTGCAAACTAGTGTCACTAGTGTTACTAGTGCTACTAGTTCATCAAGAATGTTTAATTACCAGTGGGCTTTTATTTTTTTTAATTTTTTTTTTAATGAGACTGTGATTGAATGTTCCTTGGATTTTTATTGATAAAATACTTGTGTGACCATGAAAGGAAAGAAGCAGAGTTGCTTTTTTAATTTTATACTCATTCACAATAGGAAACAAAGACATATGTCTGGGGTTTCACTGTTTTTATTTCATTGTCCCTGATAGTTCGCTTTACTCTACTTAAAAGTTCCCCAGGCTTTAAAGGGTTAAGTTCCCATGGGTGATATTCTTGTTGGAGAACCAATAAGATGAATCCATTTATAATCCTATTCCGACCCCTAATTAGCATTTGGTGTTACTAGTGTGACTAGTGGACATTTTGGCTTCCACTAGTTTGACTAGAAATAAGTCTAGCTAGTTAACTAGTGAGGTCAAAAGATGTGTTACTTGTGTGACTAGTGAGCATGTCAGTGTCACTAGTTCAACTAGTAAACATTTAAAGCCCCACTAGTTAACTAGGAAGGTCAAGGAGACTCTTTCTAGTTTGGATTTTGGTGTATGGCTCTGTGGCTTCACTAGTCAGGCTTAAGTTGTTACTAGTTTGACAAAAGTGTCACTAGTTGCTGAAAAAGAGTGACTAGTAAGACTGTATGTTCAACTAGTTGGACAAAATGTCTAACTAGTGTGACCAGATGTCATGTGCAGCCACTGATGCTTTCTAGACATCGTGATTTCCCATAACTGAATAAATACCACACATAGCAACACAAAACTGCTTTGCTAGCTCAATCATGTTGTAACTAAGATATCCGCTGGAAAAAATATTTTATTCACGGACCGTTTAATAAGTTATTACCTTATTTTTATACAGTCTATGGCTATTACAGACACCGCTAACGGCTAACGTTAACAGCTAACGGTTAGCCCAGCTAATCTACGATAACCATGTTAATTACAAAACGTGCACACAGAAATAGTAATGTTTGTTCAATCATTGTTTTTGTAGACATTACAAACATCAGATTAGTCTACAGTGATATAGTGAAAAATGTGATAAATAGTTAAACTCTGCTGGTTTTCTACCTGAAGTATTTGTAAACAACACGGCGATTCCCTGGGGACACCGCTGGAAGTGAAGGGCGTGAGTGATTGCTGAGGCCCCTGCACTTCCGTTCCGTACCTCCAGAGGTAAAGGCAGAAAAAAAAAAAGTTTGTTTTTTTTCTTATCGATGGATTTCCAGGTTGGGCTAAAGGCAAATCCAGGCTTAAATGGCCAAGTCTGGCTAATGTGAGCCAGAGTTCTGTTCCATCAAAGTGGCTAAGATTAGCCTCACATCGGTAACCATGGAAACCATGGTTCTGGCTAAGCCTGATACATCGAGCTAAACTCCGGTTTCCGTTCCATCAACCTGAGCCACAACTCCGTTCCATCAAGGTGGTTAACCTGAATCCCAGCCTAGTAACCATGGTAACTTATACTGCCAGGCAATCCTGGTCTGTAGCAGGATTAAGGTGAGGATTAGCTCCATCTATGATCAAAAAATGTTCAATAGACAAGAACAGACACCTAAAAGACAGTTCTGCCAGTGCTTTTACACACTCACAACTGTCATGTAATTATAACATAATATGTAGATCATAAAATATAACATAATTAATCAAAAAACATTAACTATTAAAAAACAAATGAAAATGTAATAAAAATAAGATAATTTAAAAAACACTTACAACTATAAAGTCAAAATCAAACTAATAAAAACAAAACTATAATAAAATGAAACTGAGGCATTAAAAAAAAGATTGTATATGTACACCAAACCACATGAATATGTGATTGCCCTCCCATCCCCACCCCACTCTGTTTCCAATTGGCTAGCAAATTCACAGCCAATTAAGGTCAGCTGACAATGGCCATATAGGGAGTGCATCCAAGAGGAAAAAATGGCATGCCCCTTAATTGAGGATCCTGTTGATGAGGAGGCCCACATTGTCCAGAGGGCCTTCCACCCACCACCAGCCCTAAGGGCCTTCCAGGACAGGACCAACCCATTGATACAGACGGACTCCTATCTGTGGGAGAGGTACCGGTTCAGCAAGTAAAGCATAGTGTATCTATGCAGTTTGCTGGAACCACACATTATAAAGGTCACACTCTGCAGCCAGTGACCACTTTGCAGTCAGTCTGTATTGCACTGAGGTTCTTTGCTATCGGTACATTCCTGTATAGTGTTGGTGATGCTGAGAGGCTAAGTAAGGCAGCTGTTTGCAGAGAGGTAAAAACAGTGAGGGATGAAAATGGGACACACACCATTGTGGTCTGTCTGTTCCGCATCCTATAGCACATTACATTAATTTAAGGAGATTTTCCTTATTTTGATATAATTAGGGATAGAGCTTACAATTGACTCCCAAATGATGAGAAATAGATAATTGATTCACTATTGCCTGCATTCACTGGTTTCCTCATCTCCACTGAATTGTTGGATTTGCTAAATGTATATTTTGTCCCTTTGATGTGGGATTTATAGAACATGATATTATGCTGAAATGCTGAATTTTCTTTGTCACTTACGCATTTAGCCTGTCGGCAATAGTCTGCCAAGCCACCTCCCTTGCTTTATTAATTGCTGCAGTATTGCCTTTTTTTTTAGTAATCATGTCCTCATACACCTCCATAAGGAGCGTTTGCTCCGCCATAGAAAAAGCCTCCACTCACTCCTTTCCTTTGCTTTTTGACATTTTGCAACATTTACGACACTCATCTAGTGTGGGCTTTTTATTTTCCCTGGGCGTGCGCATGAGTTGAGGCTTAACAGGTGAGGCTTGAATTAGTGTCAGTTGGAGCCAACTGATTTTACTTGATGGAACAGGTTAAAGCTAGATTGGGGGTTGGCGTTTAGTCAAACTTCAAGATTACACCTTAGTCTGGACAGCTTAGCTACGTTGATGGAATACCCCCCAGGAGACTGAAGCACAAATAACCTTGTATATCCACGTTATTGAATACTGCCGCTTTTTCTGACGCCAAAAGCTACCGGATGTTACCTTTCATGGTGTTATGATATGCTACCAGTCAGCTGGGCGGTACCATTCATTAGTACGTCCATTTGTCTCTTGGTCTGTCTGTCCATCCATCCGTCACATTTTTGGTGGTTGAAGGTCAAAGGTCAAGGTCAGCGTGACCTCACAGGACATGTTTTTAGCCAAAACTCAAAAATTCATACACTGATCATGACAAACCTTCATACAAATGCCTAATAGGATAAAATGAAGTGATAGCATTTTGTAGCCAAAAGGGGAGGCATTTGGTCAGATACTAAATCGGTGACTCTAATCTTGGGTGTCTACCTTGAAGCTGTGCTAATTGTATAGGTCTTCTGTGCTGCCGCAGAGAAAATGTGTGTGAAACATCTGTGTTTTCACAGACATGGATGTAATCTATAACTGCAACTTGACTGGTGCACAGAGGCATACAACTGCGGGGTGGTAACTCTAGTCTTGCTGATGCTTCTTCTCCTTTGCGGCTGTAATGATGCAAATTTCCCCACTATGGGATGAATAATGGATTATCTTATCTTAAATACATATAACCTACATTGTCAGTGATATAAATCAGTAAGTAAACTGTTGTACTTGATTCTATTTAAGGGTCAAACATAGACCTTTACATGGGCCCTTTTGGACTTGAGCCAGATCATTTGTACCCATTGACCCTCTCTGTCAGTAGGCCTGGCTGAGTACACACAAAATGCTATAGGTGTAGATGATACTAAATAATGATGAGGTGATAACATGTCATTGTGTTTCTGCCTCTGATTGGTCAAATGCATTTAATTAACAGGGGTTTGTGTGTCAGTGTAATGACACAAGTTACAACAAGTTAGATGTCTTTCAAATCTAAATGTGTTCAGAGGAGGTGCCACAAATATGCAGAGGGACCTTAACCACAACTTCATCTTCACAACTGAAACCTGAGAATGGATGGGCTCTGCAAGCACAAACTCAAGGATACTATTCATTCAGAGAAAGAAAGTCATCTACATTTTCCTACTGGTGTTTGACTCATTATATAGAACTTGCTAGTGTTTAACTCTTGAGGATTGTGTGGACAACATGTTCAGTTGTACTGATTTCCTCTATGCAAGCTTAATGAAAACATGAAGTTATCTGTCAGCTGTTAGTTGTCAGCTTTATGAACAAACTTGTGAGGTTTGTTGACGTAAGCACAGTCCTTGAGAGAAATTACATGTTAAAAGAAGAGAAGAGCAGAAGACGAGGAAAAATAGGAGTGGATGAGAAAAAGAACGTTCAATTTAGAAACAAATGTAAGCGTGTGTATTCGTGTGGCGTATGGCATGTAAGTGCATATGTTTGTGTGTGTGTGTGTGTGTGTGTGTGTGGGGGGGGGGGTATGCCTGTTCCTCTGACAGCCATGTTCCCATGACAACTGTTTTTCTGGGTGACATGGGCGGAGACATACTCAAAACTCATACTGGAGTTGCAGAGATACAAACAACCGCACACATGCACAATCCCTCCTTCTCAGCTTGACTCTCCACTTTTGCACCAAAAAGTATTTCAGTCCTCCCCTGCAGCCCATCTCACCCTCCTCTCTTGTTTGTTCCCTCTCTTTCAACATTTGAGATTGTCATTTCTAAAATTCCCACAAGTCAAATGACAACTAACATCTAGGCCTTTGTGATGTTTCAAAAAGCTTCTTTCTCATAGGCGGCCTCCTTCTGTCTCCCAGTTCACTCTTTCATGACCTCTTTTTTTTTGAGTTGTTCACTTTTTTCTATTCTTTTTTATTTCCTTCTGTCTTTTTCCTGGCTTGTTGTTCAGCACAGCAAACATTGAAAGGGATTTAATCGACAAGCGGTGCTCAATCAGCCAGCAAATCAGCTCATTTGTCTGTTTGTGACTTTACCCTGAATCTTTTTTCCGCAGCAGCTTCGAGCTCAAAGTGATGCTTTTCTGAAGCTCCCCCCCCACACACACACACACACACACATGCACACCTTTCATAAACACCTTGCAGGCAGATAAGAGAGACAGTTTATAAAGTCAATGATCTGCTACGTTTCTTTCAGAAGGATTATGATAGCTTTCAAATCTGTGCCCATTAGCACCATAAGCACATGAACTACCATCGAGGGGATTCACAAAAGCCTGGAGAAGGTTCTCTTTTCAAAGAATTCATCAGGTAGAAAAGAGGGCTGTCGGCACATCTGATACTGGCTTATTGCAGGTGCAAAAGTGAGTAATATGTATCTTGGGGGAAAAAAAGAGAAATTTCTTCAAACTGCTTAGTAAATAAATGTAGTGTATTCTCTGGCATTTCTACCTCAGAATCTCATCAAAGCACAGTACTTTTTGCTATTTAGCAGTGAGCATCTCTGTGTTGAGACTTTCCCTTATCTGTGAAAGTTTTTGAAAGACTTGTTTGTCTGGCATCAGAGACTGCAAATATAAATGCTGAAATAACTGCAACATAATATATAGCTGTCTTTTTCCTATATTTTTGTTGCTCATATTATCTTTTTAATTAATTCCAATGAGACCTATGCCCAGTTCAGACCAATGATTTGTGACGAGACAAAGGCATTTTAGAATAATACAGAGAAAAGTTGCAGCGGTGTGAACTGGCCGGTCTGAGCTCGACTCAAACTGGCTGATGGTGTCACCTGCATCTCAGCTGGACAAATTGCCGGGGGCTGGTTTTAGAATGTAAAGTCCGTCACGTGTTGTCACGCGTACGGTCAGTCAGCTTGTAGTGAAGTCAGGTGATCAAGTCAAAATGGCCGCAGATGGCGTGTTCAATCACTGCGGCAGATGCTTCGTCCCCACCGAGCCCTCTGTTTTTGTCCTCGTGGTGTGTCAGTGTTAAGCCTGATTTATGGTCGTGCGTTGAATCGATGACGACGCTACGTCGTAGGGTACGGGGCTACCACCACCAGCGTATAGAGAGCATAGAGAGAGCAGGCTCTCAAACAGTGTGTTGGCCAGAGAAAAATTTACAAGAGGCTCTACATGTTCAAAGAAGAACTCATGTTAAATTAAAAAAGTAGGGCCAACTGCTATATATGCCCTGGCAAAAGAAAACCTATCGCCATCATGTTTTTTTGTTTTTTTTGTGAAGTCAGTAGCAATCTATTCTACAATAAAATGATATATTTACTTTACATAAACCATAAAACCACAAATAAACTATAAAAAAAAAATAATTGAATGAATACTTTCTTATTTAAAGGGGAAGTTCCGTTTTTTACAACCTGGACCTTATTTCTGGCATTAAATAAGGTTGTTTACTCACCCAGATAAGTTTGGTGTCATTTGGAAGATATTTAGATCCGCGAGAGCCGCGTACATCCATGTAGTGGGAATGATGGGGGCACCGACAATGAGGCTCTAAATAACACATTATCTGCCGCGAAACTCGTTCATTTCACCAATAGCGATGAGAAGAAACTAAAGAAATGTAAATTCTCATAATTATTTATTTATCAAGCAAACAAATTCAAGGAAAATAAACAATTTATGCATGTGTGTAGGCTACTTACTCAATCGAAAGTTGCCTGCAGGCTTTGGCTGGATCTTCCAGTTTACTTTCGGGACACGAAAAAACCTGGTTGATCATAGAAGTGAAAGCCTGTGTTGTGAGACAGTCATTTCTGGAGACATCCAGACGTGTATCTCCTGGCCTAAAATCCCACTCGGAGCAACAAAGGCATGTTGGCATAGTGGAACATTGTCCACAAGAACACCACCAGTCAGCATCTATTCTCGGACGTGCAGCGGTTTGTTGTTCTCTGGCCAGCTGTTCCTGTCTCTGCCTCCTTTCAAAGAGCTCCTCATCCGTATACTCTGGCTCAAAACGGTAAGGACGTCCATCATATTCAAAGTCTTCATCCACAACCTCAAAATCTGACAAATATTCAGCCATGTTTCAAAAAACTAACTGTAGCAAATTCCAGCTGTAAACAGAGCCGTGCTTCGGGTGTGCGGCTGCGCGCGCGAGAGGTCCGCGGTCATTTATAACGTAATGTTATAGATAATTGTTTTATGTGTTTTAATGTGAAGGTATGTAAATGTTTTCAAAGACGTTTATGTTGAAATAAAAATACCTACAAGTAGTTGTTTCCTTGTATTAATACATATACAAGTATGTTTCCTTGTATTAGTTTGCCCTCTTGTGAACATAATGCGAAAAAAATAATATTCCAACGGTTTGAACCTATGAGTTATTTTTAGAAGGAATATTCGAACGTCATTTTTGAGAAATTTTGACAGCCCTACAACGCTTCCCCCGCTTCCGCGTCCTGTCACAGCGCTGCCGGCGTCTTACCTTTGGGATCGCTCCAGGTGAAACCGTGGTCATCTCAGGTTACTAGTTTATGTCCCTGTTAATAGCATATTTGTTGTCTCACAGCCTTAGGGGTGGAGGGTGTGGGGGGATGTTACGCAAGCGGTTATCTGTTGGCGTCCTCCACTTGGGGAAGACAGACAGGACAGGAGAAAGGAGAGGAGTTTTCTTAGAGCCATATGAGAACAGTATAATTATGAGTTTTCATCTCTGGTGGAATTCACTTACATTTAGTGTGCCATCATAGCATTTTAACCTAAACAAAGAAAAGTGTAAAATTTCCAGCAAGGTAAGCGTTGCTTTAAGTCATTGTGGTTCATCCTCAGGGGAGCCTAAATTTCTGTATCATATTTTGATGGCATCCATCCAGTAGTTGTTGAGATGTTTCGCTTGAACGAAAGTGATGACCAAACTGATCAACATAACTATCCACAGCTGCTTGTGTGTGAACAGTGGCATCCATTTTAATGTGCCCTTATGTTTTTAAGGTAAATGTGAGCATCTGTTGCCTTTTCTCAAACTTATATGGCTGTGCTTTTGCTTTGCTGACACTGAGGTAAACACATGTGGTAGAAGATCCAGTTTGTTTTTAAGCTGTGCACAGACTCCACCCAGTACCAGGAAGTCATTCTAACAGATAATCCAATAAGCCAGTGCTATCCTGTTCCTGGCAGGGCTGCGTGGCAGTGTAGCCTGGTGAGTGAGAATAGTAGCTGGGAGGTGACAGGAAGAGTGTCTCCTCACCTCTCCGAGCCCCACTGGCTCCCCCACAGCCACAGCTACTGCTTCTGCCAAGTCATTCATTAACCCCAGTGGAGGGACTGCGGGAAGAGAGAGGAAGATGGGGAGCGGAAGATGAGGAGAGCGGCGTCTCTGTGGGAGAGAATGAATAAACAGATAGAAGAGAGAGAGAGAAAGAGAGAGAGAGACAAAAGAAGCTTGAGAGGATCCATAAGCAATTCTGTCCAAACACAGTAATCCAAATGCTATTATTATTCATACATCTTGTAGCCACTTTCATCAATCACCTTTTCAATGTTCTTTTTTGAACCGACTAAAATTTGAATCACATCGCCAACAGACTGGTGCACAATGTTATGCCTGAAAAGCACTGACAGCACTGCAGTGAATAGAATTTAAATGATTGGTGAAAAAGTTTCTCCATGGTAGAACTGTATTTGTATTGGTGAGTCTGGGAGGAAGCTGCATCTTATAATTTAAAGGAACAGCATAGATAAGATAAGAGCTGGAGCAAAGTGAGAGCACAATTCTGAGAGAGAGAGGTAGAAGAGGAGTGTCATTCTTTAGTAGGGAAGCTGAGAATGATGTTAAAGTATGAGATGAAAACAAATCTTCTGGACTGATGGTGAGTTTGGGAGTGAAAGTAGAAAAGGTGGAGTTGTGGAGGCGATGAGGAGGGGGAAAAAAGGCTTGAAGGGAAAAGAAAAGGCCATGTCTGTGAGACTGGAGCAGTGTGGTATTTTAGTTGTCAGCCAGAGAAGTGAAAAGCCACACAAACACACACACATACTCACACAAGGCTTTTTCCTCCGTCTGCATCCTCTCACCTTTATGCTGTGTCTGTTGTGCCTGCTGCAGCACACACACACACACACACACACACACACACACACACACGCGCACACACACACACACACACACACTCTCAAAGGAAACACTCTCTGATCCCATGGTGAGAGTGAATGGAAGGCCACTGCTCGCATTTGGCCATTGGCTCTGTGCTGCTTTGTTACTGACAAGAGCTGGCTGTAGATGGCACTGTAGCACTGCAGAAAAACACTGGGCTCTCATACACTTTCATATACAGACACATGTATGCTATGCATGGCCATGTGCACATATGATCATGCATACATGTGAAATCAGCAGTTCCAGAAACAGATAAAAGACGCTTCATTTCTCAAGAGACAGCAGTGTATGCAATGTGCTTTTGTGTGTGTGTGTGTGTGTGTGTGTGTGTGTGTGTGTGTGTGTGTGTGTGTGTGTGTTCACTGGATAACAATCTCGGGATGATTTGCTTTGTTTCTCTCTGTGTGTCCAGCAGGAGGATGGTACATAAAATTTATGTGCTAGCTCACACACACTCACACACACGCACACACACACACACACACATAAGTCCATCCACATACATGAAAAGCTCAAACTAGAATTACAAGATTCAGTTTCTGATCATTATCACAACTCTTGTATCAAATAACATCTTATCTGTCAACAGTGTTACTGTTGGCAAATGTCGCCCATGGTGTCGAATAAAGACACACAGTCAGCGTCTCGCTTTCTCTCCATCGCCGTCTGTCTCATGAGAAAGCGTGCTCAGCACTTGTGTTGATACAATATTGAGATTAACAAAAATAAAATCTGGGACAGATTCCGAGGATGAGTTAAAGAGAGTGCAAAATGCAGATAATGAGAGAGAAATGGACACAGAAACATGCTGAACTACAGGGCCTGTCCCTCTCAAGGCTGGAGAGTTGTGTTCAGAGGCACTGAGTGTTCTGTTGCCTTGACTAGAGGAGAGGGGAAGGTTGCTGAAATAGATGACTCGCTCACGGCTGTACATGCACTCAGAACAGATGCAAACACAGCACTTCCTTAATAGTGTTCCTCGCACAGTAATAGTGGGAATACATCTGCAGGGTGAGCATGTGTGTGTGTGTGTGTGTGTGTGTGTGTGAGAGAGAGAGCGAGACTACATATGTGGATTTCAATCTCTTTGAACTCTTAACTTCTAAGCACAGAATTGGGTTGAAGTTCTCTGATGTGTAGCTTAAAGAAGTGCGGAGATTTGGGCAAAATGTATGCACTGTGTGTGACTGTATGTGTGTGTATGCATGGACATGTGCAGTCACATTAAGGCAAAGTCTGGCATTGAGGAGGGATAATTGAAAATCTCTTCTGTGTGACAAGGAATACTGCAAAGCATGTTGGGTAGTCCCTCTCTACCTCTGAAACTTTTATACCTGACTGAGTGTATAACATTTTTTCCTATAAATGAATGTACATATACTCATGTTTTTGTGGTGTTTGTAATATCATGTTTGAAAGGTTCATTTTGCGACATTTACTTGTTTGCTCACTTTCATAACGCTAACTAACACACCTAAAACACACATAAAACATAGCATAATAGTGACAACATTGAATAACAATACAGAATTATTTCTAACAAGGTTCACAGACAAAACACTTGTCTTTTGCTAGACACATTTTCCCAACATGTTAATGTTATCAGCACAAGCCTATGCTAACATTTTACATTGTATAAATTAGCCCAGAGGCTAGTGGACTTCTCCTCATATGAAGCCAGGAGCAATGGCAACATTTGTTACAAAAATGCAGCATTGCATACATTGCATTACATTGCATAAATAAGCATAGCAGCTCGTGGACTTTTCTCTACTCATATAAAGCCTTGATAAATAAGACAAGACTTAAAATGCTATTTTTTTTTTTTTTTAATTAATCCGTGAAATTAAAGTGAATACGTGTCTCCCAGTATGGGCTGCCGTTTGTAAAGTGGCTCACGCTGAAAATAACATCAACATTTTGCCACATTTAGCTTCAAACAATGTTTAAAAAAAGTGTTGTGAATTTTTTAACGTCAGCTTTTACCACATTTACAGCAATATTTGTTAATTTAGAAATATATTAAATAGTTAAATCTAAATATTAAATGTGGCACCTAAATGTTAAATGTTAAATCTATATGTTAAATCTAAATGCTAAATCTAAATCTAAATCAAAATGCTAAGTCTAAAACTAAATTTAAATCTAAATGTTAAATCTAAATATTAAATCTAAATGTTAAATCTAAATCTAAATCTAAATCTAAATCTAAATGTTAAGAGGCTTCACAGAGGATATGGTGTGGATTCAACCCAGAAATTTAAGCCCCACTTTAGAATGAGATGAGAAGATCAATACCAATGTCAACTAGCCTATGTGTGTCAACTACAGACGCAGACAGATGCATAAAACTCTGTAGATTCATGACAAAAATGGTGTGTATGGACAAAGGCAGAAAGACAGCCTGGTTCCAGACCATAGACCCCGCCCACTCAACTGAGTAGGCTTGTCTCACTGGTCTGGTATACCTCATTGAATTTGTGATTTATCTTGTCCAAACGATGGAAGGACCAATGAACGCCAGGGGTCTAGCGATTAGCCAATCAGTGCCACGCTGATGTCAAGCTGTGCGCCGGTGGGTAAGTGGTGAGGATAGCAACAATGGCGACCGCTGCAGATCCTACAGACCACATAAACAATGCTATTGAGGTATTTCGCCACTACTCGTGTTTATGGAGGACCAAATTAAGGAAGCTGCTAAAGCACCCCCGAGGCATGGATACTAATGACGTCAGATTCTGGGTGAGTCGTTAATCTCTACTGATTGGTTAGGGAAAATATCAAATTCCCTCCCCCTTGTAAATCGCCTTCAATGGAGGCGATATCAGACTGAAGGTTCTGGGAGCTTCAGTCTGACACTCAGGCTAGCAGAAAGATGCATACGTTGCAAGATGCATATTCTCAGATTTATAAAGTTGTACTTACGCCTGATTTCTGTTTTATAAATGATGACCATTGTGGCACTGGACACACATGCACGCGCATCTTTTCCACACCCACAGCTTGCCATAAAAGGATGTGGACACACCCTTAAACAGCCATTTGCATATTGATACTTTTGCCCCTCCACCATTCATTAGACCTGTCAATGAGAAATACAGTGAAAAAAGTACAATTTCACCAACTGTGTCTCATCAACAAGGTTGATGTGCACGAGCAGCTGTCATTACACTCTGCTGTTGATATTTATGGTGTCCATACCACTAATTCACCACATTTCTGCCGTCCTCATGATAACATTGATTAACATATTACAGAACACTGTGCAGCCCGCAACAATAATAAGACAATCAGTGAAATTAGCAATCAACTAAAAACAATGTTATATTTTTCTCAACTTATATTCAATCTCTTCCTAATAATTTCAACTAAAACCGTGTGTACACCTGGTCTGAAGAATGCATGAGGTGCACACATTCTCCTTTGTAAATGCAGTTTATGTGTGGGAAAAGGCGGACACATAGTTTTTGTGTGTACACATTATTTACACATCTGGCCCTTGGAGTCAGACTGTGTTTAGCTTAGCCAAAGATACCTTATAGCAAAAGATTATGCAGTGCATGCTGCACCAGTGGTATGAAATGGTATACACTTACGGGTTCTTAAGAGGGTGTGGTCTTCTTTTCCCCATATACCCCCACCTCATTTGGAAGTGTAATAAATATGTGCATGGATGAAATGAGATAAAATAACACTATATACAGTATAACATAAATGTTTCTTCCTTATTTTGCATGCTCGCATTTATTTGTTAGCTTAATGTCTGATATCAACCAGGGTAAGATCATGTCAGCTGCTGCCAGAACTAGCAGGAGCATATTGCTATAACAGGGACATGTCTCAAGTGAAGTTAATTTCCTTATGATTTGTGTCCGTAAAAATTTCATTTTAGTGTCAGGATGTTAAACAGGGCTGGGGCTTGTGAAAAATTAACACATTCTCACTCCGACCTCGTCACATATTGATGTTTTGGTCATGGACTTTTCACGTCCACATAATATGCAAGGTACCCTGGGTGCCTTGGTTTTTGATGTTCTGGGACACCATGTGAAGTTGTCTTCTTTCAAGATAAAACAAAGGAATTGAAGTGCTCAACTCACCGCCTGAAAAATCACAGGGTGCCAACCCAGAAATCACAAACTGAATAAATTCAAATGTCAGCACTCACAAATATCATATATATCAGTTTTTTAATAACGCGCAGCAGTATCGCAAACGGACACGTTTCAGCACTTTGCTTTCCTCACACTGAGGAACCGCTGTCTCTGGTGAAAGGTAGTTTTTGTTGGATCCATCCACCACCCCTCCTGCCCGTCCTACGTGGACTTTTGTCGCCTTAACTTATGTCCTTGTCCCACCGCGTGTCCCCCTGACACCTCCAGGCGCCGTTAAACTATGACAGCAACTGGCTGCATATCATGCCAATATTAAAGGATGCCTTTTTTCGTTGGTTTCTGATGAGAAACAGATTTGGACGACTTCGGAGTGTGACTATGCTCAAAAAATGGGTTCAGTATTTGCTTCGGCAATGTTGACTATGGGGCAAAGGAAACGGTCATAATTTGTACTCACATTCACTATTCCCATTGGAATGAATGCACTGCTGGCAATCTCCTAAAGGGGCGGGGCAATGGTGAAACACATGTGACACAGATACAGGAAATTAGTCTAAAGAGGGCTGTCTCAGTTTATCAAGGGTCTATGGCTTAGTTTGGCATGAAGACTGGAAGCAGACAGGGAAAACCTAGCCTGGCTTTGTACAAAATTTAAAAGGTGCCTGCTTACCCGGTCTCCAAAGTGTTACCATGCTAACTTGCTAATTAGCACCAAACACAAGATCCAGCTGAGGATGATGGGAAAGTCATTCATTTTGCAGTAAATGAAAATTTAGAGTATCTGACAAATTGAAATTTTGATGCTGGTGATGGTGCCAGATGAAAAGTCAGAGGATCAGCAGTTCTTACAATTCATCCTGGGAGGGTCGAGAATGAATGCACCAAACTTCATGGCAATCCATCCAATATATGTTGAGATATTTTAGTTTAGACCCAAGTGCTAGAGAAACTGAACAGATAACATGTTTTAGACAATATGTATGAGATAATAGCATATTCCCCAACATGTTGAACTATTGTAGTTGCATCAGGTTTTAATTCCATAAATTGCATAGATCATCAGTAGAAGTTTGGCCTTGAGTTGCTTTGTAGAATTCTGTTGTCCTGTGTGTTAAGGCCAGCACATGCTTTTTAAGTGATCATATATTATAGCATGATGCAAAATGAGGGTCCTTTCCTCACAATGACCCATTAGTGAAAGTCTCTGACTTGAAAAAGGATGCATGATTCATGAGCAAGCTGGAGAGCTGATCCTATTTTTAAGTCCATGCTAGACCAGTCATTTCCATAAATTTCCCTAGTTTGCATATGAGTGCAGACCGTTGTGAGCCTCAGCCAAAGGGGCCAGGGGTGGAAGTGGTCCACTTGTGGTGAAAGACTCTTTATGTGTAATGGCTTTTTTTTATCCATCCCTTCCATTCCAAACGTTGGCCCTGGTTTGCCCTTCCACCTTCACATTCTCTACCCGCCACATGCTGTTATACCTCTATCAAACATCACTCTCTGATTTAACCTCCCACCACCTTCAGTCTGTCCATCCTCATTCCCCTGCATTTCCTCTCACTGTCCACTGTCTCCTGCTATATCCTAATCATTCTCCCTCTTCTTCTAGCTCTCTCTTCCTCTTCCTCACTCAGCCCTTCCATCCATCTCTTGTTCCCCTCCATCCCATTTTTCTATCTAATCCATATTCATGTAATTTCTATATGGCAGCCTGGGGCTGCTGTTAGGGACTGTTACTTTGTGTTAAAGGTCTTGAAAGTCTGCCTGATTTACAGTAATAACTTGGGCTATATCCAGAAATACCATTATTGAAGCAGGCGAGCACAGACACAGACACACACAGCTATTTCCTACCTCCTATAGCTACCTTCTGTCCTCTATCTTGCTTGCAATTTTCGATGTACTTCTGCTGCTGTAACAATCAGGCATACAATTCAACAAAAATATGACTTTTAATGGAATCCCAAGGGAGTGTGTGTGGTCTCTCCGCTTGCGTGTGAGGATTTGTGTGTTTTTCTGTGTGTATCTGTTTCCTTTACTCTTGCATGTTTGACGCTGTGAGGTAAATGGGAAATGTAGATATTAGAGAGCCATTAATTCACGCAGCAACGGGGGAGAATTGATTGAATTTGCTCAGAGATACAAAAACATACACAGGTACCAAGAAAAATCAAAGCTCACTTGATGCACAAGGTGTCATTGCCTCAGTCGTATAGTACGCAAGTGGGACTTGATGCAAATTATTTGATTTGAACAGCACGGTTAGGTGTTGTCATCAGGGATGTGTTGGTTTCAGCTTCTATCACCAGTGGCAGTCTTGGTTTGATAATGCAGGTGAGGTCACACAGCTATCACACTGCAACATGACCACCAACAGTGACCAGTAATGTAACACAGTGCAGAATGCCTGGCTGAAATAGAGAGAATGTGACAAGGAGACAGACATAAATAAGTTGTTTATTTATGCACTTTAACCAATGAATGCTCTGACAATTTTCCAATCCATAACCTATTAATAAAGAATAACCATCAGTATTAAATTATCATTGAAAGGCAAAAAAATTTCATTATCATTGACATGTAGAGCTGGAGAGCCACAGCTTTAGACGTATGCATGCACAAGTTCCAGAGGCACAGTTTTAGACATATGCATAGACCATGTCGGTCAAAAACAGCTCGTTTGAATTTCCCGCTTTTACCTCTGTGATTTGTTTCATAATAGTGTGTATGACACACAGTGCCCATCTGCTGGCCACTGAGCCTCATCCCCAAACACACCTGTTCCGAGCAGAGGTGGAGGAGAGAGGCTGCAGAGTTTGAACAGTTGAGGAGATGTCATGTCTACCCTTAAGTCCTCTACATACTCCACAAGAACAAATAAATTTGTTCTCTCTCGCAGGGCTGCAAGAAAAAAATGATGTCATTTTATTCTTGCAGCCCTGGTTCGGGAGTTCTTGCAGCTCGTTCTTGACGCATCATCTGGGCATCTGTGTGATTGAAAAGCGTAAGCCTATGAGGACTTCCCAGGAGTTCTGCACTTGAGTTTCTCGTGAAGTATGAAATAAGAACTTTGTTCTTGTTCTTGCCACCTCGAGAAAAAAGAACTCTGTTCTTGCGGAGTATGTACAGGGCTTTACCCTTGTTTGGACTGCCAAAGGACGAAGGAACAAGTAAGAAGTGGTTGAAATTCACTTCTGATACAATTCCTCCACAATATACAACCTGGACATTTAATTGTGTTCCCTCTATTTTCCTGAGGACTGCTTCACAAACCAGCAACAGATTACTGCTGGATTTTCACTGCAGTTACTGCTGAAATACGCAGAAATAGGCAGTTCCCCTTGTTGGACAAATCTGGAGATTCAGGATCACAACCTGTAAGTTTGCTTTATGAGTTGTGAATTTGTTGTGTAAAAACAAAGTAGGAAGCTGCTACCGAGTGTTGAAGTGTGGAGTAGATGGCTGTAGGAGCTAACGTTAGGCTGTACACCCAGTGCTTAGCTGTAGGCCTCGGCTACCTGGCTAACCAAAGCTATTGGTTAAAATGCTCTTTAAATTAATATATTTTATAAAAAACAATTATTTAGAAATAAAATATAAAATATTAATAAAAGTAGTATAAAAAGTCTAAAATCTTAATGATACCCAGCCCTAATGTTGACTGTTTGGTGCAATATCAGTTGAAGATACTTAATTGTCCTTTGTCTTTTAGAGAACATCACAGCAGGGCCCTGGTGCCCAACACCTCTCCACTACAGCCAGATTCCAGGATGTAGGATGCCAAACGGACCCTCCACAAATCGTCTCAGTAGGCACACAGTCTGTGGCATCTCAAAAGATGGTAGTGATCAGCACACAAGACAGAGCTACTCTGAGGGAGCAGCCTGAGAAGCAAAGGTATGTAACACAGAAATGACATGTGTTTTTGTGTTTGAGATACAGTATCTGGAAATATTTTACGGTACTGGAATGATGTTTCCCAAAAGCTTCAGAATATATATTTCTGCATCACATTATCACATGCCTTTGACTTTGTTATGATGTTGACCTGTAAATGTTGTGGATATTCTGTGGGGTGTACAGATTCAAACAGTCAGGTTCCAGGCCTGGATGGTGTATCAAACATGTAGGATGAACTGGAACCTGGTCCATTACCACAACACCTAATAAGCAAAAAAGGCACAAGGCATGCCAAATATAGACTCAGGAGACGACATCACCGCATAGAACAAATACTGATCCAGGAAGCAACATGTGTTTTACTATGAAACTTTGATTTCATATAGATGATGTGGAGAAACTGAATGTATCAGTTATTTCTATTCATTTGTTTTGGTTTAATACAGAAATCTGTCATCTCAATCTGCTGTGGTAAAAAACTTTTATGGTTATAACATGGAGTGTGTTAGTAGTAGAATTTATATTAACTTTGGTATTATTACCCAATACAAGCAACATTAGTTTGATCATTGATAAGCCTGCTGAGATGAAAATAAGGAGTTATGCTTTACACCACGTCATATAACAGCTGAGTGCTGCTGTTAATGTTTCCACGTTATGTAATAACAGACTATATTGTTAGAAACCTTTTTTACTCTGCAGCAGACGTTTCCAACTTCATTCAGTCAGAGGACAGTCATACAGTTGTTACCATAACATCAGATAAGTTACAGTTATGTTACAGCTGAAATATAATATAAATAAATATAATAAATATAAATTTACCACTATGAAAAATCCCGCTGCAGTGTTTGTTTGGAAGCCCTTGAGATGGCTTCATCTGTTTATATATTCTTTATTTATCATTAAGTTTGCCATGTTTTTATTAAATGAAATATTCTGTTTGTTTTTTTTAGATTTGCTGCCATTAAACATTGTCTCTGTGCTGTTTCTAACACTAGCATGATGCAGTTTTTCCAGATAGAACATGAGGGGGTTGTCCACATGAGGTAACTTAACACCGGTGTCGTTGGCTATTTATCTCAGGTATGTTTTACTGTTGCTCCATTAAGTGTTGTAATATGTTATACAGAGAGATATGATATTCTTTTATGATTGGTTTCCTTTTTGAGTTTTTAAAGGCAATGTTAAAATATGAATGTTTTAAGGTGAAATACACACACACACACACACACACAAACACACACACACACACACACACACACACACACACAAAACGGGTAACAGTTATGTATATGAAACCTCTTTGGTTTCAATTCTGTTTGTTTTGTACGCTGTTATTCTGAGAGAAACAGGTAGCATTGGCCATTTTATTTGCACAAACTTAAAATCCACTATACAACCATTGTATCACTTGATTATTTTATTGTACAATTTGTTTCTTAAAATGTAACAGTTATTCACAAAGCTACAGAAGATTTCCATGAGATAGATGTTGGGATTCACAGGACCACAGATGACTTATCATTTGGTAAAATCATCACTGATTTCAAGGCTTCCTCTGCATGCTTTTTGTCTTCAAACAAAGACAGCTAGGTGACACCCATCTCCACAGGAGGTCTCACCTCACACCTCAGTGAGACTCAAGTCCCAAAACTTGATTGGACAAGACCTTTTACAGTGACATGTGACTCTGTGATGTCACAGGGATCTGCTCCTTCCACAGAACTTCCTCTTCTTGCTCCAGGAGCTTCAACAGCTCACAAAGCTCTTCCGGTTGGGCCTGGAACAGTCCAGAGGCCTAGACCCTGGCTCCATAGCCCAAACCACTAAAGGGAGGGCAACTGATCACAGACTCTGTTGCAAATACAAAGTTTGCAACCAGCTTTCAAGCAACAAAGACCTAAGTGAGTTGGCACCCAGCTTGTAACTCTGCAAGGACTCCGAGCAACCAGCTTCCTCGGATCAGAAACTTTGGAACAAAGGACCCAACAAAGACTGCAGCTGAAACCACACCTTCCCAGCCTTCTTCTGCCGGCTCACAGCAGCACACCACCAAGTGACTCTTTCTTCCATCCATTCAAGGATCGGTAATGTAACAACTGGGCATAGCTTATCACAGCTTTACAGGCTAAGCAAGACTGTTTAACTTGTTGTATGTGATTTAATGCTGTTTACTGAGTTATTGTTGTGATTGTTGGCAGTTAGGTCATTGATTAGTTGGCTTCGCCAAAGCTAAGTGTTTAGTTTGCTAATACTGTTCACAAACAGATTCTTGCACACAACTAAACAATCTCTGCACTAATCCAGACCGTTTGCAACACATGTCACATTGACATAGACTCATTAACAAAGGCTTTCAACAGAGCTACACCCAAACAGGCATTTCAAAGTTCCCACTCCTTTTTCTTTGTCTTTGTCCTGACCACACGGTCAGACAACCACCTCCCCCTGAAGCCAGTCTTGATTCGGCCATTTTGGTAGTTCTCTGTTGTCAGCCATTTTGTTTTGTAGGCCAAACGCCCCTTTGATCACCACACCCGCCTTTGTCTCTCTCTTTTCTCTCTCGCACACACACATACAACACACATATACACACCAAGCTTGTATATAGTTAGTTAGAAATTGTGTGTTTTGGTTTGCTTTGCTAATTTGTGAATAAATATAATATATGTTGATTCCCAAAATAGAGCATAAGGGGGTTGTCCACACAAGGTCACTTGACACCATCTTCCTTTACTATTTATCTCAGACGTACAAAGGGTATTCTATGAGGTGAATTAACCTGGCTGTTACCCCTATCTACCAGCTTCAAGTATTTTTTAAAGAGCAGAAGACATCACACACAGGTCACACTTGCACTAGCTAGCATCTTTATATCAACTCCCTGATCATAACAGAATGTTTTAACTTTAACCATTGCTCATTTTAGAAGAACCACCACAAGAAAGTATGTTCTTTGTTAAGATTATCAAAGGTAGAAGTAAGAATGGATTCAATTAAATTCCAGCAAATTGTGGAAGCTAAAGATGAAGAGAGGATGACTTCTACAACAGGACAATGATCCTAAACACACCTCAAAATCCACAATGGACTACTTCAAGAGGAATAAGCTGAAGGTTTTGCCATGGCCCTCATAGTCCCCCGACCTAAACGTCATTAAAAATCTGTGGATAGAGCTCAAAGAGCAGTGCATGCAAGATGGCCCAAGAATCTTGCAGGGCTAGAAGCCTTTTGCAATGAAGAATGAATGAAAATCCCCCAAACAAAAACTGAAAGACTCTTAGCTGGTTACCAAAATGTTTAAAAGCTGTGATACTTGCCGAAGGGGGCGCTACCAAGTACTGACTATGCAGGATACCCAAACCTTTGCTACGGACCCTTTTACTTTTTTGTTATTTTGAAACTGTACAAGATTGGAATGAAAAATAAATCTTGCTTAAAATATTGAAGAAATGTGTCTTTAACGTTTGACGTTGACGTTTTTTTTTTTTGTTTTTTTTTTTAGTATCTATTCATGCTTTTATGTTTTTATTGTGAATGATTTTATTTGTTTATAGCTTGTTTTTAACTGCATGTTTTTATTATTTTTATTGTTGCAGTTTTTTATAGTTGTTTTACTGTTGGATTTTATTGATACATGCTGGAGTTTGAATCACTTTTACTTGACTTATTTACTGGATTAAGATGTGCTGCACCTGTGCAGCCGCACTTGAGTGATTGACAGTTGCCACGACCACTGAGAGCACCAATCAGTGGATGGGGGGAGGGCCAAAACCCCGGAAAAACATTGAAGAAGAGAGAGGTGAGCGAGAGGCCTGGAGAGGACGGAGAGCGGCAGACTCGGTAAGGACGCAGAGAGTGGCAGACGGGGCGAGGACAGAGAGGCAGGTAGCAGGACGGGATTCCTGACGTGAAGGCTTCAGCGGGATGAGGAGGAACCAGAGGCCGACGTCGAGTGCTGACGCGATGGCCAGGGTCGAGAGCCGGAGCAGGAGTGGCCACCTGAGAGCCTATGGTAGTGTCCGCCAATGCTGCTCCACTCCAGCCAGGAAATACGTGAGAACACTAGTCCGTGGCGGCACTAGCCCAACCTACCAGGACCCTTAAAGCCAGCAGTGTTTGCACCTGTCACATAGAAACTTTTACTCGTCAAGTTTCTCCTCTCCTCCCTCGGCCCTTTTTAGCAATTATATCTTAGTTTATTGTATTTTAGTGTTTTAATTAGTGAAATTCTTTTAGGCTTTTTACGTTTGCCCTTTTTAGTAATTTTATCTTAATTTACTGTATTTTAGTGTTTTAATCAGTTGAATTTGTTTTTAGGCTTTTACCCCATGCCGCTGTGCTTGGGCACTTTTTACATTAATGCTAGAGAGGATGGTCCGAAGGGACCCTGGCATGAAAATCCCTGAGGAAAAAAATGGCAAAATCCACGGTTCTACATCCAGGAGTGTGCGGACACTGGAGGAAAGCCGACAGACCCTGCCGTCCTTCTGTCCTCTCTCTGGTTCTTCTGCCAACAGTGGTTAAAGCTGCTATATTCTGTAATGATCTGTGATCAAGGAGTTGATAAGCAGTCAGGATTAGCTTCATAGGAAGTGAACTAGTGCTCTAGCCAGTGATACTGTTCTCTATTTCCACTTTAAACAAGCAAATGCCATTGCAAAGCTAATGTTATTTTTTACAGCAATCTTAAAAATATATTTAGCAATCTCCATCTGTACAACAGAAAACTGTGGCTCTGGAACTTGTGCATATGTACATCAAAAACTGTGGCTCTCCAGCTCTGCAGGTCAGTGCTTCTCAAAAATATTCCCTCAAAGACAAATGTGTTTTGTATCTGCTTTTGATTCAGCCCCCTACTCCATGGCACCATCAGTAATGTACTGTCTCTGATAAATAATGAACATCAGCACCAACCAGCAACACAGAAAAGTGAACTGAATAGAAAAGACCATGGTCTAACAACTTTATATATTCATTTAGCAACTTTCAAAATACAGTAACAAAGTCATTTGTAATAAAACTAAACAAATATAACACACAAGGGAAAAAATCTAAGCACAAAAAATAAGGAAATTTGTGTTTGGTAGATTATTTCTTTGTTGTAACAATGCTTCTTGGCAATAAATCTTAAACCCTTGGAAAGCCTGTTTATTTCCCTTTAAAAAGGTGCCACATTTGACATGCATTTGTGGGATGAGCAGCAGAGCTGAGTATGTGGGTTGGGTCCATGAAAAATTTGTCAAATCTTTTCTGCCAATGCCAAATAGCTTTTTCTTGCTGTTGCTATTGACTCTTGTTTTGGGCTTCTGGTACCCCCAGGTGCACCTGATTGTCAGCACCTGTGAGCATGGGCCCTGCCACAGTGGTCAGCTGGTGTCTGCTCCAAGAATCAGCATAGGGCCCATGCGATAGAGCAACTTCAAGCTGGTGTTCAGTAAAACCAAGTTGCAGCATTATTTGGAGTGAGCCCTATTACCATCTGCAAATTGAAGGCCAAGCTCCATATAACGGGGGATGTCAGAGACACGCCGCGAAGTGGGTGTCCCAAAAAGACAGCACCCCAAAAATACCGTTTCCTCATCATGTCAGCACTTAGGAACCGTAGACAGTCTTCTCTAGATTTGCAGTCAAGGTTTGCAGGACAATACGGCCGACGGCTCTCTGCCCAGACAATCTGGAACAGACTGCATGCAGCCAATCTCGGGTCTCATAGGGCTGCCAGGAGGCTTGCCATTACTGCCCTTCACTGTCAGGCCTGTTTGCACTGGTGTCAGCACAGCGTGCACCTGAGCATGTGGAGGAACATTATGTTCAACGATGAGTCCAGATTCTGCCTACGGCAGTTTGATCGTGGGGTCAGAGTGTGGAGAAGACGCTGAGAACGCTTTGCTGATTGCTTCACCTGTAGAGTAACATCTTTTGGTGGAGACAGTGTGATGGTGTGGGGCGGCATCACCCTGACTGGAAAAACAAGGCTTGTCATCATTGGAGGCAATCTCAATGCAGACATATCAAGATGAAATTCTGCAACCAGTGGCAATCCCATATCTCCACAGTCTGGGACCGAACTCTATCCTCCAAGATCACAACGCTTGCCCCCAGAGCGGGGTTTATCAGAGACTACATCCAGAATTTGGGAGTGGAGAGGATGGAATGGCCTGCCAGCAGTCCTGACCTCAACCCCATTGAACACTTGTGGTATCAGCTTGGGTGTGCTGTTCATGCCAGAGTGACCAACACAACCACATTGGCTGACTTGCGACAAATGCTGGTTGAAGAATGGGATGCCATCCTGCAGCAGTGTGTGACCAGGCTGGTGACCAGCATGAGGAGGAGGTGCCAGGCCCAGCAGAAAAGAGGTTTGAGCTGCTCGGCAGCTCCAGAGTATGAGAAAGACTGTCTGAAGGGAGCAGACCTTCTACAGATGCCTGTGACATCACAGAGTCACATGTCACTGTAAAAGTCCTGTCCAATTAAATTTTGAGACTTGTGTCTCACTGAGGCATGAGGTGGGACATCCTGGAGATGGGTGTCAAATAGCTCTCTTTGTTTTAAGAACAAAGAGCATGCAGAGAAGAAAAGACTAAACATGTCCAGTTTAGATTTTAACAAATGACAAATCACCTGTGGTCCTGTGAATCCCAACACTACTGAGGCCCGTGTATGTTAAATTAATAAATTTTTAAATTGCCAATATGTCTTGTTTCTTCAGACTTCAATCATCCAATTCGCCAAACACCACCAAACAAGAGTCTAACCAGTGGCTGTTGTTGGCCAGAAAAGCTGCTCCATACTCCAGCAAATACCTGAGGACCTGATGAAGCTCTCTGCTGACAGGGACAGAGAGTTTATTCAAATTTACTAGCAAAGAAAGGCAACAAACAAAAAAGGCAATGTGGAAGAACACACTGGACTTTCAAAATGACTGTCTCAGAAAATCCTAAAGGGCTGCTCTCATCTCCAGTACAAGA
Organism: Epinephelus awoara; assembly: GCA_035609425.1. Lineage (NCBI taxonomy): Eukaryota > Metazoa > Chordata > Actinopteri > Perciformes > Serranidae > Epinephelus > Epinephelus awoara. The sequence continues at coordinate 5,604,546 of CM069295.1, read as the reverse complement.
CTACAATCATCAGTACTGATAAAGACCAAATGTGACTCACAGCAGTTTTGCAAACCACAGCCAGGGGCAACAGGTTACCATCAACTTCTTTCATGGACATCTGGAAGGTGGGAGATGACCCTAGTGTTAACTGGCTTTTTTCTCAAAAGAAAACAAGCGCAACCTTTGAATATAGCCCCTCCTGCGCTCTGAGCCTCCGCACTTTTCAAGTATTTCAAGCTTTTTTTCTTCACTTTTGCCTGCTTGCTGTTAGTATCATAGCACTCTGTGCTGCCTGATATACTTCCTTGTCAAATCTTGCAACCTCCTGCACTGTAAAAAAACAAACAAAAAAAAGTGTGATAGCATATAAGTGCATTAGAAGAGATTGATAATGTTTGTTGTGATCATTTCTTAGATGTTTTCCTTCACTTCTGTACTGCCATCCTACTGCTGCTTCAGCACTAACAGTATCAGTTGTTCACTTTGTTTTGGGTACATAACATGAACAGCAACTACATAAATGACTATGGATTTTTATATTGGTCCTTTGATCATTATACTTTTAATGGGCCCTAGCAGAGATTGACCTGCCCCCTAATGAAAATGTAACATAGTATCACAACAGAATGACATGCATTTTATGAGAGTTCATGTGAAAAGTCTCTTTTTAACAAAAGGACACATTTGAGCTTACAATGCTTTAGGACATCACTACAACATAGCACCAGTCACACACAACAAGGAAGCCACCATGACAAGATTACACAAATTACTGACAAATTTAACTATGATGTTAATTAGGGGTGTAATGGTTCACAAAATTCTTGGTTGGGTTTGATATGATACAGTGGTGCCACAGTTTGGTACATTTTCAATACAGCAAAAAAGCCTGACAGCCTACCTGACAGCTCTGCTTGTGTGCTTGAATTCCCGCCCTACTCTGCTTCTGATTGGTTTATGATGAAATTTTACTCTCCCTAAGCCAGTCATCATCACTTATGCGGTTGTCTCTCCCTCCCTTCCCCCTCACCTGCCCTCACCAAAGAAAAGAAACTTCAGAGCTCTGCTGAGAAGGAGCTTGCTTGCTAACATCGTTATACGGGGGGGGGGGGGGGGGGGGGGGGGGTGACACACAGGTTACTTGTTGTACACCTTAACTAGCTACCATACAATCTTATTGTCATCTGATCAAAATATCAAAATAGAGTCTTAACACTGGATAACACAAACATACATATTACCCAGAAATCATCATCGAATATATGGCAAAAAAAGGAAATAAGGAAAGGAAATAAGGGATTATTCATTTAATTGTATAGTTTAATAATAGTTTATATAGATTTAGCATATATTTTGTAACATATTTTGTTACAGATTGCTTCTGGCTATTTACAACAACAAAAAAATAAATAAAAGGAGATGGGTTTGCCTTTTCAAAGGCAAGTATTACAAATGGCAAATAAAGGGGGTTTTTGACCACAGACATATCTCCAAGGTAATAATCTAAATTAAATATACTTGGAGGCCCCACTCTCTTTATGGGCCCCCTCAACCCATGGGCCCCAGTGCAATCTCCCTGTCTGCACTGTCTCACACCTAAAACAGAGACAAATTCAAATATTGCTGCTTTCATTGATTTATCATGAGACTGGTCCCATGTTTAAGACAAATGTTTTTTCCAGATCAAACAAAGGGGAAATTAAAGAGAATGTCACATTGGAGGCTAACTTCAGCTCTTGTTTTTAGCCCTTAACTTGTACTTAATAATTTCTTATACAGCATAATACATGAGCATGATACAGGATTGATGTTCTTTCACATATAAATGATGTTTCAATGCAAACAAGTCATTTTCACACTTTTCCCACCCAGCACTTCTTGCTGCTGCTCAAGACTGTGACTGACAATGAATTACTTCTGCTCGGATGGCTTTAAACAGTAAATGTTTTATGCCATTCTCCACCACACTCAACCCCCCTGAGCAGCCACCACACTATGTGCAATTTTAATGACTGTTGCTTAATTAAAATTTTGTTGAATATACATAAACGCAGTGCACTGACCTTTTTGTGAATCTCTGCTATTCACCTTGAGATTTGGCTTTAATTGTGAAATTAATTGGAGAGGTCAAAACAGGACAAGCAGCCAGAGATTCGATCAGACTCTCAACTCTGAATACTAGTGTGTATTCATGGACTCACACACATGTGGGCGTTACACACACACAAACACACTAGGGACACACATGAAGGGAGAATCAAATATGAAGAAAAACAAAGGTTACTCTTTTACACTGGAACAAAAGCAAACAAAAACAGGCCAAATGAGATGAGGATGGCGCTGTCATCTGCTCCCAAACAGTTAAGACTCAATTAAAAGTTTCTTGGTTCTGCTAATGACAAATTACGTCAGTGATGGAGGGAGTGATTGAGAGACAGTGAGGAAGCTGCAGAGTCCTTGATTGCTTTTGGAATGAAGGGAGCTATCAGGGCCAGTTTGGGAAGATGGCTCCCTCCTGTCCACATTTGACAGATATTGTAAGTCTGTGCACATTGCCACTCTCTTTGCCTAACACGCATACACGTTTACCCCAGAAATCATGCATCGACTTGTCAGTGTAAAATACGCCTGTACTGCTAACAAGAGGAGGGGGTGGGCAAGGGTAAGCATGAAGGAATGAAAAAAAAACAAGGGATAAAGAGAGACAGATAGAAAAACAGCAGTAATGAGCCCCCATGTCCTTTTTTTGTTTTATTTTTTGTTTGTTTTTTTGCTTTCCTTGTCTCCCTTGATTCCTTGCCTCTGATGAAAAGGGGGAAGGCAGACAACGGTAGCTATCAGGAAAACACAATGGGAAATTGTAATTGTGGTGTCATAAAACTCCTGTTGGCTGAGTTAATGTTTGAGTGGCAGCAGAGAAAGGTAAAACTTCAATCTATGACTGCTTAAAGGAAAACGACACTTTACTATTGACTGGCTTTGCAAAAGAGAGAAGGAAATGACTGTTGGCAATAACAGCACAAAGAAAGAGGAAAGAATAACATAATTTATCAACTACTGTAACTATTGGAGAAGGTGATAGGGATCGCTTCTCAGCCATCTTTTGATTATTTGCTACATTGCTGCATCACTATCTGGTAACCTCAACCCTAAATCTAAGCAAGACTCTTCTGCCTTTTCTATACGTATCGAGTTATTTTTGTAAGTGGATATTTTTCTCCTCTGTTTAAAAAGAAAAAAAAAAAAAATCCGTCCACACAACCTCATTTTGCAATTATCTCTGTATACACTGGAAACCTAAAACAACTCCAAACACCACGTGTACAGTGTTCACACAGACATCTTTGCTGCTGCAGAGCCATCTGCTGTTGTAACTACTGTCTTTCCATAACTGAAAGCCGGTACTCCACAAATTTATGGAGCTGCACAAGCTACTGCATTACCAACAACATGGTCCTGCAAATACTTCACAATAAAAAGCCTTGTGTTAACAAATGAAGGGATTCTGCTGACAGAAATGTTGTCAGGGGACTTCTATTTTGAAATAAAAACAGGAGAAATTAATACTTATATTCATTGCATGTTTGTGATGGATATATTTTGAAACTGTAGTGAAAGGTGGTACAATGTCAATATGAGTATCAAAACAACAAGTTCACTGCTTTTTCAGAAAAAAACAGGCGAGCCATGAGACTCCTTTCCTCTAGATGTTCTGCAGCTGAGCAGCAGCCAAGCCGCACCTGAGCAGCGTTGCTCAGGTGGGCAGTGTGACCCAGGGCAGGGGGTTGGTTGTCTATCTGTGAAGTGTAAAGGCTAACGTTACCTTTTTCAAAACACCCACTGGAGATCTCATCACCGCGGATTCCCATTCAATTTAAGGACGAAGAAGCTCACTTAAACATACCAGTGATGTTCTGGACATGCAAAAGTTTTCCTTTCCCTCCTTATCAACAACAATCCCACTTTGGAAAGCGTCCCACCATCTGATGGCTCGACCTGTCTTGATCCAAAACAGCTGTTTCTGGTGGACTTTAAAACCTGTACACTGAGGTGGAGCAAAAACACTGGGTGCAGCAGACACCTCCATTTGCACTTGCAGTTCTACCTTAAAGCCACAGGCTGTGTTCGAAACCGCATACTACATACTACATACTGCCATACTGCATACTGCCATACTGCATACTGCATACTACATACTTAATCAACAGACAGTATGCAGACCGTTTACACTATAGCATACTAAATGATAACCCACAATGCATTTCACTCCTGTCCGAGCCGAAATCAGCCGGCCTGAAGCTGATTTCACTTAAGCTCTAAACTCTGTAAATATATAACTTTAGCAACATTTGAAACATTTTTAGGCGAGAAAGTAGCCGTTTAGATCCACAACGTGTTGAAAATCTGACCAAATACCAGCTATTTACAAATTTGTTCGGACGATATCGGAGATTTCGGCGCAACTCAAGCTAGCCGTAGTGAGCAACGCATTTCCGGTTATTTTCACAAAATAAAACACCCAATGCCCTTCTTTATACAGAAAACCATAACGATAAAATTTGTGCTTTTATTTTGAAAACGGGAGGCAAACCTACCCTTGATGTAGCTAGCTTGAAACCACCGTTTTGACTGATCTCGTCCCGTTAACGGAATTTGACCGTTCAGAATGCCTCACTGGAGAGTCTTGTCCGCTCTGAGATGATCGGCCCGCCGTCTTCGGTACAGAATGATGGCGTGTCCATTTTTCGGCCAACTTCTTTCTCTTTTGTCTTGTTCGCGGCAAGAAAGTGATCGATGACGTCATGTTACATTGCATCTTGGGTAATTTGAGTGTGAGTAGTAGGGTCATGATGTATACTCAACATTTCTGGCGAATCTAGTATGCATCCGGGAACTTCTCGCATACTCAAAATCGCATACTGTGCAGTGTAAACACACTACATACTCAGAGTTAGTATGAGTAGTAGGTAAGTATGCGGTTTCGAACAGACCCATAGTGTGTAGGAATTTTCCCATCTAACGTTGAAATCACACATTGCATTCAAACAGATGGCGCACTCTAGCGCCTCACTGTTTCAAACACGTATTGCGGTAGCCGCTGTGTACCAAAAAGCTATGATAACACTGATGAAACCATGTCATCCGATACTACATGGAGTATTCATTCAGGCTGCAACACAGACACACGCGACGCGAGTTGACAAACCCCCTCCTCACCATGCTGGCTATGTTTACAACGTAGGACTGTTGGGGCGGGTGTAAATTGAAACAGCTGTTAGTGGCCAGCAGCACTACTGCCGCATAACAAAGTCCCACTCTTTGAGCATAATGCAGGATCATGTATTATGCAGCATCATGGGAGACGGAATCCTCGTCGCCAAGAAAGTGCAAAAGGGAATCAAAAAGGCAGCATGACCGGCGAATTAAAAAAACAAGGGTCAGCATTGGGGTTGCCTTTCCCAGGTGGAGAGAGCTGCTGAAGGAGAAAGGTAATACAATCACAGGCCAGCGCTAACAGCGGCTATCGGCTAATCGCGGCTAACGGCTAACACCGGCTAACGGCGGCGCAGTGATGCGAGGAGAGGGATGAGGCTGTTAGCGACTGGCCGCTAACACGAGCTAACAGCCAACAGCAGCGCCGGCCTGTGATTGTATTACCATCCTCGCTCAGCAGCTCTCTACCTGGGAAAGGCTACCCCGATGTGGGCCTTCGTTTTTTGTAATTCGCCGGTCACGCTGCCTTTTCTATTCCCTTTTGCGCTTTCTTGGCGACAAGGATTCCGTCTTCCATGATGCTGCATATGCATGATCCTGCATTATGCTCAAAGAGTGGGACTTAGTTTCAAAGGTGCCAGGGTAGTAACGAAGCTCCTCTTGCTCCTCTCCTTCGGCTCCTCAGTCACGCAGTGCTGGCCTGGCTCTCAACGAAAACGCCGAAGGCGGTGCTGTATGTCCCTTGCTGGTGGATGTATTCTCAAGATGGCGAACCGTAACGGAACCCCCCAGACGACTTACCCGCACAATGTACAAACAAATCCTAAATTTTCCTTTTACAAGAATAAGTCAGATTCTTGGTGGAGGTAATAGTACACCAGTGATGACATATTTATGAATGCAGATATCAATAAACAACTGAAAATGTTACACAATGTCCCTTTAAACCTGAGAGGCAGTAATGCGCTAAAGTACTAACTAAACTTCAAAAAAGAAAAACGTTGTGATTAACAGGAGCATCTGGTGAGGCAACGCATGTCTCTGGAACACTGTTCCCTCTAAGCTGTTTTACTGCGCAATTGCGCACTGCTCCCCACCTCTTTGCGCAGATGACAAAAAAGTTGCGCACTCAAATATCCCCAACCAATTTTTACTGTTTTTCTTTCTTCTTTCTTTCAACATAAACATATTCTGGTATTTTTCTGCACTACCTGGCCAGGTCAGCAATATGTTTTTGCCAGTAAAAATTCCATCCAGTACAGCACTGTCTGCAGTAGTAGCTCTGCTACAATTTAAGTTTACATTTAGTTTTTGATCTAGCATTTTATATTTGTTGCAGTTTAGAGGCCTAAAGTAGTTGACATTTACTATTAAAGAGTGTTACTTATTTTGTATTCCAAAGATTTGTTTGCTTTTTGTGTTGCCATTACTCTTAAATGTTTGTGTATTGTCTCCAAGTGACTTTTATGGAGCACAGTTTTCTCTTAATTGTTCACGTTATGGCAATAAATGCAAAATCTATTTTGCCAAAACAATGTTTTGTTATTGTTAATTGTAACTGACCTAGATAGGCAGTAGTTCATGTTGTTAAAATAATCATATTATTAATCTTTATAGTAATATTCACTTGTAATGATATTTGGGGTTGGAGAGGTGATGCCATGGCACCGCTATGTGGACGTAGTGTGTATGCGTCAGATGTCGCCCACAGTCGCTCAAGTAGGTGATCAGAGGAGTTGAACGTCTGCTCAGGAGTTTTAAAAATTAGAGGGAACATTGCTCTGGAGCATCTCATCTCGGAGTTTACAGCATTACCTCTCGTTCATGAATGATGTGAGTAGCCTACATTTTTTGTTAACTACACTTACTGTGCCTGTAGTTAAAAACTGTAATGCAATGAGCTAAAAAGTTCCCCAGTATTATTTTTTTTCTTTTATTGTTATTGGCAAAGTCTGTAATCATCTCATCTCATTAGCAAACACTGTTGGGACTGTCAACAATGCTAAAGCCAACAGTTAGCTATGTTAAGGTGACCAGATTTCTGAGATGAAAATCTGGGGACATTTTCAGTGCGGTGGTGAAAAATCATTAAATATTATCATTATGAAATAAAAAACGGAGACAAATACTTTTTCATGTATTTTGACCAGCTTTTATTACACAAAAGGTTGCAATCAAACAAATGATTGACATCACCATCCATTCATCCACTGAGGAAGACATAAATATCTTTATCTTGTTAGACTGAGGATGGATGTTTTTGGTCAAAGGTGTCTACTCATACCTGAATACTAAACTGATATTTATGACACAAAAGGTGGCAATCAGAAAAATGGGTGACATCACCATGATCCCCTCATTCATCCGCCTCCGTAGCCTCCGCCTCAGGAGCTTGGGTAGAAAAAGAGCAGAGGAGAACATGAGAAAAACTGCAAGAACAGAGCCAATAGTAAGTGAATAGTTTCTTAAAGAAACAACATCAGTTTTGGTAATATACTTATATAATTTAGTCATTGTGCCCTTTTTTATCTGCTCTATGTAATTGCCTCTGTTTGAAATGTCCTACATCAGAGGTTCCTAAACCTTTCAGACCATGTATCACTTTGTATCAAACCAAATTTCCAAAGTGCAACTTTCTACTGCAGATGTGATTTTTTCATTACAATAAAAATAGCTGTATCACCCATGCAACAGCATCAGCAAGGCTAAACAACATCAACAAAATGCTACTTTATTAAAATAAAAAAAAATAGCCTACATTTATAAAGTGCACTCACAAAAGTCACTCATCAGGGGGACAGACTACATTCAGCCAGTTTCTCCTTCTATTTCCTCCCCTGCATGTTACGCACTGCATGTTACAATCATAACAATGTTTCGCAGTACAGATTTACATAGCTTACGGTGACCAGACGTCCCCGGATTTGGGTGAGCTGTCCCTGGTAAAAAGCTGTCCCTGAAAATGTCCCTGATTTTGACACTGAATGGGGGGAAAACACCAGTTATTACAGTAGTCAGTAAACGCATCGCCTGAGAAGACGTTATCAGGAAGCATGACCAGACGCAGCAGCATCAACAACAATCTAGAGGCAGCAAAAAGGAGAGAAAAGGAGACCGGTGGCCGTGTTAAATGGTATGTTGTGTATGAACTTATTTATTTTGTGCAAGCAGTAGACTTGACTGTGTGTGTGTCTGTGTGTGTGTGTGTGTGTGTGTGTGTGTGTGTGTGTGTGTGTGTGTGTGTGTGTGTGTGAGAAGTGAGGTAAAGTAAGTATGTTGAGTAACATCAATTACATTTTGTTTTTATTCGTGTATGCATAATTATCTATTGTACAATACATAGAGTGACGTGCATTATGGGACTATTACAGTATGAAAAGGATGAGAGCCAGCTTGTCATTAAAGATGCACAGCAGGACCCTTCAGCTTCAGCTGTAGAAATACGTATGTAAAATCCTGATAGTTCCAGATTTTTGTCATGTTTGAACTTATTATTTAATTTATGAACTCATTTGCCCTAATACCAATGATATTGTGGTAATTTAGAAACTTGTCTATTATATGTGTGCAACAGTCTTAAATTCATTTTGGTTGTCTGGATTAGTTAGATCACTTAGTTAACTAAGTAAATGTAAATGTAAATGTACTTTATTTATATAGCCCTTTACAACAACCCACAGGTGAACCAAAGTGCTTTACAGAATATAACATACAATTAAAACACAGAATAAAAGAATAAAAAAGAAATAAAAGAATAAAAAGAATAAAAGTATTGCCACACTACTGGGTATTTAAGGCCATCCTGAATAAATAGGTTTTAAGTTTTGATTTAAAGAGGCCCAGGTCAGAGATGGCGCGCATGTCGCAGGGGAGCTTATTCCAGAGCCTAGGTGCAGCAACTGAAAAGGCTCGGTCACCCCAGTGTTTATACTTAGACCTGGGCACTTCCAACAAAAGTTGGTTGGATGACCTCATAGCCCTGCCATGCTCACGAACAGTTAAAATCTCAGATAAATAGGATGGGGCAAGGCCGTTGAGAGCTTTAAAAACAAATATTAAAAGTTTAAAATCAACCCTAAAACGAACAGGAAGCCAATGGAGAGAACAGAGGACTGGGGTAATGTGCTCTCGTCTACTAGGGCTAGTTAACAGACGGGCAGCTGCATTTTGAACAAGTTGAAGGCGGTTAAGAGAAGACTGGGAGATGCCAACATACACTGCATTACAGTAATCTAGTCTGGAGCTAATGAAAGCATGGATAGCTCTCTCCAGATCGTGACGGCTCAAGAATGATTTGTCTTTGGCCAGGAGACGCAACTGATAAAAGCTTGTCTTTACGACATTGTCACTAACTGACTAAGTGGTATGTTACTTAGGAAATCATAGCTTATGTATTATTATAGAGTCTCATGTGGATGGTGAAGATGAAAGACCCTCAACATCAGATACACATCAGGGCAAGGCTGGATTGGCCAATGCCCGTTGGGCTGTTGGCATATTTTGGGCCGGCACAATCGTAATTTACTTAATGTAATTATGTAGATATTTTTTAACGGCTGCGCTGGCCTTTAAAGCACGGAAAACTGCCCATTGGTTATTTTTCTACACTGACGTTGGGCTGGCCCAATAAAATCTCTCAACCCTTCCTCCTCAGCCCGCCCCCTTCCCATCCATTTTCTGAGTTCTCCTGAGTTCAAGTGGCTGGCTGCTGGCCAGCTGCTTGTGCATAGTGGTGGAGTGCGTAGCCTACTAACATACACTGACTGATGGATTAACCACCAAAGTGCAAGGGAGGTGCGGAGAAGCTACGGGAGAAACGGCACAAGAATCTCCAGATGGCATCTCCAGGCAGATGCAGCCAAATGCGCGAAAATATCTGACATGTATGCTGTAAGATCTGGTGCAGCAGGGCCGTCTGCATCGAGTGCAGTACAAACCGTCACACCAAACATAAAAGTGGACCTGCAAGAGAGTAGTTCAGGAGAATAGGTGGCTGCTGGTGGAGATGATTCAGAGGAGGAGGAGGAGGGGGGACAGAAAGGTACAGCCCAGGGACAGATTGAGGAGAACAGAGTAGCCACTGCCAGCCCGGTAAGGAGTAATATCAGCAGAGTGAACGAGAGACTCTTTGATGTAGGGAGGGAGATTGTAGATTGTTTGTGTGCGTCCGTCTGTTTCCATCTGTCATGCTGCACGCTTTTCATGCATTTGAGCGTTTGCCTTGTTGTACTTGAACACATTTTATAATGTTATAATAATGCTTATGTTTATTTCGGTCATTCAACAAAAAGTACAATGCAACACAACATAGTATCTCTTAGAATTTTAACCGAAAAAGGCATAGGCTGAAGCTATAAGCTTTTGACGCCTACCCTTCTCACCTAGTTACAGCTAGCAGAAAAAATATATTTTGTGAAGATTCGTAATTTACACAGAAAATATATCTTCTGTGATGATTCATAATTTACACAGGAAAAAAATATCTTTTGTGAAGATTCATAATTTATACAGAAAAAAAATATATTTTGTGAAGATTCATAATTTACACAGAAAATATATCTTCTGTGATGATTCATAGTTTACACAGGAAAAAAATATCTTTTGTGAAGATTCATAATTTATACAGAAAAAAATATATTTTGTGAGGATTCATAATTTACACCATTTCCTATTCCAGGTGAAATGCAAAGGCAACAATACCAACCGATTACACATCACCAGTCAACAATTTTCCGCAGCAACAAACAAACAACACTTAAAATACCTAATTCCCCAAAATCAAACATTTTGCTTGTATGTTTCAATCATCTTTCCTCTGAGGAGACTTTTAAATATTTGAAATGTCTCACATAATTTCAATTCATCCTCAATATTGTTCCATAAATTCACCCCCTTTATAGAGATGGACATACATTTAATATATATGTCCTATCTTTTTTTTTTTTTTTTTTAACATATATATTCCTCTAAATTCACACTTCCAATATTTTTTTTCAAACATATTTACAATTTTACTTGGCAACAAGTTGTTATGAACTTTATACATTATCTGCGCAATCTTGTAATCTACTAAATCCTGGAATTTAAGTGCTCTTAATTTTACAAATATACCATCAGTATGCCCTCTGTACTGTGATCTTGTGATGATTTGTATGGCTCTTTTCTGTAAAATAAAGACTGATTTAGTGTGTGTCTTGTATGCATTTCCCCAAATCTCCAAGCAGTAGGTGATGTGTGGAACAATTAATGAGCAGTGCATGATATACAGAGCCTGCCTGTTTAACAGGTCCTTGGTCTTATATAGTATTGCTATCAACCGTGATATTTTTGATTTTACATGATTAATATGCATTTTCCAGCTCAATTTACTGTCCAGTATGACAACCAAAAATTTTGTTTCATTCACTCTTGTTAGATCTGTTGCTTGAGTTGTGTGTGTGGGAGTGGTAAGCAGAGTGGTTACAGGTGCGCCGGAGACAGAGCAGAGCACCACCAGCTGCATCTCATCCTGCAATCAACTCAGCCTACTTGTACTCAGCCCTGCCACATCCACGCTGCCAGATCGTAGCCACTGTTCAGTCAGTATACAGCTCGACTCTAGCCTCTAGTTTGAATACCTGAGTAAAACTTTGTCAGTAATCCTGTTTTCCTGTGTTTCCAGTAACCAACCTGCCTGCTCTGCTCTCCGGCCCCGCTCTGCTCCACCTGCCCTCACCTGAGACGCGCCAGCCTTCTGCGAACTCAACCTGCCTCCACCTCGGATGCTCCAGCGTGCTCCCCACTCAACCTGCACCCTCCTCGGACGCTCTGGGCCCATACCCCTTCACCCTTCCCATCCTCCCCTCCGGACTCAGCCCCTCACCCCTGATTCCTTCCTGAAGCTGAAATAAACCTTTTTGGACTCAGACTGCTGCTTTGCCATCTGTCCGCACTTGGGTCCTTGCTGCCACCCCGCAACAACTCTTTGTATTTCCACATCATCGATTGTTATTTTAACTTCATTAATCTTGCAGTTTCCAAAGATCATAAACTCTGTTTCGTTTGCATTTAAGGACAACTTACTTACATCAAACCATTTCTTGGCTAGTTTCATTTCCTGTTCAACAGTTTTAACAATGTCTTTTAAGTTACTCCCAGAATAGAAAAAAAATGGTGTCATCTGCAAATAGAAGAGTGTTCAAACATCTGGACACTTTGCAAAGATCATTTAAATACAAAAAAAACAACAAAAAAAAACAATTACGGTCCAAGAATGGAACCCTGTGGTACACCACAGAGGATTTCCAGGGAGTCTGAAACATTTAGGTCAATTGAAACATATTGCATTCTGTTACTGAAGTAAGAGCAAAGCCCAGAATCAGCCACTCCTCTGACACCATATTTGAACAGTTTTCTCATTAGGATTTTATGGTCTATGGTATCAAAGGCTTTTTTCAGGTCAATAAAAATTCCTACTGTAATTTCCTTTTTGTCTGAAACCATAATGATGGTCAGTCAGAATATTGTGCTTATCCACAAAACTATCCAATCTTTTAACAAAAAGTTTTTCCAGAATCTTTGAAATTTGCGGAATTAGTGAGACTGGCCTGTAATTTGATATTTCATTTTTATCACCTGTTTTGAACAATGGTATTACTTTGGCCACCTTCATTTGGTCTGGAAATAATCCTGTTTTTAAAGGAAGTATTGCAAATATGTGTCAGAGGTTTAACCACACAATCGATAGTTTCCTTAATTAATGACATATCAATACCATTACAGTCTGTTGATCTTTTGCTTTTACAGTTTTTAACTATTTTCAACACCTTAGATTCACTAGCAGCATTAAGAAACATAGTGTGTATATTATTTTCCACTAGTTCTTCCATCCCTTCTTTATGTTGTGATTCAATAATATCCTATGCGTATGAAATACAAAGCAGTAGTTCGCTGGTCGATACGCCTGATGAAGATGATGAAGGCGACCAATCACAGCACCAAGCGGCAAAAACAACACGAGAATACAGAAGAGATGACCAGGATTGAAAAGATAGCTTCCGCTATAGACTTCTACTGAAGTTTTGTATAGAAAACACACAATGCTGCGCGAGCAGGATCGATTGGTGACACACGCTAGTATAGCTTGCTCGTCAGAAATGCACATGTTCACGCGCAGACGGGCGGGTGGTTGTGAAGCACCCGAACCAACCAGGGGCTAACACGGCGTATATCGACACCGATGGGACACCGAATCAGCTGAGCTGTCAACCCGCTAATCGACCACACGAGGCAATTTGCAACTTACCTCAGTGAAGTCGATTGCCAGGAGAGGTTTTATTTTTATTAAAAATTGAAATGATAAATCTTGTAGAGTTTCTTTGGCAAGTGCTTTCACCAAAGTATAAACATTGTTTATTCAGAAGTGAAAGAGCACATTGATTTTCTAGCCTTGGTACTCTCTTCCAGGACATGTAGGGCACTACTGAGATTCATTTTAATTTTGGTAACAGCATAGTGTGTGCACGTCGCATTTCACCAATCACAGTGGGCCGCCATGGCCAAAAATGCCATGGCCATTATTTTGTCCCAGTCCAGCTAGTGTTGCTTTCGTCAACGAAAAGTATGAGAAAATATCGCCGTCAACGAACCTTTATCACGTGACGAAAACCAGACAAGACGCAACGTAAATGGTGGTCATGTGACGATAACTATGATGAAATATATAATGCAATGTTGTTGATGAATAAAAATGAGACTAAATGTGGTTTACAAAATAAAAACTCTGCTAATATATCATTTTCGTTGACCAAAACGAGACAAGACGAAATAACATTATAATGTTTAGTCGCGTTATTATTATTATTTTGCAGTATTTCTGTTTCCCAGGCTGTGCATCACACTGCACAGATGCAAGCAACGTCACTTCCTCAATCCTCACTCGCAGCATTATTGAGAAAATGCAGCTGCGGTGGGCTAACAACAACTTCAGAAACAAAGTTAAGTCTGACACAAAAAAAGGGACCGATGGCCGGGCAGCCGAGGATCATCTTTGGGAGAAAAAGAAGACACGACCTTTGGACACACTTTAATTATATAGAAGTGGAAAAGAAAACGGAATGCGTTGTGGAAAAAGAGGGGGAGAAATGCAGCCACAAAATCACAGGAAAAAACACCACAAAACTTAAGAGACATCTCAAGGCATTCCATAATTAAATCAAGTTAAGTTAAGACATTAAGGTAACGTTACTTTCTATTTTAGAAAGCTCATGCCAATTCATGAGGCTGTGGTTAATGTGTCACATTTAAACGTTACCTTTAACGTTAGACGTGTCGTGTGTGAATAGCGTGTGTGTGTGTGTGTGTGAGTGTGTGAGAGAGAGAGAGTATAAGGTGGGTTTCTCCAAATTATCTGCTAAATATAGTGTGTAATGTGGTAATATACACATTTTATTTGCACTTTTTATTGTGTTATTGTAGCTCGAGCATTCAAGCACCTTATTTCTCTTTATGTTAAACTTGAATGTATTCAATTTTTTCTGGCATTGTCATGTGATGCTATTTTATTTTATTTATTTTATTTAAATGTATGTGTGTGTACTTCTAACATGTTTGGTTGGTAAAATAAATATATTGTAATTCAAATCAGAGCATCTTCCATGTCTGGAATGAATGTATTTTTGAGTCTATAAGGTAACAATAATATAATAATAAGATAACCTTGTTTGAATTGTGAAATGGGTTTGACTAAAAGAAAATTTTGGTTTAGTCTATACAGTTCTATACTAGGTACTTATACTATATTGACTGGGTATAACAGAATTGCATTACTAAAAAGAGACTAAAATAAAATTTAAAACTAAAATAAAATGTCAATGTTTTGTCGATTAAAACAAGATGAAAATAGTCATGGATTATTCTGACTAAAATAAGACTAAAATGCTTAGACTTTTCGTTGACTGAAACTTGACAAGACAAAAAAAGAGTATGAACGTCACTAAAACTAATAAAAACTATTTGACACGAAGACTAGACTAAAATTAAAGTTAACAAAAATTAACTAAAACTAACACTAAGTCCAGCCCTGCATCAGGGTATGTATGCATTTACCATATTTAAAACATTATGTGCATTGATTTGGACTGGGATATTTCACTTACACTACAGTGGCTTATACTGTCATTAAGCATATAGCCCAATTTTTTAACAATACTGGTGTAAAAAAAAACAAAAAACTATTGGACCTATTGGTATGTCTAAACAGTTATTTTAACTCAAATCAGTGACTTAAATGACACTTAAAGGTTCTGATTCTCATACTTTTGTCACTTGCAGATATGGCTTGAACACTCAAATAAAAGACTCATCTTACTGCTATGCATGCAGACACTTCTCTCTGCATAGTGCGTCAGAATCTGTTTTCACCCCAGAATCTGACTTTTCACACTAGAAAAAGGCAATGTTTAAAGGTCACATTACAATGTTAAAACAAGATTTGCTGGTCTGGAAGGAGAGATGTGAGGAGGGATGTGACTTCTTAACTCAAATTAGCTGTGAGTGTGTGTACAGGTTTCTCTGTACTACAATAGCCATCAACACTGTGGCACAATAAAATTTTGTCAAGTAAATGTTTTGCCCAAACAGGCTTATTTATTTTAATTTTGTTGGCACTTTATACAGTGACCATATGTTTGAATGTGCATTGTCTTCTTTTGTATGTATAGCATACCTTGGAAGTTTTTTTTTTTTTTTTTCAAGAATCAAGTATGTACGCTTTCTATAACATTTGTATGTTGCCACTCCTGTATGTGGTGACCATTAGGTCTATTTTTTCTTGCAGTGTTAAGGTCTGAACATACTCGGGCGGAACATACACAGTGCGGACTCCGCGGAGGTCTGCCCTGACCAAAGCGGACGTCCGCAAGCCCTGTGCGCACAAAGCTCAGATTTTACGACCGTGCAGACTCTGCTCCGCACACCAGTGACTGCTCGGCATGTATTTTTCACATGGACGTGCAAGAATTGTGGGTAATGTAGTGTCTTTCACGGACATTTTTACAGGAAACTACAATGCGGAAATACGCTTGACTATGGAAGCCCGAATGACTGCGGAAATTCCTTGCGGAGTCCACTCCGCTTATAGTACGCCAGAGTATGTTCAGGCCTTAAGTGATTTAAGTAGATATGGGTTGTGGAGACAAAAATGGTGAACTAATGCTATGCCGACACCTGTGTGTGTGTGTGTGTGTGTGTGTGTGTGTGTGTGTGTGTGTGTGTGTGTGTGTGTGTGATTTTGCGTTTGCGCATTCATACGTGAGTGCATAATGTGTGCGCAGGCGCTCCTGCTCACACTTCATGCCACCTCTGCAAAACTCAGTGCCCCACTGGGGCCACCCCTATCAAAAATGACACGCTCCTGCAAACCAGACATCTCCCATTGTTGTTGATGTTGTTTCCAGCGTGTGCTCAGTGTACAAAGCAACAATAGGAATGCACAATTTGAAAAAATTACATCATCATTTTCCAAACGCTCTGTGTTACACACTTCCACACAGATAAACAGCTTGATAAATCTTCACCTTAGAGAGAGTTTTAAAAAATATCACTTTTAATTATGGAATAAAAGTTGTTTCATAAGTCTTGTAAACGTGTGGAAAAGTTTCATAACTGTGTGGAAAAAGTTTTGTATGCTTGCATTCAAATCTGTGAATTTGTAAAAAAAAATATTTTAACAAATGCATTTTTATTTTTGAATCTGTACAGAGATCCGTAGCTGTGCAGGACATTTTGTGAACAAATGAAAAAGATTTGAACAATTACTTAAATATTTTGCAGTTGTGAATCAAATTTTTACAGTTACAATTTTTTTTTTGCAGGTATGGATCAAATTTTCACAGGTACAAAAAAAATTCACAGGTATGTATCAGATTTTCACAGGTACAAGAAAGTTTCACAGGTACAAAACAGTAAAAACAGAACTGAAGCTGTGTGTGTCAAAACACAGTTACGATCAACCTTCAGGTACAAATCAAATCTGCAAGTACAAGTAGTTTCGACTTTAATTTGACATGTTCCCGTGAATAGCCAATCGGGATGCTGAGATTAACATATCATTTGACTATCCAATCAGGAATATAGCTTTACCATCCAATCACAGAGCCAGGAGCCTGTGTTTACTGTTTTGTACCTGTGAAACTTTTTTGAACCATTGAAATTTTTGGTAACGCTTTAGATTACAGCCCGCAATTTACACCGTAACTATCGGGTAGTTACGGTGTAATCTGTTGTACTAACGGTGTACCAGTGTAGTACGTTCCAATACATATATGTAGGTACAGGGGAACAGGATGTTAAGTTATGGAATAAGGGGCTAACAATTCGTGAATTTACAGAAAATTTATATTGTGGGATTTTTTTACCTACTGGGTACCTATTCTATTATAACAGGGTATGTGCGACCTGCTGATCAATAATATGGACGTTTGGGGGGAATTTACAGAGAACTTATACAGTAGGTATTTTTAACTACTGGGTACCTATTCTATTATAACAGGGTATGTGCGACCTGCTGATCAATAATATGGACGTTTGGGGAGAATTTACAGAGAACTTATACAGTAGGTATTTTTAACTACTGGGTACCTATTCTATTATAACAGGGTATGTGCGACCTGCTGATCAATAATATGGGCGTTTGGGGAGAATTTACAGAGAACTTATACAGTAGCTATTTTTAACTACTGGGTACCTATTCTATTATAACAGGGTATGTGCGACCTGCTGATCAATAATATGGGCGTTTGGAGGGAATTTACAGAGAACTTATACAGTAGGTATTTTTAACTACTGGGTACCTATTCTATTATAACAGGGTATGTGTGACCTGCTGATCAATAATATGGACGTTTGGAGGGAATTTACAGAGAACTTATACAGTAGGTATTTTTAACTACTGGGTACCTATTCTATTATAACAGGGTATGTGCGACCTGCTGATCAATAATATGGACGTTTGGAGGGAATTTACAGAGAACTTATACAGTAGCTATTTTTAACTACTGGGTACCTATTCTATTATAACAGGGTATGTGCGACCTGCTGATCAATAATATGGACGTTTGAGGGGATTTACAGAGAACTTATACAGTAGCTATTTTTAACTACTGGGTACCTATTCTATTATAACAGGGTATGTGCGACCTGCTGATGAATAATATGGGCGTTTGGAGGGAATTTACAGAGAACTTATACAGTAGGTATTTTTAACTACTGGGTACCTATTCTATTATAACAGGGTATGTGCGACCTGCTGATGAATAATATGGGCGTTTGGAGGGAATTTACAGATAACTTATACAGTAGCTATTTTTAACTACTGGGTACCTATTCTATTATAACAGGGTATGTGCGACCTGCTGATCAATAATATGGACGTTTGGGGGGAATTTACAGAGAACTTATACAGTAGGTATTTTTAACTACTGGGTACCTATTCTATTATAACAGGGTATGTGCGACCTGCTGATGAATAATATGGGCGTTTGGAGGGAATTTACAGAGAACTTATACAGTAGCTATTTTTAACTACTGGGTACCTATTCTATTATAACAGGGTATGTGCGACCTGCTGATGAATAATATGGGCGTTTGGAGGGAATTTACAGATAACTTATACAGTAGCTATTTTTAACTACTGGGTACCTATTCTATTATAACAGGGTATGTGCGACCTGCTGATCAATAATATGGACGTTTGGGGGGAATTTACAGAGAACTTATACAGTAGGTATTTTTAACTACTGGGTACCTATTCTATTATAACAGGGTATGTGCGACCTGCTGATCAATAATATGGACGTTTGGGGGGAATTTACAGAGAACATATACAGTAGGTATTTTTTAACTACTGGGTACCTATTCTATTATAACAGGGTATGTGCGACCTGCTGATCAATAATATGGACGTTTGGGGGGAATTTACAGAGAACTTATACAGTAGGTATTTTTAACTACTGGGTACCTATTCTATTATAACAGGGTATGTGCGACCTGCTGATCAATAATATGGACGTTTGGGGGGAATTTACAGAGAACTTATACAGTAGGTATTTTTAACTACTGGGTACCTATTCTATTATAACAGGGTATGTGCGACCTGCTGATCAATAATATGGACGTTTGGGGGGAATTTACAGAGAACTTATGCAGTAGGTATTTTAAATTACAGGGTACCTATTCTATTATAACAGGGTATGTGCGACCTGCTGATCAATAATATGGACGTTTGGGGGGAATTTACAGAGAACTTATGCAGTAGGTATTTTTAATTACAGGGTACTTATTCTGTTATTACACGGCACAGTATGACAATAAAACTGAAAAATCGGAGGGACGATGGAATGATGACTTCTGCAGCAAGTAATAAAACTGATGTGATTTTATTTCAAGATGAGCTAATTACAAACAAACAGTCAATCTACATTGTTCCTTTATATTTTTTGGGGGTAGCCTATACAACTACAGGGTACATCTGTGCGTTTACTTTGGAACAAAGGTCCAGGTGACAGTATGTTGTCATGGATACTGTTGGCATCTGAAGACCGTCTCAGCTATTGCTCACCTCACCAGCATTACATTGCTGAACGCTTGTTTATGGCTTCATAACTCTGCTTGCCATCGGCAGGCAGAATTCACCTACCCTAGATGTGACTCACTTGTGTTTTGGTATAAACACGTTGACAATTTTGATGCCAGATGCCTTTGATATCACAGATTCACATGTCACTGTTAAAGTCCTGTCCAATCAAGTTTTGAGACTTGTGTCTCACTGAGGTGTGAGGTGACCTCCTGTAGAAATGAGTTTCAAATAGCTGTCTTTGTTTGAAGAACAAAGAGCATGCAGAGAGGAAAAGCCTTCACGTGTCCAGTTTAGATTTTAACAAATGACAATTCATTGTGGTCCTGTGAATCCCAACACATTTAACAGGCAGAAATTAACAAGGGGACTCAGAATGTCAACAACAAATGCAGGAGGATACCCAGTGCGTCATATGTAGCCTCCACATTAATTTGAATGGGACCAGCATCCCCACCGTGTGGTCATACAGGGGATTGTTGTATAGAGATAATACACCGTCTCATCTAGTTGAATTGGTGTGAACTGGCAGGTTTTCAGAACATTGCAGAACAGCACATTGCAAGGAGTTGCCTATTTCAATTCGTCTCATAGTGAATCTTTTGTCTGAACTGGGCATAAGAGACAATGAAACACCATTAAGGAAGTCCAGTTTGAGTGAATTTGAAGGCTTATCAGATGCCAGAACACTACACAGCAGTTTGTAATAATCTGACACAGGATTTTACAAAAACAGCTGGGCATATGGTAGAAATACACAATTCAAGTTACAAAAAATTCGAACCTGTGTTGCAGCAGAAGTTTGCTTTTTTGCTGGAGGACCTTGCTACCCTGTACTTCTGTTCTGATTTCCAGCTTTTCAGGCTTGTATGACACGTTAGGTACTCTCCTATCATGAGTGCTTTGGATGCTTAGGGATGGACAGTCAGTTTACACTTGTAACATGCATTGTGTCTTTTTAAAATAACGTTCTGTTTTCACAAGAAATGTATAGTTTCTGCTTATTACAAGTAAACAGTATATTTCAAAATAAGCTTGCAATGTAAGTAAACACTTGGGTTTTAGGGTTATTTCCTTAAGTTTAGGTAATAAAAGCATGTGGTCAGCTTTAGAAAAAAACAACATAATTTGGCTAACAATTTAGACAGGAAACAAACAATGGGCTCCCTTAAAGTCTGGAGTTTGTTTGACCCTTCCACATCCCTGCCCTATATGTGTATATATATATATGTGTGTGTGTGTGTGTGTGTGTGTGTGTGTGTGTGTGTGTGTATACAACTATGTACTATACTCAACTTTTACTTGACGCTCCGGTCACTGGCATTGCGCTGCTTGCTGCTGCCGATGCTCCAGACGCCCTTCGTAGCAAGCGTACATTGAAAATGAATGGCTGCGGGCCGCTTATGATGCTCATGACGCTTTCAGTGTGAATGCACAGTAAGTGTTTTTTGAAGATTAAAACACAAAAATCTATTCCACTAGACCCCAATATTACATATTAATATTAATATGACCCTGAAAATAAGCATAATAGGTCCATTTTAACCCTTTGAACTCTGCAGTAGAAATGGTCTGCCAGTGCCTACATTTTTGCTTACTGTGATGTAATTTCTTGATGTATCTTAAAAGGCTTCATATCCCTAAAGCCCATAAAACTTGAGATTAAAGGTTATGGAAGTCAATAAATCATAGATTGACATACGCAGGATTTTGGAAACAATGATCTATCTCAGCAATTACAGTGAAATTCCCGGGGAAATTACGGCATAATTCCAGCAAAATACTCCTTTTGCACAGCACGTAATGTAAGGTTACATAAAGTAATGGCATGATAAAGGGGAAGACAGAAGTTTTAGCTGTCTGCTGCAAAAATAAAGTTCTAGCTATTATGGTTCTTATTAAGATCTGTGTAAACAGTAATGTACAAACAATGATCTCCTGCGGCCATCTGAGGTAGGTCCATTTTGAAAGGATTCAGAAAACAATGCAGCGAAGATTGAAAGTACATGATATCCAGTATCATAACCAGTATGTGGTTTTGCGTTTACACTCCGTGTGTATTCATGCTACATTTTCTGTAAAGGAGAGTTCCATAGGTATTCACACAACTGCACACACACACACACACACACACACACACACACACACACACACACACACACACACACACACACACACACACACACAGTTACAAGATACACAAGGATGACCCTCACTGCCAATCTGCCTGATTTCAGCATGAAATGACAGTGGGAGGGCTGGAGTTATCCTGGCTTCCAATCAGAACCTCAGCATGCTGCAAAAAGAAAACCCTCAGGTCAAACTCCAACCACGAGGGAGAAAGAGATACACAGAGAGAGTGACAGACAGATAAAGAAGGTGAAGAAGTATTACTGTGTATCAGCAGTTATACAACCTCCAGAGTAAAAGGAACAAATACTTTGTTTGGAGCGCACCTTAAGTTCAGACTCTAACAGTGCAGGAAGCAGTACAACAACCAAAGCAACAAGATAAGAGAACAGGGCTCTGTGCTTATAGTGGCTTGAACCAGAGTTCACTCCTGCGCCAGATTTCAAAGATATTTATAGAATCTGAATATTGTGAGGCTGTTCCTCTCTTTTCTGACACAGAAATAGAGTTACAACCAAAAGGGCTTACCTAAAAGGCAATAAGGAAACAATGGTTTACAAAATGTTTTACATAAAGCTGAGAGGAACACTCACAGGACCCTATTTCTGAGTCTCTGCATGACTAACCAGTTTGTCTCAGCAGAGACAAGGTGATTTTCCTGCTTCTGCTTCATCAATAAAATATTATTAAACCTCAGTCCTGGAAGTTTCAATAGATACACAGCTAATAGATACATTGCTAAATGTTCTTGTCAAAGTGCCTTAAGGCTTCAAACCAGCTAGGTTATAAGATGTGTTCAAACCTTGAAAAGAAAATGTGTTTATATCTGAGGTGGGGAGACAACTACGCCATCATATAGATGTTGCAATCTTTCCCAAAAAGTGACAAAAATAGAAGACTTGAAAAAACAGCTCGCTCTCTGCTGATATCACAACATACCTGGCCAATGGCTGCTTGAAGCTCAAATGCCTGTCAGATTGTGAAAAAGTTGCAAAATTTTTCTGTCAGTTTTCAGATGTTCTGATAACACTTTGTCTGCAGTTCCCAAGTTCCCAATCAGTTACAGATTGAGTTGTGCATATGAGTACAATGTGTTAACATTTCTCCACTGTTGTAAGTCTGTGAATGGAAACACAGCCAACATGCCAACGGTCATTCAGCACCCAAATATGTCAATCATCAGGATGATTTTTATTTTATTTTATTTGTTTCACATATATAAATACAAAAGAAAAGAAAATATAACATATAAAAAAAGTTCATGTCACAGTGTGGACTTTTATGAAAACCATAGGACATTGAAATGTTAAAATACAATTGTCAGTACATTCAAAATACTAGAATTCAGAACAAAATAATGTCTCCACATTTGCTCATGTTACTTGCAGAGGCACTAGCTCACTTCCTGTTGGATTTAGGTCAGGGGTGTCAGTGCGTGATTTATAGGTCTCGATGAGACGAACAAGCCAATTTTGGTTTCTACGACATTCCTACGGGCCACAGTGGCCACTTTAGTGTGTCCAGGTGGCGCTAGATAGCACATTTTGGCACTTTTGGGCTTAATTGTTTAATTCTATCAAATTTTTTGCCAGTCCTGACCTGCATGTCACTTTTGGTGAGTTTTTGAGCATGTTTAGGGGGTCAAATTTTGGGGTTTTTTGCGCACCAATGGGGCCCCATGTTATGCAGTAGGTGTCCTTTTTTTCCTTTTCGCCCATGCCCTTCAAACATCCTGAGTCCTTCACTGAGAGGGAGAGACAAACTGTGTGAGAGCAGGCAGATGGAGATGGCTTTGAAATGTCTCGACCTCCTCCCTGTTATTCCCAAACCGTGGGTCCAATCATCAATCTGAGCATACCAGCAGAGAGATACACTTGTCCCGAACGCAGGCATATAGGTTTCATGTTTGTGGAGTCAAAAATACGATCTTGGTCTCAAGTTTAAAATGTCTAACTCACAGCTGAAACATTTGCTCATATTACTTGCAGAGGCACTATCTCACTTCCTGTTGGATTTAGGTCAGGGGTGTCAGTGTCAGATTTGTAGGTCTTGCTGAGACGAACAAGCCAGTTTTGGTTTGATCTTTCTACGATATCCCTACAGGCCGCAGTAGCCATTTAAGTGTGTCTAGGTGGAGCGAAGATCGTCAGGAGGTTTTGTGACACATCACCTTGAAGAGGCCATAAAATCCAAACTGTTTAAGTAATTAAAAAATTATGAAGAGGATGGCCTGGCATGTGTGCGTGTTTAAAGCCGATATGATAAATGGTCTAGGAGAAGATAATTTCTGAAAAGCTGGCAGGACGCCTTTTGACACATCACACCATTTCTGTCAAAGTGACTTGGCATATCCTTGATACAGTGCTGGAATGACATATTTCACATTTTGTATCACTTCCTTTTTCCACTAGAAGGAGTTGTAGAGCGCACTAATTACACATCATGGTTTTATACATCAAATATACACCACAGCATGTAAATTTCAGATAAATCAAAAGATAAGTGTTTGATGAGACCTACTTCCTGTCGCCACTAGGTGGCACTATGAGTATCAGGAAATATGGTCATAAATGTTTTCAGAGCAGGACTTGAATCATCTGTAGTTCGATGGAGATGGGACCATTTACGCCAAAGTTATAGCAATTTCCTGTTTCATGGCGAGACATGAAAATTAAACCCTCTGCAGCACGCGTAGACATGTTTGTGTACATCAAATATAGACCACAGCAGCGGACCATTTTTCGAATATTGTGGCCCTTGACATACGGAAAAGCTTTGAATAACTTTTGATCAGCATGGTCTCAGGATGATCTGTACCAAATCTGAAGTTGATTGGACAAAATTTGTAGGAGGAGTTTGTTAAAATACAAGGTGGGGAAATCACAAAATCGACGCCAAAAGGAAAAGTTTAAATCAAAATGGGCGACTTCCTGTTTGGAGTAGACCATTGGTGGCAGAGTTTTTTGTGCGTCTGGGCAACTGACACATATGTACAAATTTTCATCTTCCTACTCCAAAAAAAACATTATGGGGAGGGGTTTTTGAAAAATTCAAGGGGGCGCTATAGAGACATTTTGTCCCCCCTCATGGGCGACACCCCTATCAGATGCAAGAGCTCGCCATTCTTGACCTGTGAATCAATGTTCATGAGTATATGATGCCGTTGAAGCAATCAAAAAGCGAAACGTATTTGGTGGCGAGGGATCAATAGTTGCCACACTGCCACGTGGACACCATAACGCGTAGCTTCACAGCGTTCATAAGGTAGCTTCACCAACTTGTTCTGCATGCATTAGAAGTGGAATGAAGTTGATGGGGTCAAGTTTGTGGCATCAGTAAATGTTAAAGTAAAAACTGGTCACTTCCTGTTACCACCGGGGGGTGTTATGAGTAAGGTGGGATATTAACATATCTGGGCGTTTGGGGCGGAGCCATCATCATGTCCAGCAAGTTTGAAGCTGCCAGCATCAAGTATGTGGGCATGAGAGATGTTTCAAAATCGATGGCAAGAAAACAAAAAGTCGCCAAAATGTGTCACGCCCTAGCAGCCACGCCCTTTGACCTACTGACAATCTTTTAATAAATTTTGATCAGCATGGCCTCTAGATGATCTGTACCAATTTTGAAGTCCATCAGACAAAATCCCTAGGAGGAGTTTGTTAAAAAATGTCAAAAATTCAGATCAAAATGGCCAACTTCCTGTTGGGTTTACGGCATGGGTCCAACAGGATTTTTTGTGTGTCTTGGCATGTTCTATCAGCCCACCAATTTTCATGCATGTAGATGAAACTCGGGACTCGAGGCACAAAATTTTCTAGGGGGCGCTATGTCGCCATTTGGCCCCGTCCACATAGAACACTGCCAAAATATCAAATTTTTCGCCAGACCAAACGCGTCTGCCAACTTTTGTGAGTTTTTGAATTTGGGAAGGGGGCTAAATTGGGGATTAAATGTTTGTAATAATAATAAATAATAACAAACAGCACGATTTCAATAGGGTCCTACACAGACGATTTTATCATCGCTCAGGCCCTAATGATAATAAATAATAAAAAGCACAAAAATGTTTTATCTAGGTTTCTTCTCAGTCAGTACTGTGGAAATTGTTTACTGAACAGTTTTTAGTCACTTTAGAGGTGCTTATGGAGGCAGTTTGAAGCTTCAAAGGTTGACTTCTATCTCAAGGGCAGTTATAATTCCAAGCAGACACGCTTGCCCACATGCAGAGACCCACAAACACACACATTGTTCAGAAGAAGACGCGTGTGTACACATGCACATGCACACACACCCACACAGCCCAAGGTACTGTAATGGAACTTGGAGAGGGTTCCCTTTGCTGGATGCATCCTGGTGCTATAGTTGTGCTGCACCTCATTTGTGCATATCACTTTTCTCCAAGCATCGGCTGCAGGGCATGAAATCAAGGACATTACAAGTAAGAAAAAGAGTGGAAAAAACAACAAAGAAAATAAGTAGCAAAGAGAAAAAGGGAATAGAAAATTATCAAAACTCTGTCGGGTGTGAAGGTAAGGCTGCGATAAAGCCAAGACGAAAAAGAGCAGAGAGGTGAGAATTGGAAAAAGGACCAGAGAGAAAAAAAACATGTTAAAGTAACATGAGTGAAAGAGAAGTTTCATGCTGCAGGTGACAGATTACAGACAGAGAGACAGGAGGTTGTGAAAGGAAGGACGGAAGTTCCTTTGGGGGCAGCAATGGAGAAACAGCAGGAGAGTAAACGAAACTGCTGCTACGACTGTCAACCTTTGCGTTGAACGACACCATATATGCTGAAAAGAATTGTGCAGGTGATGTGATGCTGATACTTTCTGATTACTTTTTTTGATTCCAGTTGATTTCCAGAGGCAACCTCTACAGAGTGTCTGGTCAGAACACAACAGGAAATTACTTCCAGAGAAATCTTTATTGAGTTCACACCAACAACACAGAATAATGATGAACTCTATGAATCTTGTCTAGAGACAGTGCTTGTGTATTAATAACCAGGTGTGTTAAACCGTGTCTGACATAGGTGTGGTTCCGTAATAAAGGAAGAAAAGGATAAACAATTGTCTAATGTCCTGGAATAAACTTGCATCAACAGGTCTTTAGCATGTCCATACATTGCATAGCATTAGCCAGCCCAGAATAAGGCTACATTGAGCCAAATCAATATTAGCATGCTAACCACGACTAGCATAAATGAGCATAAATTAGCAGATCAGATAACATTAAACATTAACTTAGTGTATCTAACTGACAGTTACGATTGCGGAGTTGGACACTGACATCATATCACTTCTAAGCAAGGCCTTTGAAGCACTTCTAAATCACCATTAGATGCATGCACAACCTTAAAAAAATAACGGAGAATGAGTGCTTACTTTAACTAATTACATTTCTTTGTAATTTTTGAAATAATGGGTTCTTGATTTAAGACTGAGATAAAGGCAGCATGCTTGCAGGAAGCCAGGTGTGAAGCTGGTGAAGCATGTCTCAGACTCCTGGACCACCAGCATTGGTTCCCGCCAGGGCTGCAAACTGCAAACTTTTTTCTATCCTCATTTCCTCCATCACCATCTGCTACGCTGCTGCCACTGCCAAGGACAAGGGCAGAAGTTGAGATGGGGATTGGCTGCAGTCTGTCATCTTTTCAGGACCTGCACGCCTCCAGGACCCTGAAGTGGGCAGGACAGATTGTGGTTGATCCCTCTAGACCCCGACACAAAGTTTTTGAAACACTCCCCTCCAGCAAGAGCCCTCACACCACAAGAAGTGTTTCTTCCAGACTGCAGTGGGCCTCATCAATACTAACACTGACTGTCTTGACCTGTAGACATGACACTTAACGTTAATGTCTAACTTGACACAATACTTTAAAGCCGATCTTTGGATTATTCTTCTGCACTGTACTCTGGACATTTTTACATCAACATATATATATATATGTATATATATATATATATGTGTGTGTGTGTGTGTGTATGTGTGTGTGTGTGTGTGTGTGTGTGTGTGTATGTGTGTGTGTGTGGATGGTGAATAGATGGAGTCAACAGATTTATCAATGAAAGAAAATATACTTCATATCTCAAGAATACTTTGTGAAAATTTCTTTAAATTCTTTATATCTTAAAAAAAAAAAAAGACTTGACTGGTGCATGGAGCCACACAAGCCATACAACCGCGGTGCATTAATTCTAGTTTTTTTATGAGCTGTAACCTAACAAACCTGTAAGTTGTCAGGAAGTGATGTGCTCCTTGGCTTTGGAAATAATGATTAGTTATTACTGTAGGTAGTAAGCTAGTTAGGCAGACACACAATGTGCAGCTTACATTAGAGCAAACACACAATCCAAAGCTTGGAAAGCCTGTAATGGCAAAGCTATGATTGGATAACTGCTGAAGGGGAGGTGCTTGCAAGTTGTGTTCATACAAAGCATGTACTGAAAGTTCATTTCAACCCAGTCAAAGCTAAATGCAATTACAGCTTCACATAATGCTCAAACAATGTTTCCTGATCTGAGCAGCACGGTTGTGTAATTGTTGGAAAAATGCTTTTTAAATGTAGTCTCTGATTTCACAGGAAGGGGTTGGTTCAGATCAGCAGAACATAATCCCCATCACCTTTGTTTCCCACAGGCAGTGCACCCGACGTTATTCAGCCATGTCAAGCTGTGGAAGGAATAAATCTCAGATGGCTGCTTCACGGGGAAATGTTGTACCTGATCTTTGGATCTGGAGGGCAAATGTGCTCCAGTTGGCCCTCCATGTGCTGCATAAAGGGGTAGGGTCAGATGTCGCAGCTAAGCTCTTGGGCTGGCAGAGGGAATGAGGCTGTGATTGATGTGGGACAGCAGAGGGGTCAAGCCCTACCCTCTCTATCATAAGGTTACACTGAGACTTTGATACTGTCAAATGTAAATGCACCAGTGGCGATTGCTCTAAGACTGCAAGGGAAGCTCAGCTTCCCCTAAAATGTAAAAAAAAAAAAAAGTGGTCACATATGTACTGTTTACATTTCATTGACTAAATATGCGCTAGAACGCGTTAACTTTTGTTCAGAATCAGCTACTTATCACAGGTCACTGACGCGATTTCCTTCTCATTCATTCCCGTAGCGTCACAGTGCATTAAACAGGGTAGAAGCTCAGCGTCCAAAGACTTCAATGGGGAAGCAAAGAGTGGGTTGTTCCACTGCAGCAAAACTAGACAGTCATTGGATAAATGCTCGGTTTTGTCCCGCTCATTGGACGCTCAGCGTCTCTGGGGGTCTATGGGGCAGTGGGCTGGCCTCGGCTGGCCTGGACGCTGGGCTTCTGCATGATGATTGGATGATCTGTCTGAGGTGGAATCCCTTTTTGATTGACAGCGAAATGAGCGAATCAGCAATCTTGAAATATAAACCACCACCGGAGCGATTTTCAAGTTTAATTCCTTTGTTCCGAGTTGATGTGGAGACTTTTCCAAGCCTCTTAGTGACTTTTTCTTTGTTAAAACAGACTAGCGACAAATCTAGCATGTTTTTCTGGTGTTATTGGAGACTGTACTCGTATTTGGAGACTCTGACTTCTGTCGCTCTGCAGTTACTTTCCCCAACGAGCAGCGGGTGCGGCTGTGAGCCCCTCCACCGTCCCAAAGCACTCACAGGCGGTCACACTAGCCTTGCGCAGCAGCCCCAGCTAGCGAGCGAGCTAGCAGGCTGCACATAATGGCAGACAATTTGAATACTGTCGATGGATTTTGGCGAAGCCAAACAGATCAACACCTCAGATTGATTTGGTGCAAGGGGTGGGGAAAAGTAACAGTTCTTTTCACCCATCTGAAAATCTTTGAGGTGTGTTTTGCTGTGGTTCTATGGCATGAGTGTGGTTGAAAAACAGCTTCAATTAAATGTTCCTTTTATAAGTTACTGCCTCGCTACAATATGACAACTTTTATGATATAAACTTAAAGTGAGCTTCCCCTGTTTGAAAGACCAGCAGCCGCCACTCATATGCACACAATGCACCCAAACATGGAACACTCATTTTCTTTCTCAGATGTGAGCATGTGTGCTAACGGAGGCCTTTCTATCACCTTCAACTTACACACCTTCTCTCCAAAGTGTCCATCAATCTTCTTGTGTGCCGCTAATGCTAATCAACTCTGACAGCAAAAACTCACCGCTCTCTCTTCCCTTTCTGTCACTCCATTCTTCCATCTTACTTAATCTCCACACTCACTTTCTCTCTATTTTTCTGCCTCTCTTCCTCCTGTCCTTGTTGCTCCTCGACAGTCGCGCCACATTAATAGGTGACATTGAAGAGATTATTGTACTTGTATCTCAGTGTTTTGAGACAGCGGGGAGCAGCTTTCTAAATGACTTAATTAAAACAGAATTACCAGCTGGCTAACAATCACAGATCTGACACAATCGCTTTCATATGATGATTTTATGTAAACTAGCATGTGTTCAATTCCAAGGGCCACTGACTGACAGGGGCCCCAAAAATAGGTAAAATTGAATATGAAATTATTAAACCATCATCATCATATCATTATTTTTATTTATTTATTTTTTCAAATATAGTAATGAAATTAATGATCTCTTTGTTTTTCTTGTTTTTGGCAGGAAAAGTTAAATATCCCCATTGACCAAAAAGTAAACTTCCATATTGACTGACCACCCTCCTGTATCTGCATGAAATGGTTTGGTCCTGCCTTAGCGCACTGACGGTGACGGTGCATAGTAGCAGTCAGAAGTTGCGCTATGGCTATAACACTATCATCATCATGCTACCTAGTACTAAAAGAGAATCCGGTTTTCAAAAAAGGAAAGAGAGAAAGGAGAGAGAGGAGAGGCAAAAGAAACGGTGTTAATATGTGACCCAGTTTTTCTCCAAGAAAGGTGGGTAGCCTGTAGTCTGAGAGGTAGAAATTAACCTTAATGTCCATAGTGAAATAAGCTAGCTACAGACTAGTGTTAGCCTACATTTCACTCCCTTTTAATCTACATTTAATCAGTGCAGGTAAATGTTTTGCAAGATATTCATATTAAATCAGTTGTCCCTGCCCCTTTTACAAGACTCAACAACAGATGAGTCAGAAGCAGCAGCCCTGTCTCCCCATAACTTTACCCCTTCCCTTCCCAATGAAGAAGGTGAGCAACATTGTGTTGAATGACATGCCAGTTAGCATCATTGCAGGGAGTCTGTGGGAATTTCTCTCTCTCTCTCTTTTGTTGTCATTGTCCGGCTGTGCCTCCTTCTCATTCCTGTTGTTTTCAGCTGTTTCCCCCTCCCTTGTGTTTCCTGTCAGTCCCCGCTGTCTTCTGTGTGTGTGTGTTGGTTTCTCTGGATTATGAGGACTTTTTATCGGTTTACATACCAGCATTATCAGGACACCAGTATCAATTCAAACACTGTAGCACCACTCAGGAGGCTGCCATTGAGCTGCTCCTGCTTTTTCTCGAAGTGTCCCCATAGTTCCATAAATCTGACATTTTGTGTGTGTGTGTGTGTGTGTGTGTGTGTGTGTGTGTGTGTGTGTGTGTGTCTTGCCAATCACGCGCCAAATCAATGCCAGCTTTACACAAAATCCTACCACTCATACACAAAATGAGCGCAGTTCATTGGCTGAACATCCCTGATAAACAGGCATTTTGGACAAAAAACAACAAATGAGCAGGTAAGACTAACACTGTTTGATATTTTACTTTAAAAATAGTGGTGCAACGTATCACGCGCTCAAAATTAGCTGCAAAATTAGCTGGAGGCTAGAGCTGAAGAAGAACGCCTTTTATTATTAACGTTAGCTGCTAGCCGTTAGCTCATCGATAAAGTAACACATTACGGACTACTATGTGGCTATCGGCTAATTGATACGCCAACATTTGTTTTGTTTGCGTGTGTTGCCTCACTCCCGAGTCCATGACAAGCAGATAGATACCATTCTTTCGACTGTACGTGCAGTAAAAAGGGATTAGCTAATTAGCTTAGCTCAAATGCTTGGAGTCAACGGGAAGCGTAACTCCAACACTGATGCCTGAAACAATCAATCCATCATGAAATAGTTGTGGATTAATTATGTGTTTGACTTATTGATTTATTGACTAATCATTGCAGCTGTAGAATTCCTATAATGAGCAGGAAGAAGATTTAAACATATAAGAGTTGTCTCTTGCTAATTAGCTCAGTGAGATAGAGCATAGTCTCTTATGCTTAGAATGACACCTTTTTTTCCATCTTCCTACACTCTGCTTGTTGCTCAGAATTGCCTAATTTTGCCTAAAATTGCCCGGCCCCGAACCATTGCTGAGCAGCAGCTATAATTTTATTCTGGACTGTAGTTGTTAACGTTTTGTTTTATTATTTTTTGACAGCACTTATTAGCTCTTATTAACTGTCTTTCTTTTCTTCAGGGAGAGGTGTGTTTACACAGGAATACATCGAACCAAAATATTTTGTGGTGGAGTACCAGGAGTTTTGTCCCTGAGTGCAGGAGCAGATGACAACAGCAAATATATATTCGACTTCATGTGGAATGGGAAGCACTACTGGTAAGTTTGTCCATTTACTCATATGTATTTTTTTTTCAAAGTGTTACTCGTCTTATTTGAAGTTGTAGTTTTATTTGTGGGTACATTTAAAAACAAATGCTGGACCAAAGTGCTTTACAGAGAGATTGAAATTTTAGGACTATTTGATTGATGGGTTGCCATCTGGTTGTCAGTATTTCCCCTAAAAAAAAATTGGCACGGACAACGTGACCGGTTGATTTTCAATTTACCGGACAAATGTTTGAAATTACGGTCAAGGGGGGGTTCCGCTTCCGGGTTGTGAAAGATGGCAGCTTAGGCTGAGACCTCTTGACAAAAAAGAAGTAATTACTTCCTCCAGGGCCTGTTTTGGAAGAGAAAATGACAAGACTGCAGCTGTCTAACAAAAATTGGTTGCTGGCAGAGACTCTGTGCTGCAATAAAATGGTTAATCAGCAGTGTTGTGCACTGTATAGCCGATGCGCTGCTGGTTCTGCCGGCCTGAATAGAATATAATGTCTACTGTTGTGTACAGCATTTAGAGACTGAGCTGAGTAGTGATGCGTGGGTCAACCCGTAATCCACGGGACCCGCGGGACCTGCAAATGGACATGCAGGTCGGGCAGCAGTGATTGTCTGTTAAATCGGTCTGTAAATGATATTTTGACATTATTGGCTATTACTGTCATGGCATCCGAAGGTACTGATGCGTTGAGCAGGTGACAGTCTGCAGCCGTTTTCAAAACACACTTGTGTCACGCACTCCAAAAGAAACTTGTTGAAACTTTAAACAATAATTTATTGTATAAACGTTGACAAAAACGGTTGCATAATTCATATTAAATTCAAAAGAAAAAACAGCTACAAGTTAGAGAGAATAGTGATAAAGTGGTAAAACTTGGCATTGATTCACAGCCTCAGACGGATGCGCTCAAGCGTGCCGTGTGCACAAGCTCCGTTGGTAGGAGATACAATATTTTCACATTTTTAACAATGAAATTTAAAAGTTTTGATTTTTATTGATAACCTACATTTACCAACAACAAAAAGACTACATTTAGCACCAAAAAAATGTAAAAAAAATAAATAAATAAATAAAAAATAATAATAAAGTAAATAAAAAAACGAATATCGAATACCAAATTTTCATAACTAGTACCTACCCATAGAAACGAATATTCGAATATCCGAATATTTGGGTACAGCCCTAGAAATAACTGACCAAAAATATTGAAGTTTTTCACAATATTGTGATTTATTAAGATGTGCCAGTATATAACAATGAGTTGATACATTTAATGTAAAGCTTATTAAGCAAAGTATGTTTTAATAAAGTATTTTAAACAATCAAATTTGACTCATTCCTTAATTCCACACAAAATTATGCTAATATTGTATTTTGAGAATTGCTCGAGTTTATTTTAGTAGTAACACATTGAAAATATACCAAAATGCTATTTATGATTTTTGGCTAGTGAAAAAAAATTCTGGCCAGTAGATTTATTAAAGACAGTCATGCTTACTAGCCACTTGGCTAGTAAGCCAAAAAGTTAAGTTTGAACCCTGAGTATACGTATGTGTTTTTACAAAAAGTTTGTGTTTAAAAGCCAAGGCTGGGCTGAAGGTCTTTTTTCTCTCATGACAAGTTTAAAGTTTTTTTTCTGGTTTATTTGTCTCACAGCATAGATGCTTCAAAAGAGGACGGAGCACTGGGACGACTAGTGAATGACAGTCACATACAGCCCAACTGTAAAGTCAAAAGAATAATGGTCCAAGGAAAGCCACACTTGTGTCTTTTTGCTGTTAAGGAAACCTTTCCAGGCAAGCAGATCACATATAACTATGGCGATTCCTCTTGGCCATGGCGCTCAGTGGTGAGATAAGGGTCTCATGTTCTCTTAATGACAGTGTTAACTATAATTTATTTTATACAACAGTTAGTTTTAAGCAATTTGATTGGTCAAGAGTGGGGCTGGGCGGTACCTTTTGAGGTGAATATGAACATAATTATCTCCTGTCTTTCTTTCGTAAAGACCACTGAGTGATAGTGCTGCCAGTCAAGTGATTAACCAGTTCATTTCCTCTTTACAATTTCAGGCACCTGGAGAAGAACAATCTCACCCGAAGTTGAGAGAAAGTGAGCCAGGCTCAGAAAAGGCAAGTTGTAGTTTGTGCCATCACAGTTAGTTTGCTTTATGTGTCACCTTCAATACAGTAGAATTGGTTTTGGTCCTTAGAATTTTATAGTATAAGTTCATTATTCTGGTTTTCCTTCTTCCCTGTTGACTATTAACTGACATTTCTGCCATACTCATGGCCAGTGTTGTTACACAGTGTTATCAGAATGAAAATGAATTATTTCAGCTTAAAATAAACTCATACTTGTGCCTGTCATTGACTCAGTCACAGGAGGTGTGCAGCGGTAGTGATTTGATGACAGAGGTCAGGGCAACTCCGTCAACATTAAAGGATGACATTGTAAGTTGACAGTATTCTTGTAATATCGTGATTTTACTTCTAGACATAATACTGTTTTGTTTGATCTTATGAGTGTGCTCAGAAGTCTTCACACTTTTGAATGTTGTACACTACATGTACCTGCCACAGCACAGGACTGTCAGGACAAAGTGTCCTTTAAGGACAGTAGGAATTGTGCGTGTGTGTGTGTGTGTGTGTGTGTTTATGTCAGAATGTACTTATGAGGACATTTTCCTAATCAGGCGTTCGTTTATTAGGTTTGTGGTGGGGGTGTGTATCAGGCCTTCAAGCATTTCTTTATATAATGGGTGTCACAAGTTGATAATGCTCAGAAGTCTTCAGAAGTGTTTTTACCC
Source organism: Epinephelus awoara (assembly GCA_035609425.1). Classification (NCBI taxonomy): domain Eukaryota; kingdom Metazoa; phylum Chordata; class Actinopteri; order Perciformes; family Serranidae; genus Epinephelus; species Epinephelus awoara. The sequence goes on along the minus strand of CM069295.1, from coordinate 5,569,259 downwards.
TGTGTTAAGGGTTTCCATCACTGATCATTACTAATATATACCTTACTGGTTCCTCAGTGCCACCATATAGTTACCTGCTCACTTGTCAGCTGTTTGGACCATTGTGAAGATTGCACAGGACCTGTCTCCAGTCTAAAATGGCTTGGTCTCAAATGCAAATGTTCGTATTCATGTCACTCAAACAGTTTTTGTTGTTGTCTGTAGTGTAGGGCTGCAGAATATGAGGAGAATATGCAATGTACTGTAACACTGTTCAATATTGCGATGACAATAAGGTTGTATATAAGCTCTACAGTTCCTATGTCTTTCTCTTTTAATAGGTATACTGCTAGACCCCAAAAATCGAATAGTCCGTGCCCACTGAATAATGAAATAAATGATTTCAAACGTGCAAACTCGCACATGAAATTCAATCAATCAATCAATTTTATTTATAAAGCCCAATATCACAAATACAATTTGCCTCACAGGGCTTTACAGCATACGACATCCCTCTGTCCTTTAGACCCTCACAGCGGATAAGGAAAAACTCCCCCAAAAAAACCCTTTACCGGGGGGAAAAAATGGTAGAAACCTCAGGAAGAGCAACTGAGGAGGGATCCCTCTTCCAGGACGGACAGACGTGCAGTAGATGTCGTACAGAACAGATCAGCATAATAAATTAACAGTAATGTGTATGACACAATGCAGTAATCTGTATGACATCCTCGGTAATGACAGTAGCTTACAACAACATTCATGAAAGTAATAATACTGTCGTTGTAGTTCTGGCTACTGTGGTACAATATGTTGAAAGTATATATTAGTATCAGGCAGTATACATGTATGACAATATCATATGTCTATAATAGCAGTAGAAGTATGACTAATGATTAATGATGGCAGCAGCAGCAGCAGCAGGAGGCATCTGGCAGGACCACGGCAGCAGCACAACCACACACGTCACACAGGAGAGGAGCCTGATAGCTGAAGGCTCTGAAGGCCCCTGATCTACTTTTGGAGACTTTAGGGACCACGAGTAACCCTGCATTCTCAGAGCGCAGAGTTCTGGTGGGATAATATGGCACTATGAGCTCTCTAAGATATGACGGAGCTTGACCATTTAGAGCTTTATAAGTTAACAGTAGGATTTTAAATTCAATTCTGGATTTTACAGGGAGCTAGTGCAGAGAAGCTAAAACAGGAGAAATATGATCTCGTTTCTTAGTTCCTGTTAGTACACGTGCTGCTGCATTCTGAATTAGCTAGAGAGTTTTTAATGATTTACTAGAGCTATCTGATAATAGAGAGTTACAGTAATCCAGCCTTGAGGTAACAAAAGCGTGGACCAATTTTTCTGCATCTTTTTGGGTCAAGATAGGCCTAATTTTTGCAATATTACGCAGATGAAAAAATGCAGTCCGTGAGGTTTGTTTTAAATGAGAATTAAAAGACAAATCTTGGTCAAATGTTACTCCGAGGTTTCTTACGGTAGTGGTAGAGGCCAGAGCAATGCCATCGAGAGAAACTATGTCAATAGATAAAGAGTCTCTGAGTTGTTTGGGGCCAAGAACAATTACTTCAGTTTTGTCTGAATTTAACATCAGGAAATTGGTGCTCATCCAGGTTTTTATGTCTTTAAGACAATTATGAAGTTTAGTTAATTGATTACTTTCTTCTGGCTTCATCGATAAATACAACTGTGTATCATCCGCATAACAATGGAAATTTATAGAGTGATTTCTAATGATGTTACCTAAATTGTACATGAATATCCAACCAATTAAGGGACGTAATAGGATTGTAATAGGCCTAATTTCCTCAACTCCATTTTAGAATATCTCTTCTAAACTGAACAAAAAAACTCTTACCACACAGTATTGAATTAAGAAAAAAAAAATACCTGGGGGAACATAAACATCATGGGCTGTATTCATAAAGCTTCCTGATACAAAGACTTGCTCCTAGTAACTAAATTCTAAGAAAGACACAAGTTATTCATAAAGTATCTTAGCCCTTAAGAGAGCTCCTAAAGTAAAACAGTGTTAGGAGCAGGGAGGAGGAGGCTTCAGAGTTTCTTAAACAGAGGAGAAAATGGCAGAAATACAAAGAGGAAGGAGAAATATCCTCCAAATGTCCTCAACATTATAGACTTGCGACAATGTGCGTCCATAAAACGTCTCTCCTGACTCCAAAATAATTCCAAGTAGCAAAAGTACTGTGCTTGTTCACAACAAGTTCTTCATCGACCGTATTTTCCTCGCTCCTCTCTCCTTCCTGCTTGTTCACCTCCAGCGAATGACACATGACCTGATAGGGTAGCTGAGGCTTCATCTAATTGGCCAAACGGTGTCTAGGGCTTCACGAAATGCTCGCATGCTAAGTGTGAATGCATGGCACAAGTATCAACATTGATTTTTCATTCATCGCATTTCAGGCAGTCTTTACGATGCGTTTATCTCACATGTTCATATCGCGATAACGATGAAAATGCGATTTATCGTGCAGCCCTACTTTAGTGCAGTTTTTATGTTAAACTAAAACAAAAGCACCAGCACAACTTGCTAACTTTTCACTTCAATGTGCTTTTAGTGTGTTCAAGATCCTGCCACAAATCCTGTTTTTACAAGATGAATCAATCGCTGGTATGTTCATTTTCCTTGGTTCCATTTTAAATTTGATTTTAAAGTGTTCTTGGTGTCGGATTGTGACTTATACAGTAGTAGATTTTTGGGGGTTAATATAAGCTCTTTTTTTTCTGCATAGAATGTTATACCCCATGAGATTGTTCCTGACTCTGCAAGTAGTGATGGCTATTCCTCTGGTGATCTCTACAGAGCTGACACTGCAGCAAGTTCTGATGGATCCAACTCTGATGAAGATGTTGTAACTGACACTGAACTATTTAGTGATAGTGAGGATCTAAACCTACCACATCGCAAGAGGGGACCAGTTGACTCACTTTCTTCCCCGGAAAGGACAATGACAGTCCTGCAACCTATATCCTGCATGGGACAGGAGGACAAGGATGCTTCCAACTCTGGCAGATTTGGTAATGATGATGACTTCATACCTGAAAGTGAACCTTGTTCTGATGTTGATGATTCTACTACAAGTAATACCCAGACTCTTCCAATAAGTACAACAAAGTCTTTTTCTACTGAGACTGCAGCAGCACCACAAGTCTCTTCTTGCACATCAAAAAATTACTGCTATGTGTGCAAAACACCTCAATCTAAAATATTTCGTCACCTTAAAAAGCATGAGAAAGTAGAGCCTGATATTGCTGAAGCATTCTCATTCTTCTTACTCTAAAGAGAGAAAGAGGTTACTTGAGAAGTTGTGGAACAGAGGTAATTACGAGCATAATCAAGAATTAATGAGAAATCATGATGGACAATTGAAATTGAAAAGAAGACCAGGACGATCAAAAATCTCGGTGAACGCCAAAACGCATGTGCACTGTGCATACTGTAAAGGCCTGTTTATCTGTAAAGAGCTGTGGCGCCACTCGTGTAAATGTTGTGCCCTTAAACAAGGGGAATAGTGATGGGAGATGAATGAATGTGACACACATGCAGCTCTCGCCTTCACTCGTCTGTAATGAGTTTTAAATTTTAACATGGCAAATACAATGTACACATATTAGGCATAATCACACCCAGCTTCAGGACCACAGTAACCATGTCTAGCATACATTTTTATCATATTCTAAGTTATCTAAATTAAATTTTTAACACAAACTATTACCTTGCCATGAGATTATGATACATGTTTTTAACCTCTTAAACCAGCACTAAGTAACTTTTCAACCTTCATAAAATATTTTCATAACTTTTGTGATGATACATCGACTTACAACTAGTTGAATGACACCTCTGTCATGGCCTGAGGGGGTCTGTATTGTTTTAACTGGCACTAAGCAACTTCGAGGAGGGTGGCAGGAACCCTGCCACACAAAAAACTACAAATGTGTTGACTGCTTTACGGCATACGTCACTTCCCCCTTTCCCCATTCGTTACAAAGGCGGAAGTCGATGCGAAAGCCTGCGCGCAATTACTGCTATCATGGCAGAAGCTGCAAAACAACCAAGGAAATGAAAAGTTTTGTCTGAGGAGACAATAAAAGAAAGAGGGAGGCTACCCGGATGAAAGGACAGTCAAGGATCAACATTGGCCCGGCTTTCACTCGCTGAGCTCAAAGACGAGGAGGGATTTCCGACCGATGCTGCCTTGGCTCAGTTCCTGCTGGACTAGTAAGTAGCTTTTGATGCTCAAATCAAAATGATAATGCTGATGTGAGCTATCGGAAATATGCGTGGTAGCAATGAATAGCCACCAGCGTGATAGTTTGCAGTTCCACACTGACGCGACCAGCCACGCAACAAGCTCAAAAGTACTGTATAAAGATAAAACAATGCGATGGCTGCAAACCGCAAATATAAAGTTTGAGTAAAATATGTAGGTTCCTATTGAGGAAAGATCAGTCATACTGAATCATTGTGGTGTTATCGTGTCAGTTTGTGTGTACGTGACAGTAGTTTCTGATGATTGTTATGCAATAGTTTCAGAGAATAACAGGATTCTTGTCGTGTTTTTGTTGAGTTGACTACAGTGATTGCAAAAGAAGTCAAACCATGTTGCTTGCTCTAAATAATCAGTAAAACAAAACCCGTGTGCAATGTGCATTGAGTTATGACTTTTCATAGTCCTGCTTATCAATAGCACCTTGTGCTGAGTGTAGCTAAAACTACAGGGATTGTTGCATGTTTAAAATTCTACATGTAATGTTTATTTAGTCAGTCCTGAAGGGTCTGTGTGCAGCTCACTTCAGTAGCACCAAGCACCTAACTTTGAAGGTTACAATCTCAGTTAGCCAGTAAACTTTACATCTTCAAGTCAGTCTGATAACAAGATATTTCTGTTATTGTTATGTGTCTATTGGACATTATGTTGTGTAAGGTGTACGGTGTTGTTCCATATTTATTTTTTTCATGTTATTATCTTTTTATATTTTATGTTGTATTGCTAATTATTGTTATTCTTATCTTATAATTCTCTAGTATAACATAGATGATGCATTTTATTACAGTGTGATGTTTATATAGTGCCTTTATTTCCAGTGTGTATACTTTTGTTTGTCTTGCATTACTCTTTATCCATATAAATTTCTTACATGTTATTTCTCTACAGCTATCAAAAGAAGCAAGTAACGTCTACTCCCCACAAGCAACACCTCCAACCGCTACAGCCTATAGTTTCCAGCTTTACAGAAGAGTCGGATCATGTTAGGTACTTTGTGTTTCCCAGGGCCTGCATTTGTTTGTTTTGGGCAATGTTTAGTATTTTTCAACATGTCCTATTTTCTGTTTTGACTCAGGGGAGAACCGATAGAGGGTGTCCAAATGCTGGAAGAAGGCGCTGGGGCAGAATCTTACAATCTACTCTATCTGCAGCATGCATTCTCTGAGTGTTGTGGAGGAAGAAGAGCGGCATGACTCTCCAGATGACTCCAGATAACTTCTAACATTGTCACACAGATTATTCAGTGTTTCTTATTTTAACTGTCATAGTTTATTTTTTATCCTGCTCTATTTATCCATGTACATGCATCACACTCCCCTTTTGTTTTGTTTTTTTTATTCACAGTAATTTTTTTCAGCTGTCACTGTCGTTCATTTACTACCACTGTAATACAGTGTTGTTGTGCCATTTATTTATTCAAATCATACACATACCCTGTCATTGCAAAAATGCACATTGCATTTATGCCACTCTTTTTTTTTTCAGGATATTTCTTGCGTAACACTGTGCATGTGCCTGGAAATGTTTTTCTTTTTTCTCTAGGTTGTATGTTTTACTTGTTACTTCCTTTACTGTGAAGGGACAAGTGGCAAAATAACAATTTGAATGTGTTGAATGTGACAAAGTAGAATTTAGTAGAATTTTGACAACTGTGAAAGAGGGTGTAGAAATAAAAGTTTGTCTGGGTCTGTCTGGGTCTCGGGGTTCAAGTCCTCTGGTGTCCTACTTCTTCCCCTCCCTCTCCCTCTCCCTCTGCCTGCACCTACTCCCCTCGCCCCTCTGCCCCTGCCTCTGCCAGCACTAGTGTGTGGGGGCTCAAACTGGTGGAGGTAGTGTCCGGGACAGCAAATTCCTGATAAAACAACAGACAGAAATGTTATGTAACAAATATAAAAAATTTTGATGTTCAATAAGCATCAGAATCATATTGAACTTTATTGCCGAGGACATACAGGAATTCGTCTTGGCTTTTAGTAATTCAAAAATGACAGTGACAATAACAGACTTGCATAGAGTAATTTTAGTAATAAATGTATGTATAATTCTCCATATAGAATCCTAATAATAGAATTATAACAGTATAGGAAACAATACAATGTGAAGAAACTGTTTAGAATGAACAGTAGTACTTTCCCTGAGAGACTGAACTGTATATTCGTGCGCATTGTGCAGGGTTGATATTCAGGCAATGCGGCACCTTACTGCCGGTATCTGTACGTGTGTTTACTGTGAAATGATCCAACATAACGTTTTATTTATCTGTTTCAAGGCTCAACTCGTCAGCCGCCGCTGACAAGTCGGGTGAGGGGGGGCGGTGGGGGAATACGGCACTAAACCAAAGTTAAACGTTTCTTATTTTCAGCGTCGTCATATGATATTGTTTAGCCACAATTACATTCATTACCTCATCGCTATTCATCCTTCACACAGCCACTGGAAACAGCAATGTAGCTCAATCCAACTACAGGCGACCGGGAGATCAGGATTTTACGACACTATGCGCTGGTCCTCATGGGAAATGTGGTCTTCCTTCAGGCAAAACACTACCGCTTTGGACCACTGGCGCCGCCAAAATCAACCAAAACTGAAAGTTCTTAAGGGTTGCTTTAACTTATCTTGCTGCTAACATAAATCCAACTTGGACAAGTGACAGAGTAAGCACATAAACTACACAGTACAAATATGAGTTCATGAAATTATAAACAGTCTAACTTTCTGACGTAGCCACGAGGTATCTAGCCGCTTAGCTTAAACATCGTTTGCATTAGCCATACACAACAACTTCTAAAACACTTAATAAAACTGTTTCTACTTGCATATGAAACCACAGTCACACAGAGGAAACTCTTTTCATCACATTAACAAGTTTACAGTGCTTTACCTTAAACAAGGGGAATAGTGATGGGAGATGAATGAATGTGACACACATGCAGCTCTCGCCTTCACTCGTCTGTAATGAGTGAGGAAGAGATGTGCACTCCCCCTACTGGATCCCCGAGACATTACTATTAGAGCAGCGAACAATTAACCCACGTTGCTCTACATCACCTGTCTTTACTCCTCTTTGAAACACAATATTATTAGTAATCAATATTAACACATTCTCAATCAAACATGAAACTAAAACTAAATACTGTCAGAATGACGTGCAAACAATTATGAGGCATGGATCAATATAAATGAATAATGCCCAAATGAGCGACTAGTCATGTCTGCCATATCACTTGTCACATACTCCCCCTCAAAACAGATGTTGTCCTCAACATCCTGACCTTTGACCTTTAGTGCAAATAAGGGGTAAACTGTGTTTTACCAAACACAGGATGTATCATTTCAGACAGTCACTTCTGCTACAGTTTATGTTATGTAATGCAGTGTGACAGTCTGGAACTCTTTTCATACATTCTTTCACACATCAGTAAATAACCAGTGTCCTTTGTCTCTTTTGGTCATTTATGACTTATCCACTTGGTTGCATATAGCATAAACACAGTTCATTCACAGTCCATTGCTGCCTTTTTTTTAAACAGTTCCATTTTTGCAGCATGTGCAAGTCAATTTCACTCTCCTTTAGTACAGTCCATTAGTGTACTATAATTGACTGCAACAGTGTCATGTAAATGGGTGTTGAGTGTAATCACAGTCCATCTTATGTTCAACAGTCCATTTGAATGTGAATTCTGCATTGAACAGTCCATTTTGTATGGTCCTTTGAATAAAATGTATGTGCATCTACTCAGTGTCGTGCGATGTTTGTATCTACTGTCGAAAATGCTGGAAGCGGTGCTGCTGCACAGTGTATGTCCATGGCACCGTGTAGTTTGTATGTAGTGGTAGTATTCTCATGTTGTAACAGGCTGGTGAACCAAGTCTATCATATGTGAAAACCTTGGGCTGTCTGTGTTGTCGCCTAGGCCGCTGAGGCTCCTCACTGCTGAGATCACTTGATGCAGGCGAGGGGACAGCATCCTCCACAGGCAGGTCCTGAAAATCATTATCCTCCCTCCCAGGTAAGTCCTCCATTTGGTTTGTTTCTCCATGTTCTTCCTCCAGGTCAGTTGGCATGTCGTCCTCAGGCTGTATGCATTCCTGCTCCAGAGGAACATAAGTACTCACAGAATCTGTTATCTCTGGTAGGCACGGTTTGGACGGCTGCTGAAGTGGCACTGGATAATACTCCTCATCGTCGTCCTCTTCCTCTGACTGTTCTGCTTCCTCATGTCCCTTCACACGTTTCCTTGCCCGTGGTTGTACTGGAGTCTCAAGTGGCAGGTGGTCACATGGGAGGAGAAGATTACGGTGTAAGATCCTTGATCTACCTTTTCCTTTCGGAAAAGGTAGGGAGTAGTTCTCGATCCAGCAACTCCACAGTACTTTTTCAGGTGTGTGAACAGTTGGTTTTCAAATTTACCACCCTGATCGTGATGTATTCTTGTTGGAAAGCCGAATCTCAGTGCTTAGTCGTTAAAGTTTTTGTCTGCGGCTGTTTTGCCTGATTTAGAAGTCGTGGCGTACACCTGAGCCAAGCGTGTAAAGTGGTTGATGATCACAAGAATATACTCATAACCTCCCTTGCATTTGTCAAGGTGCAAGAAATCAACTGAGACGAGCTCAAAAGGGCACACATTTTCTTATGACATAGTCCTCTATCTCTCGCTGCATATATGGCCAGTAAAACCGGTCCCGTATCAGTGATGTAGTCCTGTCTGCACCTTGATGACCCATCTCATCATGGAGTTCTTTTAACACTGTACTTTTGTGTTCTTCTGGGACCACAAGCTGTTTTCGGTTTGCAGTTTTTCTGTACAACACTCCACTCTCATTTATCTCCAGCTTATCCCACTCTCTAAGGAGACATGTGACCTGTGAGCTGTGTTGTTTGAGTTCTGGACCTGATGTTTTTTTTGTCTGCTAGTTTGTACCGAATCACTGGTCCAACAGTGGGATCATTTCTCTGGTCATGTTTGATTTGTCCTGTTGTTAGTGGGATGATGGATGCATCTGTAGCTAGCGCTGCACATTTCACTGAGACACCCAAGAAAGAAAGACCAAGAAACACTGGACTCATTTTGATTTTCCACTGCTTGCGTAGCTGCTCCAATCATATCATTTGACATTTCCTCCGAACACTCTCTCATAAATGTTTCCACATCCAAAGGCATTCTGGACAGACTATCTGCATCAACATTTTCCTTGCCAGCGGTATTTGATTGTGAAATGGAAATTTGCCAGTTCTGCCACCCACCGGCACCCTGTTGCATTCAGCTTGGCCGTGGAGTGTACATAGGTGAGAGGATTATTGTCACTGTAGATGGTGAAGAATGGTGCATAATAAAGGTAGTCACGAAATTTCTCTATGATCGCCCATTTCAGGGCTAGAAACTCTAATTTGCCTGAATGCAAATGATAGTTTTTCTCTGCAGCAGTTAAAGTACAGGAGCCATAAGCAATCACGCAGAGCTTTCCATTCTGCCTTTGGTACAATACTGCGCCTAGTCCTTGATTAGAAACATCCGTGTGGAGGACGAATGGCTGCGAAAACTCTGGGAAACCTAGTACAGGAGGCTGAATGAGACAGTCTATCAACTGTTCAAAGATTAACTGATGTGTGTTAGTCCAGTCAATGGGTGTGTTTGATGGAATCCCTCTGCTGTTTCGTTTTGTTTGCCTCTTTCTCTTTTTGTTTTGCAGGGTCTCACTTTCTACAGGTGCTTTGAGCAGGTCATATAAGGGGCTGGCAATACGTGAAAAATCTTTGATATACTGCCGATAATAACTCAACAGTCCCAAGATTGCTCTTACCTCACCAACAGTACCTGGATATTTACTTTTCAGGGCTCTTACTGCAGCAGTATCGGCAGGGTCCATCCTGCTTCCATCAGCAGACACAATCCTCCCAAGATACTGTACTTCTGCTTTGAACAGGTCACACTTTCTGGGTTTCAGTTTTATCCCATGCTCTCTCAACTCTCCTCACATCATCAACATGATCCTCAAATGTCCTGCTAAACAGAAGTACATCATCAAGATATGGCACACATATTTCATCCCTTAATCCTTCCAAGCACTCCTCCATGCAGCGCTGGAATGCTGCTGGTGCATTCATGAGTCCAAACGGAATTCGGACCCACTCGTACAGGCCCCAGGGTGTCACAAAAGGTGTTAAATGCCTACTGTCTTTGGCCATGAACCCCTGGTGGTATGCCTTTCCCTGGTCCAGCAGTGAAAAGAGGGTGTTCCCGCCCAAATTGTCCATAATGTCCTGTACCCTGGGTATGGGGTGGCGATCGGGATGAGTTTTCTTGTTTAACTCCCTGCAGTCAATGCATAAGCACAGAGTCCCATCTTTTTTTCTTATGCAGACGACTGGGGAGGAGTAGGAAGAGGTAGATTTCTCAACCCACCCTTGCACTATCAAGTCTTGTAAGTAGTCTTTCATTTCCTTGTATAAAGGTTTTGGAACAGAGAGGTATGTTTTTGACACTGGCTCAGTATCTTTTAGTGAAATGTTCATTTGCAGATTTTCCACACTGCCTATGTTGTCATCAGATCTGGAGAATGACCCTGACTCTTCTCTTAACATTTGGCTGGCTATTTGTCTCTGGTGTTCATCAAGGTGAGTCAAATCAACAGGCGGATCCCACTGTTTGTGAGCAGGGGTGCTTCCACTGGAGCTCTGGGCTTGGACATGGTGGATGGATGCAGCTGGCGTGCGATCTGTTTTAAATATTTTTGCAGGATACACAGACCTGACTGACTGTACAGTTCCAACAAAAGTCCTTCCTGCCAGCGTGATGTCATGACTTGTAGGGTTTTGCACACTTACAATAAATCTTGGGGCAATGCCTGCCTTCACTAACACAAGCGTATCACAAAACTCCAGTCCTTCAGGCCACTGTGGGTTCTCATGAGGCTCAAAAATCAGAGTCTTGTCCTCTCTAAAAGGTGTGGTCTGTACTCGACACTTAACTTGGATGGAGCTACGTTTGGGCACACTGATCCTCTCATTAGCTGTCTTCACATTATAGTCACACACCTGCCCTACACTCACTGCACTAATGACGGTTTTTGCTTTGTTCTCCCTAAGATGAGGAACTCATCATCACCAGCAGTAAGCCTAAAGGATACTTCTAGCCAACCAATGTATGTCATTTCTGTCCCATTAGCTGCTTCAATTTGTAAAGGGTCAAGTGGGTCAGTAAGTTCTGCTATGTCTCTTAGTGACACATCAGACAAGTGGCTTTCTTTCCATACCTTGTCTATAGCACAAACCTGTGAACCTGTATCCCAGAGTGCCTGAACCTTCTGTTTGTGCAGGAAACATCTGATGAGACACTTCTTCCCCCCATCTCTGGAGCACTATTTTCTTTGCACTTAATTTTCTCACATGGCTGTGTTGTCTTATTCTTAATGCCTGAACACGTGTATGGCTTACAGTGTCTTTTGTGTACAGGCCAATGGGTTCCCTGACATTCTTTTGAGCAGTATAGTGTTGTTTTACAAATTGAACAACATTTTAGCAATTCACTTCCACTCTCTTCTTTACAAGCTGCATAAAACTGGGACTTATTAATATTGCTGGTTGCCCCATGTCCCGTGGGAGCAACCTCTCTCAGTTTAAAGGGCTCTGTCTGGGAGGTCCTACTGGTCTCTTCACTGGTCTGGTCTTCCTCACTGCTCTACAACCTGCCCTGAAGCGCTCACTGCTACCACACTTAAAACAATGCTGACAGTGCTCTTCACCTGCTTTGTTACAAGAGAAACATCTTGGGTGGGGGCGTGGTGCTGGGTAGTATCGTTGTGGTGCAAATCTTTGTTGAAACTGAGCTGTTTCCCTCACCTGTCCAGGACCGAATGGTGGTCGGAACTCCTGCACTGCTGCTGGTGACTCCTGGTGGTAAAAAGGCATGGCATTTGATTCAGTCATATAAGGTGGGAACTGAGGGTGTGAAAACACTGGATAAGGGGCAGACACATTTTCTGGTTCTCTACTTGTTGGGGGATATTGTGGGGGTGTGGGCGTGGACTTGTGGACGGTTTCTCTGATTTGGGAGATCTCAGCTTTCAAGTCTTTCAACAGCACCATGTCAGAGTGCATCTCTTTGATTTCAGACAGCAGACCAGGGGGCAGGGTGGCTGTGTTTTGCTGAGTGGCATTTTTCTTTTCCACCGGAACTTCACCTGACTGGACTGTATTCACACAAGTCACTCGTTATGGAGCAGCATGTTTCTTTTTGTCTTGTCTCTCCTTTTCATTGATGCATGCAATGTTCAGTTTCTCCAGCAGCAACTCATCCGAAGTGTTCGTCTGGAGGAGGTAAGGTTGCAGGTCAATTTTAATATTGTCTTTCTGCAGGCCAGTTAACACAGTATGCATGAATAGATTCTGGACTAGTGCTGGGTCATATTTTAACATTGAGTCATCTTCCTGAGAGGCAAACAGAATTTTTTGTTTTTTGTTTTAGCCTAGTAGGCAGTCCGCGAGCCTGGCGGGCAGCCTGGCGGACTCTAGCTGTCCCGGCTAGTGCTAACACTGGGAGCTAACGCTAATGTTCCTCCTCTTCTCCGTGAGTGAGAGCTATGTTTTAGCCTAGCGAGGAGCCCACGAGCCAGGCGGGCAGCCTGGCAGACTCTAGCCGACCCGGCTAGTGCTAACACCGGGAGCTAATGCTAACGTTCCTCCTCCTCCTCCTGCCCTGGCGGGCAGCTCAAGCTCCGGACATTAACCCATTCCGGTGTTTCCTCTGCAGCCTCCATTTCATCCAGCTTCACTCAGCTGCCCGATAAACCTGCTGCTTCTTCCCACTTTAGCCTCAAGTGATGTTTTAGCCTAGCGGGCAGCCTGCGAGCCAGCTGCCCGCTAGGCTAAAGCATCGCTCTCACTCACGGAGAAGAGGAGGAACGTTAGCGTTAGCTCCCAGTGTTAGCACTAGCCGAGTCGGCTGCCACCGGCTACTGGAGTAACTTAACAGCTTGTTTATTTTGTACAATGCATGTTAATCTGTGTAATTATAATAGTTAGTAGTGTTAACTATTATGCATGTGAGTTAGTAGTAATGTCACTACTGTCTCTTTAAGAAGAGACCGCCAGCTTTGCCATGCATGGACCGAAGAGAAAAGTTGAACTTTGCTCATGTGTGGAGACTGTAGCCACACAGTTTTCCAACCATGTCGTGGAATGCAGATATTTTGGTGGATTTTGTATTTTTGAGCAAGTTTATACTGTAAAGACAACGTGGATCAATAAACACACATTTTTGTTTTCCTGAAGAAGAGGATTCAGTATGAGTTATTGTTGACGGAGAAGAAACATGTGTCAACTTGAGGCTCACACTCTCATTCTGGTATTTGGACGGAACACTGACACATGCCCTTTTTAACCATTACAAAAAAGAATACAAAATATTTTTTAATGACAGGCTACTTAATGTTTCCAACTGTCCAACCAGTACAGACAGCTGTAGGCTGTTTTGTGGAAAAATAATTTGTTTGAATTTCTAACCTGTATTGCCTGTATTAAAGTTACAGGCAATATTAAATTAATCCAGTTAGATGCTTTCATTCAGATTGAATTATGGCTGTTAAATGACATCTATAGATAGATAGGCAGCCTACAAAAACAAACTGAGAGCAAGATGTATGTCATAGTAGCCTAATGGCTGGACTGCCAAAAACTTGTGTACAATCAAGACACAACATGTATTGAGCTGTTATTTGAGAGAAAAAGTTAGGGTTTCCAGGGGTCTTTTGTTCTCATTCATATCATGTTAGCCTACCTTTTAATTTGATGTCACTGGTACTGTTAGTTTGTTATGACCAAATTTTAAACGTCAAAACCTATTGATTTAGTGATCACTTGATCTGTAGCACCTCCATGAGGCCTTTTAATTCCATTTTTCATTTCAACTTTATTTTCTAGGTGGCATATATGTGCAGCTAATTTAGTTCATGATTTTGAGATGATGATCTTAATTTATTTTGATTGTTATGTAAAGCTTTTAATGGGTCAGTCAGGTCCTAGAGATGTGGTGACAACAGCGGCGCAGGGGGGGCCCAATGTGATTTTTTTTTTTTTCCTGTGGCCCAAAATCCCTGGCGGCGCCCCTGATAGTAAGCTACAATGCCGCTTAATGCAAACAGTCCAGATCATCCACAGCAGCAGAAAAAGAACAAATGATGCTTTAATGCTTTAATATAATATAATATTAGTATATCTGATTAAATATGCAAGGTCTTGTCAAGTCTTTTGAAGTCTCTAGTTGCTCCAGTTTCCTTTATCGATCCACTACGTCACCTTTTTCTTTTCATGTCTTTTACCCTCTTTTTCTCCTTTCACCATCTTTTACCGCCTTTTTTTATTGCATCTGATGACTGCTCATTAGGAATTGCAGCCTGGAGGTATGACTGTAAGGGGTTAATAGCCATATACACCTTAATGGAATCAGGAGCAGTTCAGCAAAGGTGATGGGTCTCTGAAAAAGCCACAACACCACTTGTGAAAGCTCACACAGCAGGAGAAGTGCATGTACAATTAAGAGCCATTTTCATTTGCGGCCCCTCAGTTCACTCTGCCAGTAATACTTGATTGAAAAAAATCAATTTGTATGAAGCCTCCTGCATATGAGGAGCAGAAAGGAAATGAATGAATTTAAATCTTATGTTTGTTTTTATTTATCTTTTGCCTTCCTTGCATTGCTCTTCCTGCCTCTCCCCTCACTGTGTCAAGCTTCAGAGCTCTCCGCTAACTCAATCCTTGATGACAAATTTGTTTTTCTTTATGCAAGTCAAAGTAAATGTGTGCTAAAGCTCATATGCATGTGTATGTGCCCCACATGCACACACAAATGCAACAAGATGGGACTTTCAATCCCTTTTTCTCCTCCGTCACTTCCCTCTGTGTAATAAAAATGTAAGTTGAAACAATGTCTGCCAATAGATGTGTGATTACATATGTGTGGAGAGTGAATGAGAGTGCTATTGTTCTCCCACACATACTTGCAGGTAACGTGTACGGATGATTCAGATTGTGTGTGTGTGTGTGTGTGTGTGTGTGTGTGTGTGTGTGTGTGTGTGTGTGTGTGTGTGTGACTGCTAGCAATGCACTGAGATGCTGAGGTAGAGAGCTTGGGCTCAGTAAGGAATGTCAGTAATTTTATATCTGCTCTGATGATTCAACTGTAACTCCACAAATAACTACCAACTTATGAACACACACACACACAGACACACACAGACACACACACACACACACACATGCAAACAACTTCCGAAGAAAGGGCCACAATTCAGGTCATGACAATTGGCACAGTAGGTCCAATAATTACTCTTAACTGTTTTTTTGTTTTTTTAAATTTTTGTCACGTTATTATTCAAGGTACAACTCCAGTGAAATGTAATTCCATCAACTCCTTTAACTTGTGCTCTGTAATTTAGTCCTTTGTTCTGTCTTCTTACAATGTTGGCTGCCACTTTATAATTGTCCATCTTTCCAGATGGCTCTGATAATCCATGGTTTCCTGTTGTGGAATGATTTAAATGTCCGCACAACCCGACCTCAACAAGACGCCTGCATGGTCACTCCTCCTAAACACGGGCCGCACTGCTCTGCAGCCACCTCTGAACAGCATACAGCAGTGATCCACAGCAGCAGCAGGACAGCACCTCACATTCCCATTGAGAGTCCTCTGCTCTGTCAGATTGACATATAAAAAAAGAATCTCCTGGTTGAAGGTAGGGTAGTGATGTCCAGGATTTAGCCAAGTTTTGGTGAATCAAAGGAAACTGATGCAGCACGGAAGTCATCCAGTGTATTTTTAAATTGCCTGTACAATGGCCAGCAGGATGCTAGTTCAGCTGGTGCCTATTTCTTCTCCTCAGTGTCTACACTAAACCTGGCTTGTTTGCAGCTGAAAATGAAGATGGTTTTTAATGCCATAAGAATAATTCAAAATCAGGGCCCACAGTATTCTGTTTGTTTTTTTCCTGAAAGCCAGAGCTATTTGTTTTTTTAAGGTATAAAAAAGGATGAAAACCCTCAAAAACTCTGCTATAACTTCAGCCATAACTTATTAGCATTAATTCTATAATACGGTCTTAAATGATAAGTCTTTCTGTTCTCTGGTTAATGTGTTGTTTGCTCTCTGAAAAGACACATCACTCAGAAACACCAATTTATGAACTGAGTTAACTTTTAAAAAACTGGGGGATGTGGGAGGACATACAAGTCTATAATGAGTCAGGCTGTTCTCATGCACTATTCTTATGTCTTCTTAGAGAAAATAATCTACCAGAACTCATATATATTACACGAAATGATTAGCCAGCAATTCATGTATAACCCACATATTTTGGAAAGCTGCAGTCACATGACCAATGCGGGAGCAAACCAGGAGGTCCCCATAATGTGGCAGTCACAAAACACAAGATTTTGTCCAGGACTTCAGGAGAGATTTTAAGGTTCATCCTCACGATGTTTCTTTTCCTAAACCTAACCACAATAACTCCACTTGCCAACACCTAACCTCCATAACTACTTTAAGGACGTAGTATCATTCATTGAGGATGATAATTCATAGTATATCATACGAAAAGTCGTGTCTGCATTTCCATAGGATATCATACAAACAGTTGTACAGTATGAGGATACGTTAGTTATTAGATATTTGAATACACAGCTAATAAGGTCATGTGATGTGATAGAAAAATGCCAGCTAAGGTTTTAGTAATACAACAGCCTGAAAAAAAATCTCTGTAGGTTTGCATTTTAGGACTGCAGTTGGCTTTGGCTTTATGGTTCTGCTTAGAATCAGGTTGTGTCACTTCACACAATATCTCTTCTCTCATCACAACAATAGACGACATCAACATGTGTGCATGACACATCACACAGTAGCTGCATGTCACCTTAAGTTCTCTCTTTCTCAGTTCAGTTCAAAGTAGTCAAGTCAGTTGCTAACAAAGCTGTGCAATACTGCCAAAGTTTACATATCATTAGATTACATGATATTGATTTATATTTTTATTTATAAAGCCCAATATCACAAATACAATTTGCCTCACAGGGCTTTACAGCATACGACATCCCTCTGTCCTTTAGACCCTCACAGCGGATAAGGAAAAACTCCCCAAAAAAACCCCTTTACCGGGGAAAAAAAAAATGGTAGAAACCTCAGGAAGAGCAACTGAGGAGGGATCCCTCTTCCAGGACGGACAGACGTGCAATAGATGTCGTACAGAACAGATCAACATGATAAATTAACAGTAATCTGTATGACACAATGAGAGAGAGAGAGAGAGAGAGAGAGAGAGATGCAGGACATCCTTGGTAATGACAGTAGCTTACAACAACATTCATGAAAGTAATAATATTGTTGTTATAGTTCTGGCTAC
This sequence comes from Epinephelus awoara, assembly GCA_035609425.1. Classification (NCBI taxonomy): domain Eukaryota; kingdom Metazoa; phylum Chordata; class Actinopteri; order Perciformes; family Serranidae; genus Epinephelus; species Epinephelus awoara. The sequence goes on along the minus strand of CM069295.1, from coordinate 5,551,586 downwards.
TGTGGTACAATATGTTGAAAGTATATATTAATATCTGGCAGTATACATGTATGATAATAGTCATATGTGTATAATAACAGTAGAAGTATGACTAATGACTAATGGTGGCAGCAGCAGCAGCAGCAGCAGCAGGAGGCATCTGGCAGGACCACGGCAGCAGCACAACCACACACGTCACGCTATCCAGGCACCGCTGCGATATGAGTTAACCTGAGAGACGGTGGACCACAAAGGCCCTGGAGAAGAAGCCGAGTTAGTGACATCCAGAATGGCCGAGTTAGCAAGATGCAGTAATAGGATACGAGAGAGAGAGGGAGAGAAGGTGCCCGGTGTATTATAGGTGGTCCTCCAGCAGACTAGGCCTAAGTCAGCCTAACTAGGGGCTGGTACAAGGCAAGCCTGAGCCAGCCCTAACTATAAGCTTTATCAAAGAAGAAAGTCTTAAGTCTAGTCTTAAATGTGGAGACGGTGTCTGCCTCCCGGACCGCAACAGGGAGATGATTCCACAGGAGAGGAGCCTGATAGCTGAAGGCTCTGGCTCCTGATTTACTTTTGCAGACTTTAGGGACCACGAGTAACCCTGCATTCTCAGAACGCAGAGTTCTGGTGGGATAATAAGGCACTATGAGCTCTCTAAGATATGATGGAGCTTGACCATTTAGAGCTTTATAAGTTGACAGTAGGATTTTAAATTCAATTCTGGATTTTACATACATAATTAATATCAAATTGATTTTAAAATTATATGTATGTGTGTTGACCTGCATTTTTGAACATTTGATTACTATATCCAGACTTATCTCAGAGACGACATGGCATTCCTCTGTCTATCCCTCATGCTCATACTATAACATAATGGTACACTTACACGTTTATGTTAAGGATGTAACATTTCTCATGGGGTGTTAATTTGCAGAATATCAAACAAACTGTTGTGTGCTCATTTTCGTAGGATATCATATAAACTGTATGAGGATATGTGGAATGCTTAAACACTGAAAAAAAATCTGGTGATTTTGTGGGCACAATCTTATAATTAGATCATATATATCTTTACCCATTTGTCCTTGGCAGCTTAATGATAACTTTTATTTTCATTATAGGAGCTTAGATTTGTGTACAGGGTTAGTCTTACTATCCCCACTTCAAATGTACATTACAACATTATTGGTCTCTTCTCTTAAATCTTTTTGGCTAATCAAGGCATTCAAATGTAGGCAGGCAGAAAATCCACCGGGCTCTGTTTGTGTTCTTGTTTGTTTCCCTGCATTTTTGTAACATTGTCGACAAATATGAATCCTCCAGATATGTTTGCAAGATTGTTGTGTTTCAGCATGTTGATGCTCCTACATGCAAAACCTTCTCCTGTCACAATTTACAAGTTTATCTCTGACACATGGAGCCATTATGGAGGCGTCAATGCTGCCCCTCTACTGTTGCTCTGCTGTAAATCTGCTTCTCCTTGCAGAAGCAGATTTATAACAAATTTAGACTCCAGTGGCTTTGCTGTCTGTTTATGAGTGCATGTTTTAAGCCTGGTATACACTGTATACACTAGTTTGGGCTGTTCCAGATGAAAGATGACCAACGTGAAAGAAACGTGATATCAATATCTTGGTCGTGGCTCTTAAACAGTGGTCTTACCTCGCACAGTGAGAGAGTTTCAGGGACAGCAGTTGTCACAGTCTTGTGATTAAAGAGAGTCTGGGATAAAATTCTGACAGTGTCAGAAATTTGGGATGACCATCTCACTGTGGGACTGCTGTTACGACCTACATCTACTAACCATCCACTGGGATGCAGCATGAAATGACGCACGGGCGCTAAACCCAAACAGACAGACAGCAGCTCGCAAATAAAGGCAAAACATGCTAAAAGAAATGTGTGGGATTCCAGCACAGAGGAAAACCTTGTGGAGTTTTGGTAACAGAAGTCTGTCTGTATGATGTGTCCTCCAGCTCTTACCATGACCGCTTAAAGACAGAACAAAACGTGGAAGCAAAAAGCAGCAGAGTTGCAGCTGCCAGGTGAGAAACCTAGCAGCTAGCAAACACACACACAGACACACCACAGTATATAGTGCCATCAAAACTACATCAAACCTGATGTCGTACTTGATGTTAATTAGATCCATGTCACACAGTGTAGCTGCACTAAACTAATAAGATTGCTAAAATCTACGGAGGAGAAAGAGGCCGTAGATGCGCAGGAGGAGTCTTGTATGGAACCTTGCCCACCAGTGTATGAATAATTGTTTTGACTGGTTGATAGACTATAAAGTCGCCATACAAAAACGCAAGTCTATTTACCATTTAGCTTGTGGTCTGTGAATTTTTTTATTTAGTTACTTTCTGTCACTATGTATTGATTTTGCATTTAAGGTTGTTTAACTCTGCTCCTGTTGGCCCATAAATGGGCCCACTCTGAGTTTAATTTGGTTGTCATTTTGGCTGTGATCATGCTAGAAAGTTCATAAGTTGCACAGAGGTCACTTTTCCAGAGTACATCATGCTCCTAGAAAATCTCCTGTCTACACCTTAAAATGAGCTGTATAGAACGTTGGCATACGTTTTACCTGTTAGGTCCAAAAATGGGCCCATTTGAAATACATTGAAAAATGCAAAAACCATACATTTTTACCTGGTGGTTATTTTTTTCCAGAAAGATGATTTATCTGTTTTCATGGCTTCATTCACAACAGGGGAGGTCAAAATATAGGTTTCTGAGCAATTTTGGAAATTTCATTCAGAAACACTATTGTAGCACCTTTGCAAAAAAAGGGGTACTGACAGGCTGCTTTCCCCCATTCAAGCTGGACCCCCCCTGGCCAGACACAAGAGGATGAAACTGGTCCTGTGTGCAAATCATTTGCTTAAATTTATGATTAAAGTTCATATGTGCATTCAAACATACCAACAGCTTATTGTGAGGTTGTGTTGTCTGATTTTCACCAGCTTGCACATTTGATCAAAATTACCAAATTTCCTTCAATTTAGTCTAAAAATATTGCATTGCGATCAGTGGGCGCGCGCTCCCGTGGGGCACATTCATGTGTGTGTGAGTGGGTACGTGCATGGGACCTGTGCATGTGTGACTTGAAGGGAGTTGACATATTATCTTTATTTGCAAGCAGCAGCTGCAAAACTAAAACTTGTCACAAAAGCTCCAGACCCGGAGCTCAAGCCCGGTTCTATCAGCGGACCCTCCCAGAGCGCTCGCGGGGAATGCTGCCTCGCTTCCCAGCTAAGATGCGGGAGGGACACCGCAGAATTTTTTTACGGCTTTTTTCAAAATTCTGATCCATGCAATATCTTTATCTGCAAGCGGTAGTTGTAAAAATAAAACTAGGACGGTAGTTTAAGACGCGGAAATCCAGCCCGGTTCTCTCAGCGGGTGCTCCCACAGCGCTCGCGGGGAATGCTGCCTCGCTTCCCCGCTAAGATGCGGGAGGGACACCGCAGAAAATTTTTACGGCTTTTTTCAAAATTCTGATCCGTGCAATATCTTTATCTGCAAGCGGTAGTTGTAAAAATAAAACTAGGACGGTAGTTTCAGACGCAGAAATCCAGCCCGGTTCTCTCAGCGGGTGCCCCCACAGCGCTCGCGGGGAATGCTGCCTCGCTTCCCCGCTAAGATGTGCGAGGGAGGCCGCTGAAAGATTTGACGCTTTTTTCAAAACTCTGATCTAAAATATGAGTTTACGCCGCTTCCCCTTGGTCGATCGAGGTCAAATAAAAAGTGTTGTGATCCCTGAGAGCTCCTCTTTGCGATGTGTGTACAAAAACAGCTCAGCATTAAACTTTATTTTAAAACATTTTTCACACAGAAAATTATTTTTTTTCCTGTATATGCACATACCTAATACATAAAAGTGCATTTCAATATGGAATTTTTAAAAATACTTTGCATGCCAACTTCTCCACAAGAACTGGAGCTATATCACGACAACAGAGGGGTTCAACTGTTTTTTCATCTGAAACATCACCAACTAACATTTAACTCATCAACATGCCCGTCTGTCTTTCCACTCAAGTTATGTGGACACAACCTACAGTAGCACATTCGAAGCTGTTACAGGAAAGACAATTCAGGATACGCAAGATCAAATGTCTCTGAACTAAAATGCTTCTTGCCAAATGGCCATGAAAAAAAGGATACATATTAAAGATGCATATTAATGCAAGGGGTAATCTTCACGCTAAACACATTGATGACTGGTAGCTGGGCCTGTCACAATCTGTGACACAAGGGCAAAATCCACAGCAATTTCCACAGCATATTTGGCTTCACATTTAGATATGACAATACAATGGTCATCTCTTATGCTTTTTTAAACACCTGCATTTCTCACAATTACAGATACAAAATGAAAATACAAAAACTACTTCCTCCTTTAGAAGTACAACATTTAAGTCACTTCTGGTGAAACTGCCTTGAAACTCTTGAAAAACTCTTGAAAATTGGATGCCTCATACCTCACAGCAAGAAAAAAATAAAACACATATTAATGTGAAGTGTAAATGTACAATCAAAAAAACATCATATCATGCAATCAGTCAGACAACACCTGAGGTGGTTTGATGAAATAAAGCCATAGCTTGTCCAAGTTTCTATCCAGAAGAACCTCACTAATTACTGTGGGTACAGTTTGTTTTTTGCCTTACACGCATGATTCAGTTGTGTATGAGTCTCATCTGTGCTCATCTACCCCACAGACAACTATATCATTACATTGTTTTTCAGTTGTTGCACCTTTGTTGACAGGTTTCCAGCATCCACTTCAACGAGCATCTTTTGAAATACTTCAAAAATGTATTTCAGAGTTTGGGGGTATTTGAGGTCCAAGGCGTAAGTTAGTCCAAGCAAGTAGCAGCAGGCTCTGCTGAGATCCCCAAGGTGGTTGAGTACGATGGAACCCTCAATGACGATCTCTACATCCCTGACTTGTCCGTCTTCATTACGCACAAGGTACAGAGCCATCGTCTCTGCTGCCAGCTCTGCTTCCACTGACGGCTGAATCGTCAAATTTCTGTAGACAATGTAAAGGAAAGTGGTTATAGCAGTTTTCACCACTAATGAAGGTATCCGTGCATATTCTCATTCATCCAGGTCATAACTGAACTTAGCAATATGTCTGTTGGTGCCATAATGTAGAGGGGGGCCATAAACTAGGTGGGGCATTATGATAACAAACAGCATTCAGGTAAGACACAGGCGATGGCAAGAAGTTGTATGAGAGGGGAAGCAAATAGTTTTTTGACAATGTCAGTGTGACAGTGTTTTTTAACCAGTAGAAACTATTGAAATTAAACATTATCTGTGAAGATAAGTCCTCTCTGCAGATTACATCTGTTGTTTAGTGGCACTATATAAATACAATGGATTTGAACTGAACGTCACACCAATATGGAATTACTTTAAATTTAGATAATATTTGGTGTATTAGGTTTGCAAAATCCAAACTGATTTGGATATAAGCTACAAGACTAATGTTGCAATTTTTCCAATAGACACAAAAAGTCAAAGTGCCAATTAATAGTTGTTATAGTTGACTATGTATTCAGCAGAAACACTTTCAAATTTACAGATTACTGTAGGGAGAATACTGAAAGTCATCTATTGCACTCACCTCAAACTCCTTGATTAAGGCACCCGCATCTTCGCCGAGGTGATCAATGAGACATCGGATGACAACTTCTCTGGTTTTCTCTATGGGAATTCCACTCTGTTAAGAAGAAAATGTATTTAAACAGCTGACAAGATTCAGCAGTCACTCTCTTCAGTGCACATTTTGGCCCTTTAAATATTATAACAGATTTGACTACACTGAAAAAATTAAACAAAATTTAGCGAAGCAGTTGGTAAAACATTGCAGAGTCAGTTATTTGAGAAGTAAATTAGGTTTAGAAGAGAAAAGAGTGGTGACAAGACAGGGGAGGGAAAGAAGCATCTCAACAGAGGAGTAAATTGAAATACCTGGAGGAGAATATTCATTTCTGTATGATGTCTCTCTCCAGCAGCACCTTTCTTGGCTTGGAAGATGGCAAGCAGTTTAGGGGTGTAGTGGTTTAAGATGAACATGAATTTGGCCTCAAGATTTACAGTGGTAATCCGATGGAACTCAGCACTGACCTGAAAAAAAGAAAAAATAAAAAGACAAAAAAGGACAGGACCCAATTAAACAATACAATTTCTGAATTTCAGCCTCTTCTGGGTATTTGGTGTATTTGTGTTAAACCGTGTTGAAGAAATTTGATTTTCTCACCTGTGACACATCGAACAAGGCAGGCCATCTTTTCTTGATCTCTTTGATGCTCAGTTGAAGACTAACAATATCCTGTCTTCAATGAGCAAAAGTGTTGGACATCAATTCTTTGATGGTTGCCCTCTCTCTCTTCTTTAATTCAGACAGAATTTAGAGCCGCTGTTGCTCTTGGTGTTCACTGCTTTCTCCTAAAGGATAATGTGGGAGATACATCACTTCCCCTTTGCGTGCTTTTTTAAGATTTTGGGCTGGTTTCCTCTCACCAGGACGCTTATTTTTGAAAGAATTGCACATAACTTCAGGAAATCCAAGATTTCTTGACTTGGACCTATAATTCCCCATCTTGTATTTTAGGCTGTACATCCATCCAATCCATCCGTTGCGACTTCCAGGTTCTGTTAGACATGGGTGTTTTTGGACTAAGGCTTCTGCAACCTGTCCAACCTGAAGGCCTGTGGGATAGGCAGTGTAACTGTACATGTAATCTGACAGCCTTTCCATTATTTCAGACTTGACCTTGGGGTTGTTGAGGACAGTTCCATTTTTCAAAAACTGTTCATTCGCATTCCTCAGTACTGCCCCTGTTGCAACTGAAAAACGTGGAATTTCAATTTCACTTGGCCACAATACCCTTTTGGGGCTTAATAAGACATTGCCTTGTGATGACACTGATGATGTGCCATCTGACTGGTAGTCTGCAGAAGTAGAGGATGACTGTGAAGACAGTGTTTTTGAAGTCAAACTGGAGGTGTCACTCACATTGTCTGCATCTGCCACATTTACAGTCTCCGGTGTTGCTAATGAGAGCACTATGGATGGAATAATGACCACCTTGATTGTGCCCTTATGTTTAACCTTGTTAGTAGAATGAATTGTGAAGAAATCCCCAAAGTCCTTGTCAAAGTAATGGAGGGTGAATTCCTCATGGATCTGGAAAGTGTCCTTTACAGTCTTATGCAACTGCTCCACTGTGTCTGGCATCCCTGATGACAGTGTGAGCTTCTCACTATGATGATCTATAATCACCTTCACAACAACAGGGCCCATCTGTATGAAAACAATTCACAACTGGAAATCAGAGTAGGACTGCTGTACAGTTGATGCTTTTAGCTTTTTTACCTACTACTGGACACATACATACTGGACAATAATGTGTCTTTTTAAACTGACCATGCGTTTCCCTCCCACACAGTATGCTGCCAAGGGGTATGTATCACTAAGTTGCTGTATGTGCAGCAGAGTCACCTTCCCAGACTACTCCAAAACAAACCCCCTAAAATGTTCATAATACCAACTGTTAAGAAACTTAACAATGAAATTAAGATCACTTCCTACAATCACAGTTTGTGAAATTTCCAGAAAATCGGGTAGACCACCGGTAGATCCATGAGGCAAAATCATCCCAACTGCATATCTCGTTCCATGATATGATAGTGCATGGGTTGCGGGCGGTCAGTTTTATCGGTCCAATTATATGGAAACTCAGTAATGAAATCGGTCAGTTGTAGAAGAGTGAAATACTGCTTTTTTACAAACACATTAAAACATAGTGCCATCTCTAAAGGTATTATTCCTTCCAAGAGGTCGTTGAGCACATCTGGTGGGTACCCTGCCACAAAATGGAAATGCTTCAGTTTTTCTGTTCAGGGATAAACGTTCTTTACACCGTAACAATGAATCAAATCAGGGTTTTCCTTTACAGATTGAACATGTAAAGTATAATTCTCCTTTGTTCTTGGTGGAAAAACCCCAGAATGCACCTCTTTTTGCTGGTAATCTGAATGGTCCCCAGTGCAAAATCTACATATGTAATGCCCAGTGAAACTGTCCACCAGGCCACTCAAAGAATGAGCACCAAGATTATCCGCTGAAACACAAAAAACTGTTCCTCTGATATTTTTGCCACTGGCAGGAAGAAAAATGCCTTTTTCCTCTAATGTAATAAGGTCCTTCAAATTTCTCAACATCATTAGCTTTGCAAAGAAGCGCCAAATTAATTGCTGTTAATTGGGATCTCAATTCTGATGGCACATCTGCAAGAACCCAATACACAGCTGTCACTTTATGTTTTTTCCATGAGGTTCCAAGTGGATTACATATTTCAAAATCATCCACCTAAAGTATAAGTTAAATTCTTGGCTCCCCATCCGCGTGAAACTCATTTAACTTAAAATATTTGCGATATCGAAAGGATGAAAGCTGTGACGCATTGCCTGAATGTCTTGTCAGTATTTTACTTACAACTCTTTATTGCTTAACAGTTGCCATAAGGATTGTAGGATGGGTACATTTTGAAAAGAACAACTGTCCAGTGGATCAAATTCAACTGGCTCGATAAAATGGAAGTTTTCTTTGAAGTATTTCTCCCTCTTATACTTAGAATGAAAAGGACCATCAGGACCAAAAGCTTTAGTTAGAGGATTACAGAGTTGTAATTTTTCAACTAACTCACTGATAACATTTTCGTCAACGGTGCAGTTATTCTGTGTCAAAATGTTTCTCACTAAATTTGGAATGTATTGTGATGATGATGTGCAAATAAACTGGAGCTGTTCCACCAAGTCATCTAAACCAAGCCCCAACCTCCGGTGGAGACGAGTGAGACCAATGCGGAAGTGCCAAAAACTGCAGTTCACCGACTGTCCACTTGAGGCTGGCTCCGGAAGTGAGCAAATTCCCATAGACCCCCATGTTAAAATGCCCAACTTTAGAGCAGAAATAAACATGTTTACAGCCTGGTACAAAAAATGGTTTTGGTCTATATAGTTAATTTACCCTTTCATGACAACTCTGAGGGGGGTGAATTTTTTTCTAACTCCTCCGTTTAAATGTTATTAAGGTTTGAAATTGCGCATAATTAAGGGCGTGGTCACTTTGAGTGACAGGTCGCACCATCACGGGTGGCTAACTAGCATGCTAACTAGCCGCTGGCTCCGCTGTGCGGAGCTGAGCTCAGACTCGCCGTCTGCTCGGCATCATCTCAGCCAATTCGTGCCCATGTTCAAGGCATTGAACCTGTCCTCTCAGCCGTGTCTGTGCCTTCTGGATATTTTTTCAGGGAAATATTGGAGTAATGTGGCTTGCTGTTCGATTAATTATACCAACAGACCGTCCAAGAAGTCCGTGCTCCAGGTTTTTCGGTAAGTGAAATTTGGAAATTCTAGTATTATTTTAATTGTGTTTATATGTTAGCACTAATTAGCGTGTATCGGTGTCTGTGGTCACTACGGTCGCCACCTAGCTTGACAGCAGCGTGTATCGGTGTCTGCGGTCACCACCTAGCTGTCAGCTTATTATTATATTATTAAGCCTTTATTTAATACATGAAAAATAACGTTGATACCGGAGGTCTCATTTTCAAGTGCGACCTGTATCACAGCAGCAACATCCACATCAAGTTACAGAGCAGCAGACAACACGATACAACACAAGCTTAGCTCGTTAACTAGCTAACCAGCCAGCTAACATTTAGCCTTCAAGCAAGACGCCAGTCCGGGATGCATCGAAGTCAGAGCCTGACAGAGAAGTGTTAGGATTTAACGTTAGGCATTTAGGGAGAGGATATTTTGAATAAAAGGCTGAGGCTGTATGAGGTTTGAAAATAAAGGTCCACCACGTTAGTTAGCTAACGTGATGCAACGTTAACGTTGTCAAATGAGCAGTGTAACGTTAACGTAACATTAAGGCTATACTTGTGTATGTAAATTAAAAAGTGGCGAACTGTGTGAAATTACAATAAGGTGTGTAACGTAATTAAAAAAAAGCTAATGTGACATTTGACTGTCACACATAAAATATTAAGAAGATTAGTGTATGATATAGGCCTGTAGTTACACAACAATAGATAATGCACAGACAGAATATGAGGACTGTGATGGTCACCGCCTTTTTGTTTTGCTAAATTAAATTGATTATGATCTGTTGAACAATGAAGCAATTTAAATTGTATTGTTTGCATGTAAAAGTGTCTGCAAAGTAGGTAGCTAACACATATATTTCTGTGTAAAGTTTTCCTCTAGGTGACCCAGACAGACTGGACCAGTGGACACTCAACACGAGGAGACAGAACTGGACTCCAAACAAGACTTCCCGTCTGTGCAGTGAACACTTTGAGTCATCACTTCAGCACTGACTCCAGGATAAAGACACCTTTTTTCATACAGTACCTCACAAAGAGTCAAGAAACTTATTAGTTTAAAATGATGAATTATTGTCCATAATACAATGAAATGTATTACATATATTACTAATTGTCATACATTACTAAGTACTCGATGAGGGCACAGCTTGCTCTGTAATATTACTGATAAGGTGAAATGACACACTGACACACAAGTGCAGTTTAGTGTTCCCCTGATGCAGAAGGCCAAATGAAGATTTTATCAATTAAGGAACATGACATGTATTTACCAACTTTAACATTTTAGTGCCTTTTATGCAAAGACCCTTTATCAAAGTGAGAATTACTACCTTTTTCCCCACACACAGTCTGTGAAGAGCCAATGGAAAAAATATTCTCATAATGAGACAGCTGAACATAGCATGATTCCACAGTGGCAGTGAGCTTTGAGAACAGTTCAGTTTCCTTTTGATAGCAACAATTATGTTAATGTGGATGAATTGCATATTGTACATTCACACTCCAGTTGTTTTGATAGTACAGTTAAATTTAAAATCAAATTCAAATATAAAGTCGAATATCTACAGAATTTAAACACAAAACTATTTTATGAATGACAACCACTTACTCAGCAATAAGATCATTTTGGTGGTGAGTGGGCTTTTAACCAAGACAGGCTGTAGTCAATGTTTTCTACCTGTGTTTTTAACCTGTCATCTTTCTGTCTTGTAGGACACTTGAGGAAAGTTACAACGCCTCGACCAACGTGATGTTTACTCCACAGTAAAGAGGTTGTTTCACAAGAAATTAAGATTTTGCAAATTATGACACTGGGTCCTAATTCATATGTTTTATAATTACTGTTACAAATCTTTTCATTTATTTCATGTGTAATTTTTGTAACCTTTTAATATGAATGTTTTCATGAATGCAAGATCTGACTTTATTTTGTTAAACTGTTTGTGTAATGGTTATAATTTTTGTGATATAAAATGGATCAGACAAAATTTACTTTAGAGTAAAAGCAAAAAAAATTTGAAAGCTTGTCATTCATCAGTTTCCTGTGATGATTGGAAATATAGTGGTGATTTAAACCATTAACAAAATATAATAGTTATTAATGGCATCTTAATGTTTTCATTTATGTCTTAACATTTACCCAAGTTTGCATTTATCTTAGCAGAATGTAAAAAAAAATGAAAAGCTGATTTTCCTGTGCTGGTTTTGTTTTAACATTTCTTTAAGACAAATTAAGAAAATTCACTGAGAAACTATTATCCTTTTGTGAAAAACAAGGAATTATCTGTACACTGAATAATTTTAAGTCCCGTAGGAGGTATTATTTATTTGTGACATTGTGACATATGAGAAGGTTCTGTGGGTATTGCTTGGTATTGAGGCTTATATGGTGAGGCTAAAAAACCAACAACACATAATTGGCTGATTATCTTTCTGTTTGCCTCACTATAAAAACGTCACGATACCTTTGCCTGAGGAAGACCCTCTCAGAGTTGGCAACATAGCGAACAAGTGATACCTCCTTGGGGGCTTCAAAACTATTGTGTCCAGCTAATTCTTTGTTTTTCATTTTGAGCCCTTTTATCCAGTCACATTCTTCTGTGTTAAAACTAGACTTCTAACAGAGCAGCAAACAAAGATTACTCTCCAAAATCTTCTCAGGCTCTGCTGCTGGGTGTAAGGTGCTAGTTATCTTCAAGTACAGAGTTAAAATAATCAGGCCCATACAGAATTGGACTGCCTAATTTTGTCAGTGACAATGTTAAACATTAATGCTTTATGTTTTATCTGTAGTGTATGATTTGTTTGCCCTTTCAATTGACAGTCAGATTTGATTGTGAAATACAACATTCAGTCAGTAACAAAGACAAAAGGAGTGCAAATATAAATAGAATTTATTGAAATTTTAAACAAGTTATAGATGAATATAAAAATTCAACATTGGCCATGACAGCCTGGGCTATGTTCAGGCCTAACAAAATGTGTCCCAAAGGCCAAATTCAAAAGCAGTGACACTGCCAACTGTAAGCAGTTCACTGCATTTGGAGGTGGTCTTTAAGACAATTACCTAATTTACTTAAAAACATATAATTTCTCCTAGGTGTGAGATGACTGTGTCTGATGTGACGGTGCTCAATTATGGCACCATTTAAACTATGAACAAATGTAGCCATAACACTGTAAACACATTTCCTGGCCTTATCAATCTTTGCTGGATTGCCACCAGCCTCCCACCTGCACCGTTGGGCCAGTGAAGAAAGTACTATCTTAATGCCAGGATGCTGGAGGTGAAGCTGGTGCAGGTCCTCTTTCATCATGCTGACCAGCTTGACACTGCTGACCTTCCCCGCCACAGTGGATGATGAGGACATCTGGTGCTGCTCTTCCTCGCAGGGAGTGGGAAAAGAAGGAGAGAAGGCCTCTCTGCAGTCCACCAAAGCCAAACCAGCAGACACGGACGCCCGGCATGCTGAGGGTGCTTCCCAAGGACTCTGCAGCTCTCGGGACACCACGCCGGACATAGCTGTCACCAGTGCTCCACACTGTGCATATGAAAGTAAAATGAGTGTAATAAATAATAAGCATTATATATTAAAAAAAAAAAGTTGAAGCGTTTTTTTTTAAGATAACAGCTGAATCATTGTGTCAAGGTTTATTGTATAACGTTAGTTTAAGCTAAACTCAACTTACCTCAAGTTTTGTGAGGGAGCTGCCACAGGGCTAGCCAAAGTAGCGTAGCTTCTTAGCCTCGTAGCTTGTTAGCCTAGCTTGTTAGCCTCAGGTAACTTAGCAGCGCCGAGCGAGGTGGGCGTGTTTAAGCAACCAGGCTTCCTTCGGCCCGCCTCTTTGCCCATTTTTGATTTGGGCGGAGTCAGGCACTGGTAAGATGGCGACGTCCAGAGCGGAGTATTTTGAGCTTCAAATCCACTCTGCAGAAACGGACGTGTGACGTCACGGAGACTACGTCCATTATTTTATACAGTCTTTGATCTAAACATTTACCTGTAACATTATAAATGCTTTCAACAAGAGAGAACCAATTACTTCCACAAATGCACTTGTATGTCCTTCGCAATCCAAATCTACAGTAGTATCCAATTCCACATCATCAATTGATTCCACTGTTGAAAAATGGCTTTCATTCTGTTGAGCACTGGTAGAAATAGGAGGTTTTACAATCACATCAGTCTTTAAGCCATCACATGGGTAATATTGGTGCTTCTTCGACTTCTGTGAGTAGCATAAGTGCCATATATGTTTGTTTTGAACTCACAACCATCAAACACACACACTATTGTTTCTAGTCTTTTCAGATGAGAGTTAATGTGTTGAAAATAATCTTTGTATTTGGAAAGCACGAGTCACAAATTTTACATTTAAAAGCTATCACATCTTGTTGATTTTCAGTTTCCTCTGATTTGTGAGCTCTATACAAGTGTGTACGCAAGCCACCCCAAGTTTTAAAGGAACACGGACAGCTCAAATGAATACAAGGCAGAAAATGTCCATGACCAAAATGTCCATGTTTCAGTCGATAGTGTTTAAGAAGTCCCCCCTTCAATGATGCCACAAATGTGTAGGGTATGCTTTGCTAATATTAAACAGAAACAACTTACCGCCCCACTTTTCTTGATCAGTTGTTTCCCATGCTGAAAAGCAAATTTTGAAAATATATTGAATGCATGATAAAACCGTCAAACTTATGGTATTTCTTTCCATAACAACCTAACACACAAGTCACTATGAATTGCATGCTTTTATATTTTATATATATATATATATATATATATATATATATATTTGTCTGATTAGGGCTCCTTGTTATAGCAGCTGAAAACACAGTAATCACTCAGCCCTCCTGGTGTTTACAGTCTGCATAACGACAGCAAGAAAAAACAACATGAAGCAAACCAAAAATGTTTATGGACATAAATCATGTCCCTACACAAAAGCTTACTAAAGATGACAGATTTTATTCCTGCGATGTTTGAAGAGACTTACAACTACAGACAGATATGATAATGATAAATACTGAGATATAGCAACTAGTAACTTCTACTTTGAGGAAATTCCAAACATAGGTGATGGATGGATGGATGGATGGATGGATGGATGGATGGATGGATGGAGAATGAATGGGTGGATGATGGATGGAAAGATGGATGGATGGATGGATGGGTAAATGGATGGACAGTAGTGATGTCATGAGAACTGATACTCGCAATACCTTTCGATTCCATGATGAAAAAAAAAAAAAAGGCGATACTCATTTTTTTGAAAAATTGGGAAGAACCGATACCAGCGTAAGAATCGGTGAACTGATGGGGGCAGTATACCCCCATCAGTTCCGGAAGAGTCACAGTCCATGCCTACATTCAGAGCAAGGGGGTGATGAGGTAGTAGAACTACACATGGCATACCTACACGCGAAAGGATGGCAAGAAGCAAGCGCTTGAAAGTAAGCTGGTACGGTCCGGTACTGCGTACCACTAAAAGATTCAGTGGCGGTAAGCAGTAACAGGAAGAGGAGAAAGCAGCTGCCTGGTAAAGTCCACATTCAGAATCAGTCACGGCCGCACTTTAGGCCGGAAAATAGATCTGCTAGCATATTTGCAATATTTGCAGTTTGTCTGTTTATTAATTGCTTTTAACTCGTTCCGAATTGCTTGTGAACCGTCTGTGCTGTGTTTTGGTCCATGCTGGATGGAGCCTTGTCCGGTCATCTCCCTCTCTCCCCCAGCCCTTCCCCTGGGAGAGAGTCCGGTGGTCTCCTATGAGCCCAGCCTTCGAGACGTGCAACACTCCGTTAAATGTCATTCAGTTCATCAAAAAATATCCCAATTAAAATCAGTAGCATAATAAGTAGATATGTTCCATGTTATTTTGTTTATTTCAACAACACAGAGAACAGCTTGAACAACCTGCGTGTGAGCTAATGATCAGGGATTTCACTCTCAGCAGTACGTGACTGCACATGTACATCTACATCCACAGCGTTTGGGGTGCATTTGATTTATTGTACTGGGACGTTTGATTTTTCCACAACTAGACCACGTACATAAAAAAATGACCTTTGTAAAGGCATTCAATAAATGAAACCAGCGCAATTTCACACATTGTTGCGGTTGGCTCAAACACTGTCAGCATGATTTAAATAGTAAATTTTCAAATATCGTATTGAGTTTATTGCAGATGTTGATCAGTATTTTTTTTTTACAATGAAAAATAGGTAAAAAGGAAAAGAGAAAAAGAAAAAAATGACAAGCATGGTTTTAAGTGTTCATTAAGGTTTCATACATGCCAGCACCCTAAACATTAAAACAAATATTTTACTATACACGTTGTGAAGTGTTTCTAATTTCTCTCTACTCCATACAGGTACAGTAAAATACTGAAATGTTTTTATTTGTTTATTTGGTTTTTGACTTTGCTTTTTAAAAATGTATGAAGTGAGGAAAGGTGAACAATATGAAGCACTGAAGGTTTTGGTAATAGTACCAGCAAGAATTTTAAACTGCTTTCACCCTGTATATAAGTAATATTAATCTGTTGATAGAAATGTTATTTTATATGCAAATATTTTAACAAAGTGTTTCTTGTACATGGGATCTTAGGATTTTTTTTTTTTTGTTTTATCGTGGTATCGACTTTGGTATCGAGATAAGTGTAATACTGGTATCAGCACCAACTACTGAATTTTTGGTATTGTGACATCTCTAATGGATAGATGGATGGATGGATCAAGCGGTAGTCACAAAGATGGATGTCAGATAGATGGACAGATAATAAATTAAAGGATGGATAGTCAGATGGATTGACGGTCAGGTGGATGGAGGGTTAATTGATAGATGGATGGATGGATAATCAGGTGGATGGATGGACAACAAATGCATTTTGTTTTGCAAATACAAAACATACCTATCAAACAAATACACAACATATTTCTAATGCAACGTGCTTCAGAAATAAACATGTCTTAGGGAGCAGAAACTCCTGTATGCTGCTCACTATAAAATGTGTTTACTATAAATAAATGCATCTCTGTGCAGAGAGCGCTTAAAATCTTCATCAGGAAGTCAACATGAGAGAAGGTTCACTTTTGGAAATGCATGAAAGCCCTGAGTCAGGAGTTCAGACTTTTCTTTATTTCATTCAAGGTTACAAATAATGCTGTTATGTTCCTTACATGGCTTTATTTAGTTATCAAAGTTTCATTTACTTAACAATAAAGATGTCATGTTCATCCATTCTAGTTCTCTTAGAACTGCATGTTATTATAAAATAACTTCAAATCAAATCCTTAATCATTGATAAGTGTGGGCGCTTCCCCCGCCCCTCCCAACAATTTTTAAGGCTTTACTGTATAACTTGCATCGGTACCGCTGCCCACCGCTACTGTTAGCGAAGGAATTAATGAAATAAATTAAAAAAAGAATCATTAAATAGGCTACAAACACTCCATTTCTCCCAGTCAGAGCCAACATGAACATTAGTTCAGTGAATTCCTGCTGTATGTTAGTGTGTCGGCTTTTTATCCATGAAAAGCCAGGGACACTTGGCTCCAACACACATTCAAGAACTTCTCGTCACGTCACTTCAAAAATTAAATGTGTTTATTTTACAAAATCAGAATAATTAAGTTAATAAAGCTACGAAACGAAAAATCACAAAATCTTTGAAAAAAACTCCATATAGCCTTAAAAGACTCAGAACCCAGTACGCAAACAAAAGGTTAGAGCATAGTTATGCTAAATCACTGGCGTTGGAGGGGGAGGGCAGCTCACAGTGCACATTCCAGCAGCCGACATCATTCAATACGTGTAAACCAGAGGGGACCCTGCCTGCTCAGCATCCCCTTTAATAACTGTTTCTATTCTCTTGCCCAAAATAGCAAAAACAACTTCCCCGGGCAGCTTTATATTTTGACTAGACTGTCCACCGTCAAAACAGAGGGGTCTTTGTACTGTATGATAAAACTTCAGCTACTTGTCAAATCCTGTAAAGTTGTGATAATAATCTCTTATTATTCAGTCTACAAGTAAAGTCTTAACGCACTGTGTATTGACCAGATCTATACAGTTAGGCTACTGTACAAGATTCTATTCAAGACGTTAAAGAGACTTAATGACAGATGCCTTTCATGCAATCGCCAGTGGCTGGTTTTAGATCATGAGGCAAGTCGCCTGTTTCAACTGCCAATCAGCTCGTAGCAAAGTCAGCTGGAGAGGATCACCTCACCAATTTGTTTGAGGAATAGCTCCATGGTTCTGCGAGTGTGCAAAAGCATGCAGTAGGCTACCATCAATTTATTATTTTTGCACCCTCAGTTGAAATAAAAAAAAACCCGCACCACTCCGCTGACGTGTAGCGCCGGTACCCGGTGTATTTGGGCTGTCAGAGCTGTGCCAATTAAACATGATGACGGTTCAACAAACGATAAACGTTAGACATTAGCGCACAGGACACAAGGACAGGACTGCTGCTTCATTCATGGGTTTTTACACGCCTCCAAGCACCTGTGCCGTGCGTAATTCAACTGGGAAGGCGCAGCAGAGCCAGCGGGGTTTCTTCACAAGAACACAAATAATATAAGATATTACACACAGTTTTACACACAGAATATCCTCTAAAACTCTCAATATCCTCGTTAATTGCCTTTTGCTGACAACAATCCCATGCAAAGCAGTAAGTGCAGAGTGAATGACTGAATGAATGAATGAGGATTCAAATTAATTAAAACGTGCACAATGTATATTTTTTCCTCTCACGGCCACTGCCGGGCTCTGTAATTTATTTACAAAAAGGTCAACAAAACAGGTTTCCAATTTCAAAATTATAGCAGCTGCACAGCAATGGTCAGGGCCGGGCAATTTTAGGCAAAATTAGGCAATTCTGAGCAACAAGCAGAGTGTAGGAAGATGAAAAAAAAGGTGTCATTCTAAGCATAAGAGACTATGCTCTATCTCACTGAGCTAATTAGCAAGAGACAACTCTGCGGTATATATGTTTAAAACTTCTTCCTGCTCATTATAGGAATTCTACAGCTGCGATGATTAGTCAAACACATAATTAATCCACAACTATTTCATGATGGATTGATTGTTTCAGGCATCAGTGTTGGAGTTACCTTCGCAAATCTTGCTTTATCATGGTTTTGGACCTTTAGTCAGACAAAGTGAGATGTTTGTGGATGCCAGATTGGAATTGGGGAAAGGTAATATGAATTTTACATAATTTTATAGACAAACATTTAATATAGAAAATGAACTGAACTGGAATGCTAACCAATAATGAAATGATTCATAGCAGAGATAGGCCTATTTGTAAAATTGTAAATGCACCATTACAGCTTCATTTTAAAAGGAAATCAACATTACCTTTCAGCAGCAAAACTGCACAAATAAAATAAAATTAGGCTAAGCAGAAAAAACAGGGAAAACAGACAAGGGATAACAGGGAAAAGTGTTGATAAAGAGTATTTGTCTCTCCGCAAAACTGCCTTAATTGCCCTGCCCTAATTATATTAACCTTAGTAGTCTCTAATCCACATAGCATGACGCCTGAACATAGGACTTTCACATTACAATGTCCATTCTGCCTTAGCTGAGGCTTGAAGTCACAACTTGTGAGACTGAAGTCTGTTTTCTATCTCACTGAGCTAATTGGCAAGTGACAGTTTATGTGTGGAAAAGCAAATTTCAAAGTGAAAGTTTCAAAGCTGTAGCACATATGGTTGATTTGTTATGAATTTTCAAAGTTTTGAACTTTAGAGGTTTGCTGTAGCACCACCATCAGGACTATTGTCTTGTGTTTCCAGTTGAGGACATCTGGCATGGGACTGGACCTTTATGAAAAGTTTGGCTAGATTTCTCATATGGAAATGTTGCACAAGCTGAGGCTTGAACTCACAATCTTCAACACCAAGAACTATCCTCTATCTCACTGAGCTAACTGGCAAACAGAAATGTCACATGTAGCTTCACAAATTGACTAAGCCAGTCACCTGTTTGCAAGACAGCAGTTGTTAGTGTGTAAAGGCAGATTTCAAACAGCTGTCAAAAATTCAGTTAAGACAAAAATTCAAAAATACACAAATTGCATCTAGACAGCATGGAGATGTTGGTGATTTGTTTTTAACAATGATTTATTGGCTCCATAAGTGAAAAACTGATGTTTAAAAATGCCACTTTTTTATTGACTCCAGTTGTTGGCATGAGAGCGAAATTCAAAATGCTGTAAAAAAATTCAGTTTTTGAGATAAATTTCTGATATTTTCCAGATATCATCTACCATGACAGTAGTATATAGGGACCAGCTTTGCGCGTGCACGTGAAGCGTGCGCGTGCACGTGAAGCGCACGCGCGTGCGTGTGTGCACGCGAAACGCGCACGCGCGTTATGAAATATGAATTATGAATTATGAATTATGGAATATGAAATATGAATTATGAAATATGTATTAATAAATAATATTTAATTATAATAATTAATAAATAAATAAATAAATAAACCCCGCCCCCGCCCCGCCCCCATGACACCCACGTCATATGAAATCCTGCTCTCATTGGTTAAACATAGCGCCTCCTTCTGGGGGTGTGGTTATGAATGAAACCGTATCTATTGGCTAATCACAACCCCGCCCACCCCCATGACAACCACGTCATATGAAATCCTGCTGTCATTGGTTTAAACATAGCGCCTCCTTCTGGGGGGGTGTGGTTTTGAATGAAACTGTAGCTATTGGCTAATCAAAAGCCCTCCTTACAGACGGATGTAGGTGGTGTATAAATACAATGGATTTTCTTAGCAGGACATACTCATCTTCTCGGACGGCGAAGCTACGCCTGGACGAACTCTGATTTTTTCTTCAACTATTGCCTGTATTCTGCAAGACGTTTCTGCAACCATGTCTTCCTGCACCACCAGCAACAGCGGCATGGGGTCATGCGATCCCCCAGGTATGTCTGATGACCCGGCGATGGTTGTGGATGCTCGGTCCCCTTACAAGAAAAGGAGACGTGTAGGAAGCGGACTCGTTACACCGGAGAATCGTGAATTTGAGCTAGAGCTGGAGGGGGTTAATGGGTATGTTTACAATGTTAAATATCAGGACTCTGTCGTTACACTCAGTGCGGCCACCGGTCGCAGTGTGGTTCCAGGCGTTGAAACATGGACGGTCAGTTTGATGCACAGAGATTGGAAATTGTTTTGGTCTGAGGTCTGCCCTGACCTAGACCAGCCCGGTTTCCCAGAGAGTATTTATGTCTCGCAGTGGGTCAGCAAAACGGGCCCCGAGATGTACCGCGTTGAGACGGATCGTTTTAACAAACGGAGGGAGGACTTTATTTTTCTCAGTGTGTGCAAAGATCGAGAATCTGTGATCGCGAGCAGAGGCCGCATCGCATGGGGACAACAACCCTACCCTCTTACGCTTCAAGAGCGTGACGAGTGGTTTAAAACTGTTTTCTTTATTCAGTGGTGCGACTGGAGATCTCTGCAGAAATTGTTTCACGAAGCTGACAAGGGCATCAGAAGAGACAGGATCCTCTCTTCTTATCAGAGTGTTAGAAAACGTCTTCTTTTCGATGATGCGCCGGCTAATGCGCGGGGTAGTCACCTTCCTTCCCTGTGCCGCCCGAAAATCATCAGCCACATCGACTACTGATAAAGCCTAGGTTAGCATAACTTTTTTTTTTTTTTTTTTTTTTTAAATGATGATAAACGGTGTATAAATTTTAATGTCTTTTCTTTTTTTCTGTTGTTTTTACAGGCAGTGTCTTTATCACCACCTATGACGATGACACTAGAGAGTGTTGGGAAAACGATAACGGTGGTGTGGAACCCTGCACACCTCATACGAAGCCGCTTGAGGCGCTGCATGTGAAGAAGAAGAAGGAGAAGAAGGAGAAGAAGAAGGAGGAGGAGGAGGAGAAGGGACATGTCTCGACACGGTCCCTGACAAAAGACGACGTGGACACGATCAAAGACTTTCTATCACGCTGCCACTATCACGCAGGGCTGGAAAAAACAAGAGCTCTCTGCTACGGGTGTAAAATCAGCCACCCAAGTCAGCGTCAACACTCTTGCTTGTTTGATTTTGATCAGATCAGATGTATGTATTTTGACCAGATTCTGGACTCTGTATTCAAGCCAGCTCTAGGAAAGGCTCTACATTACCTGTTTGCTCAGATATCACCGGGGGCTTTCTCACAAGACAAGCTTTTAGGAGCGGCAGAGACTCTGAGACACGATCTCAGACATGAAGAGGAAATGGAGACGGGAGAGGGCCACAAGCACGAGACCGCTTTACGTAACGCCTTCACAATGTGGACCAAGTGCTGCATATCGACAGATGTGTAATATGTATTTGTCTTTGTGCATTTCTTTGTGATGCGTGTGTTTTGATGATTAAAAACGATGTACCATTAGATGTTTGTGATGTAGTTCAGCATCTAGTGCAACACAAGATAGACAGTGATGTAACGCTGTGTGTGTGTGTGTGTGTAAAATACCTAAACATGTTGAAAAAACCATAAATAAAAGACGGTGTGTCGACCTCATCTTGGCCACTTGTGTTGTTGACTGAATATGGAGTGCACGCTAGACAAGATTTACCACGACCCCACACACCCAGGGGGTCTGGGAGGTGTACAAAAACTTTGCGACGCTGTTAGAAAATGCACGGGGGAGGCCCCGGGGATGCCTGAAGTAAAGCGTTACTTACAGGGGCAAGATGTGTATACCCTCCACGCTAAAGCCGCTGTACACTTCCCTAGAAATAGGGTGTTGGTTAGCGGTATTGACAAACAGTTCCAGGCCGATCTGGTGGACATGAGTGAATATTCAGCAGAAAATGACAATGTGCGCTACCTGCTGACATGTATCGATGTATTTTCTAAATATGCATGGGTTAGGTGTCTTAAAAACAAGACCGGTACATCTGCTGCAAAGGCGTTTGAAGACATTTTGAACAAAGGCCGCATACCTGTAAAACTCCAAACCGATCAGGGGACAGAGTTTTATAACAAACAGTTTCAACATCTAATGGAGGTGTATAAAATTAAACATTTCTCTACCGCAAACGAGACTAAGGCTAGCACGGTTGAACGCTTCAACAGAACATTTAAGACCCGCATGTGGAGATATCTAACGTCTGTTAATTCGCGTAGATATGTTGATGTCGTCCAGGACCTCGTCAACGCTTACAACAAGTCTCACCACAGATCGATAAAGATGGCCCCATCCGATGTAAACAAAGACAACGAGAAGCTCGTCTTTAACACGCTGTACAAGGAGAAGAAACCGCCGAGGATCGTATCGTTCAAATATAAAGTAGGGGACACTGTGAGAATATCAAAACTCCGCGGGGTGTTTAGAAAAGGTTATGAACAAACATATACAGACGAGTTTTTTACAATAACTAGGCGCATAGCCCGTGACCAGCCTGTGTATAGAATATCAGATTGTTCGGGTGAAGAGGTAAAAGGCACATTTTACGAGCCTGAGCTACAGTCGGTAATCATTGACAAAAACAAGGTGTTTAAAATAGAGAAAATAATATCCAGAAAAACTATAGGCCAGAAAAAGATGGCGCTTGTGAAATGGTTGGGGTGGCCTGAGAAATTTAACTCGTGGGTCTCTGAAAAGGACATTGTTGACGTGTAATATATATATATATATATATATATATATATATATATATCACGGGGCGTTATCTGTTTACACGGCCACTTTGGAATTGTCGCACGTCCCAACAACATCAAGAAGAAGATGGAGAACAAGAACGGATTTTATGTCACGTTACCGAGTAATGCATCGCTACACGTGTATCCTAATAACAAGATATGGCGCTACCGAACAAAATTAGCAAAACCGATCATTCTGAGCGAGCCGTACGAGGTGGGGGTTATTGAACTTCAGTACCCTAGGGTGTGGTCAACGTTCCCCGCTTCTGACGCGGACGTGTTAATATACGATAGTAAAACCAACCAGACAGCCACTATAACACTTTTTGCAGGGTTTTACGACTCCATCCCCAGAATACTAAAAGAATTTAATGCTAAATGCATCGGTAACCCGATAACATCACGCTTAGGTCTTCAATATAACAACATTACAAATCATGTTTATTTTTCGGGAGGAGAAGGATATAAGGTGACGTTCCGCGGGAAACTGGCCGAAATACTGGGTTTTAAGCCCGGCGAACCGTTTGAGATACCGACGACCCCTATTTTTAAGAAAATCTACGCCTCTCCTCACCCCGCAGATATTTTTGGGGGAGTTTATAATATATACGTTTACAGCGATATCGCTGATTATCAGCTAGTGGGAGACAGCCACGTGCCGCTCCTCCGATGTATAAATATAACGCCGGAGGTAGGTCGTATGCCCACTCTGACATATGACAAGCCACACTATACATCGCTCTCCAAATCTGTCATTGACGATATCGAGATTTCGTTAAAAAACGATCAAAACCAATATATACCATTCACGTACGGAAAAGTGATTGTTAAACTACACTTTAGACCTGTGAAGCAGTATTTCTAGACCTGAGAAAATGGCCTACACACCATATGTGCGTGACGATGCCCGATATATGACATATTACATGAACCAAGCGGGCGGCGAATTACCAGGATTTATAGGTTCAAGTACACAATACGGTAACGGTTTAGGCGGCATATTTCGAAGCCTGCTTAGAATGGCTGTACCGTTATTTAAAAAAGGTTTCAGCATCGCCAAGCCACATTTAAAAAACGCAGCTGTAAACATTGTAGGGGATATGGCATCCAACATTGCCAGAAGCGCTGTGTCGAGACGACAGGAAGGAAACGGGTTGATGGTGATCAGAAAAAGATCGTCCAAAAGACCCCCCTCATCGAGGGGTCGCAGCTCCGGCAGGTCCAAAAAGCGTAAAACAACTGTCAAAGTGACACGACACACCAGAAAGAAGTCGGCCGCCAAGAGAAGCACAACTTCCAAAAGACGCTCGCTGATTCTGCGTAAAGACATATTCTAGTCTGAAAAGAGAAAACAGCAGCAGCAACGGCCATGGCTCTCATACACAACCAGTCGGAAGAATGTGTGAAGACGGAGCTGGATCTGTTCACAGTGCCGTACACACAGACATCCATTGAAAAATCTACATTTGTTGAAATACCCCCTGTTTCGGCATTACGGGATGCCGGGCCTCTGGAATTTTTTATATCGGCCTGCGGCGAGGATTACATTGATCTAAACGATACTTACCTGTACATGCGCGCGAGAATCACGAACCCCGACGGTACTGATTTGGCCCAGGCCGCAGATGTGGGTTTTGTAAACTACCCCGGGTGTACGTTATTCTCGCAGGTGGATATCATGTTAGGAGACAGGCTTATAACCCAATCTTCCAACACATACCCGTACCGGGGGATAATAGAGTGTTTAATCAACTACGGAAAGGACACCTTGGATACACAGTTTAGCAGCGGCCTGTTTTGTAAAGACACAGCAGACCACATGAATGCTGCCTCCATAACCGGAGATAACGAAGGCCTAGCCGAAAGAGGGCGATACACTGTCAACAGTCGCACTGTGGAATTAATAGCCCCGATACACTCCGATTTGTTTTTTCAGGAAAAGTTATTGCTAAACGGTATAGACATTTCCCTAAAATTTATTCGATCAAAGGACGAGTTTGCCTTAATGACTGCGCAAAATAATCAATACGCCGTGAAGATCGTATCGGCTAGCTTATTTGTGAAAAAGGTGGCCGTGGCACCGGCCGTTAGATTGGCGCACAGCAGGGCACTGCAGCACACTAACGCTAAATATGCTATTGACAGAGTGGCTCTGAAAACATTTTCCATACCAGCAGGAACAAGAGTGTGCAACCAGGAAAATCTTTACATGGGACAAATCCCCAAATTCGTCATCATAGGCTTTGTTGACCATGAGGCATATTCAGGGAGCTATAACCGGAACCCCTTCTATTTTCAGCATTACGATACAGAGTTTATTAGCCTGTACGCAGACGGGCAGTCTCACCCGGCAAAGCCCTTTCTGCCACTATTTCAGAGAGGCCAGTATGTGAGAGAGTATTTCCAGCTGGTACAAACTACAGGACGTCATTTAAAAGACAGGTCTCTGGCCATATCACGTAATGATTTCGGGAACGGCTACGCGTTATTCTGCTTCAATCTGGAACCGGACGACGGTCGTGCAGGGAATGTATCACTGATTAAAAGCGGCAATGTGAGGTTGGAAGTCCGTTTCAGAGTTCCTCTACAGCGCACCGTTAACCTTGTGTGTTATGCTGTTTACGATTCTGTTATCGAAATATCAAACAAGAGACAAGTACTTTTGGATTATTACTAAAAAAAAAAAAAAAAAAAAAAAGGAGGAAGAAGCGGTATCAGCCATGAACACTATAGAGCTGACCGGCATCCTCAATAAAAGAATCATTAACGGGACAAATTTTTTAGGAGTCCTAGCATGCGACCAACTGTCAGACCATAAAGGCACAGCGTTCCCGGCCATGCTGGTTGTGAATACACATCCCTCTAACATGCCCGGTGAACACTGGCTCGCTATTTATATTACGAAACAGAAGCGTGGATATTTTTTCGACAGTTTTGGAAACCCTCCCGACAGCGACAAATTTCCATCTGAGATATACAGATACCTCGTTGAAAACTGTGCAGACGTGTATTATTCCCAGAGGCAGGTTCAGAACAACTACTCTACAACCTGTGGACAGCATTGTGTCTTTTTTCTGTGTCATATACAAAGAGGAATTCCTTTTACAAGAATGTTAAACATGTATAGTGCTAATCTGGCACGCAATGATGCTATGGTGTGCAAGTTTGTAAACAAAATACAGCCCTCTGTATGCCGTGGATATAATTTCACATGTGTACAGTGCAGCAACATGTTGTGTGACTGTGAATAAATCTAATAAAGAGAGAGAAAGCATGATCCACAGTTCAGACATTCCATTTATTTAACACATTTGTAGAATACATTCAATTGGTCAAGAATTTAAAAAAACAAAAATACATTCAAGTGGTCAAGAATTTAAATACAAAAATACATTCAAGTGGTCAAGATTTTAAAAATACATTCAAGTGGTCAAGAAATAAAAACAAAAATACATTCAAGTGGTCAAGAGTTAAAAATACATTCAAATGGCATTCAAAAGTAAAAATATTAAAAAAGATAAAGAAATCAGAACAATTGTAACAATATTACACACACCCTTTTATTATTAAAAATCCTCCCACTTTGAAGTGTTTAGTCTCTGAGGTAGTGGTGTGCTAAAGTACCCCGGTGAGCCTATTACCGACCGTTTTTTCCCCTTGCTTTTACGGGATGAAAAACTAGGGGCGTCTCCGATTCTTTTATACTCAGCTATATCCCCACGCACCTGTTTGTTAGGGATGGCCATTAAAGGTATGTTTAAATGGGCTAGGGTTTTTAGGAACACGTCCCACCCCAGTGGTCTAGAAATGTCTGAAATATTGTGTGATGCAGTGACACTTTTCACCAGGTCATACAAATGAGTACCGTGGAGGGGACGACCGTTAACAACAATTTCAGCATTGTCTGTCCAGGATAAAACATGCTTTGAGCGGGTAATTGCATCTAGAATGTATTCAGCATTTCTCTGACTTCTTTTGGGAATGTGTTTTAATACACCCTCTAAAACCGTGTCCTTTTTATGCCCGTCATCATCATCATCATTGTCAGGTCTGCGGTCCTCTGGTCTAATTTCAGTATCAGGCATTGACAGGGTCAGTACGGTTTTTTCACGCTCACCCTGTCTCACCAATGCCAGATAACGCTGCAGTACTTGAGAGTATTTTTTGGCCTTTTCATATACGTCTGTGTCCGGTAGTTTCAATATGTCAGACATGGCTTGGTCAAGGTCGTTTTGCACTACCTGTCTTATGCTTGCAGTGTTTTGGTCCTGATACTGCTGCTGCTGCTGTTGTTGCTGTTTTAACTTGTCAAGCTGATGCTGAGGAAGCAAAATCATCTTCTGCGCATGCTCCATATTCTTCTTCTTAACCTCTGCTTATCAGGCTTGTAATAAATGGTATAGCGGCTCCAAGTAGTGGTAGTAAAAACCCGCCACTCTGGTTAATCGTCTTTTTCTTTTTTAAATGTTTAACATTTTTGTCCGCAACCAGTCTGATGATGCCTCTCTTCTTTTTTAACTGAGAGTACTGTTTTTCTGTCAAAGGGATGTTACCTCTCAACACATTTAAAGCTATTTCACAGAGTGCATCGATAAAGTCTGCGCTAGCGCCACACACAATGACCCTTCTCATACCCGGCGTTGCTTTATATAACAACTCCAGCAGGGCTAGATTCCTCTGCACGCGTGACGACATTATTTAGCCCTTTGTTTTTTAGGCATATAAACAACGTGCTGATCTGATAACAAAGCGGTTCTGAGCCTCAAGTGGTCTGGAGTCGCAGCTTTATAATCTATGAGGAGATACCCGTATGCAGAACTAGTGGCGTCATTAAACGCCTCTAAAAAATATTTAGTGTTTCCAGGAAACATCTGTTTGCCCAGAAGTGTAACCTGATATTTATCCCTAGGGTTTTTGAACAAGACAAGGTAGTTTGTGTTTAAACTAATGGTTCTGCTAGCCTTGCCTTGTATAAACAAATTTTGAACCAGATATATACAGCTGAGATTTCTATGGTGGACATATTTGGTGAATACATTCTGAACTTCTATATTGTTACTGGCGTCATTCATTAAATCGTCTATGACGAGTAGATTAGTCTTGTCCGGGGGTAATAACTCGTCGTCACACAGGGAATCGGGTAACCCTTTAACAAAGTTGATGTCTCTTAATTTAAGGAGTTGGTCATATAAGGGCTGCCAGCATGAGTATACGTAGACCAAATTATCAATGTTATGTGAAATAACTGTAGATGCATTTTCAATAAGACCCTTGACAAAATACGTCTTCCCACAATTTGAGGGACCACTCACCACCAAACTAAACGGATGCTGCAGTCTTGAGTCAAAAGAGATGTTAGTAGCCATAAGGAAGCGTGCTGTAGTCTGACAGGACTCTGCGCTTGTTATATACCACCTTGACTTTTTTGTGCACTACGTCATTTTTAAGATGAAACTTCTTTTTATCACGTCTGATGGTTTCCGCCTCTGTGATCACGTGCATCTGAGTGTTCTGATTGGTCACAAAGGACTGGACCAACCCCTTAAGCGACTCGTGGGTGAGCACTGACGCATTTTTGGCGTTAAGTGTGACACCCTTGCACTTGACCTGCGTTTTACCGAGTTTTGTGCAGTAGGCGTAACACTTTGGACCCCCAGACACAAACTCTGTGATATAATCTTCCTCTGGGAGCCCGCACACATCGCCGTCATTGATCTCGTCGGTTAAGTCACCCAAGTATGAGCCTAGAGGGGGAACCCAATCACCTGGGCCGGACGTGAAAATGACGCTGTCAGTGTCACAGTACAGCACACGTTCCTGTAGCCTGTCCAGCAAGTCGTACAGCATGAGCCTAGCATATGCGGTGGTCATAGCCCCTATGAACACATTCACATCATTCACTCTGGACGCCTTACCATCTGCGTGACACCACTGGACAATGGCCACGTCGTCGGATATAAACCCAAACTGACGCACGTCATAATGGTCGCTGAACATGAGCTGTGTGAATCTCTCCGGTTCTGTAATTAACTCGCAGGAGGGCATGTTACTCCGCATGCTGAATCTGCCCCACAATGAGTTCAGGAGAAGCTTGTTACAATTCCTGACCGCCTTGTTGACACAGATTTTGTCAGCATCGAGTAAAATCCCCTCCTTTTCGTGGTAGTCGCGTATGTACTGGGCTTTTTCTGCAGGAGTAATGACATGTCCGGGGTAGCCTGACGCCTCCTGCTTACACTTCAAAAACGTCTTGACATATTCCTTGAACAAGGTGTCTGTCTTGTTTGGGAAATGCCACACTTCATCAATGCAGACAATCTGGTACCCCTTCTCGACAGCTTTCTGAAGTTCAAATGAGACCCATACACCTGACAGCTGTCGCTCGGCATCAGTATGCGCACAGACACCGGTCTGGTTTAACTCCTCAGCACACCTGCCGCACAGCGGAAACATGAGCCTTTTGTGACACCTGTAGGGCAGTACGGGGTGGTACAGACCTCTGGGAGGAAGCACGGTACACTTAACAAACCCAAAATAACTTTCTACCGGACCAAAATCTCGGTGGATAATTTGAGGGTGTCCAACAGGGTATTGTTTTTTTGACTGTACGGTAGGATACAGGCTTGTGAAATCATAGTATCTGATTTTCTCATCTGCGTTATCAGCCTTGTGGTACATCTTGATGGCGTTTGTACGCCCTCCAAAAAGGGCTTGTCGTGGGTCGAGGCGTTCTTTGGGCCTGTAAGTGTTGAGGTGCACCTGAACAGACGGGTCTGAACGTTTTAGCGCCTCCCACTCACATTCCCACATCACCACCACACGCAGACCATGCACACTTTTCAATAATGATATTTTTTCACAGAATGAGTGGTACAGACTGCCATAGGTTTTTTTGGTGACAGGATTCACTTCGGTCTGGACGCAACACTTGACACAGCCGTGAAAAAAGCATCCCGCAAACTCGTAGCAGGTGTTTGTGGCCCTGTTATACCCGTCCACAAAAAACTGCCCAAATCGTTGCTCACCGTGGTTCAAAGCGTGTCTAATCTCGGAGCCTTCTACCTTGGCCACGTATTCCAGCCACTGCATAGACACCTCAGAATAGGTTTTATTCTGCTGTGTGTATGCGCCTTCATACGTGAGGGCGAGGGTGTCTTTGGGTAGAAAACGTGTTTTAAAAACGCCCATGCAACTCGACGCCAGTGTCGTGAAGGCGAACGGGTCGAGCTCTGTGCACCTGATAAATGTCTCACGATAAATTAGACAGGCCTTGCGAAGCACTTCTACATCATTAACACAGTAGTGGCGAATTTCTGTCTGGAAATCAAAGGTTTTCTCACGGACGGTGTCATACCACATCATGAACCTATGCTTGTCGCTGTCAGACATGGTGTTGTACCCGTAATAAGAGGGGTCGGGGTATTTGCCCACATAGTACTCATTCGCCTTGGTGTTGAACTTGTGCGGAAAATACCCCTTCTCCATGTCCTCAAAACCCATGGCAGCCGGTGTCCTGGATAAACGCATGGGTAGAAAGCTGAAAGAATCGATCCAGCGTTGCTGGAACACCTTGTCATACATCAGGATGACCCTACTGCCACGCATGGTTACTGTGGGAGGGATCCCCTGTTGCACAAAATATTCCAGCAGTATGTAATTATCAAACCCAGAGGCGTTGTGTGCTATAAATGTGTACCCCTTATATTTTGGCTGCCGGTACCGTTTAACAAACGTGTCAACGCATTTCAGGGTGTTGAAACAAAATTTGTTTCCCTCTGTGTCCATAGCGCACACAAAGTTTGCCTCGTGCTTGCCCTCGTGGTAACGTGTCTCAAAATCAAAAAATATGTATTTTGTGTGGGGGTTTTGTTTTTTCTGCGGCTGGATAAAACATTGGTGTACCGCATCGCTCTCATTTAGGGCCTCACCGCAGTGTGTACACTTTGGTGGTGTGCATTTATGCTGCGTTCTTGCCGCCTTGTAGGTTTTACCACACTCTTCACAATATTTCACTTTGTCACACGGCGCTGCGTCGTGTTTAGAGTGAGGGTGTTTATGCTGATTATAGCAGTGTCTGGACTTGCAGATTCGTTTACACTCTGTACATTTTACAGTGGCCCCCGGGTGCATGTGACACTGTGTATAACAAACATTGCAGAGGTATTTACAAACGTGCTTAAACGGTTCTGTGTATGAACCGTAACAGTAGTCACACACATAGGTACCGCCAAAGAAACCCGTTTTATTTACAATCAGGTAATAATGGTCATTGTGCAGGTACATCCACACAGTGCTGGCGTGCACTGCGTCATGGGTTTTGTAACACTGTAGGTGTTTACGGCCCGAACCATGGTGGAATACTAGGATTTTTAGGTTTAAGTGATTTTCAAATTTTGTGATGTCAGAGAGCGACACCTTGTGGGTTTCATCAAATCCTACAGCACTATGCAGTTGTTTAGCATACTGCATTTTATCTGCGGCAGACGAGCTTTCATTAACAAAATGGGCGAGACAAAGAGAGAAACAAAGACTGTTCTGAGACCCGTTGTTTCCAGGGTTGTACAGGTGCCTTCCCTTCTTAGATAAAATTTCATCATAAGGGACGCTTCCTAGCCTCAGTCTAGAACCACCACCACTACTACCACGTGCCACGGTCACAACAAACTCCAGATCATCATCTGTCAGTGACGTGTCATTACTCTGCACAACTTGAGAGATCACCTCCAAAAACTCGTCAGCGTTATATGCGTTGTCAGAGCTTAAAACAGCTTGCACATCGCTGGCTAGAGATGGTCCTCTCAAAACCACATTTAATACACTACCAGCAGGAGAGGCCTCTAAGGCGGCGCCAATCACGCCCGACAGCCTCTCTCTAACAGTGTCAATTGCCTGGGTGATATTATCAAGACTAACGGCTCTGAAATCGACCCTCTGGCGAAATTCGGCCGCGTTGAATCTATGTATGTCACGGACACGCAACTGTGCACCGCCTGTACTGGTAGACGGAACAGCAGGTGTTCCTTCTACCGGATTTCCTGCACCGTGTTGACAGACCATAGAGTTACTCACAGAACCGACAGCAACATGTTCAGCAGAGACCCCGCTATCACACTCATTCACACCAGAGACACTCACGGTCGCAGAACCGACAGCAGCATGTTCAGCAGAGGACCCGCTATCACGCACATTCACACCAGAGACACTCACGGTCGCAGAACCGGCCGCAGCATGTTCAGCAGAGGACCCACTATCACGCACACATTCACACCAGAGACACTCACAGTCCCAGAACTGACAGCAGCGGCATGGTGAAGCTATATTAGCATCATTATCATTGTGACCGTTGTTATTATTAACACTGATTTCTGTAATAACAGCAGCATTAGATGTAGCAGCAACACCAGAACCTGAACCACAAGCGTGTGACGGTGATGATGATGATGGGCATAAAATTCTGTCTCTTAAAAACAGTGCTGTTCTCTTCTCTATCCCCCGCATTCTTTTTATACTGTATCTGGACCAGCGCATAACATTGCTGTGGCTAGCCAATACACCTGGTCCAGAGGGTGTGTTAAAACGTTCCCTAACTGTACCTGTCAAAGCACGCCGCCCCTCTGTAGTGCACTGGGACAAATCGACATTGTCAGTAAAATGTGTGCTTTCGTCATCAGTGTCATAACGACCATCCCGACCTGGGTGCTCATTCGTTTTTAACATTTTCCTTGGTGGTGCCATTATCAACAGCTACTTACAATGTGCTCCTATTTTTTTTTTTTCTACACAATGCGTCTACTAAGTTATTTAATGATGTTGTGGTTGTGTGTTGTAGCTCGATTAAGGTGCCGATGCTCTGTTTAAGCAACTGCACCTGTGTATTAAGGGCTGTGTAGCGTCGCTCGTTAGTTTTAGCGTTCCTAATCAGGTTACGCCGCTCGCTTGCCAGACGGAGGTAGTGCGTCTCGGCAAATCTTTTCTGACGCCGTTCGCGCTTGATTAGCCTAGCCTGCTGCCTGCACCTGGTTTTAAGCAAAATGTTCTCTCTTACTAGAGCGGCCGCTGGGGTGGGAGAATCAGAGGGTGAGACAGGATCGGTAATAGGCTGAGGAGGGGTAGCTGGAAGCGGGGGAGAGGGCGGGGACGTATGGTTTACGCCACACTCATCAACAGCATCAACAACAACACTTACTGGAGGAGGCAGGGAGAGAGGGATAGGATGAGGAGGAGGGATAGGCTGAGGCGAGGTGGAGGGATGGCACGTATCAACAAATACTACGCTCTCATCAGCAGCATCAACAACAACAACATCAACACCTACTGGAGGAGGAGGCCTGGCAAGAGGGATAGGGGGTGGAGGGGTAGACGGATGCGGGGTGGAGGCTGGGCCTGAATATGCGTCAACAAATACTATGCTCTCCTCCTCACCATTTGCAACAACAACATCAGCAAAAACAGCGGGAGGGGGAGGAGATGATGCGGGTATAGGAGATAATGTCAGTAAATTGGCTAAGTCGCTGTGTCTGTATTCACCAGTACTGTCTAACAGGTCATCAAAATCTGGAATATAATCATCACCTCTTAATAATGTGGGGATTGTGGGGAGATTCCCCACACACACACCTCTCTCCGCTGCGGGAGCAGAAGCAGCACCAGCATCGGCAACGCCGGCTTTCACAGGTGTACTTGTGGAAAACAAATCTTTGCTTACGTCGTGCTGATGCTGTAGGCTGGTGTCCTGTGGTGGGAAGAGCGACTCCTGCTGACTCCACAACGCCTCTGTAGATATTCCCTCTTGAAATAGCCGACGGCGCAGAGGAGGAGGAGGAGATGGGACGTGTTCCTCACTGATCGGAGCCCTCTCCCGCTGCTGGGCGCGCGCTGTTCCACCGGCTTCCTCTCGGCCGTTGTAGCACTCCTCAACACTCGCTGGAGCCGCTTCTACACCGCCTGATCCTTGCGCGCTCCACGATTCACCACCAGATAATCCCTGGGCAACCAGTAACGCCGCTACCGCAGCGCTTGTTTCTTGCGTGGCCGTCAGCTCAGGCGGTTGAGCACTGTTTATTAAAAAAAAACAAAAAACATTAACGTTATCATTATTATTAATATTATTATCATTATTAGGCCGCTATTATTATTATTATTATTATTATTGTTATTATATAACGGCGTGTCTTACGTGAGAAATCCTTGTCCTGACGGTGTAACCCTCTGGATATTTTCAGCTGTGTAGTCCTGACGAGTCGCACAGGCACTGTTATGGAAATAGAAAAAACGATATGTTAGCAGTATTCTGTATCCGACGCATATTAGCCTAATATTCATATAAAGTATCGATAAAAACATTGCGTCTTACGTGTTAAACCCGCTAGAAAACTGATGGAGGGGTCTCAGTGGCCTGCGCTGTGCGCTGTGGAGAAAGAGGAGGTAAAACAGATGTTTGCAATGATGCCGCGAGCATTCCCCCATTAATGATAAATATAAAAAATAGTCTTACGGTATAAATCTCTAGCAGCAGAGGCTGGAGGGTCTGTTCTGAGCCTTTTCAACGAAAGTGAGCGTCTTTGTGCTGCCCCTGGAAAGTAATACCATTATTTAGAATAAATACATTCATTAGGTCAAGATTTAAAACGAAAATAGATTCATTAGGTTTAGAATTTAATAATAGTAATAATGAAAATAAGTAACACACACACACAACAAAATGTTATTTTAACTTACGGCTGCTGTGGTGGGGTGCAGGAGCACGGTTTTCAACTCCGGAATCGTCAGCAACTGCACCTAATAAGAAACACTTTTTTTTTGAAGTTGTTGTTTTAGAATGTTTTTCTGAGAAAAATTAAGTATCTAGAGAGCAATGTTATCCAATATAGTTTAGGCACGCTTACCGTTAATTGAAGCCATTGTCCACAGTAAAGCAGTAGAAAAGGGTCCGCAGTGTGTCACGCAACCTGGCCTTTTTTTTGTTTTTTAAAAAAGGGTGTCCTCTGCTTGTTTCATAGGGGTTTTATACACTCGGGTAAAACAATAAGCAAACACGTCACACATCACTAAACCTTGATTGGTTGTTGGTTTAGCCTAGCCATATGATTGGCTACTGTACTTTATTCGCGTGCTTTGCCCGGACATGTCTGAACACCAAATGGATGACAAAGTTTATGATCTAGCCTCGGCGTCTCATCGGCGACAGTGCTTTTTCGCATGTGTTGCCCAGACTGTCTGAAATGTTTATTACACCAACATATGCAAATCGATGGTCTAGCCATGCCTCTGATCTTCTACAGGATACTTCCTTCGCGTGCATGTGTTACCTGGACGTGTGTCTGTATGTTGATTACATCAAAGATATGTAAAGGTGTGTATAGCCTCGCCATCTGATTGGCTACAGTACTGGAATACTACAGTTTCATTCAAAACCACACCACCTACATCCATCTGTAAGGAGGGCTTTTGATTAGCCAATAGCTACAGTTTCATTCAAAACCACACCCCCCCAGAAGGAGGCGCTATGTTTAAACCAATGACAGCAGGATTTCATATGACGTGGTTGTCATGGGGGTGGGCGGGGTTGTGATTAGCCAATAGATACGGTTTCATTCATAACCACACCCCCAGAAGGAGGCGCTATGTTTAACCAATGAGAGCAGGATTTCATATGACGTGGGTGTCATGGGGGCGGGGCGGGGTTTATTTATTTATTTATTAATTATTATAATTAAATATTATTTATTAATACATATTTCATAATTCATAAATCATAATTCATAATTCATATTTCATAACGCGCGTGCGCGTTTCGCGTGCACACACGCACGCGCGTGCGCTTCACGTGCACGCGCACGCTTCACGTGCACGCGCAAAGCTGGTCCCTATATACTACTCATGACTCCAAAATTTTGTCTTTTTTTAAATGAACATTGAAAATGTATTCAGCAAGAATTTAGTATATGTATACAATACCGTTTACTGTCAAGCATTTTGATGCACTGTAGGCTCAATTTTTGATAAATCAAAAATCTGTGTGGATCGTTTGTGTAGGACAGTCTGACAATACTCTGTAGCAAGTTTGGTGTCAATTGAGCAAAAATTGTGGGAGGAGATAGGTTTAATAAGTTTTACAGTTTTTGAAAAAGAGAGTGATGGACTTCATAATTTGCAACAGGTTTCAGTGTACAAAAGTTTTGTCAGTAGCGGGGCTACATTTTGGTGAAAGTTGCAAATCTGTAACACATATGGTTGATTTGTTGTGAATTTTCAAAATTTAGAACTTTAGAGGCTTGCTGTAGCGCCACCATCAGGACTATTGGCCTGTTTTTGCTGCTGTGGCAATCTGGCATGGGACTGGACCTTTGTGCAAAGTTTGGTCATTTTTCGCGCATGAGAAGTAGGATTTCCTCGGAAGAAGAAGAAGAAGAAGAAGAAGAAGAACATGCAGCAGAACAATAGGGTCCGGGCAGCCTATTGTCACTTTAATTTTTAAAATGATAATAATGACATATTCAATAGCATTTAATTTTCATTTATTTTTAATTAATATTCAGTCCGAATGCTGATTTCTGCATGTTTGTCCATCCTTGGACAAATCCGGTACTCATATTGGCTTTTTTACAGATGTCGCAGAACATTTTTCCATCCTCCCTCCTCAGCCAGGAGAACTCCTGCTCCCACTGAACTCTGTACTCCCTCCTGACCTCCTTGCTGCCGCTTGCTCGCTCCGTAGTTGCCGAGGGCTGATTACTTGTTTGTCCTTCATCCTCCACTGCATCAGTCCCTCTTTTTTCACCTCTTTTATCAACACCATCATCGTTATTGGGCTTTTTGAAGAAACTCCGGACACTCAGCTGCCGTGACATTTTTCCGAGTGAAGCCAACGAGGTCATGCATCAAGAGAGACAATAGCTAATTAATATGCTCACTCGCCACCAAGTGGTCAGGGGTATGAATTGCAATCTGTCAAAATGACAGATGGCCTTCAGATTTTTCCGTCACCGTTTTAAAAAAACGGTCAACGACGGAAAATATTTGGTTAACGCGACCCCTGCTGCTGACACATGCAGTGTGCAACTGAAATGTCTGCACTGCAGCGCTGCAGCTGTGCCATATTCCACAATATCCAAACTTCGGAATGGTGGATCCTTGAGAAAAAAGAGGAAGGGCCGACATTTCAAATAATAAAAGCAGGAATTTTCGTAATGGTGGGACTTATGAAAAAAAGTTTGAAGAGGCAAGGTTGCCTGTAAAGTAAGTTGATACACTTACTTTACAGGCATTGTATTGTCGAGGTAACATTAATGTTAGACTTGGGAGGATAAAAAGTTGGGAACTGTGTGCCGTTACAATGAGGTGTATATGTGCAACTTTAAAATATTAATGTCACAATTCAGTGTGGTTCCAGATAGAACGTTATTCTAGCTACATGCTGTTTTTCTGGTGAAGCTGCAGTTGGTTATTGAGGCTATACGGCAACCCTTATGCCTTGTTCAGGGAATGGCTTGTATGTTGAAGTGCATTATTCAAAATCACGTTGGCTGTGATTGCGACCTTGCCATAAAAATTGGGTCAGGAAGTGTGTTTTTGAATGAATTTTGATATTTTTGAGTTATCCACTGTATTTTGACTGTGTAGGCTTTTTTGTTCCCTTTGCCTTGTTAACTGCAAGACTGTACCATAGACTTCCATTATAACCACATTTTTTGACCTTCCATGTAAAACAAAGTGAAGAATTTTTCCATTTCTCTGCAGTTTTGTAAAAATAGTCAGTCACAAAATTTGCCCCATTTTCGCATCACCCCACACTGCCCAACCAAATACTGACCTCTGGTGGGCATATAGGAAATTTGCATGGCTGCAGACCAGTTCAGAAAAAAAACCTATTTGACAACTAAAATGGTTTTGATGTGTAGTTACAAAATTTCATGAAGTTTGCTGCAGAGAAATGGGAAAATACAGGGAAAATCCTTTTTTCACTTTGTTTTACATGGGAGGTCAAAAAATGTGGTTATAATGGAAGTCTATGGTACAAATCTTGTAGTTAACAAGGCGAAGGTAACTTTTTTTGTTCAATTTCACATTATGCAAAAAGTAATAATGCACCAGAAGCAATCTTCTCAGATATTATAATGATGGGTAAGCCAGTGATACTGATAATAAACAAAGTCAATTTTTTTTTTGAATATTAACTTAAAGTGTATTTTTCAAAAAAGTAAATAGTGGTATAGGATCAAAATGTGATTAATTAACCCTATGGGCCCAAATGACGCATAGTGTATCCAAATTCATACCTGTTCTTCTCTACTCATTTTCTCCGCGACCGTGCGTCATCGCGAGAAGCCACGTACATCGTGTGAAACAGCAGAATCGTAGCTTTCTGACAAGACCAAGCACTTGTCGGTAGTCCAATGTTTTCACAGTGAAAAAAAAAAGATAAATTTACACTAAAATCATGAATAACAGAGCTTTCATGCAGCTTTGCACACACATTACTTTTAAATGGATTACTCGTGAATGCCACGCATATCACATGAAAGCGCAGGACTAGAGCTTTCCAGTGATACCACACACATCGTTGTGCTGTCCATCACGCTATAAATCCAGATTGATTGTCTACAAAATAAAAATCTGACGAATTTCTTTACAATCCATCTTGTTATCAGTCACTTCATATAGTGAGGGATATCTCATTCAGTTTATCTGTTTCTCCCTGTCTATCCACATTTGTAGTCCGGCTTTCAAGATGCAAATATCTCCATATTGTCCAGTTGACACATCAAACTTTGTTTGACAAGACCAGCGCACTTCACCTTTGCGCACCCAGACAACTGAGGCCTAATTATGCATGCTGACAGGGCATTTTCATTTCATAATTGCATTACATGGTATGGCCATTATATTGATGATGTTTTTATAGTCTTTGATGGCAGTGAATCTCAACTTTTGGATTTTCATAAATATTTGAATTCCATCAATGCCAATATTCGGCTTTGTATTGATTACTCTCAACACAGTATTAATTTTTTGGATTTAACTATTTTTAAGGGAACTGAAGGACAGTTGCATACCACTCTCTTCAGGAAAAGCACTTCACACAACACTATTCTTAGAGCAGATTCTTTTCATCCTCACCACCTCATGGAAAATATTCCATATGCTCAATTCCAACGCCTATGGAGTATTTGTGATCGAGAGGTTGATTTTGGTGAACAAGCAGAGGCCATGTCCAGTAGGTTTTCAGATAGAGCTTACAAACCTCGGGTGATCAAACAGGCATTTGACAGAGCTCAGTTACTTCAGTCTCGTTCTTTTTTTGTCACTACATATAGTACACATGCTGAACAAATTAAACAGATTATTAAAAATAACTGGGCCATTATTGAGAGTGACAATCTGTTGAGTCAAGTTTTTCCTCAACCACCTGTCATTTCTTTTAGACATGCCCCCACTCTAAATAAAAAAAGCACCTGGTTGACCAAGCCGGTGGGTACTTTTAAATGTATGCGGTGCCCTCACCGTGATAATGTCCTGCAAACTAAAAGGTTTGTTGATGTAAATACAAACAGGATTTATAAACAAAGTAATTTCATTAACTGTAACACTACTTTTGTTATATACCGCCTGTCCTGTCCATGTGAGGAAGGTTTTTTCTACATAGGTTGCACCAAAAGACGCCTGAAAGATCGTCTAGCTGAGCATAAATATGCCATTAGAATTAAAAATCATAACTACCCCATCGCCAGGCATTTTAGTGAATATCACAATGCCAATGACTCCTTACTGCGCATTGAGGGCACTGAGCACATTAAACCTATGGTGAGGGGTGGTGACAGAATACAGAGACTTAACCAAAGGGAAGATTTTAGATTCATCAATTGAATGCGTTAAAATATCCTGGTCTTAATGAAGATATAGACCTTACATGTTTCCTTTAATGTTTCTGTTATGTTTATCATATCTTGAACATTTGTTGAATACTGGTTCATGGGTATTTTATTAAGTTTGATTGATGTTTCTTTTGGTTATGTTTTGTGTGTTTTTCTTGTTTTCTCATTCTCTGTGATTTATTATCATGGTTCATTGGCTTCACCTGTCATGTCATTAACTATTGGCCGCTGCTGCTATATAGATGAAACCACACCTTGGTGCATCTGTTTCTCCAGCCCTGATGAAGACCAACAGTGGTCGAAACATGTTGGCTTTTTAATGAGTTGGCCATTATATTAAAGGCTTTTTAATCTAATCTTTCCTTCCTCATTCTTATTTTTATTTGGAGTGCCTGGATTCTTTTCCTGTTTGCAACATGTTTGTTTAAATTTAGACCAGAAATGTGCCATAAAAACCATCAACAAACTGAGCATGATCATCAATACTTTTATTGAAAATTGAAAACTGCTTTGATAATAATATTGTTATCATCCATCTACAACCCCAGGGAGATATATAAAACAATGTGATGAAAGGAATTAATTAAATAGTGTGACAGTACAGCTGTGGATCAAGGAAAAGGTGAACTTAACTGTTAAAAGAAAAGATTGAACAATGAAAAGAGGTAGTTGAAATTCCAGTGTAACATATTGTAAATGTAGTAACAAGTATAAAGTAGAAATGGTTGACATGAGAAACCACAATATCAAAATAATACTTAAAGGGACATTGTGTAACATTTTCAGTTGTTTATTGGCAAAAATTGATGTCTGCATTCATAAATATGTCATCACTGGTGTACTATTACCTCCACCAATAATCTGACTTATTCACGTAAAAGGAAAATTTAGGATTTGTTTGTACATTGTGCGGGTAAGTCGTCTGGGGGGTTCCATTACGTTTCGCCATCTTGAGAATACACCCGCCAGCAAGGGACATACAGCACCGCCTTTGGCGTTTTCGTTGAGAGCCAGGCCAGCACTGCGTGACTGAGGAGCCGAAGGAGAGGAGCAAGAGGCGCTTCGCTACTACCCTGGCACATTTGAAACTAAGTCCCACTCTTTGAGCATAATGCAGGATCATGCATATGCAGCA
Source organism: Epinephelus awoara (assembly GCA_035609425.1). NCBI lineage: Eukaryota > Metazoa > Chordata > Actinopteri > Perciformes > Serranidae > Epinephelus > Epinephelus awoara. Next base: position 5,510,489 of record CM069295.1, on the reverse strand, counting down.
TCATGGGAGACGGAATCCTTGTCGGCAAGAAAGTGCAAAAGGGAATAGAAAAGGCAGCGTGACCGGCAAATTAACAGAATAGAACGAAGGCCCACATCGCGGTAGCCTTTCCCAGGTAGAGAGAGCTGCTGAGCGAGGATGGTAATACAATCACAGGCCGGCGCTGCTGTTGGCTGTTAGCCCATGTTAGCGGCCAGTCGCTAACAGCCTCATCCCTCTCCTCCCATCACTGCGCCGCCGTTAGCCGGTGTTAGTCGTTAGCCGCGATTAGCCGTTAGCCGCCGTTAGCGCTGGCCTGTGATTGTATTACCTTTATCCTTCAGCAGCTCTCTCCACATGGGAAAGGCAACCCCAATGCTGACCCTTGTTTTTTTTAATTCGCCGGTCACGCTGCCTTTTTGATTCCCTTTTGCACTTTCTTGGCGACAAGGATTCCTTCTCCCGTGATGCTGCATAATACATGATCCTGCATTATGGTCAAAGAGTGGGACTTTGTTATGCGGCAGTAGAGCTGCTGGCCACTATCAGCTGTTTCAATTTACATCCGCCCCAACAGTCCTACGTTGTAAACACAGCCAGCATGGTGAGGAGGGGGTTTGTCAACTCCCGTCGCGTGTGTCTGTGTAGCAGCCTGAATGAATAGCCTACTCCATGTAGTATCGGATGACATGGTTTCATCAGTGTTATCATAGCTTTTTGGTCCACAGCGGCTACCGTTGTTGCAATACGTGTTTGAAACAGTGAGGCGCTAGAGTGCGCCATCTGTTTGAATGCAATGTGTGATTTCAACGTTAGATGGGAGAAATTCCTACACACTGAAGTAATAAAAGCTGACCTTACAATTAAAGTGAGTCAGTGAAAAAGCTATTGAAGCAATCCCTACATAATGGAGGTAAGGTGCAAAATGCACAGGAGCCATTATTCATTATAAGTCCTTGTGTGTGAGACAGTTTATATGTAGCAGGCTCACAGTTTGGGGAAAGAAGCTGTTCTGAAGACTTTTCATGTTAGCAAATTCCTGGTTTACTTTGGTCACTATGAAAGAGACAATAAGTCAACCTGACATTGTTTGAATGTAAATGTGTCCCAGTAACAACATCCTCTCTCTGAGTAAGATGTGTGAGTGTCAAAGACCATGGGGTGGTAAGAGAATAAGACAAAAAGGAATGGGAATAAATATATATACCAGTCCATACCCATTGTTTGTCAGCTTCTACCTATGTCACCTTCTACCTATGCCAATCCAAGAAATGAGCTCTCTAGCGCCCCCATTTTGTTTGATGGGGTCAATAATGGAGGGGTCCCCTCAGATTATGTGTGGTCATATGCCTACAAAGTTGTGTAGTGATCGGTGAAACCCTTGAGATGTTATACACCTTTATGTGATGAGCCACGCCCTCTGCAATATTCATTGCCTTATAGAAGCTCAGTTTCAATAAGTTTTCCAACTTTTGCCAAGAGGCAACTTTAGATATTGGTCCCTAGATTATGTTCACCGAGTTTCATGCAGATCGGTCAAACTTCCTAGGAAGAGATCGATTTTAAATGTTTTTCAAAAAATTCAAAATGGCGGAAAATCTATATAACCACAAGTTATGGGTTCTTGAGGCCCATTCAAAGTTTGCCATTTCAATTAGTTGATCTAGCGCCCCCCTTTGGCCAACTGATGTAATATTGCTTCATTGGCATCCTCCCATGACCCTCTACCACTGTGCCAAATTTCACATGGATTGACTAAGTCAGTGAGGAGAAAAACGTGGAACAGACACACCCACAGACAGAGTTTTCATCATTATATAGTAAGACAGTAAGATAAGATAAACAAAAATAACACTCATCACACAAGGACTGACACTGTGGGCTATGTTCTTAACTAAAAATAAAAACTCTTTAAAACTCGAATTCAACAGGGAATGAACTGTTGGACATGAACATTTCACTGTTGCTAAAGTTGGGCTTTAATGGACACAGTTAAATTGTTTAAATAATATCAATTCTCCTCTCCTCCTACGGGTTACATCTGTAACAGGAAATCGATGGAATTGGGAGCCGGCGATGTTTTTATTCCCACAGCTGGGGAAATCACAAGTTCGCTCCATTTTGGTATTCCTCTGTCTACCTACAGCAGCTGACGAGGGTATGTCGTGAGCCTGAGCCGGTGTTCGCGCTGTAGTAGTAGGTATATATAGGGCTAGCACATCTTCTTCCTCATTAATAATAGCCTACTGGTTCTCTGTTGGAAACAGCCGATGAATTTTTCATTAGCCGTTGCTATCCTGCGCACCTGCACGGCGTGGTGATGAACTGTCTAATTGATTTCTGTTTGCGTGCTGTCTTGCGGGCCTGCACGGCGGAGTGATACTGGCCAGAAAATAGTCCCAATTGATAGCAAGGTCTGACGTAATGCGGGGATGTTTTAAAATGATTGAAATAGTCTAACAAAACACATGCATACTTTTTTGTACCTTAAAACCTTTTGGTTACGTGTCCCCCTTATATCTTAAGAACTACTTTCTCTCCGGTAAGCTACGGGCCATTTCTCAGAGCAGGAGGCTCATTGACAGTAGTGACACCGTCACATCAGAGCTACAGAAGGTCAGTGTTTCACACAACTTCATGTCCAAAAACCCGAACTATCCCTTTAAACAGCAACAGAAAAGTAACTATTACTCACTTCTGTGTCTTTGTGTTGGTGCACATGAAATGATGCAGTATTGTTACTTTTTCTGAAACACACACACACACGCAGACTTAAACGTTGAACTGTAACGTTACTCTGTTTATCTGGGAGAATACTACACATTAATCAATAACAGCTTTTGTTGTGTACCATTGACTTTGTTAAGAAAGCTAAGTTTCATCCACTGGCTTTTGAGCTATCACCACAGCAAGACCCCTAACACGTTAACATTAACTTACACATGGTAATGTTAACTTCAGCTAATGCTACAATAACGTTAAGGTTAACATTACGTCTCTTTTGTGTAATATTTGCCAAATGAGGACATGTATGAATTAGTTAATGTTACTAAGATTACTTTAATACTTACCTTTTAAAGTTTACCTTGAATTATGGAAGCTAACTTTGTCAGCGGCAATTTAGCACAGCAATCCAAGTGAAGCATTTAGTCAGGTTGCCGGTGTAGGTGGATGTGACTTTTGGCATGATTTTGGATTGAGATTGTTTTGTACTTGTAGAATATATTTTCTGTCATTGTAGAATATATTTTTTGTACTTGTAAAACATGCTGTGCTCATTTCTGAAGTGTGATGTACTAGAAATATGTTGTGTATTTGTTTGGTAGGTATGTTGTGTACTTGCAAAAACATGCATTACTTTGTTAATTATGTTTGCAAACCACATTGTATTGGGTAGTGAATCATAGGGCATTTGTAAAACATGTTTGTTGGACCCCAGGAAGAATAGTCTTCACTGCAGTGAAGACTAATGGGGATCTGTAATAAATGAATAAATAAATAAATAAATTGGATTGCATAGTTTTGGCAAGATTTTTAGCCATTAAAAATATCAATATCCAAATCCATAATAAACTTCCTAACTTCTTCTAGCTTTACTTTCTAACTTTTAACAGGCGAGTTTAAAGCCTCACATCTCTCCATCCTAAAAAGGAAAAAAAGAAGTTCAGATTGAGGGGAATCTCTGACGTTTTATTTTTTTATTTTTCAGATGTAGAGTTGGAATGTGTTTTACGTGTTCTGTGCTGATAAAAAATGATTGATGGGATGATTTCAAAGGTAAAGGGAAGCTTGCAGCCCTTTAAAACTCATTTTTAAAAGTCCCTCCCCCCTTTCTCTTATCTAAGGGGAGATGAAAGCAGTAGCCTAATGCTTGCTAAGTGACATTTCTGCATCTCTGATCTCTGTTGCTCATGCAGACGGACAAGGGAATAAAAAACACGAAATTAGCATCAAGGCTTTTCACTCCCTTCCTCCTTCTCCCTTGTATGTTTTGATATCCTTTTCTCCCTCTCTGTCTCCCCCATACTCTATCTCCTCACTTTTGACATTTGACTGCATGCACAGCCTCCTCTTTCAAAATCTGTTACTACCCACAGATCAGATTTTTTAGGGGGTAAATATTAGAAAAGTGCTTGGTAATTTGTAAAACGTTTGTTTTCACTACCTGCTTATCTTCTTTGGTTGATCACTGCAACCTTGAGATAAAGATGTAAATAACACTGGATGCGAATGCTGTGCAATTAATCACAGGTGCACACACATACACATACAAAGAAGCAATCGTGTACACATTAATATGCGTGTCCATGAGCACACACAAACACATTATTATGACACTGATTATGACACACCACTGCAGCAGATCTTGCAATCTTGTGATGAAATGTTTATTCATGAACTTGACCGTATAGGGACATTCACAGGTACACACACATGCACACACATGTACACACACACTTTTTCTACCCCTCATCACCATCTGCATCACATATCATAGTGCTGTCACCTAATCACCAGGAGTCAGCTCCCACAGGTGAAATAATTATATTGTCAGCTCTCTGTCACTGTAACAGATCTACCAACAACAAAACCCTGCAAGACTAACCAGGACACATCAGATTCCCTCCAAAGCCCATAACAAGACTGCTGTAACATCTCCAATGTCATAGCTCCAACCATTTATATTATCTAAGGAGTGATGGATCCAGGAATGAGTTGTCTGTTTGTTTGTGTGTGTTCATTCATTTCTACTTATTTCAGGGGAAGGTGCAGATCCATTTTTAAGGAAGTAACTTTTAATGAGCATCAGTGTAATTTAATGATGTATTTTAATGACAGCTGGTGTAATTTGTATTCATGTTAACAGTGCTCTGCACTGATGCTCTGGCTGATTTAATGATGTTGCATAGGTTTCAGTGATAGTTTTTGAGGGAAATAGTTGGCTGGAGCAGTGAAATAAATGTGTTTTGGGTAATTGCTAGAAGGAGGGAGCAGAGTGTGTTGATTGAGCTAGCCATGTCATGCAGCCTCTCTGCCTCTCCACTTCCATCCACTCTGCCATTAAAACAGCACTCAATCACTTTCACTCAACAACTGAACTCCACCTGAAGCTAATTTGGCATCTCGTGCTCTCTTTCCTATAACATAGTAGGATGTTCTCTCTCCCTCTCTACATTTACTCCCAGCAACTTCCCCCTTATTTTGTAGACTGCTTTTTTAATGTAATCTGTGCCAATTATACTGTGCGCAGGGCTGTCGCAACCGGACAGGCAAACTAGGCAATTGCCTAGGGCCCCGAGCTGGAAGGGGCCCCCAGAGATGGCTAACATTGGTCCATATCAATGATAATATGAATGGAACCCCTATAGACACTGCAGCAACGACAACACGTCAGAATCCCCCCTAATGCCCCCCCCCCACACACACACTTGCTGCTGCTTGTGAGTGGCTAGAGGGGGCCTCCAGGGACTGCTGACATTTGGTCTGTAATCAACAACACAACTTGAAACCCCTTTAGAGACGCTGCAATGACTATATGTCGGAGACCTCCCTAATGGGGCCCCTACAGCTGACTGAGCTGACTTGCTGCTGCCAGTGCGGTGCCATGCGGGCTGCGGCAAAATGAAGCGAACCCTCGGGCATGCTAAAAGAAAAAAAAAAGCAAGAGAAGGATGAAAAGAAAAAACGAAACAGTGGTAAATGAGAATGTGTTACAAGTAGTTATTGCCACATCCCACCAAGCATCAGAAAAGTTTAATGTTCAATGCACAACATGACAACAACAGCTAGCTGTCATTAGTTAGACAGTGAGTGGACCAGCTTGAAGCTTCTAAACTCTTGAGACATATCTGCTTGTTTGTTTGAACCGAAGAGGTGTATCATATGACATTAGCTGTGTTGCCATGGTTGTGTACACAGAACACTGTACCTGCAATAAGTTACTGCCAACGACAATGTTAATTTCTCCCATTAGTAATGCATTTGTTGTCAAATGCTAACATTAATAAAACCAACATCAATTCTAATGTCAGTAAAACATATTATTCTGCCCAAACTGTAACTAATTTGTATTTAGAAGAGAGAGATAATATGTTAACATGAAGCATTTAAGTTGTTACTGTTGTTCATTAATTATTTCATACAGGTCTTAAATACTGAGTGTTTGTGAAGCACATACACACAGTTCTGTACTTGCATGAAAATATTAAAGCAAACTCACCAAATATAATTGAGCTCTTTTTTTCTCAAGGTGCTTTGTTGAAATATTTTGGTCCACAACAACAGCATACCTCTACAGCTGCCTCAACAGATGAAGGTAGGAGGAAGTTATTCTAAGTTCACAGTGACTTAAGAAATAAGAATAACTAAGAATAACTTAATTGAGCCTCAGAGGGATCTGCTCTCCAGTTTAAATCTGTTAAGAGATTATTTAATTTAAAATGATTACACAAATATTTGTCTTACACAATGAGTTATTGTATTTATTTTTGTATTTTGTTGTTATTGATTTCTTTGAAAGGAAGCATATGCTATGTGTGTGTTTTTGTTATTTAAATAATGTAAGGGGGGGGGGGGGGGGGGGCTCCAAGGTGCCTCTTGCCTTACTCGTTAGTCTTTTCAAAACTAATTTTATTACTTTACTTTATACTTGTCAAATTTTGGATTTGAAAATAAGGGAAATTTTTTGGTGCCCGCCGCAAGCTACCCAGGTTACTGCAGGTGTGGGTTTCGGGCAGGTGGGTCATTGGAGGGGCAGAGGAAGGTTGTTTTTTTATTATATTATAATACAGGAGATTTATGGGAAAAATTCTAATACGGGAGGACAGTGGGAAAGAGGGGTAAAATACGGTAGTTTCCTAGCCAAAACAGGAGGCTTGACACCTATGCTTTACTTATGATTCCCTGCCAATGGTCATTTGTTATATTACTTTTACATTACACCCAACAAAATGTGTAATACTGTATCTCCTCAAAATTCAGACCTCTGTGAATGTCGCTGATAAGCGTGGCTAAGGCTAGAAAGCAATATTTCACCCATCATATATCAGCCACAAGCTGCATTAGTTGTTTTTAGCCTGCATCCAGTTTTAGTTGTTAAGCCAGTGTAGGACTACAGCCATCCTCTGTGGCCGAGGAAAGCTCACCTTTGGTGGGGTGTTTTTTCTAGACCTTGTTGTGCTGTCATAGGTGTTTCAGACTGGAGGTTTGAGGATGTGTTTTTCCCAGTAAAAACATTTAAGTACGACAACCTGCAGTAGTAGTCTTCTTGCCTTCTTTCCTGCTGACAAAATTTAAAGTATTGGGAATATTTGCAGCTGCTTAAGGTAAGGGTTTCCAGTCAGTAATGTGATAAGGAAAGTAATGAGTTATTTGGGTTTGGGAACTGTAATATTATTACTGAAATTATTTTTAGTGTAATTACTATTAGTAATTAGTTACACTATTCATTGCTAAAAATATATTTACATATATATATATATATATATATATATATATATATGTGTGTGTGTGTGTGTGTGTGTGTGTGTGTGTGTGTGTGTGTATGTGTGTGTGTGTATATACATACATATATATATTACTGTAATGCCTGAGGAGTTATGTGTCACTGCCAAACACTATTTATGTTTCTATGTTTAGATAACATATCTATCAATCAATCAATCAATCAATCAATCAATCAAACTTTATTTATATAGCACTTTTCATACATCAAAATTGCAGCACAAAGTGCTTCACAGAATAAAAACATACAACAAAAATATTACATTCATATTGAACCCCCCCCCCCCCCCCCCCCCCCCCAACACACACACACACACACACACACACACATACACAGGAAAGAACCACCTATGGGGAGCGGTGGACTCACACACTCACACACATGGTGCAGAGCCTCCCAGTCCTCCGGACCTGAGGGATCTCCAAGACGACGCTCCCGTGGGCAGACTAGACACACCTCTCAGTGTGGAGGCCCCCCATGAGGAAGCACTGGAGCTAAAAACTAAAAGACTAAAAGGTAATATGATAAGATAAAACAAATATGAGATAAAATGATAATAAATAAATAAATAAATAAAGATTTAGAAACTTAATAATAATGAAATGCATAAAGATTAAAAATATATCATTTAAAATCATTAGAAATTAAAATAACTTATAATATAAGAATTAAAAGACTAAAAGAAATCAGTTAAAAGCTAAATTAAAAAGGTGAGTCTTGAGTCTCCTTTAAAAAACATCAACAGTCTCTGCAGTCCTGATGCTCTCCGGCAGGCTGTTCCATAAGTGAGCGCCATAATGGTTGAATGCAGCCTCCCCGTGGGTTTTCGTTCTCACTTTTGGAACAATTAAAAGGCTGGTGCCGGAGGACCTCAGGATCCGCGAGGGTTGATATGATAAAAGCAGGTCAGATAAATAAGATGGCCCCAGACCGTTAAGACATTTAAAAACTAATAAAATAACCTTAAAATTGATCCTGAAACACACGGGGAGCCAATGCAGCGATTTTAAAACTGGTGTAATGTGCGCCCGCCCTCTGGTCCTCGTTAGCACTCGTGCAGCTGAGTTTTGGAGTAGCTGCAGGTTAGAGATGGTCTTTTTGTGAAGACCAGAGAGCAGGGCATTACAGTAATCTAAATGACAGAGATAAAAGCATGCATCAGCACCTCCGTGTTAGCCTGAGAGAGAAACAGGCGGACTCTGGCTATATTCTTAAGATGATAAAAACCTATCTTTGTTACAGTTTTGATGTGTGGAATAAAACTAAGCTCAGAGTCAAAAATGACGCCCAGGTTCTTTACACATTGTGAAGGTTTAAAATCTTGTAGTTTAGGTAAAAGTTTCTCTCTCTTGCCTTCAGGACCAATAATTAAAACCTCTGTTTTGTCCTGGTTGAGCTGTAGGACTTCACTGCCATCCATGACTTGATATCTAAAATACAGTTAAAAAGGGTATCAATTGGCCCTGTGTCATCAGGAGACACGGCAATGTAAAGTTAATGGATCAAAATGTTCTGTGCTTTTATTTTTGCATTATTTTTTAATATAACATATAAAATAAATCATACGTGTTCTCAAACGTGTTCTCAAAAAACAAAACCAATGTTCAAATCAATAAACAACATATGCTCGAAAAGGAGCAGGAGGAAGCCAAGCTTTTCAGTCCCCACCCCTCATTCACCGCTCCATCATTACATATTCAAAACAAAACAAAAAAACCCAAATACAAATAAAGTCAACAGGCTCCCTTTTAGTTTTATAATTCCATATTCAAAACAAAACAAAAACAAAGCAAAACAATCCCAAATACAAATGAACAAAGTCAACAGCCTCACTCTTAGTTTCACAATAACAAAAACCAAAACAAAAAAACAAATATAAATCAACAGTCATTACATATTCAAAACAAAACAAAAAAACCCAAATACAAAGTCAACAGACTCCCTTTTAGTTTTATAATTCCATATTCAAAACAAAACAAAAACAAAGCAAAACAACCCCAAATACAAATGAACAAAGTCAACAGCCTTAGTTTCATAATTCCAAAAACGAAAACAAATACAAAACAACAAAGTCAACAGACTCACTCTCAGTTTTATAATTCTAAAGACAAGACAAGACAACACAACCAAACCAAACCAAACAACCAAACAAACAAATAAAGTCAACAGACTCTCTTAGTTTTATAATCACCTATCCCTTTTTAATCAAAATAATATTCCACTCTCCACCCTACTTTTCCTCATCCTCACAAATTTCTAGAAACATGTTTTTGTATAATTGTTTAAACAGTTTTATGTTTGTGCTGTTTTTGAGCTCTTTCTCCAGACCATTCCACAATTTCACCCCACAGACTGTTATGCACATATGACGAATGGATGATGGATGGGCGGATGATGGATGGATGGATAGATAGATGATGAATGGATGATGGATGGTCGGATGATGGATGTGTGGATGGATGGATGAATGGATAGATAGATAGATAGATAGATAGATAGATAGATAGATAGATAGATAGATAGATAGATAGATAGACAATGAATGGATGGATGGCTTGATGAATGGATGGAAGGATGGATGGGTGGGTAGTGGGAACTCACACAATGTCAAACACATTAATATAGAATCATGCATCAGTGTACTGATGATGATAAACCTGTTGCCATTGTGAATGCTGGGAGGCTTTCTTCTACACCAGCTGCTGTGGGACACTACAGCATTGCAAAAAGCCAACGATGACTCGAAGCACAAGACTTGACAAGTTTATATGATTTGAGTGAAACCATAATGTTCTCCCAACCTTATCAACATGCTTTTGTTGCCTAAAGCTAACCACAAGCATGAGCATCAGAATGTGAACCCCAGTCTGCCCTTTGTATTTCTACCATAGACCCCGACCTCTCTATCAAAACTGTGTATGTCTGATAAGATAATTAAGGAGTTATAAAATCATGCCGTGACTTGGCCGACAGACATGACGGACTGCACACTGGTCCACAATCAATCATCACTGGTCATCATTCAAAACATGTGTAATGTCATCAGATTTTTTGTGTCCGATTTTAATTATGATTACTACTGTTGTTATTATTATTATTGAGGTCTCTATGGCTGTTCGTGTCACAACCGTGTTTTTGTAATAATGTAAAAAGTGTCACCAGATGACAGGAGCTACATTTGAAGTGCCGCATGAAAACTATGCAAGTCACTGAATCTTCCACAAAAAGGTTTGTGCAAATGTTTCACAATAAAGGTCTCTTTATACTATAAAATAGATTCTCTCCATTTGAACAATAGGGGGCTTTTAATTTCAAATGGATACAGGAAGTGTTGAGTTGAAAATAAAGGAATGATGTGTTACATTACAACACAGAGGGAATGAGAAATGAAGGCCCGTTTCTAATGTATTCTGTTTCAAATAAAACTGGTTCCCTCTGCAGTTGTGGAAAGTAAAGATTTAGACACTATTTGTGAATTGTATGGTATATTTGTCTACCCAATATATCTACATTATGGAGAACATTAACATTTTTTGCTGGCTTGGTGCTAATGAAAGTTTAGTTGCTAAAGTGTCTCTATTTCACAATCGCAATTTTCCTTTTTCTTGTGTGGTAGTCCCTAGAGGAAATGTCAAAAGGGCTAGGGTGTTGTCGCCATAGAGTTGTCCACGGAAGCAGATCGCTCTTTGTTCCTACTGGTCAAAGTGACAGCTGTGGCAGAAAGAGTCCTGGATGACAAAAGAAAATCAAACATGCTGGACTTTTGAAAGAGGTAGGGATCAGTGGGCAGGCCCAATAGAGGGCAATTAAAGAACTTGCCAATGCCGCTGAAAGGAGCAGTCACTGGCTATGGCTGAAATGGAGGGACCCATTATGGGCTGCCAAATGACCACATGGAGCCACCATGCGACACACATCCAGGTCTGATTAGCCTGCAGCGGGCCATCCTCAGCAGAGGGTGTCTTGTGATAAATGGCTGAAACACCCAATGAAGCTGGGGTACACAACTGATGATGTCATACTCATGACGCCACATGGTCATCACCAAATTCCACCCAGCCCAAGAGAAAATCTCCAAATTGTTGTGCTGAATCATTAGGGATCTTAACACCCAGCCCTATTAAGTAATCTTAATTCTAGGTTCAAACCAGTGACCGCTGCGAAAGGGCAGCTGAAAACCGGGGAAAGACCTGGTGATGGCCTGAAAAGACAGGAGGGAACAGACCCTGATGGGGCTGGCGTGGGTTAGCTACCCATGTTGGCAGGGGCCTTTCACATAATGACTTGGATCCACCCAACTATGGCTACGAAAACTTCAAATACCCCCTGAGTCTGTGAGAGCGGGGGCGCAATGGACCACATGGTAACAGACCCTGGAAACGGAAACAACAGTGAAACAAATAATCAGCATGGTAGTTGAGGGAACAGCAACACTGGCAAGACACAAGCTACACAGCTGCACTTACGGCTGGAGTAGGGAAACATCACAGAAGGGTCTTCAGCTTCACCAGGGCAGGAAAAAGTGCCTGAGAGCAAAGGAAGGGACCTTGCATTGACCACTACTTCCTCAGAGGTAGGGCAAATCAGTCGAGTGAAGCCCAGCCGCAGGAAAGTCGCCACAGTCCACAGGGCATCAGAATCCCTGACGAAGCTCAACCAATCACAGAAACATCAACAGACATGAGTCCAGAGCCCAGCCAGCCACAGCCAGCAGTAGAGAGGAAGATGATCAGACGGAAGCCTCTAACCTTGTGTCCTGAATCCTGCCAGAAGAGGGAGTGGGAAACCACTGACGCAGACCTCGTCCATTTTCTAGAAGGTCTGAAAGGGTGCGTGGAAAGAAAACTAGATAAGATTGGAGATCATCTACAGCTATGGAGCGATTTGGGGTGAAAAGTAAGAACTCAAGGTCACAGAAGGAACCATCAGCAAATCTCAAGTCCAGGAAATAATGAGAGATTGAGAGACTTGTGAAAGAAAGAAGGAATCTGAGAAAACGGTGGAAGAAGGCCACGGAAGTGGAAAGGAAAGGACTTGAGGCATTACTGGGTGACATCAAACAGGGCCTTGCAACACTGCAAGAGCAAAGTGCTTAAGAAAGCAATACAAGAAGAAAGAGTGAATGAGGACTGCCTTCTACAGAGATACCTAGTTCGTTAAAGACCTCTTCATCAAGGAGAAAACCGGGACCCTTAAAGTACCCATAAGGGAACTGGAGGAGCATCTGAAGAAGACCTAATCTGACAATCAGAGGCACAAACCAGCCACCATCCCGGTGGACATGCCACCAATCTAACCACCTGAGCACCAGTTGTACGCAAGGCCCCCTACATGGAGCGAAGTTGAGACCACAGTAAAATGGGCAAGAACAGCCTCAGCCCCTGGGCCCAATGGCGTTCCATATAGATTCTATAAGAACACACATGCTGTCTTAAAGTACCTCTGGAAGCTAATGAGAGTGGCATGGGAAAAAGGCATTATATCAAAAATGTGGTGAAGGGCAGGAGGGATGCTGATTCCCAAAGAGAAGAACTCCTCCACCATTAAAGATTTCCGCCAAATCAGTCTTCTAAATGTGGAAGTAAAAGTCTGCTTTAGTGTTGTGGCCCAGAGCCTGTCAGTGTTCCTACAAAAAAACAACTTTGTCAACACCTCAGCTCAGAAGGCAGGGATAAGTGGTTTCTTGGGATGTCTGGAACACACACAAATGTCACCTGGCATGGAGGTTTGAAAAAGGAGGTCTTACCTTTGGTTAACACTCATTTATTGAACATGATCATTATATCCTTATTAACAGGCTATGTACCACAGTCTTTTAAGGTAGCTGTAATTAAACCTCTCCTAAAACGCCCACCCTGGATCCAGAGGTGTTAGCCAACTATAGACCAATATCTAATCTTCCCTTTCTTTCAAAGATCCTTGAGAAAATAGCCGCAGACCAGCTGTGTGATTTTCTCTGTGATAATTTATTTGAGGAATTACAGTCAGGATTTAGAGTGCATCATAGCACTGAGACAGCACTAGTTAAAATTACAAATTACCTTCTGATTGCTTCAGACAAAGGACTCGTCTCTGTACTTGTTTTATTAGATCTTAGTGCGGCATTTGACACAATTGACCATCAAATTCTGCTACAGAGACTGGAACACTTAATTGGCCTAAAAGGTTCTGCACTAAGCTGGTTAAAATCTTATTTATCTGATCGTTTTCAGTTTGTTCATGTTCATAATGAATCATCCTTATGTACTAAAGTTTATTTTGGAGTTCCGCAAGGTTCTGTGCTTGGACCAATCCTATTTATTCTATATATGCTTCCTTTAGGCAACATCATTAGAAATCACTCTGTAAATTTCCATTGTTATGTGGATGATACACAGTTGTATTTATCTATGAAGCCAGAAGAAAGTAATCAATTAACTAAACTTCATAATTGCCTTAAAGACATAAAAACCGGGATGAGCACCAACCTCCTGATGTTAAATTCAGACACAACTGAAGTTATTGTTCTTGGCCCCAAACAACTCAGAGACTCTTTATCTGATGACATAATTTCTCTAGATGGCATTGCTCTGGTCTCTAGCACTACCGTAAGCAGTGCCGGCTGAAGCCTGTAGGGGGCCCTAGGCAGGCCCTCTATCCAGGGGTGGCGTTCGGTGCCAAATTTTGGACGTTTTAAGGTAGAAACCGTAGAATTAGAGGAATATTGGGGTGTCTGGTGGCTTGTAGGGGTGTGGTGTTAATGTTAACTCTTTAGGCGCCGGAGTTTTTTCAAGAAAATATACAATTTTGATATCAAGATTTCAAAAGGCTATAGCTTCAAAGTAGTTTGAGATAAAGGTATACTGTCAATGAGAAAATTGTTCAGTATGACTCAAAGTTTATGATGGAAGTGAAATTATTCATCTCATTTGCATATAATGACGCCACAAGGTGGCAGCCATATTGGAAAATATACAATTTTGGTATCAAGATTTCAAAAGGCTATAGCTTCAAAGTAGTTTGAGATAAAGGCATACTGTAAATGAGAAATATCTTCAGTATGAACCAAAATTTGGGATGAAAGTAGATTTGTCATCTAATTTGATTAGAAGAGGAAGAGGGATCCCTCCTCAGTTGCTCTTCCTGAGGTTTCTACCATTTTTTTTCCCCGGTAAAGGTTTTTTTTTGGGGAGTTTTTCCTTATCTGCTGTGAGGGTCCAAAGGACAGAGGGATGTCGTATGCTATAAAGCCCTGTGAGGCAAATTGTATTTGTGATATTGGGCTTTATAAATAAAATTGATTGATTGATTGAGTTTGAAAGTGGTTTGAGATAAGGGCATACTGTAATTGAGAAATATCTTCAGTTTGAAGCAAAATTTGGGCTGAAAGTAAACTGTCATCTAATTTGCATATTGTGACATGAACAGGTGGTGGCCATATTGGAAAATGTCAATTTTCTTATAAAGATTTCAAAAGGCTGTAGTTTGAGAGCGGTTTGAGATAAGGGAATACTGTCAACAGTCAATGTGAAATATCTTTAGTATGAAACGAAATTTGGGATAGAAATAAATTCATTGATCCAATTTGTATAATCTTTTAGCACTGGTCGGCGGCCATATGGTATTGTATTATTATAAGATCCACTTTTGATACTCTTCCTCTTCTCTCAAGAACTTCCAGCCATCATCATCATTATCATCACCGCCGTGATTTACGATGCGGCAGTGAACGCCACCTCCGCCGCCATTAGCAGTGTGTTTGCCGCGACCACCGCGTCTGCCGCGACCACCGCAGTTGTTTTCATCCCCGCTACATTCACCGCTATTTGCGGTGTTATGAGCCCCCCTGCCACCTTGACCACGTCCCCTACTTGACGTTCGCGGAATACTTCCACCCTGGCCACGGTGAGGTGAAGCATCCGCTTTACTATGTGCTGATTGTGGACTATGGCGCACGGACTCGCCGTCACTACTAACGTCAGTTTCGGCTTCACTGGACAATTGCATGTCTTCCTCCTCAGAATCGGAGTCAGCCAGTACCTGACGAAGTACTTCGTCGATGGTAAACCGACCTCTCGGCATTGTGAGTAAATGAAAATACACTCTTTCGCTCTGCTCTGCTCTCGCTACGCTCAGCACTACTACCATCATGCCATCTCCTGGTGAAAAGTAGTAACAAGATTCGGCACCACATTTATAGATACAGCCTGTTTTATTCAGGTATGTTGCTTGTCGCAATTTTGCGACTTTGGCGCTTAAAGGGTTAAGTAAAGTAAGAGTCATCAACTAAAGAAAACAGCTTCTCTTAAGCAAATGCAAATCCTACTCATAGTACTGCATCACTGCATGTAAACCAAGACTCTTGACAGTGCATCAATCCTCTATCCTTTAAAACAATTTGCTCAATAAGTAGACATATAGACCAGACCGGACACGATTGCCATATTTTTTCATTATTGCAAGAAATTCCATTGACTCATTCACAAGTCAAAAATGTGTTTTATCTGAAAGAAACATGCAATATTTACATCTAAGATAACAGATAAATAGTCAACCAAGTGCAGTGATGTCCTCCAAGATAATATTTGCCACTTTGATTGCAGTAAAAAAAAAATTGGGCATTGGGGGGGGGGGCACTAGTTTACCTGCTGTGGCTACACTGTCCTCCTGTCTTCGAAGCGCCTCAAACACGGTGCATTCTTTGAGTTTAATGCCATGTTGTCCTGCCAGGTGTTTGATCATGTTGGTAGTGTTACCCCCTTTAGCTGAGAGGGATTTTTTGCAAGTGTTGCATATTCCCGCATCGTCTTTTTTGCTGAAATATAGCCACACCTTTGACCGTTTAGCGCGAGCCGGTGACATCACTGCAACTGAGATAATCGGTCTAGCAGCAACAACAAAAAGCACATGGAATGACGTCACTGTGCATTCGCTTGTGGGGTGAGTTCGTTTGCTGTGTTAGCACACCCTGGGAGGATTTGATAAGGGAACAGAAATGGAGTTTTAACCAGCGATTCCAAGGAATTGGTTAACTGCGGACCCGGTTCCAAATTAAAACCGGTTATCGATGCGCAGCCCTAATCCTGACCCGAAAAGATGCAGAAAAATCCCAGATAGCACACATACATCTGGCCGATGTTGGCCTGAGGACGACACATCGGCCCTGAATTTATAACATCTGACAAGCATCGGCTGCAGGGGCGGATATCTTTAAATTTAATACTCTTTTGTCCCAGCTCATCAAACGTCTCTGTTACGTCAGCTTTGGGTCGGCCCAGTGCCCTAGAATGTCTGCTACATATGGAAGTCGCCACTGAAGGCGGAATTTCATCTCCGCTGTGTTTTTTTCGAGCTGAGCTCCCAGGACACAGGATCTCATCGCTGTCAGTTTCAGGTAAGCTAACTGAAATAAATTGGCAGAAAATAGCTATGTTGTTTCTTCTGTGACCATTAAAAGAGGTTCCTGGTGAGTGGCGAGGCACGACTGGGTGTATATAGCACATGTCCCCACCAGCTAACATTATCTTTTGTTAGCTGTTAGCTAGTTTAGCGGTTTAGCTGATGTTAGCTAACAGGCTACAACTGTGGTGTTTTCATTTTATTTTCCCTAGTTGACGTTATCTGCTCATCTGGTTATCGTGAGCACTCCTTTTGAGTTAAAGTGGAAGTGCCCGTGGTCCCGCGGCCTCCCGGCCTGACCGCTGGGGCCCTGGACGGGTGCTAACGTGTGGGTGAGCCCACATGGAAAGAACCTATATGCTGCATATATGCAACTATATGCTACATATATCCAGCATATATGCCACATATAGGCCCCAAATAGGCTACATATGGGTTGCATATAGGTCAAATTCAGGTGCATATATGTGCATATACAGGACATATAGGTCTCCTATATAGCTTGTTTATATCTACATATAGGTCCTATATGTTCATAATACAGGGCATATAAGTCTCCTATATAGCTTATTTATCCACATATAGGTCCTATATGTTCATAATACAGGGCATATATGTCTCCTATATGGCTTATTAATAACCGTATGCCATATAAGGTACAATACAAGGTATGTGGCAGGTTCTGCATACCCAGCCATCAACGTGTCTCAAGATGTCTTAATGACCAAAATCAAGACGTCTTAAGACATTTTTGTACATCAAGACGTCTTAAGACATTTTTGTACATCAAGACGTCTTAAGACAAAAAATTGAAGACGCCACCCATGTCTCAAGACCTGCCAGAGCAGCACATGGGATGCACCCAGACAGATTTTTGTGTCTTGAAGACATTGAGTGTCTTAAGACATCTTAAGACATATCTCCCTTGGCTTAAGACATTCCCATTTTAAGATGGCTTCAGATATTGGTATGCATGTCTCAAAGACATGGTCAAGCTATCTTGTTTCAACTGGAGTATTATGATGATAATATGATAATTGTCTATTTATATTTTACTGTAAAATCTTATAAAATGTTATTGGAGTGTAAATGATAATTACTTATTTTTTCAATATTTAACTTGCATTATTTTTAATTTCCTTGAGAGCCCTGCGTAATGGGATTAATAAGGTAAAAACAAACAAACAATAACTGAATGAACAAGTTAAAAATGTAAAATATTGCTTCAAATGAAGAAGGATATGGTAATGTACTGTGATTTTTTTATACAACAATTGTTTTCAACAGAAGATGAACATAAGGTGAAATTAAGTTTATAAAAGTGTTTAATGAATAAATTATTGAATTAAATGAATATCATAGAAAAGTATCATAGAATAATTAATTTTAAATATACAATAACAATACATTTATAATGATCTATACATAGATCACGACAACATTTTAAGATATAATATGTAGTTTTTCCACATAAAAAATTCTAAAAACCTAAACCAATATTATATATTTTGTTTAGTTGTGTACTTTGATTATCAGAAATGTTTCCAACAATTTTTCAAACCCAGATAAATATGAAATATTAAGAACAGTTACGGACCGTGTCATTAGGTCGCAACTAATGACTGGTAACTGCAGTTAGACATTAAATGAAGGAGGAGAAGAAGAAGCAGACCGGATGTGATGTCAGAGAATGACCGTTACTGTTGCTAGGCTACGCTAACTACTCAGGGATCATGGTTATACATTAACGGTTGCTGCACCTTCTGACACCGAAGCTGTCCCGGTAAACAAGCCGGTAAAACGGAAACGTACGGGTCAACCAAGCGATCCCAGAAGAATTTGGATAAGAAGAGGAGAGCTAAATCCAGGATAAATATTGGTGTGGCCTTTCCGAGATGGAGAGAGCTTCGTGAAAATCTAGGACTACAATTCGAGGCCGACCTCCCATATGTTCTACTATACAGGTAAGCAAACATCTGGCTAATGTTATCAAAATATTAATCATTTCCACCAGTGTATTGCAAGCACTGCTGCCCGCCGGGGCACCAGCGCTGCGGAGCGGTGTGGAGTGGAGGCTGGCTAACCACAACATCTAACGTTAACGATAGGTTTCTATAATGCTGAGCTGATGCTGGTAAATGAACTGCATTTATAAAAGAGGCAGAGGAATAGCTAAACATAAGACGCAATGAGCAAGAGAGAGAGCAGCAGAGAGGGAGAAGCCATCGCTAACTGTAAAGCTAAGTAACTAGCAGTTTGCTCACATAACTAGCAGATTGCTAACCGCTCAGCTAAAGTAAGTAGCATTTCTGAATAGAGTGTAAATAACTGAGGTTAGCGAGGT
Source organism: Epinephelus awoara (assembly GCA_035609425.1). Classification (NCBI taxonomy): domain Eukaryota; kingdom Metazoa; phylum Chordata; class Actinopteri; order Perciformes; family Serranidae; genus Epinephelus; species Epinephelus awoara. Next base: position 5,491,284 of record CM069295.1, on the reverse strand, counting down.
GGTCGCTAAAAAAGAGAGCCATGGCTTTAACACACGGAAAACCGGACATTATAATCAGTTTATGAAAAAAAAAACTGACGGGACGTGAAAAGTGGACATGTCCGGGCAACAGAGGACGTTTGGTCAGCTTAAGTAACGTTACTACTGATAGTTAGATCAGAGTTTGATGATCCGTTGTAACGTTAGGTACCAGATCGGCTCGGTCGGTTTGGAGTGGGGTCCTATGCCTTTTTAGAGAATTCTAACGAAAGACTTTCAGGACGTTACGTCTTTGGCTAGAGGACAGCTCCTGCGCAAAGAGGTTGTGACAGAGTGTGGACTGTACTTCTTATTATTTTCTCTTCTCCGCAGAGGCTACAATGTAGAAGTGGCCACAGACTACCAAAGGCCAGCTGGGGACTGCTATAAATAGCAAGCTCACAAAGCTAAGACGCGCAAACAAGAAGCAATAATTTATAATAATTTATATATTATTTTTGTTCTGTTTGTTGGGAGTGAAAGATATTTTATTATTTTTGTTATTGTGTTCTTCTGTTCCTTTGTATATTCAATAAACTGAGTTAAAGACATCTTGGGTTGGCATATAGGTGACATATAAAAAAATTGGCCAATTTTTTATATGTCAACGCACGACCATAAATCAGGCTTAAGACTTTCCTCTTTGATAAAGCTTATAGTTAGGGCTGGCTCAGGCTTGCCTTGTATCAGCCCCGAGTTAGGCTGACTTAGGCCTAGTCTACCGGAGGATCCCCTATAATACACCGGGCACCTTCTCTCTCTCTCTCTGTCTCTCTCTCTCTCTCTCTCTCTCTCTCTCTCTCTCTCGTGTCCTGTTACTGCATCTTGCTAACTCGGCCATTCTGGATGTCACTAACTCGGCTTCTTCTCCGGAGCCTTTGTGCTCCACTGTCTCGCAGGTTAGCTTGTATTGCAGCGGTGCCTGGAAGGTGTGATGTGTGTGGTTGTGCTGCTGCCGTGGTCCTGCCAGATGCCTCCTGCTGCTGCTGTTATCATTAGTCATACTTCTACTGTTATTATACACACATGATTATTGTCACACATGTATACTATCAGATATTAATATATTATTATGAATCATAATATTATTACTTTCATTAATGTTGTTGTAAGCTACTGTCATTACCGTCTGTCCTGCATCTCTCGCTGTCTCTCTTTCTGTCTCTCTCTCTTTCTGTCTCATTTTGTCATACGGATTACTGTTAATTTATTGTGTTGATCTGTTCTATACGACATTTATTGCATGTCTGTCCGTCCTGGAAGAGGGATCCCTCCTCAGTTGCTCTTCCTGAGGTTTCTACCGTTTTGTCCCCCGTTAAAGGGTTTTTTTGGGGGAGTTTTTCTTTATCCGCTGTGAGGGTGCGAAGGACAGAGGGATGTCGTATGCTGTAAAGCTCTGTGAGGCAAATTGTGATTTGTGATATTGGGCTTTATAAATAAAATTGATTGATTGATTGATTAATTGATTGAATTGATTGAAAAAGTATGAGAGCAATAGCTGGATAGCTCCATTGCCATTTAAGAATCCATGGCCCAAACTCCCAGACAACAATGTTCAGGAATGAATCGTCTTTCCTCTCTATGACGCAATCTATAAAGAAAGCCAGTGATGAAAGAGCACTTTTTCACCTTTATGGAGAACATCTTTCAAAACAAACATGCAGAGATAGCACCTCCACTTGCACCAAATGAAGAAAGATGCTACTTGCCATCCTTTGATGTCTATCATCCAAAGAAATCTGGGAACACCCGTGTGGTGTTCCACTCCAGCGGCCAGCATAATGGCGATGTGATGTTCTATTAACTGGACCCGACCTCAACAACACCCTTGTTGGGGTACTCAGATTTCGCAAGGAAGCTTTAGCCATAACAGCAGACATTCAGCAGATGTTTCCATACCATTGTTTCCTGTTAAGAAAATTTGATGACCGCAATTAACTTAGGTTTTTGTGGTTCCAGGACAACGACCCATCTGAAGACATCATTGAATACTGCATGAGGGTCCATGTCTTTGGTAACTGCCCCTCCCCAGCAGTTGCCATCTCCTATCTAAGGCAATCTGTGAAGGGCCCCAAACCTGACATCAAGCAGTTCGTAAACCAAGACTTTTATGTGGACGATGGGTTAAAGTCCCTCCCTGCAATTGAAACTGCAGTGGACCTGCTCAAGAGGACACAAGATATTCTGTCAGACTCAAACTTGCAGCTTCATAAAATCGCCTCAAACAAAAGAGAAGTCATGAACGCATAACTGCCTTAAAGACATAAAAACCTGGATGAGCACCAATTTCCTGATGTTAAATTCAGACAAAACTGAAGTTATTGTTCTTGGCCCCAAACAACTCAGAGACTCTTTATCTGATGACATAGTTTCTCTCGATGGCATTGCTCTGGCCTCTAGCATTACCGTAAGAAACCTCGGAGTAACATTTGATCAAGAAACAAGATCATATTTCTCCTGTTTTAGCTTCTCTGCACTGGCTCCCTGTAAAATCCAGAATTGAATTTAAAATCCTACTGTTAACTTATAAAGCTCTAAATGGTCAAGCTCCATCATATCTTAGAGAGCTCATAGTGCCATATTATCCCACCAGAACACTGCGTTCTGAGAATGCAGGGTTACTCGTGGTCCCTAAAGTCTCCAAAAGTAGATCAGGAGCCAGAGCCTTCAGCTATCAGGCTCCTCTCCTGTGGAATCATCTTCCTGTTACGCTCCGGGAGGCAGACACCATCTCCACATTTAAGACTAGACTTAAGACTTTCCTCTTTGATAAAGCTTATAGTTAGGGCTGGCTCAGGCTTGCCTTGTACCAGCCCCTAGTTAGGCTGACTTAGGCCTAGTCTGCCGGAGGACCACCTATAATACACCGGGCACCTTCTCTCTCTCTCTCTCTCGTATCCTATTACTGCATCTTGCTAACTCGGCCATTCTGGATGTCACTCACTCGGCTTCTTCTCCAGAGCCTTTGTGCTCCACCGTCTCTCAGGTTAACTCATATTGCAGCAGTGCCTGGATAGTGTGACGTGTGTGGTTGTGCTGCTGCCGTGGTCCTGCCAGATGCCTCCTGCTGCTGCTGCTGCTGCCATCATTAGTCATTAGTCATACTTCTACTGTTATTATATACATATGACTATTATCATACATGTATACTGCCAAATACTAATATATACTTTCAACATATTGTACCACAGTAGCCAGAACTATAACAACAATATAATTACTTTCATGAATGTTGTTGTAAGCTACTGTCATTACCGAGAATGTCCTGCATCTCTCTCTCTCTCATTGTGTCATACAGATTACTGTTAATTTATTATGCTGATCTGTTCTGTACGACATCTATTGCACGTCTGTCCGTCCTGGAAGAGGGATCCCTCCTCAGTTGCTCTTCCTGGGGTAGTATTTCCTTATCCGCTGTGAGGGTCTAAAGGACAGAGGGATGTCATATGCTGTAAAGCCCTGTGAGGCAAATTGTGTTTGTGATATTGGGCTTTATAAATAAAATTTATTGATTGATTGATTTCCATCTCAGGACCATGACAATGACTTTAAGGACTCGGACCTCAGTTCTGACACTGTTCCTATGTAGTGCAGTCTGGGCCTCAACGGATATCTTATGTCTGACACCTTTACATTCGAAGTAGCTGATGAGGAAAGCCTTTCACCCGTCAAGGCGTCCTATCGACTGTGAACAGTGTCTACGATCCTTATATCACTAGCCTCTTTCAGAAGGATCCTGCCAAAGTCAATGAAAGCAAAGGCTGGCATCACTGCCACACAGCAATTTCTGTTGATGAACTTTTAAGGGCCAAGAAAACCATCATCCATGCAGTTCAACAGGACACATACGCTCAAGAGTACATCTGTATCAGGAATGGTGAAAGACTCCAAAGACAGTGATCTCAAAGCCTTAGATCCTTTCATTGATGCTGATGGCCTCTTTAGAGACCTTCCCACAGATCGCCTGTCCACTGAACCTGCATTCACTAGTGTTGGGCTTGACGTCTTTGGCCCATGGACAGTGTCCTCACGTCGCACTAGGGGTGGCCTTGCTCAGAGCAAACGGTGGGCGGTGTTATTCACCTGTATGAGTGTAAGGGCTGTTCACATAGAGGTCGTAGATTCATTAGATACCTCCAGCTTCATCAACACCCTCCAACATTTTCTTGCCATCAGGGGCCCTGTGAAACTGATCCATTCTGATCGCGGAGCCAACTTCGTCAGTGCATGCAAAGAACTCAAGATTCCATCCAACATCGACAACATGTTGGTGGAAAAGTTTCTGTCTAACCAAGGTTGCAAGTGGATGTTCAACGCTCCTCATGCTTCTCACATGGGTGAGTCCTGGGAGCGGATGATTGGTGTTGCGAGAAGGATCTTGGATGCCATGCTCTGCAGCTTGGAACCTCAAAGCTGACCCATGAGGGACTCTCCACGCTGATGGCAGAGGTGGCTGCTATCATTAATGCCAGGCCTCTCATACCAGTGTTCATTGATCCAAACGACCCCCAAATACTCTCACCATCAATGCTTCTCACTCAGAAAGTGAGTCTGCCTACTGCTCCTGTTGGTGACTGGATTAAAAACCTCCACAAGCAGCAATGGCGCCAAGTAAAGCATTGGCTCAAACCTTTTGGGATAGGTGGGAGAAGCAATACCTGTCCACACTTCAGCCACGCAAGAAGTGACAGCCACCCCACCCTAACCTTCTAACTGGAAGTGTAGAGCTTCTCAAGGACAACAAACAAAAAGACATGAATGGCCTTTGGGACTAATCACGCAAGTCTTCCCCTGCAAAGTTGGAGTTGGAGTTCGCAAGGTGGAGATTAAAGTTTCCAGGAAAGATGGGAACAAAGTGTTCTTGCTGCCAGTCACTGAGACAATCCTGCTTATGGCTCCTGAGAAGCCATGGTGAGATTTATGGACTGCTGGGTAGTGGCAGTTCATTTCCAGGCAGGGAGTGTTCTGTTGTGCTAGTTTAGTTGTTAAGTTATAAACACATTGTTTTGAATTAACTTATGAGTTGCTATAAAAGGTGCAGGTCTCCTTTAAGAGAAACAGGAAGTTGCTTTGTTGACAGTAAGTAGGAACACATGCAGAGTGCAGAGAGTTCAGTGCTAGCAGACTGCCTGTTTGTAATCTTCAGTCATCTGCTTTTATCTCATGCCATATGAAGCATCGTTGGTATGCAAGGTCATTTTACATGCTAATCTTTAATTGCAGTTCATTATTTGTTGATCAAAAAATCGTTTTGTGAAGTTTGATGCTAAACTACAGTCAAGCTGATTTTTCGTTTTTTCATGATGTGAAATGGCTGTCTAGCTGATCTAAGTTAATTTCAATCATAATTCATACTGTTACAGTTTATATTATTTGAGTTTATATTACATCAAAGGTTATAGAGCAAAGAATAATTTGGTTGCTTTATTAAGGATTGAGAGGAATAAATAGGCAAAAAATACACAATGTATTGCAGGATTAAGTGCTAATAAGGAGCCATTCAATTTAGGGCAAAGTGTGTTCACAATGTTTACATACAACATATCTACTGTGTTGTACATATTTACATAACTACTGTGTATATTTACAACAATTACAGTGAGCATCATTTTTGCTTTGTCTGTTTTCAGTTTTACCCTTTTCTAATCAATAAACCTGTGGAAAGACTGTTCTCACAGTTTTGATGAACAAGAGGTGTTTAATATAAAGCTAAGGTAATCAGTACATATCAAGGGTGGCACAATCTGGGTGCGGAACGTGTTATTGATTTATTGATCATATAAAATGAATGCCTAAAGTTATTTAACTTCATTCTAACACTGATATTACTGAAGTCTGCTGCTAAATTCAGCATCATGTTTCATTAAGTAGAACTGATTTATTACATCAGCAGTTATAAAAAGGTCTGAACTACGTTGTTAAGGCTGACGAGTGGAGCATTGGCTGGGAAAGATCACGTTTATTCACTTTACATGTAGCTAAAATAAATATAGTATTATATTAAATGTTCACCCCAGCCAACATGTACATGTGGGCCCCATATGGGTTGTGAAGGGGCAACATGGGTACCAAGTGGGCATGGGCTTGAACTGGGCAAATTGTCTGGGCCCCACATGGTTTCAGTAACATGGGTCCTATAAAGGAAGCCTATATGGTCAGCCCATATGGGTCCCATAGGGGATATGAGTCGGCTAAGAGGGCATGGGATAGAAGTAGGCAAGTCATGTGGTTCCCATATGGGTCACTTAACATGGGCCCCACATGGAAAGCCCATGTGGGCCAACTCAAAAGGCCCCATAAGGGCTATAAGTGGGCAAAGTGGGCATGGGGTGGAATTGGGTATAGTTTATTGGGACCCATATGGTTCCTTCAACTTTGGCCCATATGGGAAGCCCTTGTGGGATAACCATGTGGGCCCTGCAAGTGATGGAAGTGGGCTAAGTGGGCATTGGCTGGAGTTAGAAAGGTTGTGTGGGCCCAGTGTGGTTTTTGTAACATGGCCCAGATGGTTAGCCCATGTGGGCCTACTCTATAGGCCCCATAAGGGATATAATGGGGCAAGGTAAACATGGGATGGAACTTGATAACACCATCTGGGACCCATGTTGCTTCAGTAACATGAGTCCAACATAGTATGCCCATGTGGGCCTACTCTATGGGCCCCATAAGGGATGTGAGTGGGCAAAGTAAACATGGGATGGAACTTGGTAATACTATACGAGACCCATATTTTGTCTGTAACATGGGTCCGACATGGAAAGCCCATGTGGGCCTACTCTATGGGCCCCATAAGGGATGTAAGTGGGCAAAGTAGGGCATGGGGTGGAACTTGGGAACACTATCTGGGACCCATGATGCTTCAGTAACATGGGTCCAACATAGTATGCCCATGTGGGCCTACTCTATGGGCCCCATAAGGGATGTAAGTGGGCAAAGTAGGCATGGGGTGGAACTTTGTAACACTGTCTGGGACCCATGTTGCTTCAGTAACATGGGTCCAACATAGTATGCCCATGTGGGCCTACTCTATGGGCCCCATAAGGGATGTAAGTGGGCAAAGTAGGCATGGGGTGGAACGTTGTAACACTGTCTGGGACCCATGTTGCTTCAGTAACATGGGTCCTACATAGTAAACCCATGTGGGCCTACTGTATGGGCCCGAAAAGGGATATAATGGGGCAAAGTAAACATGGGGTGAAACATGGTAATAATATCTGGGGCCCATGTTGCTTCAGTAACATGGGCCGCTACTCGGCAGCTCTGCGTCACGCACAACAACAACGACAACAACAGCAACTACAACAGTCAGACCGCAGTGGGACGACTCCTCAGTCCATGAGTTTCATGTCTCAAACCGGATCATGTGAAAATCCAGGGAGGCAACCCCCATTCCGACATCCCTCCACTCCGACATGGGCCCCCATTGTCTAAATGGCAACACTTAAATTTCTTTCAACCGTCCCATCATTCCGACAATTTTTGCGTCCTATGGTCCGAATGACGGTATTAAAAAAAAAAAAGCATCCCACCATTCCGACAATTCCTTTAAAACCCTATTCCCCCTAAAAAAAGAAAAATAAAGATTGTGCACGAATGATATGCGCAAGATAGCAGTTTGCCCTATTTTTGGGTGTGAATAAATAAGTGGAGGTGTTTCCAGTGCATATCCACATTAAAACACAGAGGTCAGATAATGAAAACGGCAGACATCAAAGCCTCAGATTTAACCTTTAACCTTATATTTTAGTGTGTTCAAACTTATATTACTCAATGACAGTAGCACTTACAATGATTCTTACAGTTTGGGAAAAAACTTTAGAGTGTTTCCTTTCAAAAGAGACCAAGACCATTCATATACTCCAAACGGTTCAAGAACAGTGTTCAATTTACTTTGGGTATGCCTTGTATAGGCATTTTAGGCGAAATTTACAAGAATGGAAAGCAGATGGACTCCACAACCTCGCAAACCAACTTCATAATCTATTATTAAAAACTCCTGAAACAGGAAATATCATAATATGCCTAAGCGTATTAATGTAACTCGGGCTGGTCTGAAACATGTTAGATTCATGTCTGAATCTCAGAAACACAGTGTCAGTGACCTGTCACAGCAGCCAGCTGGAGCGGAGCTCTCCATAGAGGCTGCAGAAATGCCCGGGAGACGGGAGCGTCGCGGTAAACGTAGTAACACACACACACACACACACACACACACACACACACACACACTAGGGTTGCCACCTTGGATTTGTGAAAAAAAGGGACACTCGACCAAATGTTTGAGGCGGAGGGCTCGGCCATTATTACCAGTTCAGACTGACCAATGAACATGAAATTCGGACATAGGAGACCAGATTTACCATCATTCCATGTCCTTCTATGTGCCTGTATTTTATATTAATTTTTATATCAATGAAAAAAACAAATCTGTGTGACTAAATTCTTACATTTTTACATGTATCTCAGCATAGCAAGTTGGACGTTGACATATTCTGCCATATCTGAAGAGGGGAGACTCTCTGGCAATATATAGAACCATGATGGTGGGACATTCTGTCACTCCACAGCTGTCCAAAACATGTGGTTTGTGCCAGGCGGACACGATTGCCATATTTTTTCATTATTGCAAGAAATTCCATTGACTCATTCACAAGTCAAAAATGTGTTTTATCTGAAAGAAAAATGCAATATTTACATCTTAGATAACAGATAAATAGTCAACCAAGTGTAATGATGTCCTCTGAGATAATATTTGCCACTTTGATTGCAGTAAAAAAAAAAAATTGGGCATTGGGGGGGGGGGGGGGGGGGGGGGGGCACGTGTCCCCCTCAATGTATATGGTGACTACAGCCCTGTTAGCATGCATAATTAGGCTACAGCTGTCTGGGTGCGCAAAGGTGAAGTGCGCTGGTCTTGTCATACAAAGTTTGAGGAGTGTCAACTGGACAATATGGAGATATTTGCATCTTGATAGCCGGACTACAAATGTGGATAGACAGGGAGAAACACAGGCAAGCCTAAGACGTGGTAAGATACGATATTCCTCGCTATATGAAGTGACTGATAACAAGATCTGTATAATGGGTTGTAAAGAAATTTGTCAGGATTTAATTTGGTAGACAATTGGTCTGTATTTATAGCATGATGGGATGACAGCACAATGATGTGTGTGGGATCATTGGAAAGCTCTGCTCCTGCGCTTTCATGTGATATGCGTGGCATTTCTGTGCGACCCTGGATTCGCGAGTAATTCATCCAAGAGTAATGTGTGTGCAGAGCTGTATGAAAGCTGTTATACATCATTTTAGTGTAACTTTATCATTTTTTTCGCTGTGAAAACATTCGGGAAGCTACGATTCCGCTGTTTCACGTGATATGTGTGGTTTCTCGCTATGACGCACGGTCGCGGAGAAAAACCATAGGAAGAACAGGTGTGAATTTGGACGCACTATGCATCGTTCTGGATGGACTCCATGGCCTGCTGCTGCTGCTGCATTTTCCCCCAAAAACGGGACAAATTGTGTCCCGGGAGAGATTTTTTTTTCCCGGGACAGCTGATTAAAAAAGAGAACAATTCTGGGAAAAACGGAACGGGTGGCAACCCTAACACACACACACACACACACACCTGTCTGTGTGGTCATTAATGCCTTAACTTTGTCAGCCTTGAGCAGCGCCACAAATAAATTAATGTGTGGGAAACACTGGTTAATGTTGGCATATTCATTGCTCCAAAATGATGGTGTTATTCTAAGAAGGCAGACACTGTTGTCGGCTTTTCAAAATTAGTACGTCACTTAGGTCACGTAGCCTACGTAATCTAACGGTCACAGTGCGCGCTTTAATTTCAATTTTTTTCGGAACAACGGCTACAGCAGCACAGAGCACTGAGAGCAGCAGCCATAAGAGCAGTGCACTTTGGATACTGGTGAGTGGCATATCTGTCTCTGTATAATCGTTGTATTAAACCATTACTATCTAAGTACTGTGATGAACAATTTCGAATGCAAAAATGCAAGTTGAATTACCGCAGCAGCCATGTGACCAGGTAAGGATGGCGTTGTTGTTAGCAACCTAGCATGCTATCTAACGTTAGCGGCTCAGTGCTGTGGCCCCGCTCCGCGGCCTGCTTGGAGGTGTGGATGCCCGCTGAGCCTGGCTCTGCTTGCTGCACAGCCCAAGGTGCAGAGCGGAAGAGCCGTTGGAACAGACCCCCAGCTTGGGGGGCATTACATAGAAACATTTTATGATTTTTAACACATAAATGAGGCATTCTGGTGTGCTGTGAGGAGAAAATAGAGGGAAAAGACAACATTGCTTCAGATAATATATATATGTATACATACAGCAGATTTAGTACTGATTGAAGTTCCTATCATTGTAATAGTAACAATGGCTGGACTGAAACCTAAACTGAACTCAGAACTGGTCTAGTTGGAAGCTGTGGTTGGAGAGCAAAAACAAAACTCATTTTTGACTTCTTCTCCTCCTGTCACATTAAGATTTGTCCAGATCACAGTTGTTGGAAAGTGTTCGTCTTTGCCACGTAAGTAATTTAAATGTAATAGTTTGTCATATTATGCACAAGTGATCAGAGATGGCAGAAAGGGCAGAAGATGGAACCCGACACTGCAATGGCACCTTGAACCACAGGGCAATCAATTTGCGCACAGTGCCCAGGCAAACTAAATGCATGTAGTCCAGAGGAAATGCAGAAACCAAACCAATGCCTAGCCCTTGGAGAGGGGATTTAGAGTGATGGTGGTCTTCATCAGACATTTGTTCAAACTGAGTGTCTGTCCTCAGACTGGAATCCATCTCTGGAAACACAACTCTACTGTCAACATAAATGCCATACTGTGTGCAACGCTCACAAGAGCTATAGCCACCATGACCTTTGATACATTTTAAAAACGCTCTTGCTGGAGTGTCACAGATGAAAGCATCAGGAAGTGCAACATTGTAGTGTTTCCCATTTAACATTACACCAGTTGTTGTGATGGCTTTTAAATCTTCAATAAAATCATGCATGTAATCATTCACAGACTCAGGTTTACAGGGACCTGCATATACACCTATGATAAACACTTTTGCTTTTGGTAGTTCAACTATTTGACCTAAAATAGGCCACAGCTGCATATTAGAGCTTTGAAAGAGGCAGCCCATCAACATTCACATGAATGTGTCTGTTGTCAGTATTGCACTTTTTCTAACAAGCCTTTTTCTAACAAGCCATTCATTTTTATTATACAAGAGTTATATGGTTCATTTAAAAACATTTTATTTTACCACCATGACAAACATCTTTTTGCAAAATCTATTACCATATCACAAAACTGTCAAATTACAGACTAAAACTAAAACTGATTTCCAGACTAAATTTTAACTAAAACAAATCAAAACTTAAAGACTAACTTTAACTAAATCTTTAGTGAGTGACTAGGACTACAATTAAATTAAAAGTTCTTGTCAAAATTAACACTGTGATGTAGTACAAGCCATTTTACATGTGACCTGTGGGAACACTCCTGTGTGTTTTAGTGAAATGGATTACTTCCATGGCAATTCAAGGACAAGGAGGAGAATCAAAAGTAGGGTGCAGCAACATTTAATGACCCTTGCCATGGAGGCTCTGGACCAGGCAGTGGACCAGGCAGTGGACCAGGCAGACCAGGCAGTGGACCAGGCAGACCAGGCAGTGGACCAGGCAGACCAGGCAGTGGACCATGCAGACCATGCAGACCAGGCTGTGGACCAAGCAGTGCTGCCAGTGGATCAAGAAGTGCAGGCAATTGATCCGGATGTGCAGGTTGAGGAATATATGGAGAACAGTATTGATGAGGCTGTAAATCTGCAGTTGGACTTTGACAGTGATGTTGATGACTTGTATGTGTGTAGTGACTGTGAAGAAGATCCTGCCTGTGATTTTACTGAGGAGGAACCTCACTCTGATGCGAAGAGGAAACTAGCCGAATGGGCAGCTAACCGTCAGGTGTCTCATTCTGCCCTGTCAGAGTTACTGGCAATACTCTTAGAGCTAGGTCTGGATGTACCCAAGGATCCCAGAACTCTCCTTGGTACAGTGAAAGACTGTGAGGTCAAAGAGATGGGACAGGGAAGTTACTACCACTTTGGGCTTGCAAGTGCAATACTGTCAGAACTGAAAATGACAAATGAGCATGAACTGACAGCAGACACATTGACTATTCGTGTGAATGTTGATGGGCTGCCTCTTTCAAGAAGCTCTAATATGCAGCTGTGGCCTATTTTAGGTCAAATAGTTGAACTACCAAAAGCAAAAGTGTTTATCATAGGTGTGTATGCGGGTCCCTGTAAACCTGAGTCTGTGAATGATTACATGCATGATTTTATTGAAGATTTAAAAGCCATCACAACAACTGGTGTAATGTTAAATGGGAAACACTACAATGTTGCACTTCCTGATGCTTTCATCTGTGACACTCCAGCAAGAGCGTTTTTAAAATGTATCAAAGGTCATGGTGGCTATAGCTCTTGTGAGCGTTGCACACAGTATGGCATTTATGTTGACAGTAGAGTTGTGTTTCCAGAGATGGATTCCAGCCTGAGGACAGACACTCAGTTTGAACAAATGTCTGATGAAGACCACCATCACTCTAAATCCCCTCTCCAAGGGCTAGGCATTGGTTTGGTTTCTGCATTTCCTCTGGACTACATGCATTTAGTTTGCCTGGGCATTGTGCGCAAATTGATTGCTCTGTGGTTTAAGGGGCCATTGCAGTGTCGGGTTCCATCCTCTGCCCTTTCTGCCATCTCTGATCACTTGAAACTGTGTAGAAAAAGCTTACCCCGGAGCTTTTCCAGAAAGCCAAGATCATTGTTCGAGTACAGCCAGTGGAAAGCTACAGAATTTCGACAGTTCTTATTATATACAGGGCCAGTTGTGCTTTTTGAAAGATTGCCCAATCAACAATACAGAAACTTCCTGGTTTTGTCATGTGCTATGAGAATACTTCTGTCTCCTCTGTGTAGAGAGTTCTGTGGTTATGCTAGAAAATTGTTAAGATTATTTGTTACTGACTTTGCTAAGATATATGGGACGAAATTTCTGGTTAACAATACACACAGTCTTATACATTTAGCAGATGATGCCGAAAAATTTGGCCCTCTGGATTCAGTTTCATGTTTCCCTTTTGAGAACTATTTGGGACAGTTGAAAAAAATGGTGAGACGACCACAAGGTCCTGTGCAACAAATTGTCAGACGTGTCTACGAAAGGCAATTATTTCCTCACATGTCAAAAGACGTGCCTGAAGGTGTTGAACTGAAACAGCCCCATGCATCTGGACCACTGCCAACCGATTTTTCCATGCATCAGGGTGTTCAATATAAGATGTATAAACTCAAAGACACGATAATCACCAACTCCAGTGGTTCCAATTGTTTTGAACTTGGGGGAAGAGTTGCAATTGTGAGGAATATTGTGTATTCCTCTGCAGAAACACATATAGTGTATGAACTTTTTGAGACAGGGACACATTTTTTCAGCTACCCCATTGACTCGACATGTCTTGGAGTTTGTTTACAATCAAAACTGTCTGGTCAGCTTGCCAGTGCTCCAGCAACAGACTTCACAAAACCACTGCTATTATTGCCTCTTAAGAAAATGTTTGTGGCTTTGCCTCAGCTACACAGCACATAAAATGATTAACTTTGCAGGATGGCCTCATTCAGTGTGGTGGAGTTTGTCGACGAAATTGATCAGGATGGCTGCAAGCAGGTGGACATCATTCCATCTGAGTGGTTCGAGGGCACTGATGGAAAACTATGCTGGTGGCCACCAGCCGGATTACTAAATGTGACCAAGGCTGTGAAAGAGGGCACACCACCAGCTGAAAACTGGATCCTGTGTAATGTGCGTGTGATGGGAAATGCAGGTAACTTAAATTTTCCTCATTTACTACTGCTCTATTTGCTTTACTTAATTTAAAGACTCTGTCCCCACCTTACTCTTTTTCTCATGTTAATTTTTCTCTATAGGTGTCCCTGAGCTAATTTGTCAAGGGCTGGTAGCTGCAGATTGTTATTCCAAACAAGCAGGATCACACCCAATTCAATTCATTCAGTTCAGTTGATTTCAGTTCTCACACGTGATAGTTGTGGGTGTGCTCCTGTTTGGTTGGATACCTGCAACCACACTCTCCCTCTGCAGATTAGACTTAGTCTGTATGTGCATGTATGTCTGTGTTGATTGGCTATTACTTGTGACTTCTAAACAATGAATTTTCAAATAATCATATTTTATTTACCATAGTACCGTAATAACTGTCTCTGGATTCTCATTTATCCAGGTCATGTTCTGTCTGGGCAAATTGAATAGTAGGCAACTAGATTTGCATTTGTCTAGGAAAGACAAATGCAAGTCCAGCCACGAGTCATCTCTAATCTATCCCTTTTTCCTCATTTGCTGATCAGAAAAAATGAGCTAAATTATGACTCAAAACTGTGATGTTATCCAAATTGTGAATTTTGTGATACACGACAACTATTTTAAATTCCTGTAATCTAGTTCTTCTTTAATATCTGCTTCACTCCTTTTATTTTGTGTCATTGTATTTTACAGCCACTTATGCAGAGGCCAGGGTGAAGCTACATCAAGCTGAGTATACATCAGACCTGACAGACACCGAAGATGGCTCGATAAAGAGAAAGTTGGTGTTTGTGGGAGAATACATGTTTAAGGTCATTTCCATAATATAGAGGCAGTAGATATGGTTTACCTCATATATCCTCATTTTAACTTATCTAGGGTAAGGGGAAACCTAAAGAGTCAGAGCAAGCAACTAGAATCAAGTGACCATTCTGATTCAGAGGACGAAATTCCACCAACTCCCCCACGAAAACTCCTTGGGCTAGCAGCAAAGAAAATGGCCAGCCAGATCACCAGCCCCACTGCCCAGCGAGGTGCCAGCTACACTGCCCAGCAGGTCACCAGCCCCACTGCCCAGCGAGGCGCCAGCTCCACTGCCCAGCAGGTCACCAGCCCCACTGCCTAGCGAGGCGCCAGCTACACTGCCCAGCAGGTCACCAGCCCCACTGCCCAGCGAGGCACCAGCTCCACTGCCCAGCAGGTCACCAGCCCCACTGCCCAGCGAGTCACTGGTTCCACTGCCCAGAGGGTTGCAAGCCCCAGTTGTGAAGCCATGTTCTCTAAACTTCTTACAATTGTTGAAGAAATAAAGGAGACCCAGAAGGTTCATGGTAAGATGCTAAATGTACTGCTGAAGAAGCAAGATGCATCATTGATGGAGGTTCCTGATGGAGTGGTCTTCCCGCTGCAAACTCAAGCAGATGTTGAGGCTCTTGAGGAGAAACTGGGGGACCGCAGTCTAATGTCTGCTGTTGTAAGTTTTTTTGTTTGTTTGTCTTTTTTAAAGTTTTGTTTTTCCAAATTGATTTTCATGAGCCTACGAAATAAAAACATGTATCACATCACAGTAAATTACATAAAGGCTACAGTAGGGTCCGACGTTAACAGTTGCCTGACTGCCTGGGGCAAGTAAAAAAAGTCTTTCGGCAAGCAGAACCTGGCTGGACATTCCTGATCAGGCAAGCACAGAATTGGATTCTATTTTTCTTTTTTCCCTCGTTCTTGTATTTCCTTTCCTGTTTCTATCCTTGAAGGAGTTCTAAACATGAGAACAGGTTGCACAGGCACACACACTCGTCTCCTTTCCATTTGTCTCCGTGGCCGCTCAGCTCCAACTGACGTATCAAATAGCCCATGAGACCTCTCCACTCCGTCTCTGGAGGTCAGAGCAGCATCATGGGGAACTACATGCACTTACACCGTGCATATAGTGAGACATAGCTAAACGTAAACAACAGATCACTTTGCCTCAATGAGGTTGATTTGCTGTTCTAATTACTCTGTGATTTTTAATTTGGTTTGTTCTCTTGTAGAGCGGATGCGTTGTAGGCTATTATAAAATGTTTCCATCTCCATCCCCTTGGCTCTTTTCTCTCCATCCATAGCATCACGTCAGCTTTAGCTTTAGGACAGATAATGTGTGACTAATGTTTACAAATGATGATTTTATTGTGTTAATCAGGCCTGTATGGTCACACGTGCTATGAGAAAAAATGTCTTTGAATTTATTTGCTTGCTAGCACATGTGCGATAGGCAGATTTGCAAGCCAACCCCATAGCGTTACTTGCTGACATGACGTCATATGTTTTGCTGAAGAGCTTGTTTGATTAAAAAAATCCTTCTATGTAAAACGTTGATAGGCTACCGGCAACGTTACTTCGCTATCCTTCCTGGTAATTGTAGTCAACAACCATTCCCCAATAGTGTTACGTCTTGTACATTGAACTCCGTTTTCTCTCTCCTCCTGTCTCTGTCCGTACCGCTCTTACTGGACGTCTGCTGCCGCGCTCACACAAAACAAGCGCTCCCTCCTCCCTCTCCTGTGTCTCCTCGTCATTTCATCAGAGCAGACCGCGATGAAAACAGCGACAGAGGTGGCATCGTACCGTGTCGCACCACCAAACTTTCATAACGCACAAGTGTAGAATAAGTTTGGAGTTTTTAGAAAAGATGAGTCTGACCCATCATGTCACTGAGAGAACAGGTAACACAGAGCATCACTGTTCCTCACACTAATCAAAACCACAGAACTTTTCATATGAAAGAGAGTAACACATCATCTTACTGCAAAAGTACTAATATTTGAAACAGTTTTAAAGTTTGTTCACAGACACAACTTTGTTTCATACATATTTGTTGAACAATTGAATGTCTACTTGCAAGATTTTTGCTATTATAGCTGTCGTGGCTGACTCGGCAGAGCCTTTAGGGCCAATTGGCTCTCAGCTGCTCGTCCCACTGCTTCACTTATAGTTGTGCTCTAATTGACTGTAAGATTGTAGGTTCAGCAGACAAGAACTTAGAAATACTCAAAGATACTCTGGAGTCAAGAGGAATCAGGTGCAACGTGAGTTTAATGTGTCACAGCAACAATAACACATCAACTCGTGAGTCAACCCCGGGATTGGACTGACGACTCACGATTTGAACACTCTCTTTTATGCTCGTGGAGATTCAGCAGAATCTCCACCTCTTTTTCTTAAACCATCCTATCGCGGCCGAATTCTATTGGAAGATAACCTTTCCTTTTTTGTCCAAATCTGCCTTCACCATGAGCTAACCGTGGCAACCAATCTGGCCTTTGTCCAAAGTTGACCTCAGGGCCTGTGGAAAGTACCAAACTTTCTTCCAATAGATTCAGACCGCTGTCTCTGCTATTTTTAAAAATCATGTGAGCTCTGGGGATTTTCTTTAATTTGATCCCCTGAGCTCACACATTATACAGACCTTACAAACCCTTGAATGTGTGTGTGTCTGTTGTTACATTTTTCAGGTGATGCATAGTGTTGTATGTGTATGTGCTTTAACTCATACAAATGTGCTGTGGTTTCAATCAAGTGTGTGGTTACAACAATGATTTACCTTTCATAGTTACTCAAATATCACACAACTTAATCATGAGACATAATCAACTTATGCAGGATATAATATTTATCTGATCTTTAACTGATTTTACTTCAACGCGATCAATTGGCCTCTGGCCTGCTTAGTTGTAAAACATTACACTACATTCCCCCCTTTGGGGCTACATGCCCCATATAATGTTTAAAATCAATGCCTTAAGATCAGAGAGAGAAAAATATATATATTCCCTCCTCTGGGACTCATAAGTCCCATACTACATAATTAGCATCAATGATTGTCTTCACATAACACAGGTTTAGTATTTCTTTGGTTATTACGTACTTCTTCAGTAGATTTCACACCAATCACTGGAAGGAAAAATATATATTTCCTCCTCTGAGACTGAAAAGTCTCATACTACAATTACCATAGATCAGTAGTCAGTACACAGTAGTAGATCCAGTAATAACTTTTATCAAATCACAGTTTAGGTTAAATGCCCTGTATATCAGCAGTACAATATTGATTCAAAGGTACTTAGGTTATACAGCTTAATTATTTGGTATACAGGTTACAACACGTAGAACACATGGACACGTGTACTTAGCCACTCTCATTGTTCTGGAACTGTCCTCCAGCCACATCAGCTGCCATGCCTGCCCCTCGCAGGCGCCTGTAGAAAGCCACCTGTCTTCTTAGTGGCTCACACTCCTGTTGCAGTGCCATAACCTTGCTCTGCGCATCCAACAGTTGATTTTTGCACAGTGACAGCTGCAGCTGAAGGTCGGTCACGTCCTTCTTCAATCTCTCCTGACGTCGGGCTGCTGCCACTGCCTGCCTGCGCAGGTCGCACGTCTCCTTCTCCATGCGGAGCCTATGATCCTTCATCAGCAACCTATTTTCTCCCTTCCTGATTTGGTAGGTTTGTTGCCGGATTTTGCGGAGCTTCTTCCTTAGCTCCGGGGGGAAGTGATTCATAAGACAACGAAACATTCCTTGAGGAACCACATGCAACAGGTTCCGCAGACGTGCTGCAGTATCTTGCTCACGATCAGTTACTGCCTCGCTGTCCTCTGGCAGGAGGCTGAGGTGATGCTCAACCTCCCACAGTTGAACTCCATATCTATGGTATAGTGCAGCTATTGTGGTTGGAGATACAGGCCGTACTCGCTGAGGGGTTGGCTCGCACCACCCTTCTGGTGGCTTTGCCTGGGGGTTAGGTGGAGGAGGGGGGTTGGCTGGGCCTGGCTCGGGAGGGGTGACGGGTGAGTAAGGGGAATCGATTGGGCGTGGCTCTGGAGGGGTGGTGGGTGAATAAGGGTGGTTGGCAATGCGATCATCCTCGTCGTCTGTTGAGGTGGAGCTCTCAGGAGAGGACATTGGCTGTATCCCACCCCCTGTATCGCTGTCGTCCGAGTCCTCCTTTTGCTGGCGTTGTTGCATGGACTGTGAGCTGCTTGGCTCTTCCCGCTGTGAGCCAGCTGGTGTAGCTTCTGCCCTCCCAGGGGGATTTCCAAGCCCACTGGGGCCCGCCTGAGCCCCACCACCCATGGCGGTACTATCAGCGATCACTCTAGGTGTCAGGGCACAGGACGGACCTGCCATGGCACATGACGGGCCTGGCGCCTCCACAACTTCATACCATATTGCCAGAGCCACCTCCTCAGGTGTGTGGTCTGCCATCCATTGGCATCTACGTTGAGGGGACAGCTGCAGGAGCGGGGGTCGACCAGCAGGTGGGGCTGGCAAACGGGGAAAGACGTTGGGTGGGGGTTGGGTTAAAGCCTGGTACAGACGTGGGTACTGGACAAGTGGTGGGGCCAGCGGTTGAGTTGGAACGTGGACAGTCATCTGAAAGGCGACGTCTCCTCCTGGGGTGTGGGCTGGTGACATCGGGATGGTTGGTCTGGGACGGTACGGTGGTGGTGGTGGACGTGGCACACGGAACAGTGGAAGTGGTTGGTGCTGCATGACTGGATTCTGCACCTGCAACTGGAACCCCGGTTGATCCCCCGGATTCTGCTGTTGATCCGGGTTTGGGGCTCTCCAATTCTCAGCCATATTCAGCACCTAGCTTTAGGTCATAAGGGACATTTTTACTACAGCTCATTTTCTTAAACTTTTTTCCTTTTTCCCTACACCCGTTACATTTCTCTAACCAGCATGCAAGCAAATTAGTAGCAGATTGATTGTTAGCGTGGGTTTGGTGACAGCATAGGTGTGGGCTGATGGCCTAAACCATCTTTGCCCTACATCATGTCCTCATATAAGTCCTCAGTCTGCCCATACATTAGCTCGTACACGGCAGGTGTTTCTGTCATGTTTTTGTATTGTATCTCATACTGATTGCCGCCATTTTGGCTTGTAGTTTGATTTTGGTACTCAGGAGTCTTTTCCTGAGAGACATTCTCATACTTTGGTAGTTCCGTGTCTCCAGTAGATCTCAGATCTTGGTCTATAACCACAAATTGTCCTGTGACGCTCGCCATGGTTCTTTTAATTACAAGTTGCACTAGGGGAAGAACACAACAAGCTACTACAATGAGGGTCAGTACCACTAGTCCCAACAGTATTCCTATCATTTGTAACATCTTTCCAGGGGATAAGTTTGCTAGCCAGTCCAGTAATGAGGGAATCTTAGTGTTCCAATTAGAATGCTGGACATGTTGTTCTCTTAGCTGGTGCATGTTCTCTAAAGCCCGTGTTAAATTGCCATCGGGTCCTGTATGCATCGGGATGACAGTACAACAGGTTTCTCCTGTCATATCGCCTATCACATTACAGATTCCTTGATCTTTTGCAAGCATTGTTTCAATGATAAGTTTGTTATGCATTGTCATCAGGGATGTAGCATGTAGTTGCACTTTCACTCCCTCTAGAGCCTCTATAGTCCAGTTTATGAATCTCTGCTGATTATACCATAAATAATTTACCCATCGGCTGTTCCGGACTATGGAGTTGGCATTTGATATGTGCCCATAAAATGGTATCATCCCCAATAATCTTCCTGTCTCTATCCAGGCATCTGATATGGCTTGGTGGTCGTCCGGGACCCCTACTGGTATTTGCTCCCATGAAATGTATACATCCCCCTTGTCCCACCCTGTAGGTTGGTTTGTGGTTGATCTGCGAGATCTTTTGACAGTATGATTGGTTAGGCTTAGTATTGTAATCGGTCCTATTAACATTACTGGGGCACAGATTCCTGTCCAATTAGATGATAACACAGATTTTATCTGTTGATTGTCTTCACACATCCAAAATATGTCTGCCAGTGGCTCTGTGCCGTTGCTAAAGTCTCCAAACCACACCCAGCGGGTGGTCGAGTCATTGTGGGACAAGAAAGGCACCGAGGCTGCAACTGTGCCATTGACCACCTGGCGACACTGAATTTTTGAGTTCTCAGTGGTGTTACATATCTTTACGTGCCCTGGAGTTGAACCATTTATTCCTCCTGAGCCTTCATACCTACACTGAATCATCTCTTTTGCCTCTTCAGAAACATTGCAGGCAGTAGAGTTGTGTAACAATTGTCCCAACTTATCCCCTCTAGCTATGCAAAAGGGAAATACAGTGTTTTGTGCCAGATGCACTATTGGAGGTACTAGATAGTCATTGTTAACTTGCTCTGAGGCATTCTTAAGACTCATTGGACAAATGGTAGTGTCATTGGTGTGACTTTTCCTCCCTCCTGCCATCCACATAGTGCATTGAGCAAAACAGGAGTTTGTGTGTGTAAGTGCTTCTACATTTGGAAGAGGCTTAACTATAGGTAGGCCCATTCTGTGACATGCTATACATGATTTGTTGGTTACTAGTTTAGCAGAAAACTCTAACCATTGATAGAACATGTTGGATCCCCAAGTGGTGGTTTTTATTACACTCATTCTTGACATTGGTGCCTGTCTGGGTTTCCTTTGGCATACTGGTTTTAGTTGGAGCCACTGTCGGGCCACCCTTGCAGATATGGTGTGCCCTGTGGCTGTGTGGGTGCATCCTCTCACATTACACATAATTCTTGCTGTCACCATTCCCTCTATGCTACAGCGTTGTCCAACTGCCCAACCATGCAATCTAATACCTCCTGTACCCTCCACCAAGATGTCAGTGTAAGCATGCGACTTGTAATAGGTCAGTTGTATGGTCTCCCCATAAGGTATTTTGCCCATTTTTGCAGCTAAGGTTCCTAACGCCACTGCGCACTCACTTAATTGTATCTGGTTTTGGTTGTCTAATTCTGCCCCTTCACTTTGCCTTACTCCCGCCAGGATAAGCAGTATAGTTAGTAGCATTATTATCCCTACTTTGACTCCTCCCATGTTGCCTGTACCCTGTTGTGGCTTATTAGGGTGCTGTTCCCTGGGATGTTCCTGCTCTGGGGTCTGAATCTCCTGCTTCTGGGCTGCTTCTGTCTGAGTCCCCTGGTTCTGCATCTGACCTCTCTGGGCTGCTAACCTCGCCCGTTTCTGGACTGCTGCTCTCTGTTCCCTGCTCTCTCTCTGCCTCTGCTCTCTCTGCTGCCTCTGCTCTCTCTGTGCCTGAGCCCTCATCATCAGTCCTGCTGCTACTAGGTGGCGACTCATGAGGTTCGTCGTCAACCACTGAGGCTGGGGTGCCTCCCTCTGAGGTGCTCTCTGTCGACACCCTCTCTGGCAGCGACCCGCTACTGTCGCTCTGGACTCTGCCCTGGTCCCGCCGGCGCGCCAAGCGCTCCGACCTCCTGGCCCCCTGTTCCTGCGGGGAGGCATCACCTTCCCCTTCTGCTTCCCCCGGGGCGGCTTCGCCTTCCCCTTGTGGTGCAGCTCTCTGTCTGGCTCTAGGCCGAGGTATCGGCCTGTCTGGGTTGTTAGCCCTGCAGCAGTGGTTAAGGTGGAACCAAACGTCCTTACCTTCGACTTTCAAGGCAGTTGGTGTGGCTACTAAGACCTTGTATGGACCTTCCCTGCGTGGCTGGTCCCACTTCCTTTTGAACACCTTGACGTACACCCACTCTCCAGGAAGTATGCGTTGAAGGTCTTCAGGGATCTCCACCCGTCTGTCCTCAGTGGCACCTTTCACTTGCTGGAACACAGCCCTGTGGATGCGAGTCAGACTACGTAAATAGTCAAACATTTCACCTTGCAGCTGTTCCAATGAGGGTCCCTCATGAGGCCCTCTCAAGTATGGCAATGGCAGAGGCCGGCCTGTAAGCATTTCATGCGGTGTTAGATGCGTGACTCTGCTGGCTTGTGAACGCATAGACATTAATGCAAGCGGCAATGCATCCACCCAGTTAAGCTTATCTCCACTGTCTGCCACTATCTTGGCTATCTTAGCCTTCAAGATACCATTTGCTCTTTCTACTGCTCCCTGTGACTGGGGATGGTAGACGCAGCCAAACTTTTGTTTGATTCCCAATTGCTTTAGTGTCTCTTGTATGACGTTGGACACAAAATGGCTTCCGTTGTCTGATGATATGGTATCTGGCATCCCAAATCTTGGGAAGACTTCTTGACACAGAAATTTTGCAACTGTTCTGTGATCTGATTTTGAGGTGGCTTTTGCTTCCACCCATCTGCTGTATCTACATATGACCACCAGGATATATCTCATCCCTCTAGCTCGTGACTGTGGTCCCATGTCTATGTAGTCTAGCATGATGTGTCTGAAAGGACCGTCTGGAGGTGGTATGTGCGCGATTGGGGCTGTGAAAACTTTCCTGATGTTATATCTCGCGCAAGTTTCACATTCACTAAGTACTCTATCTACTGTGGCAGCCATGAATGGCGACCACCAGACTGCTTGTAGTTTCCTTAGTATCTCCCCCCTTGCGCAATGGTCATTACCATGCGCCAATAGAATGGCATGTCTGATCAGTAGGGTTGGTAATACAAAATGACCATGAGCGTCGCGCCAGAGACCATTTGTTGGGCCAGGTTCTGTTACTCTAATGGCTCCGCGCTTCACCCATAGGCGTTTTTCAGCATCATCTACTCTGTTTTGAGCCAGAATGAGAGAAGGCATGGTAGTGAGAGACTCACAATCCTGGATGGTGAGTATGGGTGCCATTACTGTACCTATGGCAGCCTGTTTAGCTGTTTCATCAGCAAAATTGTTTCCTTTGGCAATCAATGAGTCAGTTTTTTGGTGGGCTGGACATTTAATGACTGCTAGAGCTGTAGGGAGAAGCATGGCTTCTAACAGCTCGCGGATGGCTTCTTCATGAGTGACAGGAGTGCCATCAGCTCTGCAATAGCCTCTTTGTTTCCATATGTTAGCGTGAACATGACACACACCATAGGCATATGCAGAGTCTGTGTAGACATTGAGTGACCTGCCCTTTGCTAATTTACATGCTGCTGTTAGAGCTTTTATTTCAGCGAGTTGGGCTGAGCAGGGCTGAGCAAGTTTACATGTTTGTAGCGACACAAAGGTTTGATCATCATTGGTAAGTTGAACAACGCCATAACCAGCATGGGTGCCAGTGGCGTCACGGAAACAAGACCCGTCAACGAAAAATGTGAGGTCGGCTGGAATTGGTTGGTTATGCAAATCTTCCCTAGCACGCATGAATTTGTCAGTGTCATGGAGACAGTCATGTGGTGCGCCCTCCGATGGTAGTATCAGTTTAGTGGCGGGATTGATGGTGCTGCAGCGTTGAATGTTAAGTTCAGGGGCTGATAGAATTACCTCATAGCCCGTGCGTCTGGCTTGTGTCAGTACGAACCGTGGACTTGTTAGCAGCGCGTGGAGTTGGTGGGAAGTGTACAGTGTCACAGGGTGTCCCATGGTCAGCGATGATGCTTTCTGAAATGCAAACACAGCTGCAGCTAGCCCCTGATAGCAGGGTGGTAGCCCAGTTTCAATGTTATCAAGCTTGGTGCTGTAATAAGCTAGAGGTTGTTTACCTGTGGGTGTGTCCTGCATCAACACAGCACATGCAAACCCTGATTTTTCTGCCACATACAAATGAAAAGGTTTAGCATAGTTAGGGGTTCCCAATGCTGGAGCAGACTTCATGTCTGCTTTTAGAGCCTGAAATGCTCCCTCTGCCTCCTCTGTCCATTCTAACTGAGCTGTGCTATTAGTTTGTCCTGCTGCCCTTATCAGAGCCCTGAGTGGAGCAGTTTTAATAGCATAGTCACAAATCCATGGCCTGCTGTAGCCTGTCATGCCCAGAAAAGACAACATTTGGCCAACCGTTTGCGGTTGAGGGGCCTTGATCACTGTTTCCAACTGAGATGGTGCAATCTGTCTTTTGTCACCACACAACTGTCTGCCCAAGTACTCTACCGTTTGTTGGCAGAACTGCAATTTGTTTTTGCTGACTTTGTGTCCCCCCTTTGCTAGTGCAGTGAGCACAGCAATGGAATCTTTTCCACACTGTTCTTTTGTAGGACTACAGACGAGCAAATCATCAACATATTGCAAAACTGTGCTTGGTACGTTCAAACTGGCAAGGTCTTGTGTCAACACGCGGTTAAATATCGAGGGGGACTGCGAGAAGCCCTGCGGGATCCGCCGATATGTCCACTGTTTGTTATCATATGTGAAGGCAAACAAATACTGAGAATCTGGATGTACCGGTACACTGAAAAAGGCTGAACACAAATCAATAACTGTGTACCACTGTGTTTCTGGCGGGATGTTTGAGAGCAGTGTGTGTGGGTCTGGCACATGTGGCACTTCTCTGTCTATTACCGCATTAACCGCTCTCAAGTCGTGGACCAAACGGTAGTCTGATGAATTTGGTTTCCTGATGGGAAAAATGGGTGTGTTGCAGGGACTGTTAGTTTCAACCAACACTCCTGCTTCCACTAGCCCCTTGATCGTTGGTCTGATACCATCAATCGCATGCTGCTTGAGGGGGTACTGCTTTTGGTATGGTAGATTAACATTTGGTTTTAGCTTGACGTGAACTGGTTGGGCTGATTTTATCAGTCCTACATCTGTCTTATGTGCTGTCCATAGCTGAGGTGGAACTTGTTTTAACATGTTCTCATGTTCTGCAGTGAGTGCCATTTGTGTGGGTGTGTGATCTTCTATCAATACCTTATGTGTTACTGCATGATCCAGCAGGCTGCATGAGATTTTGATAAACTGTTTGTCTTGTGAGACATAAGTGTCTGGAATCTCTGTAGGTACCCACTCAGGCACCTGCAGGGCACGCTTGACCATGGGGCCAAGATGGTGAGACTCATAACCCTCAGCCACTAACAATGTTAGATGTGGTGTGGAATTTGGCACCTGAAACCACCCAGCTAAGTCTTCTGGGAGGCTCACCGCTGTAGCTACGCCTTCTGGTCCCAAAAATATGTCTTCACATCTAATTGTACACAGTTTCTGATCAAGTACTGAGTCCCAGCATTGCTGATAGTCCTCATGTGTCTGGTCTTTGTCATACATGAGTGTGCAGTGCAGTGGCAGAGTGGGGGTGCGTGCAGCATGGTAATGACGCCTAATCCACCTTTCTCTATCTAGCCATTCCTGTCTAATGTAGGTTTCTGGAGGTACTAGCTGGAGCCAATAGACAAGTGCCTGCTTTGTTTTGGTTATGTCTGCAGGGAGCTGTGACATCATGCTGTGGGGAGGATCATCAGGAAAGTCCAAATATAGTCCATCTTGAGTACACATGATTTTTGCTTTGAGTGAGCACAACACATCTCTTCCCAATAAGTTCACTGGAGTGTGTGCTGAATACAACAGGGGTGCACATATGGTTTTACCTGCAATGAGCATTGGAACTGGTTCCGTTAAAGGTATGACTTGTGATTTCCCAGAGAAGCCTATTGTCTTTATAGATGACGTGGAGAGGGGGAACCTGGAACCTTCTTTTCCAATGCATGAGTATGTAGCCCCTGTGTCTACCATGAAAGGATATTCACGGTTGTGGATGACAACAGGTATGATGGGCTCGTCATGTGACTGCAGTGATATGGCTGGTGATATTAGTTCCCCCTCAAGCTCCTCTGGGCACCCCTACCAGGGCTGCCCTGGCGGGGTGTTAGGCCAGTTCTGTGCTGGACCTTCCCATGGGTTAACGGGACACTGACTCCGTATGTGGCCTGGCTGACCACACCCCCAGCACAGATTGTCAGGTGGAGCTGGACCAGCCCCTGGGTAGCCTGAGCCCATGTCTGGTGGGCCTGGTTGCTGATTGGGTGTGGTTTGCTGGTATACTTGCTGGTTTCCTGGTGTGTAGTTTCTGCTTCGGGGCCCACCTCTGCCTCGACCTCTTTGGGGCCGGTTGCCGCCTCCCCTTGGCGTTGGCTGCTGGTAGTAGTAGTAATGGTGTGTAGCATTAGCAGAGCCGCCACTACCTGCTGTATTGGGGTCTGCTGAGGCTGGCTGCTGAGGTGCTTGAGGGGGGTTGGACTGGGGAGGTGTTTGGTTGGCCGCTATCATTGGAGCTTGCACTTTATTCTTTTCCTTCTCCTTTTTTACCAGCTTGCTGAGTTCTCCAAGTTGCAGTTGTGTCAGCTTAGTGACTATCTGTTTATTCTCCTCCTCTGTTTTCTTTTTGTCTTTCCTGTAAAGCTCCACATGATGGATGATGTGTTCTGAAAACAGCGGCCAATCCATCTTCATCAGTCCCACCACACCCTCCAGACGTCGCTGCACCTCTTCTGGCATGGCCTTTTTAACCATCACTTTGAACAGACTCTGAGTTGTTTTGTTAGCATTCCATGCTTCCCCTGTCTCCTCTTTCCATCTCTTCTGAAAGTTGTGCAGGAACTTCATGGGGCATTCCCCCTCCGCCATAGTTTCTCCTTCCAGTTTGGAGGGGTCTCTTTTTGCTGGGTAATGCACCCTCAGGTGCTTCCACACGTTGGCACGGTAGCGGCCAAAGTCACGTGAATCATGTTGGTTCGTACCAATGGCTCCCTCCATGTGTGCTTCAGTGAATATTTCCAGAGTGGTCTGTTTTCCTGCCACATAGGTGAGGAGAGCTTTAATGTCTCCCACAGCCAATTGTATGCCAGCTGTGGTTTCTTCCAAGGCCATTATCCATTTATCAGCTCCATCTGTGAGTGCAGGCAGGCGTTCTGCCAAGCCTATCATGTCCATGAAGGGCCAGGGCTCATACTGTTGTCTTCCACCCGAGGTGGTTATGAGAGGAAACATGCTGTCACCACCGTCCTCCTCCAACAGTTCCTCTTCATTGTCACCAACTGTCTTTCCGCTTCTTAATGCCATGCCCCTGTGTTGCTGTTTATCAGCCTTTGTTGTCTGCACTGAACGTGATCTGTCAGACTCCATGACGCCCTGGAGCGTCAGCGTGATGTGTTCTGTTGTGGAGCTAGGTTGAGGTTCCCTTGGTGGCTGCTGAGAGGGGCTATCTCGTCGCATACGCTCCTCTAGCTTTTCTATTTCGTCAGTCATATGTTTTACCTTCTCCACAGTGTGCAGAGCCAGCTCTTCCATTTGCTGCAGTAGCTGGGTGTCCTGGTCGTGAGCTGGGGTTGCCTCCCTTGTGGCACCTTCTGTGAGTCCGTGGCTGCTCCTCTCGGGTGTGTCATGTCTTAATGACTGGTCGGGATAAGGTGGAGGGTCAATGGTGGTTTCCCTCCTGTATTCTTCTTCTCGGCGTCTCCTGTCTTCCTCTCGGCGTCTGCCCCAATTCAGCATTTCTTCATCTAGCCATTCGGGCCAGTGGAGATTTTCCACCTCACTGTAAACCCAGTGTCGGGGGTCCCGCCTCTCTTCACTGTGTGATGCTTTGATGTTTGATCCAGATTTTGTTCGGGTGAGGCCTGAGTGGCCAGCAGGGTGGGCGGGCTTTTTCATGAGGAGGTCCGAACAACTTGCATGATGGGACTTGTATACTTTGTCTTTGATTAGTCTGTCTCTGCTCCTCCCCCTTCGCTTCAGGAGTGGGGCCCGCCTTCTGGAAGGGGCCTCCTCTGCTTCAGTGTATTCAGCTGCCTCTTTGTCAGTTGAGTATGTGGTGTCTTTTGCTTTCTCACCTTTAGGGTCTGCTGGGTGTATTTCACTGTAATCCTCCTCGTCATCATCATCTGACGATCCATCAGTGCTCTCTGTCTCTGAGGGTGATGCCACCTCCATCCGCAGCTTCTTCCTTGGCGTCTGTTGTTTCTCCTTTTTACCTGGCTTGGTTAGAGTTACAGTGAATTTACCCTGCACTTGACCCTCCATTTCCATTGCTTTTGCTGCATGCAGTGGATATTGCCCTGTTATTGGTTGTGTAGGTTGTGTGGGTTGTGTAGGTTCTTGTGGATAAGGTGGAGGTGGTGGTATGGGCAGGGGCGGTGCGGTGGGCGTCACTACCTCCTGATTTTGGTGCTCTTTTTCCTTTTCTCCCAGCTGCACCATCTGCTTTCTTCCTCCTGCCTGCCTGAACCAATCCAACACCTCTCTCTCCTTGGCTCGTTTATTCTTTTTCTTGTAGCTGGCTTTAGTATCTCTAGCTTCAATGTGCCTCAGCTCTGACTCCACTTCATCACAGCATGCTGGATTAAAGGTACCATCCACAGGCCAGCGATACCTTCCTGATGTTCTTTTGTGCCACTTATTTACACACCGTTGAATGCGTTTTACTCGATTCGGGTGTTGTCGCATCACTGCCTCCACTGGGGTTAACACCCCTTTCTCCATTTTTCCCTGTCTGGCTCCCATGAAGCCCTGTTTGACTTCACTGGCTCTTGGAAACTCTGGTTGTTCGTCTGTTTCAGTAGTGCGTATCAGCACTATAATTTTTCCTACTGTTATAGCAGTCTTATACTTTTTGTCTCTGTGAGGATTGTACTCAAATTTATATGATCCGTCTTCTTGCGGGACCTGGGTTAAACAGCCGAATTTCCCTGTCTCCCACTCAACTTTTCTGGGCTCAATGACAATCTGCAGCCGTGGATGATATATCACTCCGCCTGCTTGACCTCTGATTCTGATTTGTTGCAGCGGGAGTCTCGCTACTGGAGCGTTTTTATAGTTATCACACAACACTTGCAAAAGGGGATTTAGTGAATAAGGAACCCACAATCTGCGCAAGATCGCTTCCCACGGAGCACCCGGATATGTTTCTTTTACTTTTTTCAGGTTAGTGAATTTAGTGATCTGCCAGAGTTTCTGGTTAATTTCTTGCTCGTCCTGCCAATGCTCAGTCCCCTCGTTATCAAAATATGATCTTTCTAACCAGAAATGTGTGCGTATTCCTTTATATTCTACGGGACCCTCTGTCAGACAATGCTCTTCCTCTATAATTTCATCCTCACGACCATCATCCAATTCCATCTAAATTTAGGTGTTTTGTATTTTTCTAGGTTTTAAGGTTGCCTTTTTTTTTTTTTTTCCTTGTTGTCAGGCTAAATTTATGTCTTTTAGTTTGTTAGTCAAGTCTCTTTTTACTCCTACTCCGCTCTGCGTCTCCCTCTTTTGTATTTGTGCAGCCGACCGTGTCGGCGCTCACCTATCTCGCCTTGCTCTCCTGTCTGTGTCTGTGCAGTCAGTCGTGTCAGCCTTACGTCAGTCTGGACTCCTTCTCTGTGTCTGCATGAGTCAGCAGTCTAGCGTTTTATTTTACACTTTATACACTTCTCCCCTACTCACCTCCTTTGTTTTTACTGTATATACAACAACAATTTATGCCCTACTCAAGGTGTTTTCCTACATTTACACAGAGTTTATGTTCTACTTAATGTGTTTTTCTACATTTACACAGACATCACATACCACATTTAGTTATTTACAAGTTTTTACAATATGATCGATCGGTTTTTGGCACTGCTCTTTTGACTTTCTGTTTATTTTTATTTTATTTTTTTTCCACTTTTTCTCTCTATGGATCCTCTTAGCCTCTTCTTTTTGGTGTCCTATCCACGCAGACCCACTCCCCTAATAACACAATTCCCGTGACTGAAAGGAATGTGACAAGATGAAGTGGCGGTATCACAGAAACACTCAGTACTCTGCCCAAGCAAACCTATTTTTCTACCTGACGACCCTGTCTCCATGCGCGACAAAAAGGACCGTTAGGAGGATAAAATAGTGGTATCACAGAAATACTTTATCTCTTTGGCTTTACCGGTTATTTCTCTTCCCTGTGTAACTCCTACAGGTTTTTGTGCACTTTTCCTTTAAATACTTTAAATACCTTAACTCACACTCAACACACACACATTCACTCTTTCCGCTCCATAATCACACCTGTTGCACCAATTCAACTGTCTCCAGTGTTGTTAGTTATGCATTAATCATTCCTTTAAATCACTTTAATCATCACATTATAATTAGGTTCTTTTAAGGGAGGGAAAAATCAAATACCTTTGACCTGGGCGGCCCCCAGCACTGCACCCCAGACACACACAAAGAAAAGAGAAAGTCTTTTACCTTGTTTTAGGTGGCCACCTAGTGTCTGTCTGGGCGCAATGCGGCACCTCCGGTCTCAGGCTTCAATCCCCTGTTCCTCTCCTGGCTGGCGACGCCAAGTGTCGTGGCTGACTCGGCAGAGCCTTTAGGGCCAATTGGCTCTCAGCTGCTCGTCCCACTGCTTCACTTATAGTTGTGCTCTAATTGACTGTAAGATTGTAGGTTCAGCAGACAAGAACTTAGAAATACTCAAAGATACTCTGGAGTCAAGAGGAATCAGGTGCAACGTGAGTTTAATGTGTCACAGCAACAATAACACATCAACTCGTGAGTCAACCCCGGGATTGGACTGACGACTCACGATTTGAACACTCTCTTTTATGCTCGTGGAGATTCAGCAGAATCTCCACCTCTTTTTCTTAAACCATCCTATCGCGGCCGAATTCTATTGGAAGATAACCTTTCCTTTTTTGTCCAAATCTGCCTTCACCATGAGCTAACCGTGGCAA
Organism: Epinephelus awoara; assembly: GCA_035609425.1. NCBI lineage: Eukaryota > Metazoa > Chordata > Actinopteri > Perciformes > Serranidae > Epinephelus > Epinephelus awoara. The sequence goes on along the minus strand of CM069295.1, from coordinate 5,459,977 downwards.
CCAATCTGGCCTTTGTCCAAAGTTGACCTCAGGGCCTGTGGAAAGTACCAAACTTTCTTCCAATAGATTCAGACCGCTGTCTCTGCTATTTTTAAAAATCATGTGAGCTCTGGGGATTTTCTTTAATTTGATCCCCTGAGCTCACACATTATACAGACCTTACAAACCCTTGAATGTGTGTGTGTCTGTTGTTACATTTTTCAGGTGATGCATAGTGTTGTATGTGTATGTGCTTTAACTCATACAAATGTGCTGTGGTTTCAATCAAGTGTGTGGTTACAACAATGATTTACCTTTCATAGTTACTCAAATATCACACAACTTAATCATGAGACATAATCAACTTATGCAGGATATAATATTTATCTGATCTTTAACTGATTTTACTTCAACGCGATCAATTGGCCTCTGGCCTGCTTAGTTGTAAAACATTACACTACATAGCTTATTATAATTGTTATAAAATCAAAATTAATCAAATGCAGAGGCAATTATGTGATATGGATACAATTGTATTGTATTACAACCGGCCCTTTGAGGGCAAACCTAAGGCTGATGTGGCCCAAGATGAAATTGAGCTTGACACCCCTGCCCCAGGCACTCACTCCATTCATATCAAATGGGATGAGTGCCTAAGGTGAGTGCAGACGGGCTGGGTTCGGAAAGGGCATAAGTGATGAACTGCATTAATTGTGTTCTGTAGAGGTTATGGTTATTTTTAGTGTGTGCTACAACTCTCTGGCCCTGTGTTACATAACTGTCAGCCTCTGTAGCACCAGTGCTAGGTGCTGAAAAAGTTAACGTACAGCCCTGGTGTTAATTTTTTTAAGTTCCAAAGCTGAGGCTTTGTTCTGTAGGCAAAAAACTAAAAAAAAATTTTTGCAAGTCTGGACATTGTCTTTTTTTCTCTCGTCTTCATCTAAAACAAAAATAAATGACCCTAATTAAAAAGATAATTGAGGTAAATAGTTAACTAACTAAATAAAAGAGAAGTTAAGTGATTCAGAAGCTGACTGTTGTAATGGTGCAAGCCTAAGTTTGTGGTGTATTTTGGATACTGTTACTTTAATGGCAAATCAGTAATCAATGTAATCTAAAATCAAATTTATAATCATTAATAAGCAGTTGGTAATCAAATTGAGACTTCAATAATCGTAATTGAATCTAATCGGCAGCACAGAAACAGTTCTACTGTACACTTAATCTTTTGTTGATATTCAGTAAACAGTACATAACAGTAAATAAAGAAGTTTTTTAAGCAGACATATTTCTCCCTCAAGTGATTGGATCGTGATAGGTTATCTGTTTACTTTGAACTCACTAATCAGTCATCGGCCCCAAAAATCCTGATCTTGTAAAGGCAGGGCAAGTTAGAATTTACATGGGGCAAGTAGATTTGTGAAGTAATCGCCTGGCAGGGCAAGCAGGAAAAAAACCTTGTCCTGCTTTGAAGTAACACAGAACCTGTGTTACTTCAAATGTTTAGTTAACTTTGCTGCTGAATTTTTAAATCTTTGAAGCTTATTGACTCAGCAGTTAATGTAAGCATTTTTTTCTCCTTTTGGCCCTCATTCCTAGGTTGCCATGGTGGCAGATATAGGGGGCACAAGTGTAGATGATGCAACGAGGCGAATGATGAAGTACATTCTGTCCAACGACCTGGCATTAGAGTATAACGTATTTGGCCGTCACGGGAAAAAGAAGTTTAAGGACCTGCGTCTTTTCAACGTTGTGTACGGTATGTAAGTAAGTTAGAGAAGTTAACATTCCATCTGTAGGGATATAATTTCTCTGTTGCCCTGAAGGATCTCCGTCAGTTAGAAAAGTTAAGTAAATTAGAGTAAAAATGTCTCCTGAGATGAAAATGCAAGGAATCTCTTTGTACTCTCTTTGACTGCACTATTTTAAGAACTGCTCATCGAATTTCATTAGAAATAATACTAAAGCTTGAATCAATATATTCATAGATATCATGTGATGTCACACAGGGGTCTCAGTGCTTCTAAGTTTTTCACAAGGCATACAGTGTCCCCTAACAGCTCCAGGAGGTAACAATTATTAACAATTGTTCAGTCATATTTGCTGGAACTGTCACTATATTCTGATAGTAGGACATTAAATGGCTAATGTAGGACAAAATCCAACTCCTCTGGCTCCACTTACAGCCTGTAATCGCACTTGCCAAAATCCACCGGACCGAGTGCTCTCCACCAATCAGGTAGAGAGCAGGTGGATCAGCCAATCGCAGCTCGTACACAACGTCATAACTTGACAAAACTGAAACTAAAGTCAGTGACTTGGTCGTGAATTTCAGGATGATACACCGTCAGGTCGCTCTTTTCACCTCTGTCAGCCCCCCTCCCTCCCTCCACACACGCAGACACACACAATAAGAGTGTGTTTCATGGTGAAAGAGATGCAATATCAGTTTGGAGTCTCCGGTTGCTATGGATACGGTACGTGTTCTGTGGGTGTGTTATGGCTGCTTTGTGTGTGTGTGTCTGCACGTGTGTCTTCATGTGTGCACATGTGTCTGCGTCTGTGTGGGGTTCTTGGCAGAGGTTCATAAAGGCACCTGATGGTGTTTTGTCTTGAAATTTCCGATTAAGTTGCAGAATTAACTTCGACTTTTGTCAACTTACCAACTGTAGCTTTAAAGGGATAGTTGGGGTCTTTTGACAGAAAGCTGTATGAAATCCCCATCAGCAGTATCGTGTATCAACTGTGACTTTCCCCCTACTGCGTCCTGTGAGCTGAGTTCTGGCCTGGTTTTGGTGTTGATGAAATGCTATCTGGCTAGTTGGCTGGGGTCACAAATATAAAGCGTTTTGCTTCTCATAACCATATGTGTTCAAAAGAGTAATACATTTGCATCACAAAACCATTGTCCACGAAGAAGTCAGATATCACAATCACTTGGCGTTATTCTCTCTCTCACTGTATGCAGCAGCCTGTCGACAGCTGTGCACGTTTCCATCACTTGCCTGACGGTGTTTACTGCTCAGATAGTTAACATAAACATGTCTGACTGTGACACAAGTGATGAAAACGGCACCTCCACACACACACATACAAAATAGTGCTGTCCATAGTGCTCGGCCCCTGAGCTGTCTGTACCAGCACTGATGCTGTATCATGGCCACACCACAATGAGACTTAACGTTTTCATTCTCCATACACACTCGTTAATTCACAGCACACATTCATACTCATCATTGCTACAGCCACAAAAGACAAGACGGTCGTGCATGCAGCATTATTCAACAATCAATCAACTATGGGCAAAATCTGCCGAATCAGATTCGACTATGAAAATCCTTAGTTGAAGACAGCCATAGATTAGACTTTTTTATTAACCCCCCCGTCCCCCCATTTTTTCCACAACTTTAAATACACGTTAACATGAATCCACTGTAGCGAACAGATAAATGGAGGCAGAAGATGTCTGTCAGTCAGTAATGCACACATAGAACGACAGACAGGACCGCTTTTAAGCTGGACACAGTGTGTGTGCGCCTGCACGTTTGTGTTGGGGCAGCCCTACTTAATTCTAAATGGTGTTTGAAGAGCATCATGTTCATAGCTGATACTGTCAACCAACTTTGTTTTACAGAGGCTGTCAAGAAGAACGCGTTGACGGCACAGGTGAACCAGCAGGAAGCAGAGAGGGCACTGTCTTAGTGGTTCACTGGGGCAAGAGACAGAGGAGGAAGAAGGGCATCCAGGCAGCCAGTGTCAAATTAAACAGTAGAAGCAGTGGTGGCGAGTGAGTGCAATTTGTTTTAAGTACAGTTACCCTGTTCAGATATTGCTTAGTTACAAGTAAAACTTCTTAAACAAAGTTAAGTTTAACTTCAAGACTATCTTGTTTTGCATTTTTATTTTCCTTATCAATAAATCTGTCATCTATCATTGTGTTGAAAATATGTAACTGAAAAACAGAACATATTCATGAATAAAAAGTTGAAATCAGAATCTATCTAAATTAGATAGAGCCTGTCTCAAACAGGTTGGTGATTAATCATTTATTTTTGAATTGGATGGATCTTAAAGCTGGGAACAAGATGGCCTTATGTATTTAACCCAGTTGGGGCATACTTAACACCTATTATTACACAGCTCTATTGGATTCTGCGCTCTAATTTGTCAATTTATGAATCGAGAAAAGTTTAATTTATATTGACATTATGTTTAAAATTAATTATTTTACTCACAAGCCGTGTAATAAGCGGGATAATATGAAGTTTGTCAGTTGTTATGGAGAAATAAACCCCTTCAGGATCTATGGAACCCACCCTCCAGCCCTGTCAGGGTTTATTTCTCCATAACCTCCGAACTATACATTATCCCTTGTGTATAATCCTGCTTTAAACCCACATCAGGCAAGAATGCAACCAATGTAAAACCCGTAGACTATCCCACTTGCAACCCATGTTTCAGCTCCTGTTGTCTCCATGTAGGACCCACATAGAACTTAAAGCTGGGACCAAGATGGGTCTTGTCTGTTTTGCCCAGCTGGGGCCCACCTAAAACCTGGTGCAATCCTGCCTTAAACCCACATGGGCAATTGGCTTGGGGCCAACGTGGAACCCGCGGACAATCCCATATGGGTGTGATCTGACAATCCCATATGGGGCCCATTTATTTGCCCACTTTGTAACCACATGGGCCCTACGTAAAAATGTTGGCTGGGACTGAATGAGTTAGTGTCTGTTTATGAGTCTTTTGAAATCAAACAAAATCTTTAAGGAGTAGATGTTTACCGAGCTCACATGTAACAACATATTAACAATGCATGGCAAGTAATGGTTTAAAGGAAGACCAAATCAGAGATGTAACAGGTGATGTGTACATGTGTTTTTTCCCAGTTGCTCCAAGAAAGAGGATTAGCGTTAGCATACTGTTATAATTGGAAAAGTTCCAGTTCCAGTTCAGCACCGGAAGTCATGCCCTTAATTCATGCAAGGCATCATGAGGGCTAGGAATAAAGTAGATAGGACAACTTAAGGACACCCTTCTGCCATAAATTTATCCTCTGATAATATATTTATTTTTGCTGAACTAAAGGCAGAGGTGTTTTGTAGGACAGGCCCGTATGCTAACAAGCCACAAAAAATCACCATACCAATACTATAAGGACATTTCATGGATTTAGGTATGCAAAAGTGTGAAAGCATCCTCTTTGTGTTTCTTTAATTTGACTGTATTGTATATTGACAAGTTTTATAATGTTTGTGCATATAAATAGATTCTTTCTTTCTATTCCCTTTTATATATTCTTCCTTCATTTATTTTCCTTCTGTCTTTCCATCTCTACCCTCCCTCCTCTTAAATAGTTAATCAGGGGGCTCATATCCAGCAATATTACAACCATGTTCAATATGCTTCAGCTTACATAACTTTATGTCCAACAAGGACCAAATGCGTGAATTAAATCTAGCGAACAATTTGTCCTTATGTTGCAGCACATATAATCTTTATTTGATTGAGCCGTAACACGGTATTGGCAGCAATTAGACCTGGGAGGAGGCACTTCTGCAGAGGTTAATAACTGCAGTGTGTCTGTTATGATAGAAAGGTTAGCTGTATTAATGATGGTGGCGATAGGCCAAGCTACAAAGACAGTCAGGGCTGCCACGCCACGCTGAGTGCAGAGGCCAAAGTATCCACACTGGAGACTCAGGGTGTGAAACTGTTCTTATCCCACTGAGACAAATCACAGTAGGTGTAGGAACAATGTCTTTAGAAAATGTTTGCACTCGTAATAAATGTAGGGGCACCACCCTCCTATGGAGGGAAGCGGCTAATCAAATTAATAACTCCGAAAACCAATTCTTAATTCGTCAGTACATTTATCAATAATGAATCATTCTCAATGCCTGGGTTATGAATTCTTTATACAGTGATCTTAGTTCCTGATCAAAAGAAATATTCAACTTCATATTCAACTAACAACTTGGTGAAAAATGAAGATTTATTTAGGCTAAACATTTAACAACTGAGTAAATGAGGATGATATGAAAAAACAAAATCAACAGTATGTATAAATGGACTAAGACAAGAGGTAACACTTTTGGGTAACACTTTACTTGAAGGTACCGTCATAAGAGTGACATGACACAGTCATAAACATGTCATAAACATTATGTCAATGTCATTAAACGTTTATGACTGTTGTCATTAAGTGTCATTTGATTTGGTAATGACAAGTTGACATTATTTTGGTTGTCTTTGTCATGACAACTTGACATTAAATTTTTTTGCGATGTCCTTATTATGACAACGTGACATTATTCAAAGTGACATTACTAGAAAATGTCTTTGTCATGACAACTTGACATTAAATTTGTTTGAGATGTCCTTATTATGACAACGTGACATTATTCAAAGTGACATTGCTAGAAAATAGAAAAATGCTGTGCAAGGTCAAAGACCAATTCTAGCACTTGGTCATTGATGTTTGACAGAATACCAAAAACTGACTGTCATGACATCATTATGACATTGTAATGACAAAATTCTCTGACCTAAAGTAAAGTGGTAGCATTTTGATCTGTCATTAACATATCATGAAGGATAAACTGACTGTTATGACATCATTATGACAATGTAATGAAGAAATGATTTGACCTAAAGTAAAGTGGTAGCATTTTGATCTGTCATTAACATATCATGAAGGATAAACTGACTGTCATGACATCATTATGACAATGTAATGACAAAATTCTCTGACCTAAAGTAAAGTGGTAGCATTTTGATCTGTCATTAACATATCATGAAGGATAAACTGACTGCTATGACATCATTATAACAATGTTTTTATTATAATATCGTTGACAATTTTATTTTCTCATGAACATATGAACTGGCTGTCATCATCATTATCACAACACAAGGTCACAACATTATACTATACACATTACAATGTGCTTAGAAACCTCTTCTGCTCAACACTCATGTCATGATCACTGACCATGAACATGTTGCATGACAAGAATGCTTTGCTGCTCTTGACCTATAGCTATCAACAATATCAAACTTAACTCAAAATCTAGAGGTCTAATGACTCAAATCAAACTTAACCAGCTATTGCTGGCATACATTGTGACTTCTGGGCCTGCAATAACTGCAACATTGCTACAAAACAAGCAAACACAAATACTGGAAAAAAGTTTCTTAACAAAACATGAACAACAATAAAAACTAAAGACTAATTGTCTAATGACTAGGTCATTTTGTAAGTGATCGGCAGTAGTTCACCTGCATTTTTTTTGTGCGTCAGTGTGCTCTGGTGTTATGGCTTCCCTGCACCTCTCTGTGAAGGTGGAGATTTTGTCATGGCTATCTTTACTCAAACCCTTAAAGCCTTTGGAAACACAGCCTGAAATACTAAAAATGCATATATTATATCAAAGTCGAGTGTCTCATTAATCATCCACAAAAGTCTGAGTGAAAATAACCATTCATAACTATTAGAAAACCTGGTTTAAAAACAGCTCATTTTGCTGTTTAGACCACTTGCCAGGACAGAGTGGGCGTGGCAGATAACGCTCTGATTGACAGCTCCCTCGTTTTGATTGACATCTCCCTGGCTCAGCAATGGCTGCCATAAATTTAATCCAGCCGTACATGTTTGAGCCCTCTGATGATTCAGAGGACGAAGCAGAAGCTGAAAATGACTCCTCTCAGGTGGTCACTGAATAATAAGTTTTCAAAATGTTTTGTGATTCATATTAATGTTACTTCGTAGAATAGTTAGCATAACTTTTACATGCAATGTTAGCTGAGATGAATGACAGCGGGAGGCTGGCGCTTTGCCTTTTTTCACTGAGATACGTTTTCATTGAAAACATAAATCTGCTCCGTTTTTCTGATAATAGCCTTTTTCATTCAAACACATCCAGTCTTAACAGATTAAATATGTCTTTACTCTGACACACGCACAGACCCTCAAAGTGAGAGAGACCGGTGCCGGCCGGCCGTCTCTCTGGCGTTGTGTATTAGTATTTGTCCGCCTCAAATAATGTTCCCCTCCGGCTAAAATTGTGTTGTTTCCCGCAGCATCACCTCCGCGATTGGGGATATGTTTATGCGTAGCAAAGCTAACTGCTTGAGGTTGGGGTTAGGGGTGAGGAAGGGTGCACATTACGTCCCCTCCCCGCGAGCCGACACCGGCACCGGACCCGGGGGGCAAGCCCAGCCACTCACAAGCCATAGATAGATAGATAGATAGATAAATGGAAAGATAGATAACGTTAGCTAGCTAGATCGCTAACGATAGCTAGCTAGATAGCTAACGTTAGCTAGCTAGATCGCTAACGATAGCTAGCTAGCTAATGTTAGACAGACAGACAGATAGATAGATAGATAGATAGATAGATAGATAGATAGATAGATAGATAGACAGACAGATATATAGGCTATATAAAATTAGTTGGGTGGCTAATCGCAAATGGCTATGAAGAGACGAGTTGGCTCAGACTCAAAGAGGCAGATTTAGCTGGAGCAGAAAGGTTTTGTTGCGCTGCCACTGGGGGGCGGGGCAACAAAACTGACAGATGATTTATGATTGGTTTCGAATTTATTGCGTAATAAATCTGAGAGATAACCACGGCCCAATCAAACCCAATTTCAAGAATGTACAAAAACTTAAAAGACAAATATTTCGAATTTGGATGGAAACTGATTTCTAATTGTTTTACATGTTTAATATTATGTGCATAAGACCCTAAATTACATAGTTAGAAGGCTATTGTGGATTTGGGTTTCCAGAGGCTTTAAATATGTCTGGGAAATTATGTTGAGCTCAGCGATTGGGGCGGTCCTTGCAATAGTGTTCCGGTCCACCCCCAAATGTTCAACGGCTCGCTTCATGGATCCAGTTTTTTTGAAGCTCTTGAGAGCCGGATTCTGAATATATAGGGGTGCTCCCTGCTGCAGTGCTGAACATCTGATTTTCCACAGAATTTATGTTTTCTTATATTATAATAAGACTGAAGTATTTGTTTATTCGGGTGTTTAAACTATTTTTTTCTGTAGCAGAAAGAAATGCAAATGAGATTTGTAACTGAAGCTATTTAAAATGTAACTAAGTAAATTTCTTCCAACAATATTTACTCAAGTTATTGTACACAAAAAACTACTCAATTACAGTAACTAGAGTAAATGTAACTCATTACTTTTCACCCCTGCAGTTGTGCTACCCCCATAGATTCTTTGAGTGAAAAATTAATGGGATTCCTCTTTAAGAGCAAAACCTGTTAAGCCGATAGCTCCACTTACTCCTTGAGCGGCTGTGTGGCTCTAAGGTTTTCATTGGCTTCTTGGTCTTCCTCTTCCTCTTGTTCTCCTTTACATTGACCTCTTCTTCCTCTAAGAAGAATGACCCATCAGAGGATGAGGATGAGGCTGGGGGTGTTTCAGAGGAGGTAGATGAGGTAAAGATGACTTCTTTCTTTGCACTCTTGTGAGAAGGACCTGTGGAAATTAACATGTCGAGAGACTATACAGTAAGCAAAGTAAATAATAAAATGTGTGTGTGTGTGTATGTATGACATACTGTATATACAGTGGGTACTAGTTTCATTTGGACGATTTCACGCGAGATTCACACGTGAGTCACGGGAGAGTCACGCGGATTTTTTGTGGAGGAGTAATTGTATTTTCACCAGAAGCTGCAATGTGCCCAAACAACCGCTAGGTGGCAACTGTGAGCAGCAGGATGCCTCCATAAGAAAGCAGCATGGAGCAGTGACCACGAATGGGGAATGCAATATAATAATAATACAGTATAGTTTTTCAATGAGAAAAATGTGACGACGGCAGCTACAGTATACGTCTCACTCTCTTTTTTTGGTCCTCAGTCTCGTCAGCTCCAAACACACCCGTCTGTGTTTTTAAAATGAGCGAACTACTGTACAGTAGTGCCGCGGATTTCTCATTCCCCACATTGTTTGATTGAGAGTGTTGCTGGATGATTTCTCGTGAATGAACGGGCAATAGCCTGTGTCACTTTCGGGCTGGGCGATAAAACATAGGATATCCTGAAATAACTTTCCCACGATAGAAATAGGCTACAAGACGCAGCCGATACAAAGATGATAGGTTTCATTCATCCATGTTTTGACTGTGTGTGTGCCGAGCGGACCCGTTTAGAGAGACACGCGTCTGTATGGGACAGGCTTTTATTTAATTTAGAACAAACCTTATGCTCAGCAAAAATGGAAAATATATAGTCTAATATAATTAAATGGTTCTGTTGTTTGGCCACTGTTTAAAAATAATCAGAATATGAGGAAAGAATCTGATCGATCCAGAGCAGCATTCATTTACAAGTTTAATCAGCACCAATTAAACTTCTTCTGAATACACGTAAACATTCAATAACTCGGGTCAGGTCGGACCATGGGCTTCTTTTTTTCTCTTCTTCCTCACAGGAGAAACGAGACATGCGCTGCGCTGACCTCGCTTCTCTCTGATGCGTCAGTGCTCTGTGATTTGTCTGCTGCCTTGAATCCGCCCTTTATACATGCGCGACTGCGCGTTCACAGATTCACAATAAGACAAGCCAGGGTTGAGTTACAGAGTTAATAACCAGCGTCGTGGTACCACTGATCCGGAGTGACAGTGTTGTGAAAATCGCTACAGTGAACTGGTGCTCTGGTTTTTAGGTGCTCTGCAATCTCATAGTTTCAAAGAAAATGGATTGATTGATTTTTACTTAACGAAATGAAACTAAAGCAATATTATATTAATATATTGTTGTAACTTTAGAAAATATAATCCAGGGGAAAAAAGGCTTACAAATCATGGACCAAAACGGCTCAGTAATACGCACAAAAATCCAAAAGAAACGAAAATGAACTAAAAAAATAAATAACTAAACATCATGAAGTGAACCAGAGCACCAGTTCACTGCAGCGATTTTCATACACACACCCAGTCTCGCTTTCAATAAAACACACTTGCATTCTATTACAATCAGTGAAGTATATGAAAACAATATTACAGTTTTTCTCCATTGGTTTGGCTCATTTCTTGAAACAGAAATTACATTCTCAAAACAACATGGACAAACCTCCAAAACACTTGGCAATTGTTCACAACAGAATTGAATTTCTCATTCATTTCATCAAATTGCAAATGTCTTAGTACATGTATCAATGTCTAAGTACATCTTTGCAAATGATTAAGTACAGGTAGCCTACAGTTAGTACAGTTAGCCTACATTTAGCACAGTTAGCCTACATTTAGCACAGTTTCCAAGTGAATAGATCTTGTTGATCTAAACTGATTGCTGATTCTCAGTCTAATGGTTGTTCTCTCCAAAACATGTCAGCATCATTTCATTGTATAAGTTATCACATGCACAATAGTCTGTTCAATTGTCAAAATTAGTCAAGAACATAATACCATGAATACCATGTATGAATCTCTTGGAACATTTGATAAATTGATTACGTAACTGACGGTCAGGTGAAACTAGAACTTGACTAATGAAGGAGGGGCCACGGTGGATGTCCCAGGCTAGAGTGGGGGCAATATAACTGTGTGTGCTGCCATTTCTGAGAATGGTGTGGCCACTCACATCCCCAGTCTTGGCCCATACAATACACAGAAGCTCCTCATCTTCTTGGACCGTCTTTATTCTGATTCGATCCCTGAAAATGAGAGAGGTCTGGTCGGGCCTCACCTACCAAACTATGTCATTGTGTGGGACAATGTGAATTTCCACCGTGGCCCGCTCATCAGGGCCTGGTTCACTACTCATCCAAGGATGGTCATGGTGTTCCTACCACCTGACTCTCCTTTCCTCAGTCCTATTGAGGAGTGTTTCTCCGCTTGGAGGTGGAGAGTGTATGAGCATCAGGCTCAAAATCAGAGGTCCCTGCTCAATGCAATGGATGCTACGTGTGAAGATATTACAGGAGATCAGTGTAGGGGATGGTTGCGATATGCACATCGTTTCTTCCTTTGTTGTATCGCAAGGGAGAATATACGCTGTGATGTGGACGAGAATCTGTGGCCAGACAGACAGCAGCATGTGGATGGCCAGCAGGGTGAGGACGGTGGCCAGGAGAGGGAGGGTGAGGACAGCGACCAGTGAAGAAGTGTTAGTTGTGAAACTCCAGCTTTATTTACAGCACTGTTTATGTTTACATTACAGTATATGCTGTTTACATTTTATTTTTACTCTGATGTATTGAAGTTACTTTATGTGTGTGAATACAAATGGTAACATTTTCCTTGGCAGTATGAGTACAATGTGTGATGTCAAACCTTGGAGGCTACTCTTACCGTAAAATCCTATTTTATTTTATTTTTGTTCAGTTTATACACAGTTGTATTCTGTTAGCTAGACAAAAAAACTAGCACAGTAACCATTGTCAATGAAGGACTGGGCTGAGACTGGAGGTGGACATGAGGGATATTTCAATGGTCCTCTGCCATAGTGACAAAACATCTAACCATTTTGGCTTGCAGTGCTTACACAATGCCAAAGGGACGATGCATTTTGGGGGCACTGACTATTTATATGAGAAAGGAATTTAGTTTTGAAGCATGAGTGAACAGTTTTGGGAGAGATATGAGCTTTTGCAGGTGAACCATGGTGTTGTGCTGAACCATCCAGGTTATTTTGGCAAAAGCACCAAGAGTGTTGAGAACGTCCAGTCTGTTTCAAGAAACGAGCCAAAGCAATTGAGACAGGATCTTTGCATTTTGGTGGCACTGACTATTTATATGGGAAATGAATTTAGTTTTGAAGCATGAGTGAACAGTTTTTGGAGAGATATGAGCTTTTGCAAGTGAGCTATGGTGTTGTGCTGAACTGTAAGACTGTTTTGCCAAATGATCTCACGGACTGCATTTTTTCATCTGCGTAATATTGCAAAAATTAGGCCTATCTTGACCCAAAAAGATGCAGAAAAATTGGTCCACGCTTTTGTTACCTCGAGGCTGGATTACTGTAACTCTCTACTATCAGGTAGCTCTAGTAAATCATTAAAAACTCTTCAGCTAATTCAGAATGCAGCAGCACGTGTACTAACAGGAACTAAGAAACGAGATCATATTTCTCCTGTTTTAGCTTCTCTGCACTGGCTCCCTGTAAAATCCAGAATTGAATTTAAAATCCTACTGTTAACTTATAAAGCTCTAAATGGTCAAGCTCCATCATATCTTAGAGAGCTCATAGTGCCTTATTATCCCACCAGAACTCTGCGCTCTGAGAACGCAGGGTTACTCGTGGTCCCTAAAGTCTCCAAAAGTAGATCAGGAGCCAGAGCCTTCAGCTATCAGGCTCCTCTCCTGTGGAATCATCTTCCTGTTACGGTCCGGGAGGCAGACACCGTCTCCACATTTAAGGCTAGACTTAAGACTTTCCTCTTTGATAAAGCTTATAGTTAGGGCTGGCTCGGGCTTGCCTTGTACCAGCCCCTAGTTAGGCTGACTTAGGCCTAGTCAACCGGAGGACCACCTTTAATGCACCGGGCACCTTCTCTCTCTCTCTCTCTCGCTCTCGCTCTCGCTCTCTCTCTCTCCCTCTCTCTCTCGTATCCTATTACTGTATCTATTTTACTCGGCCATTCTGGATGTCACTAACTCGGTTTCTTCTCCGGAGCCTTTGTGCTCCACTGTCTCTCAGGTTAACTCGTATTGCAGCGGTGCCTGGATAGTGTGACGTGTGTGGTTGTGCTGCTGCCGTGGTCCTGCCAGATGCCTCCTGCTGCTGCTGCTGCTGTCATCATTAATCATTAGTCATACTTCTACTGCTATTATAGACATATGATATTATCATACATGTAGACTGCCTGATACTAATATATACTTTCAACATATTGTACCACAGTAGCCAGAACTATAACGACAGTATTATTACTTTCATGAATGTTGTTGTAAGCTACTGTCATTACCGAGGATGTCATACCGATTACTGTATTGTGTCATACAGATTACTGTTAATTTGTTATGCTGATCTGTTCTGTACGACATCTACTGCACGTCTGTCCGTCCTGGAAGAGGGATCCCTCCTCAGTTGCTCTTCCTGAGGTTTCTACCATTTTTTTCCCCCGGTAAAGGGGTTTTTTTGGGGAGTTTTTCCTTATCCGCTGTGAGGGTCTAAAGGACAGAGGGATGTCGTATGCTGTAAAGCCCTGTGAGGCAAATTGTATTTGTGATATTGGGCTTTATAAATAAAATTGATTGATTGATTGATTGATCTTACAGTTTTGAGAATGTAATTTCTTTTTCAAGAAATGAGCCAAACCAATGGAGAAAAACTGTAAAACAACCTGCTGCTCTTGGCTAAAAATCAGCCCGTTGTCGCTCCATTCTACAATTAAAGTAGTATCAACAAAGTCACTGTTAACAAAATGAACATCTAATCTGTCCCTTCAAATTGTGTGTTTGGAGCAGCTGCTGACTGCATTAATGCTCCGCTTGTGAGTCCAGCTCTCCAGGCTGCTGGCATGGACGAAGCAGCTTAGAAACTGTTTAAACGAGCGATTGTCGGCTATGAGTGGATTGTTACATTCACGGGAACTTGCAGAAAATAGATATGAGACAATTTGCTCAAACTTGGAGCCAGACCCGGACAGGCTACAGGAGAGATCAAAAGTATGGAGGAGTCCAGGACCCCCATGAGAACCACTGATCCTGTTGAACGTACTGTAGCCTATGGCCTATGAACAGCGCCACTCTTCATTGCAGCTACATTGTGGTCAAACGTGGAATTATCCCAAAATCTTTTGAGCTGCATCTCAGTACGATGCTTCCACCTAGTGGCTACAATGTGACCTACGATTTCACGCAACACGTGAATCACGCTTTCCGTGAGGGAAAAGTCCATTTGAAACTAGTACCCACTGTACACACACACACATAATATATACATATATTATATGTCTATGTATACATTTACTGTATGCTATGGTCTTTGAAGTTTGTGTGTGTGGTGGGGGGTTAATGGAATTGTACCTGGCTTCTCGTCAAATCAGATCGGTGTTAGCCTGTTCCAGGTGCTTCACCCGCTCCTCCAGGTGTTGTATTTTCATCTTAGCCAATTTGTTCTCCTCTTTCAATTTTGTGATTAATGATGTTCCCGTTGGTGACACTGCATAAGAGAAAATAAATGTTAAAATAAACAGAAAAAGTTTAGAAAGCCTTTCCTAAACATGGTTAAATAATAGAGGTTATAGGTTGAATATGGATAGTCTTTATTAAAAGCTATATTATTTTAGAAATACCTACAGAGCATTTAGAGGGATGCAGAATAAAAGTATTGCTTTTCCATTAAAAAAATAGATTTACTCTGAATTCATTATTTGAAAAAAATTTACTGGGTTCGACAATAACTTTCTGTTAGAGACATTCTGTTTACATCGTACTGGCCAGGAGCCGCCATTGTGGCTCACTTCTCCGCTGTTTTCCTGAGCCTGCTCCTGGTCGCTTGCTTTCAATGAAGCCTTTTTAATAATCAATCGGAGGATTGATGGATTATCACATGCTACAATGTCTGTATTTGTGTAGTTAAAAGAGAGATAGACACGCACATTGGTCAGTGTACGTTTCGTTAGTTTGATTTTTCCTTCAAACCAAACTGTCCGAAAACGATTGAATCCGTAATCCATGTATCATTCATTCATTCTATTTTCAATTGGAAATCAAAAATCAAAAAACGAAGAAGTGACAGCTTATTTTGTTTTTTGTTTTTGAATCCAACACAAAAAACGAAAAAATGTCTGGTTTTTCATATTTCAATTTTAAGCTCAGATCAAGAATACAAAATGAAAAAACGGGCAGCAGAATAATCCGTGTATCATTCATTCTTTCTATTTTCAATTGGCAATCAAAAATTAAAAAATTAAAAAGTGACAGATTATTTTGTTTTTCGTTTTTTAATCTAACACAAAAAACGAAAAAAATGCCTGGTTTTTAATATTTCAATTTCAGGCTCAGATCAAAAATACGAAATGGAAAAACGGGCCACACGACTGAATCTGATTTTAATATTTATTTATTTATTTTGGTTGGGTGACTCCCGGAGATGGCTCTGTGCCCAGCAGTTCGGGCAGTGCAGCAGGCAAGGCTACATGGCAGCGCTGGAACCACACACTATTTTGATTTCTACAGTATATTGCAAAATATTACAGTTTACAGCTGAGATTACAGTTTAATGTCACTTGGCCCTTCATCAGACATGTCTGATGTTTAATGAAGGACCAAGGCCCGAAACGTCACATGTGAGTGACTGTCACGAGAGCAGACTACTAGTGTGCGGTCTCCTTTTTCACTTTACCTGTGTTTGTGTAGTGTCAGAAATAGGGTTTACAGCTTATTTATGTCACAGACTCGCGATGACACCGAGACAAGAGCTTTTTTTTTTCACCGAGACGAGAGCTGTGACACCAGAGACTCTGAGCGCAAATTTGGTTTTCAGCCACAATGTGGAAGGAGCCTCCACTCTCCCTGTAACAAGTTACAAGTCATCCAAAGCTGTTTAATGAAGGTAAAAACAAAACACAAGGTAAATATTCTGCATAGTTCTCCTCCTCTGTGTCTTCTGATCAGAGCAGCGTCCTTAGCAATGGTGTGTTTTACCTAGCAACAGTCTGGCAACCGACAGCAGTAATTATTTTTATGTTGTTGTTGCCTATCTTGATCAATAGATGGCGGTATTCGGGTAATTCTCCCTATTCTATCTTTGACTATACACTGACAGTGAAAGACAGACAACATTTCACCATGCTAGTCTGCTAGTCTAGACTAGGGGAAGGTATTGTCTTTAACAACTTTTCACTTACATAATTTTTTGGGGCAACTGCGACGTTTGGCCTTTTTGGTCTTCGGCTGCATGCCAACTTCATCTTCAGATAGAGAATCCTGAGTTTTTACTACCAACAGACACAGAAACAACATTTAGTCAAACTCCTAACTGGGCTTCAGGCTGAATATGAAATTTCACCAATATATTTAGAGACACATTACTGTTTCACTTACACAAACTTCTATATTATGCACAATAGAGGGTATGAGTTCACGTCACGTTGCCCTGGGCAACGCCCCGAATCGTTCGGACTAAGAGGCAAAACAAACCTCCCTAACGTGGTGAAGGATAGCGGTGGACACAGAGAAACCAGGTAAAATGTGTAGTATCAAACCAAACTGAGGTCAGAAGGACTCAACAGTGATCCGTACCAGCGCCCCCCGACCTGAAACTGTAAACACAGCTGATCGATCGGAAAATACCGCAGGAATGAATTTACTTTATAGGCTACTCATTGAAGCAGGTTCTTGAATGTAACTTGGTCACAGTGAGACGTATCCTCAAGATTTTTTGCAGTCCAATTAGCTCATTCCTGCTGTACATGCTGACAAAGTCAGACATGTCAGACTTGTATGGGCTCGGAGAAAATTCATGGCGAGAGTTCGGCAGGAAGTGTATGATCCGTTTCTTTATTATGCCCAAAACAAAAGGCACATTTTACTGTAGGGGAAGCTACATGTTGGAGGCAATGTGGACAGCGGGAAGCCAATAACTGGCATATCTTTTGGGAATGCCCAGTGGTTAAATCCTTTTGGGCAGAGCTTCATAAAGTATTAAGTGGTCAATTTAACACTAATCTACTTATGCAGTTTTCCACATTATTTTTAGGAAAGTTTGATTTACAGGTCAGGAAAGCAGATGAATAGTTATTTGATATTTTGATAACTGCTGGTAAAAAAGCACTTACAAGACGTTGGTTAATCCGTGATCCACCCACAATACAGGAGTGGATAAGTATTGTAAATGACAATTACCTTATGGAAAGGATTACCTTCTCCCTCTGCCTTCAAAATATCATATTTACTAAAAGGTGGGCCAAGTGGGTTAAATATGTCGGTCTTGAACAGACAGAAGTACGGAATGGGTGACTGACCTTGCACTGCTGTTATTTATTTTATATTATTTGAATGTTTTGTTGGATCTAAGGATTAATCTGTATAACTCACACTTTACTTCAAAACTGCCTGGTAGACTTTTTTTATTTGCTCTTTTATGTGGGTCTATCTTTCCCAGTTTGTTCAAAGTTTTTAGATGTAATTCATTTAACTTTGTGTATTTTGTTTATTATTTTGTACACACAAAAAATTAATTGTGAGTGGCATAAGTAACATTGTATTTTCCCTGAAAATAACTACTGTATTGTATAAAATAAAAATAAAAAATGTCAAAAAAAAGAAATTTTCCCCATAAATTTAGAGATGCATTAGTTTTTACTTACACAAACTTCCATAGTATGCACAATATAGACTTACGTGATTCGATTGGGGAAGAAGCAACTGCGGCCTTTTTGGTCTTTGGCTGCATGCCAACTTCATCTTCAGATTGAGAATCCTGAATTTTTACTACCAACAGACACAGAAACAACATTTAGTCAAACTCCTATAATAAATTTATTTGTAAAGCACTTTTCATATCGTAATCTCAAAGTGCTACAGAAACCAGAAGCAAAATAAACAAAAGACTAAGAGAAAAATCAGACATGTTAAAATCAGCAGTAGCTAAGAGAGGAGATTAAAAAGCAGAGAGAGAATAAAAACATCTAGGAGCGACCTAGGAAAGCCTGTCTGAACAAAAAAGTTTTAAGCCCTTTTTTAAAGGTAGCCACAGACTGGGGTTGTCGTAGGTGTTCAGGAAGGTGTCCTAATTGGGCTTCAGGCTGAATATGAAATTTTCCCCATAAATTTAGAGACGCATTACTGTTTTACTTACACAAACTTCCATAGTATGCACAAGACTTACGTGATTCCTTCAGGCAAGAACAGACTGTGGCCTTTTTGGTCTTCGGTTGCATGGCAACCTCATCTTCAGATTGATCCTCCTGAGGTGGCACTACCAACAGAATGGCATTTAGTCAAATCTCCTAGCTAAGAATTTAAAGATAACCCAAAATTTTGAGATGCATTACTCCAAATCCCTCAGTCTTTTGGCCTAAGTCCTGCAAAAATCAATTTATCTAGCCTAAAACCATTATAGTATTGAAGAAACTGGGACATCATGTATGTAATGTTTATTATGTAACACACAAAAGTGTATGAGCTGCCAAGGTGATACCACTTTTATGCATACATGCCTCATACAGTACGAGGCTTCAAAATTAATGGAAAACTATTTATTTATTCAATGATTTCTAATGTTTTTAATCTCACCAGTCATGGAGGAACACAGGTTAGGGTTGGATGGTCTTTTAGTCTTGCTGCTCCCTTCACCTCTCTTCTTGCCACGAGTTTCCATCTAGACCAGCATAAAAAAGAGGGAAAAAACACAACCACTCCATGTTAAAACCAAATCAAACGGTTTAAAGCAAGCCATTTACACCTCACAACTTCTCTTCGAATCTAGAATAGGCTATAAAATGGGATAAGTTTGCATTCTAGCTAACTGGAAGTTCCCTCTTCAGGACTGCTGAATGAGAGACGTTTTGTAACATCAGTTGATAAAACGCAGCATGGCAACATTTACTCATTGCACTCGTTGTACAGAGAAAATAAAGATGGTGGACACACAGATTCAGACTTGTTACTTGGGTAAAATCATAGATATATTACGTGCGACATCTACATGTATGGGGTAAAACAATCTTGGATTGCCTAGTTCATCTCTTGCAGCAAGAAGGTGAATTATCAAAACTCAAACGGTAAATATTAATATTCATGGAGATTTAACACTGACTATTTGGCTAGCTTTTTAAAAGCGTTTTTTACTGTACATGCACGCATACATAAAGTGAATAGCTGCTAACTGTTTTCTAAAGGCTTGCATTGTTTACCATTAACGAATCTTGCATTGCTTGCCGCCATGTTGAAAAGGTCAAAGGTTATTCTCATCTCAGCAACTCCGCCATCAAAAAATTCTACGAGTTGCCCAGTGGAAAATACCACATGAGAGGGTGTTCATGTGCACTTTTCAAGTTGTCTTTTGGTATTTACCATAATTACCATAGTACATGAAGGCAGCATAAGGTTAAGGTTGTTATGCTGACATCACGTGGTGCTATTTTCATTCGTTTTCGGTCTTTGCTGTCTTATTTTTTTTTTCTGCGCAGGTTCGAGCCTCACATGATATAGATTTACTATTTAGCCAGCGCTCTGTGTTTGTTTCCTCAAACTTATTATGTTAGTTTGTCTTTTTTTCTCTCTCTCTAACCTTAGCGGTTGGTACAGAGAGAGCTACAGATGTGTTCAGGGTCAAAGTCAGACAGTCGGACACAGCAGTTGAGGCCAGACTCCGGCAGTAAGCACTGCTGCAGACATTGTTTGAATAACATAAGGTTACACCGCTGTAAATGTGTGGGGAATCCCCGCATTATTTAACGTTATTAATTTGCAGGAATCAATTAAATTGTGCACAATAAGTTACACCCCAGGCAGAAATTCAGGCCCTGTCCTTACCTAGCTAATGTTAGCTAACGTTAACATAGTGAGCAATGAACTACCAAATACTGACCAAGGAAGACAGCTGACAGAGATATACGTGTATTTACAAAAAAATAAGTTATATACTTTGTTTGAATTACCTCTCTTTCGAACTTCGCTTTAGTCGTAGTAGTTATTTTCCCTCTTGTCGTCTTCAACAGGCCTCCTGTGGAACCGACTGGAACTTCTGCTGAGTAACGTTAGTGCCTGTTACCCTAAAGCAGGTAATAGACCAATACCTGCAGTGCAGTGCACTTACAAAACCAAGTCATTTATTGCTATTTTTTGTCCGCCTGGCCTCTCTGTCTATTAATGCATGTAAAATCTCAACCCTTTCATGCACAGTCAAGTAATGAACATCTTTTTTTTCAGGACAACCTGGGCAATAATAATATGTATGCTAAAATGATGCCACATGAATGGATCAATAGTTATATGAGTATAAACACAAAAGAAAAAGCAAAACGGAAATTGAATGTCACAGAATTTAATTAAAAAAAGACACAGATCAACAATGTACAAGCTTTTCATTTTCAAATATGTTTCTCTCAGGCCTTGGCTATCAGGAGAAAAAAATCCCAACATTCTAACACAAACACAACAAAAAATATTTACATTTTTTCTCCACTCGTTTTTTCCCTCACTTCCTCAGTCACTTGTGCCACTCCTTGAAACAGTTACATCACACATCAAAAGTTGTTAGTAAATGTTTATTTATCTTTGTTTTGGCCATGAGAGATTATTATTCCTTTGTTTTCGATACTGGAAGATAACTATTTCACCTCACGCTGATCTTTGGCTGCTGGGATTGGATGTCACCGTCATAAAAACAAAAGAAGAAGAAATCGGAGCATCTCATTGGTCGAGAGACCGACCGGAAGTCATCATCGTTTACATCAAGCTTCAATATGGAGGTCCGCTAACATAATATACACGTTTTTATCACAAAATGTAATGAATAATGAACTTATCACGGAGTTATCAAGGTGGAATTCACGTGCGAAGTTCCCGGAAAAAACGCCGCACTTAACGGCTGGATTGAAAACCTTCTCGAAAGGTTAGAATTGCCCCGAACTCACCATAGATCGCTCAAAGGGTATGCTTGTGATAGCAATTTTCCCCATTAAGTTTTGTTGTGTGGTTCCCGGGATATTCTGCAAAGTACCAACGCTGTCGCGAGATAAGAGAAACAAAAGAGGAAATCATTCAAATGATGTATGGCTTGTTATCGTGTCACTTTCTAAAATTTCTTCAACAACTGATATATATATATATCTCTTGCGACAGTATTGGTGTAATTACGGTAAATTCAAGATTGCCGCCAAATTGTAAGCGCTATTCTGTGCTGTGTGGGTAGAGAGGAGACATCAAGGCAGTAAAGCAGGATGACAAGATTATTACGAGGACTTTTAAGAAACACTCGGAACTACAGAAAACAAAAGAAAAACTGTGAAATGGATGTGTAAATGGGGACTATTGAAAAGCAATATAACCTGCGCAAGATGCAATGGCAAGATGCATCTGAAGAAATCTAGACGCTGCGATGGATTCGCAGGTAAGATGGGCTCCATGGCTCCATACCATGAAGACTTTTTTTGTGAATACTTTTAGGCAAATTACTTTAGAAATGTATTTAAAATCCTTCAGTTTTTTGTTTTGATATAGGCTAGCTGTCATTTTCATAGGCTAAATAATGAGCAGTGATATTTACTAAGGTGGAAGAAGGGGAAAATGTAAAGAATTTTTATTCAATCTTTTTGCTTAGCCTGTCATTTACATGCAAAGGAATTTGCTTAGGCATGTTATGTGCTAAGTTTCCCACTGCGCATGTGCAAATTACATGTATGTTCGGGGAGAGGAAGTGCTGGGGGAGTCGTTGTTGTTGTCGTGCTGGAGTGAAAGTAAAGTCTTGAAAAGAACAGTTGTCGTCATAGTTATTGAGCTAACAATGGTAGCAGAGGATGGCCGCTGGTAATTATAAAGTTCCGCCAGCGTTTGATGAGAAGAAATCATATGAAAGTTGAAAGTCGAAATCTGGAGACTGGTTACTGACCTGGATAAGAAGAAGCAGGCCTTGGCGGTTGCCTTGTCGCTAACGGGAAGAGCGAGGGACAGCGCGCTGGAAATAGCCGCAGGGGATTTGAACAAAGATGATGGAATGACTACACTTCTGATAAAACTGGACTCTGTGTTTTTGAAAGAGGAAAAAGACCGCCAATACGAGGCGTATACGGAGTTTGACCGGATAACGAGAGACAATGGCGCTTCGATGGTGGATTACATTGTCGAGTTTGAACGGAGATACAACAGAATTCGCCAGTTCAAAATGGAGCTTCCGGATGCGGTGTTAGCATTCAAGCTGTTGGACACTGCGGGTCTTAATGTTAAAGACAAACAGTTGGCACTTACCGCTTGTCCAGGCCTCACGTTTGACAACATGAAGGCCGCCTTGAAGAGGATCTTTGGCGATAATACGCCGCAGAGTGGCGCTGATGCACTGCAGGTGAGCGGAGATGCAGCCGACGCTGCCTACTACACAAAGTTTACCGGCAGGAGAGAAAGTATGTCAAATCTGCAAAATCAAACAGCTGTTCCCGGTACCAACCCGCTTGACAGATACGGTAGGAGAACAAGATGTGCAGTCTGCCAAAGCATATATCACTGGGCAAAGGACTGCCCCCATAAAAATGAACATGCTAAACTAACAGAAGATGAAAGACAAGCAGAGATGGAAGAATGCAACATTACTTTGTTGTCTAAAGACACACTGTCTGACACAGAGATTTTCATGGTGGAGTCTTTGGGATCTGCTGTGATTGACACAGCTTGCACCAGAACAGTGTGTGGTGAAAAATGGCTTGATCATTATATCAGTCAACTAACACAGGATGAGTTACTGAAAATGAAGGACATAAAAAGTGCAAGACCATTCAAGTTTGGTGATGGGAGAATTGTCCATTCCACAAAGAAAGTTAAAATCCCAGCGGTGATAGCACAGACTAGATGTCAAATTGAGACAGAAGTTGTCCCAGCTGATATCCCTTTGCTTTTAAGCAAAACTTCACTGAAAAGAGCAGGTGCAGTTTTGGATATTGAAAATGATAAAGCCATAATGTTCAAGCAACCTGTGAAACTTGAACTGACATCATCAGGACATTATTGTGTGGGCTTGAGGGATGAGAGTACCCTAGAGCAAAGTGACATCCAAAATGAAGATGACATCCTCATTGTGACAGAAAGCATGAAAACACAGGAAAAACAAAAAAATTTATTGAAACTGCACAAGCAGTTTGGACATGCCTCAGTTGACAGATTGCAAAAACTACTGACCTGCTCAGGTAATACTGATGAGGAGTGCACCACAATCCTGAAGGATATTGTAAAGAACTGTGAGACATGCATCAGATACAGTAAACCAAAGCAAAAGCCAGCAGTAGGTTTACCCATGGCCTCAACTTACAATGAAACTGTAGCTATGGACTTACATGAGTTAGAGCCAGGAATGTGGTATCTTCACGCCATTGACCACTTCACACGCTTCAGTGCAGGGAGCATTATTACCACCAAGAAACCCAGGGAGATAGTGAAGCACTTTATTCACTGTTGGATAAGTGTTCATGGTCCTCCACGCAGACTGTTCACTGGCAATGGGGGTGAATTCAACAATGAAGAAATGAGGGACATGGCTGAAAACTTTAATATTGAAGTAAAAACGACTGCAGCTTATAGTCCATGGAGTAACGGTCTCTTAGAAAGGCATAATCAAACCCTCACTGAAATCCTGTTGAAAGTAAAGAGAGACAATGGATGTGACTGGAAGACAGCCATGGACTGGGCCCTGATGGCAAAAAACTCTATGCACAATGTACATGGCTATAGTCCCTACCAGCTAGTGTTCGGGCAGAACCCAAATCTGCCATCAGTGCTCACTGATAAGCCGCCAGCCCTAGAGGGAACTAGCGTGGCTACTTGGATAGCCCAGCACATCTCAGCATTACATGCTACAAGGAAAGCATTCACAGAAGCAGAATGCTCTGAGAGGATCCGAAGAGCCCTTCGTAAACAACTGCGACCCACTGATGACCGATATGAAACAGGGGATAAGGTTTACTACAAACGGGTGGATTCTACAGAGTGGAAAGGTCCAGGTGTGGTCATCGGCCAAGATGGTGTGGTGATATTTGTTCGCCACAGGGGCACTTATGTTCGTGTACATCAATCTAGACTTCGAAAGGTTGATGGCTCGCAAGGTCTGCTGAGAGACAGAGACAATCAGCTGATGGGAACTGAAAATGCCACATTACCAGATACCAGACTCAATGAAAATAACACTGAAAATGAAAGTGAGGAAGAGGCACCCTCAAATGATGAAGATGCTGAGGATAACAAGGAGGCCCCTCACACGTCAACACACCGGAGAGAGGATGATCATGAGCAATCTGATGCATCACAAACACACTCAAATACTACCTGTGAAGGACATAAGCTGAAACCTGGGCAAGTAGTTACATACACAGACAGTGGAAGTGGCCAAGCACAAACTGGAAAAATCCTCAGCCGTGCAGGAAAGGCAACTGGAACCCACAAAAACTGGTACAATTTACAGTACACAGTTAACCCGAAATGTCTACATTCGACCTCCCCGAGAAGCTCAGAGCAAAGGAATTCTGTGGAAATTGAAGAAGTGTGTTTATGGCCTGGCAGACGCCTCTCTGTATTGGTACAACAGGGTGAAAGACATTATGGAGCAGTCGGGAGGTACTGTGTCAAAAGTTGACCCAGCAGTGTTCTACTGGTTGGATGACTCCTGCAATCTGATGGGAGTCCTTGCATGTCATGTGGATGACTTTATTTGGGGAGGTTCAGAAACATTCTCCATGACAGTCATCCCTCACTTGAAAGCGGTTTTTCAAATTGGCCGTGAAGAACACAACAGCTTCAGCTACATTGGAATAGAGGTTCTCTCTGTGGAGGATGAAATACAGGTGCAACAATGGATGTACATAAAAAATCTCCAACCCATTCCTGTGGACCCCACCAGAGCCACACAGCGAGAGGCACCCCTAACAGACACTGAATATGATATGCTTAAATCAAAGATTGGCCAAATATTGTGGGTGGCAAGGCAGAGCAGACCTGACATAATGTGTGACATATCCATCCTGGCGTCCAGTACAAAGCATGCCACTGTTCAGACTCTACACTGTGCAAATAAACTGATCAGAAAACTGAAATCAGAGGAAGTGACTTTGAGGTTTCTGTACTTGGGAAAAGACAGCTCCCTAAAACTGGTGGTGTTCAGTGATTCATCCATGGGAAATCTTCCAGATGGAGGCACCCAAGGTGGGCACCTAATCATGCTTATGGGAGAGGATGGAAGATTCTCGCCTATATGCTGGCAGTCAAAGAGGATCAGGAGAGTTGTTCGAAGCACTTTAGCACTTTAGACTTTGGCACTTGGAGATGGCATCGACAGTGCAGTCTTCTTAGCTACACTCTACTCAGAGCTCACCACAGGTGATTGTACACGCAACAGTTTGCCTATTGTGTGTGTAACAGACAACCACTCTCTTTTTGATGCTGTCAAATCCACCAAATCAGTCACAGAGAAAAGACTCCGACTCGAAATCAGCAGTATCAAGGAGCTCATAAACTCAGGGACTATTCAGGAGATCATGTGGTCAGCAACTAAGGAGCAGCTCGCTGACTGCTTGACCAAGAAGGGGACATCTGCACTCGTTCTGCTGAGGGCTCTCAGTGAAGGTGTATGGCAGCTTAAAAGCTAAATGGACTAAACAACAAAGTTTTTTTTTGTACTGTTCAACTGTAGTTATTACAGTTTTTCTCCATTGGTTTGGCTCATTTCTTGAAACAGAAATTACATTCTCAAAACAACATGGACAAACCTCCAAAACACTTGGCAATTGTTCACAACAGAATTGAATTTCTCATTCATTTCATCAAATTGCAAATGTCTTAGTACATGTATCAATGTCTAAGTACATCTTTGCAAATGATTAAGTACAGGTAGCCTACAGTTAGTACAGTTAGCCTACATTTAGCACAGTTAGCCTACATTTAGCACAGTTTCCAAGTGAATAGATCTTGTTGATCTAAACTGATTGCTGATTCTCAGTCTAATGGTTGTTCTCTCCAAAACATGTCAGCATCATTTCATTGTATAAGTTATCACATGCACAATAGTCTGTTCAATTGTCAAAATTAGTCAAGAACATAATACCATGAATACCATGTATGAATCTCTTGGAACATTTGATAAATTGATTACGTAACTGACGGTCAGGTGAAACTAGAACTTGACTAATGAAGGAGGGGCCACGGTGGATGTCCCAGGCTAGAGTGGGGGCAATATAACTGTGTGTGCTGCCATTTCTGAGAATGGTGTGGCCACTCACATCCCCAGTCTTGGCCCATACAATACACAGAAGCTCCTCATCTTCTTGGACCGTCTTTATTCTGATTCGATCCCTGAAAATGAGAGAGGTCTGGTCGGGCCTCACCTACCAAACTATGTCATTGTGTGGGACAATGTGAATTTCCACCGTGGCCCGCTCATCAGGGCCTGGTTCACTACTCATCCAAGGATGGTCATGGTGTTCCTACCACCTGACTCTCCTTTCCTCAGTCCTATTGAGGAGTGTTTCTCCGCTTGGAGGTGGAGAGTGTATGAGCATCAGGCTCAAAATCAGAGGTCCCTGCTCAATGCAATGGATGCTACGTGTGAAGATATTACAGGAGATCAGTGTAGGGGATGGTTGCGATATGCACATCGTTTCTTCCTTCGTTGTATCGCAAGGGAGAATATACGCTGTGATGTGGACGAGAATCTGTGGCCAGACAGACAGCAGCATGTGGATGGCCAGCAGGGTGAGGACGGTGGCCAGGAGAGGGAGGGTGAGGACAGCGACCAGTGAAGAAGTGTTAGTTGTGAAACTCCAGCTTTATTTACAGCACTGTTTATGTTTACATTACAGTATATGCTGTTTACATTTTATTTTTACTCTGATGTATTGAAGTTACTTTATGTGTGTGAATACAAATGGTAACATTTTCCTTGGCAGTATGAGTACAATGTGTGATGTCAAACCTTGGAGGCTACTCTTACCTCCTAAATCCTATTTTATTTTATTTTTGTTCAGTTTATACACAGTTGTATTCTGTTAGCTAGACAAAAAAACTAGCACAGTAACCATTGTCAATGAAGGACTGGGCTGAGACTGGAGGTGGACATGAGGGATATTTCAATGGTCCTCTGCCATAGTGACAAAACATCTAACCATTTTGGCTTGCAGTGCTTACACAATGCCAAAGGGACGATGCATTTTGGGGGCACTGACTATTTATATGAGAAAGGAATTTAGTTTTGAAGCATGAGGGAACAGTTTTGGGAGAGATATGAGCTTTTGCAGGTGAACCATGGTGTTGTGCTGAACCATCCAGGTTATTTTGGCAAAAGCACCAAGAGTGTTGAGAACGTCCAGTCTGTTTCAAGAAACGAGCCAAAGCAATTGAGACAGGATCTTTGCATTTTGGTGGCACTGACTATTTATATGGGAAATGAATTTAGTTTTGAAGCATGAGTGAACAGTTTTTGGAGAGATATGAGCTTTTGCAAGTGAGCTATGGTGTTGTGCTGAACTGTAAGACTGTTTTGCCAAATGATCTTACAGTTTTGAGAATGTAATTTCTTTTTCAAGAAATGAGCCAAACCAATGGAGAAAAACTGTAAAGCAGAAACTTTAAACCTGGCTGTCTGTTAATGCCACTAAGAAAAAGAATGTTTTCTTTGCACTGTTTTTCTTTAAAGAGAAAAGGGGAGTTTGTTGTGTGCTATGTTTCCCACTGCGCATGTGCAAATGACATGTATGTTCGGGGAGAGGAAGTGCTGGGGGAGTCGTTGTTGTTGTCGTGCTGGAGTGAAAGTAAAGTCTTGAAAAGAACAGTTGTCGTCATAGTTATTGAGCTAACAAGGCATAATAGTAGTTCATTGACGGAACTCTAGAATGATTTTCTGTCTGAATTTTCAGACTACCAAGTATATTCTAAATGCTTTGCTCTTCCTAAGAGGAATAGTGTGTAGTATACTGTAACTAAAAACTTAAATATCTGCTTTAGCAATTTGGGATGTACTCCCTGTTTCAGCCCCATGTGTATATTACTTAATTACCTATGTATTAGTTCACAGTATGACTTCAATATAATTTACTTTTCTTAAGGTTTGCACAAGGTTTGCAGTTGAAACAACTGGACATGATCAGTGATGGTATCGCAGCAAGCTCAAGAACATTGTCCAGAATGACACAAAAACTCAGAGAGGTTGGTGAATGATGCAATATTGATTCAAACAAGTCACAGACCACAAGACTTACAGTACAGAATTAACACTATATTTTACTTATTCAGTGGCTGATAGCTGATACATTAAAAAAAAAGAATTACGTATAATACACATAGAACTCCATTCATAAGTACTGTACTTCAATTTAACATACTTGGAAAAGATTTTTCAATTACGTTGTAGTATATTGATTTTTTACTTCTGTCTTCACAGGTTTGCGTGGCTGCTGTCAAACGCCTCAGGAAGAGAGGGATGAGGATTGGAGGTCGCCATTGATTTGTTGTGATTGATGAAAGCAAATTTGCTCACAAACGAAAGGTACAGTAGATAGTGTGTTTGTTCACAACCCACCCCATCCTACTTTCCTTTTCCATTTTGGTGCAAAATGATTACCATCCTAAATGAAATCACATGGGACGATACTTTCGATACAATGGGCCCTAGTTTGGTAGACCAAGGCACGCCGAGATGGGAGTGGCGGCGCAGGAGGGGGAGGTGTCACATATTAAGTAGGTTTCCACAGCTTCAGTTCAGGCCCGTTCTAATGGAATAAATAATCACAACAACCACTATTCAATGCAACGATCTTAATCAGCACATACATTATATCTATATTGATTGTCCGGTCACATCTGATGTCAGATCAAATTGTAATGTTTTGTACGACCTTTGCACGACATTAGTATTTCTTAAAGGAGCATGAGGGTTACATAATCAAAACAAAAAAGAACATTATGTCAGATTGTATTTGTTTTGTTTTTTTGTTTGTAGTATCATCGTGGCCGTTGCGGCAATACTTGGAGGCGTTCTCACACCTGGGTCTTTGGGATGTTGGAAGTGGAGGAGGAATCTAGGACACCCATCCTGAAACTAGTGAGGAACCGCCGCAGGACAACCCTCTTGCGCCAAATCCGAAGGCATGTCAGGAGGAATGCCAACAATCTCTCTGATGAGTGGCGCGCTTACAAGGACCGCCTTGCCCAGTATGGGTACAAACAATTTATTGTTTGCCATAAACAGAATTTTGTGAACCCACAAACTGGAGCCCATACCCAGCACATAGAGCGGGCATGGCAGTCATACAAACAACAAATATGGCGCCTGAGAGGTAATAGAACAAAAGAATCACTCAGAATACACCTACAGATGATTGAGTGGTATTACTGGCTGGCGATTCGACATCACGGTGGCATTTTGGGTCGACTGGTGCATGACATAAAGAAGGCACAAAAGTAATCACTTTTGACAGACAGTCAGTCATGACAGACATGTTTCTTCCATTTTATTTTTATTTTTCATAAATAGTTACTGTCTGTTCTTTATTGAATGTCAGTATGCATGAGCATGCATGTTATGAATGTTCTGGTATTGTTTAGTTCCTGAGTGGGTGGGTGTTGGGCAGAAGAGGTCCTGTTTCTAAGCACATTATAACGTGTATGATGTTGTGACAACCAGTTCATATGTGAAAATAAAATTGTCAATGATAATGATAATAAAAACATGTCATAAAGGTCAGTTTATCCTTCGTGATATGTTAATGACAGATCAAAATGCTACCACTTTACTTTAGGCCAAAGAATTTCTTCATTACATTGTCATAATGATGCCATGACAGTCAGTTTTTGGTATTCTGTCAAACATCAATGACCAAGTGCTAAAATTGGTCTTTAACCTTGCACAGCATTTTTCTATTTTCTAGTAATGTCACTTTGAATAATGTCACGTTGTCATAATAAGGACATCTCAAACAAATTTAATGTCAAGTTGTCATGACAAAGACATTTACGAGTAATGTCACTTTGAATAATGTCACGTTGTCATAATAAGGACATCGCAAACAAATTTAATGTCAAGTTGTCATGACAAAGACAAATTCTGGTTATGTCACCTTGATTAATGTCAAGTTCTCATAATGAAGACAACCAAAATAATGTCAACTTGTCATTACCAAATCAAATGACACTTAATGACAACAGTCATAAACGTTTAATGACACTGACATAATGTTTATGACATGTTTATGACTGTGTCATGTCACTCTTATGACAATGTCATGTCACTCTTATGACGGTACCTTCAAGTAAAGTGTTACCCACTTTTGTAAGTTATTTAGTCTGACAATAGTGAGAGACAGTATGTGACTATAGATAAATTGGGGATACAAGGATGCGCAAAACCATTTACCTAATGAAACCTAAATTAAGATCAGAATAACAAAGTCTCCTATTTGACATCAACTCTTATCACAACACAGTGGCTGCATCAGGTGCGGGGGATTTGGCCTACTTTGAGCAGAGTTGGCTCCAACTGACATTTCTCCAAGGACCCCGAACTGCCGCTGGCAACTCCTGGTTTCACTTCACGGCCTTCCAGGAGATTGATACAAACTGGAATGCAAAGGTGAGGGGCGGTGGAGCCTGAAGGCGGTGTCCTTTAGGTGGTCCTCACATATCGGTGATTTTAGGCAGCGGAAAGTTTCTTGGTCAGGCAAAAGAGCCCCTGCACTGCAGACACTTTGACAAGTGGCTGGCAGCCACAGAATCCAATGTGTCTTTGATGGAGTTGCAGGTCGAATAGAGACTCCTCTATTGGGCTATGGCTACTCGCTTATAATAAGGTTGAAAACAATCTTGTCGGCCATTCGATATTATTATCAAAGTTGTTATCAAGGCGTAGAAAAAATGTTGCAATCAGCTGGCTTTGTTGCTTCAGGTATAATGTTACTGAAGGCACAGACAAAAAAAAAAGAAACCATCAATTCAATCAATTTTTTTTTTTAAGATATTTTTTGGGGCATTTTTAGCCTTTAATGGGTAGGACAGACAAGTTTGAAAGGGGGAGAGAGAGAGAGAGAGAGGGAGTGACATGCAGCAAAGAGCCACAGGCTGGAGTCGAACCCGGGCCGCTGCGGCAACAGCCTTGTACATGGGGCGTCTGCTGTACCACTAAGCCACCGACACCCCAATCAATCAATTTTATTTATAAAGCCCAAAATCACAAATCACAATTTGCCTCACAGGGCTTTACAGCATACGGCATCCCTCTGTCCTTAGGACCCTCACAGCGGATAAGGAAAAACTCCCCAACAAAAAGCCTTTAACGGGGGAATTGAACGGTAGAAACCTCAGGAAGAGCAACTGAGGAGAGATCCCTCTTCCAGGACGGACGGACGTGCAATAGATGTTGTACAGAACAGATCAACATAATAAATTAACAGTAATCCGTATGACACAATGAGACAGAAAGAGAGACAGAGAGATGCAGGACAGACGGTAATGACAGTAGCTTACAACAACCATTTAGAGCTTCAGAAGTTAACAGTAGGATTTTAAATTCAATTCTGGATTTTACAGGGAGCCAGTGCAGAGAAGCTAAAACAGGAGAAATATGATCTTGTTTCTTAGTTCCTGTTATTACATGTGCCGCTGCATTCTGAATTAGCTGGAGAGTTTTTAAAGACTTAGTAGAGCTACCTGATAATAGATAGTTACAGTAATCTAGTCTAGAAGTAACAAAAGCATGGACCAATTTTTCTGCATCTTTTTGGGTCAAGATAGGCCTAATTTTTGCAATATTACGCAGACAAAAAAATGCAGTCTGTGAGATTTGTTTTAAATGACAATTCTTGATCAAATGTTACTCCGAGGTTTCTTACGGTAGTGCTAGAGGCCAGAGCAATGCCATCTAGAGAAACTATATCATCAGATAAAGAGTCTCTGAGTTGTTTGGGGCCAAAAACAATAACTTCAGTTTTGTTTGAATTTAACATCAGGAAGCTGGTGCTCATCCAGGTTTTTATGTCTTCATGTTCTGCAAGGCATGACGTTTAGTTAATTGATTAGTTTCTTCTGGCTTCATCGATAAATACATTTGTGAATCATCCGCAAAACAATGGAAATTTACAGAGTGATTTCTAATGATGTTACCTAAAGCAAGCATATATAGAATGAATAGGATTGGTCCGAGCACAGAATCTTGTGTAACCCCGAAACAAACTTCAGTAAAGATAGATCATCATGAACATGAATGAACTGAAATCGATTGGATAAATAAGATTTAAACCAGCTTAGTGCAGAACCTTTTAGGTCAATTAAATGTTCCAGTCTCTGTAGCAGAATTTGATGGTCAATTGTGTCAAATGCATCACTATGGTCTAATAACACAAGCACAGACAAGAATCCTTTGTCAAAAACAATCAGAAGATAAACTAAGGTAGTCATACATGAAAGACCTCTGAAATCTAGGTTATCAATGAAGACATAAGATATTGATTTACTGAAGTAGTACCTGTGTCAATAGCAATGACTTCCGGTTAGTTTGGGTTTGGTTAAAAAAGTTGAGTAGACATCCAGTCTTCAAGCTATTTGAAAAACAAAACAAAAACAAACTCTCGGCAGTCACTGGCTATTCTGTAATGCAGATTAAAAGAGTACTCGATTCAGCATTGCACTCTTAACACTGTCAGACTCATGACTGAAAATTGAAAAAAAGTATCAGAATCTATAGTCAATGCTAGCTTAATCACACTATGGACGTGACTGAAACAGCGAGCTACTACAGGTGCTGTCACATGGACAGAGGCAGACACAAGGCAGATTTCCACACAGATGGAACAGGGTATTAGCTAGCTGCTAGCTAACCTTAAATAGCTAGCGTTAGCTTTGACTGATGGTGTCATTATTAGTACCTCTGTGTTTTGCTTTCTTTTCATCATTCTCCCTCCGCTTTCTTCTCAGCACAGAACAGACATGTTCATCTTTAATGAATAAAAAGAAAAGCCTTCCATTTTGATATTTTTCAAAATCTTATGTTTCACATAGCCCAGATCAAACAAAACAATACATTCATTTAAGTGAAAACAGGAGTGCATTAAACACCCTGTTGTGTTTCGCATGTGCACTCGCTTTTAGTATGGTGGGGATTAATTCAGCTCAATGTAAAGGGCTTTACTGGCATGAGAAACATGTTTACATTGCTTAAGCAACCATGAAGTAAAGATCTATCACAGTATCTGCATGTAGTCTACTGTATACATGTCACTGCTGGTTGGGTAACACCTCTGACACATCCACCAAACAAGACAATAGAGGCCAGAGCATGATTGGCTAGTACTAGTGTGTGTGTGTTCAAGGCAAATATCTATCTTTGAACAGGTACATGAATGACAAAACAAAAAATCTTCAGCATGCTGCACTGGGATTATTTACTGCACTGTTGTAGCCTGTGAACACACATTTAGAAAGTCAATTAACAGTCGGTGTGTTTCATCCCCTCGATGTTTTAGCTGCAGTGGTATGTAAATTAAGAGTTTAAAGGTGCAAGAAACAGACATGGAACAAACTCACAATGCACCTCCATCAACACACTCTGATGCAGTCACAAAAGAGCAGACAAGTAGCCCCATATAGTGAACACAAACATACGTAAACACACGCTGCTTCAGTTCATCAAACCTTTGCCAGGGTCACAGTGACACAGAGAGATGCAGAGACATGCACTGTGACTGTCAGTCTTAGATGCAAATAGACACTTTTTAACAGTGCCAGAGACATCTACCTGCCACTGCTGAGGCCATTTGAAGTTGGAGCATCATTGCCAAGGATGAGATCAAAGGTAAGCTGCTAGGACAGCTTCATCATTCTGTCTGTCTCTCTTTCTCTGTCTTCCTCCAACACACACAGACCACAGATGCACATACAAAACAATTAAAGAAAAGGGAAGCATGGCAATTGAGCGAGAGACATAAAGACAGAGCAACAAAGAGTGAGGAGCTGATGCCTCTAGTTATTCTGTTGACAATGTCTTCCTTCATCTGCTCGGCTATTTGCATATTTATTTATTCTGACTTGAATAAACATCTTTTTTAGCCTGCCACAAATAGTGAAAGGGAGTGGGTGGTGGGATCTTTATCCCCTCTTTTCCCCCATCTACTCTGTCTATCATTTCTCTCTTTCACTGGCTGACCGCTAACAGTCCTTTAATAGGGAGCCTCTTGCACATTTCAAATTTCAAATTTCAAATCTACCCGTAAATAAGTAATAGCATGTTGCCATGTAGACTTAGACACATGGATTTCTAATATTGGTGTGTGTGTTTTTATTTGTGTTTGTACACTTGCATACTTTATTGTGTTTACAGCAGGGGTGTTGCAGTGAGGGGAAAAGTGGGAGGGGGGCCCACAAAAATTCCAGAATTAAAAGTTTTGGGTTTTTTTTGTTTTTTTGTTATTGTTTTTTTTTTTCCCGCAATTTTTCATTTCCAAGTACTCTGAGTACTCTACAACTATAAACGTCGTTTCAACGTAGGCAACCAAGACTAGTGTCACCAATTCGGTATCTGACCAAATATTTTCCCTTCTGTTCCTAAGACATGACATCGACTAATCAATTATCCTCGATTCCAAGTGGATGACGCTGCCAAAGTTGAGGAGATTCCCTCAAGGCATTCTTGTGATTTTGCTGTCATGAGAATGAGATAAATGAAAGGTCACAGTGACCTTGACCTTTGACCACCAAATTCTAATCAGATTATTCTTGGCTCAAAGTGGAGGTTTATACTAATTTTGAGGGGAAAAAAAATTCTATAAGGTATTCTTGAGATATCGCATTGACAAGAGTGAGACAGACAGACAGATACCCAAAAACATAATGTCTCTGGCCAGGCCTATTGCCAGCACAGATACATATAAGTGAGTTAAAAGACTGAACTTTGTATTTCAAAAATAGTGGAAGCTCCCTGAGGAACCTCTCACCCTTAAAAGCCACAAAATGGTTTAGTCCCCTCTGCAACAGGATTTATCTCAAAGCAGCTAGAGCCAAGTGAGTGACTGCGTATGTTGCTGGAGCACCAACGTACACTGCCATGTCTTTCCCCAAAAAAGAAAAATCTGGGTTACAAAAAAGAAAAGGGAGAAAGAAAGCAAACCAGCTTTGTGGAAAAAAAATCAAAGGGTGCATGAGAGAGACATGGATCAAGAGAGAAAGGGCAGGGACAAATAGAGGCTGCTTATGCATGGGGCCCAGAATTTGATGCTACCTCCCTGGTTTACAGTATGTGGTATCTAACATAAAGAGAGGGAGTGTGCTCCCCATTATCTAATAACAAGTATGAAGACTACATTACTTTTTACAGCTGCCCTCATCAATGTTTTTTTTTCCTATTAACAATAGATCCAATGACTGTATACAATGTCAAAGGTGTTGCTTGTGTTGAGAAACCCAAACAGAAAGATTAATAATGGTGTGTTTTCAATATGTGTCCATTAAAAAGCATCATTTAATTAACAGTCTTTTAATGTAGCTTTTTTACTACATATACATTAATACATTCTCATTCATTCATTCATCTTCTAACCGCTTCATCCTCATGAGGGTCGCGGGGGGGCTGGAGCCTATCCCAGCTGACATCAGGCAAGAGGCAGGGTACACCCTGGACAGTTTGCAGGGCTGACACATAGAGACAGACAACCATTCATACTCACATTCACACCTTTGGACAATTTAGAGTAATCAATTAACCTAGTCCCCACGCTGACACGGGGAGAACATGCAAACTCCACACAGAAGGGCTCCCACACCCGGGATCGAACCGGTAACCCTCTTGCTGTGAGGCGACGGTGCTAACCACCACACCACCGTGCCGCCCTTAATACATTCTCATTCACTTATAATAGTACAATAGGTATTTATTGAAAATAACATGGTGTTTAAAGAAAGTGATGTCTGGTTGACTCTGCTGCTCCAAAGGGTGGAGTAGTACTGCTTTAAAGTCTGCACTTGGTCCCTTTCTTTCTGACTGTACTTGAACTCAAGTTTCATTTTTAGATGTAAGGGTGGTGCACTGACATTTGGAATTTAAAGAACTTTCATTTAGGACTTGTTTGTGAGGTATTATTGATACAGTATATGGGTGAGCCAAGTTGTCATAAAACACTTTATTCTTTTCTTTTTTTTTTTTTAATAGGTCTACTTTCCAACTGCTTCTGACTCACAAGATGTAGATCTTGCAAATGAAATGGGATCAGGCTGCCAGCACTTAAGCTTTGGGTGTTCAGAGCTCCATGCCAGCCATGACGCATATCTGTGGCTGTCTGTGTGACCGTGTGTGGTGATAGACAAACACAGTCTAGGTCTGAGTAAGACACTTAGGCCTTACTACCTAATTGAATTTACTAAACTAAAAACTGCATAGGAAAAACTTTCTATGCATAGAAAGAGAAGCATAAGAAGATGAACAACTGTTTCAAAGTCTTTACATTATCTCACAAGGTTACGCACAAAGTCAGTGGAAAGCTGCAAGCAGACACAAATTTGCCTAAAAGGGATGTGAAGGTGTGTGCATGGGAGTTGAAAGACATTTGCTGGCTGTATATGAATTTCTTTCACGTACTTGCAGAGAGAAGAAAAAGGAGAGAGATTGGAGAAAAAAATAACAAAGCAGTGGAGTTTCTGGTAAGTTCTGAGTTCATTCAGAGGCTGAGCTAAACACAAAGACACAGGCACACTCCTCACACAAACACTTGGTGCATACGTAGCTGGTTAGCTTGCAACAAATGTCAATAGCTGTTTGGAGCAAATAAACATGTCCAGCAGTCAAATCTCCATGAATGATGTGAGGCAAAAATTTGATTTGCTTCAGAAACACACCCACAGTACACAGTAACTCCCAGGCACATGCACAGATAGACTGCACTTTTGACCTCTGACTGACTTTTTCTTTTTTCCCTAATCTTATATTTTAGTTTTCAAGTCTGGCCCGTGGTGTCTT
The DNA here is from genome assembly GCA_035609425.1 of Epinephelus awoara. NCBI lineage: Eukaryota > Metazoa > Chordata > Actinopteri > Perciformes > Serranidae > Epinephelus > Epinephelus awoara. Next base: position 5,422,395 of record CM069295.1, on the reverse strand, counting down.
TTTTGAAAGTGTGTTGCATTTGAGTTTTTTTTTATTTTTTCATTCTGCCAGACTGCAGGAGCCCCTGGCCTCCCTCTTCAACTTCCCTTGTTGTCACAGTCACCACAGTTAATATGCACGTATCAAGCACTAGGGCTGTCAATCTTCCCCCAAAATCAGATTAGAATTTTTAAAGTTTTCATGTAAAAAATTTGCATAATATTTGGATTTTTCCTTGGTATAGGCTATAGCTTAGGCCTACCACCGCATTTTCATGTTTGTGTGTTATAATGACATTATTTTAATATTTTGCGTCATGCAAAAGTGAACATCTCCAGCTGCGCTGACAAGCCGGAGACGTACTGCTCCTCCTCACTTCAAGTCGCTGTCATTAACTTTTAACCTGCAAAGGCAGTAGTGCCACAACATTGTAGGAATTTGCATCTTAAAATATAAAAACAAGCCCTGCAATAAGGCACGTGGAAAAGAGACATGGTTGAAGAAAGGCTGAATTTAATGTAAATAAACCAAACTTCCCCCCAAAAGACTCTCCAGCACTCTGGATTTTGCATCCAATCAAAGAACTTTGACGTATCATCAGAGTGTGTCTGTGTGTCAGAGCAGCATGAAGACATTTCCACCACAAACTGATGCAGAAAAATTTGACCAAAATGCAGTAAAATCAAGTGTTTGATGCTTCAAATCTACCAGGGGAGGACCCTTAGATCTCGCACTTCATATGTGTTCCCACCAATGTTCAGACAAATTAACACCCTTGTCTGCATGACTTTAAGGGTATTGAAATAAATAGCCTGAATAAATAAGTAAAAGATGTGCTATTGTATGTACCTTATTTTTGTTAATAATTACGAGAGCGGTGCCCTTTTTCTTTGCTCGAGCACCAGCCCCCAAAAAATGTCTGTGCACGGCGCTGATAACTCCATCCACTAATTTTTTTTCAACTAAATTAAGCGGCACTCATTTCTTTTAATTAATATTTCAGTACTGGGTCCATCTCTGGGATTTTGTTCATGTCTTGAGACACATTTTTGAGAAGACACATCTGTCTTGTCGAGTTACTGCACCACCCCGTTTGCTGCCTCTAAAAACCCTGTCCTGCTTCACTCTGCCTCTGGGGTTTTCTTGTCTGTTCCGATTGGCCTGATGAGAGACTAGGTCGGTATCTCAGGTATAAGCGATGTAAGGAGATCAAAGCAGACAGGGGAAAGACCAATAAAGAACATGGAAGAAAAACATAAAAAGATGTTCAGTGATAGTAAGTACAGAGTTACTGTCGAATGAAAAGAGTGGCTGGAGATGCATCTTTAGTTCAGTGTTTATGCTGCACCCATCCATCTCTCTCCTTCATCTCTCTCTCACCTCTGTGCCTTCCAACTCTAGACTGTCCCCAATGTGGACATCTACCATAATGAAAAAGGATGTCTTGTGTGTGTATGTGTGTGTGTGTGTGTGTGTGTGTGTGTGTGTGTGTGTGTGTGTGTGTGTGTGTGTGTGTGTGTGTGTGTGTGTGTGTGCGTGCGTGCCTGTGTGCGTGCGTGCCTGTGTTTGCTTGACTGTGTGCACACACACATGTGTGAGACGTGTGTGGTAATGAATAAGGATATGCTATGTGTGGAGCTGGTCGTTAATCACTGGCAGTGCTGGCAGCTAACAGATAAGCAGATTGATCCAAGGCCACCGAGGGAACGCAGCCTGGCACTGGACCATTCATCACACACACACACACGCACGCACACGCACACACACACACACACACACACACACACAGTCTTTGTGTATGTATGTTTACCCACACATGCATTCACAAAGTCTGTGATAAGGCTGGCCAAAGTGTTTGAGCTCAGGATCATCTTGGACCATTCATGTTAACATCTATGAGAGTTACTCAAGTACACAGCCAGCTAAGAAGAAAGAGCAGAGAGAGACAGAGAGACAGACTGTGAGAGCTGCACAGTCCTGACAACATCTGCAACTGCTCCATAACTGCTCACCTGTAAATCCCAACCTGGCATTTGTAACTGTCTCAAAACACACACACACACACACACACACAAATACATACAAGCACACACTTACAGACACACATGGAGAGAGATAAGAGTCCATCCAGAAATCCCATGGGGACACAGAGACTTGGGAGCTGGAGGGGGGGATGGATGAATTGTAGAAGAGAAGACAGGATGACAGAATGACAAAACAGAGTTAAGGACACGGTCCAGTACTATGACAGCTCAGCAGGCCCACCAGGGAGCGAGAGAGCTGGGAGGAGGATAGCAAGGAAAATAGGGAGAAGAATGCCAGAGAGGAAGCAAGAGGTCAAACATCTGTGGTTTCTCTTTTCTATGGCAAACATCACATGCTCACTGGTGGGAGGAGAGACAGTGAGAATCACAGATGTAGAGAAATGTGAACCAAGCAGAACTCACTCTATACACCATTTTATTTACAAGATAAAGTTTTTTTTTTTTCCACTGATTAAAACTTAGAAATTAGGAGTTTCAAAGGTGAAATAAATGTTTTCAGCCACTTCAGGGCAGCAGCACAAACTATAGACACAACACTGACATTGTGTTACCATATAATGTTGCAGCCTAAAACAGCTAGCCTGTATACATATTAAGACACGGAGCAACAGATTGGAGTCATGTTTGTGGTCACCTGTTATATAAGGCCAGTATTCACTCTATTTTAGTTCTGTTTTAGTTCCTACCAACTTCTTACAAAAACTACTGCAGCTGCTAAATGCTCTGCTGTGTTCATATGTTCAATTTAATTAAATTTTATTTATCAAGCCCAAAATCACAATTTACCCCAGAGGGCTTTACAGCATACGACATCCCACTGTCCTTGGACCCTCACAGTGTACTTGGCATCAGGCACGGAGGCCACACAACCATGACCCACGATCCAGGCGTAGTTGCGATTCAAGGGAACCTGCAAGACAGTGAAGCACCAACAGAGGTTTCCCGTACCGACTGTAAACTCTCCCGAATTGATCAGCTTATCGATAGTGCCGTAGGCTCGCTGTGAACAACACTCGACTCTGTAGCACCTCTTAAAAAGAAGTTAATAAACAAAGAAAGTTCACTCCTTGGTACAATTCTCAAACCCATAAGTTAAAAAAGTAATTAGTTATAGTTACTTTCCCCAAAAAGTAACTAAGTTAGTAACTGAGTTACTGCACTGTAAACGTAATTAATTACCTGGAAAAGTAACTATAGCATTACTTTTTGATGAAATGCTCAAAAATGTCAAATTACTTAGACACACCCCTTCATGGAACTGTATGTACTGAAACTCAACACTGAATATGTTAAATGAATGAAACTGACATTTAATACAGTAAGTCATTATAATGAAACATTCTACACTTATCCACAGTAGTTAAAAAACCTCTGTTAATTGCGCAATTTAAATGTGAAAAGTCTCATTGTGTCATCATTGTGTCATCAGGTGTGTGCAGGGAAGAGGGGCAGAGGGAGCGGAGCCGTGGAAACATCCTGCAGTCCGACATACTATCATCCGTTTAAATAACTTATTAGACGGATATATAGAGAAAGGCGATGTTTACAGAGCAAGCCCAAATAAGCAACTCCACTTTAAAAACAAGCCCAAAAGGCCGCAACCCACGACTACCAATATTTGTAAGTGACCAGAGCACGTGAGCGGACTGGAGCGGGTGAAAATTTCTGCTCCTCGCTAGCAGACCTGTCACTTTGCGCCGCTCGTCCGCTCCACTTGGTTCTGTGCATTCTTTATTCCACTCCATCGTAAATTTTATCCCGCTCCACTGGCTCACCACTCCACTCAAATAAACTGCATCGTACTACCCTAACCTGTAATCTTCTATTCACAAATAAAACATGAGCTTGGTAGATTCTCCGGGGAAGCCCTCTCTCTGCAGTTAGGGACCGTTCTACATGGTACCACTGTTGGCAGGGTGGAAATAAGTCAAAGTGTAGATGAGACAGACCGGGTTAAGTGGCCGACCTCCGGGGAAGCCTTCTCGCCTCTCCCCGGAGTTAGGGACCGTTCTCCAAGGTACCGCTGCTTCTCTTCTCAGTTTCTTTTCTGAAGTACACAGTAAACTGTAGTTTTGAAAGAAAATAGTGTGGGTGTGCACAGGTGCAAAAATGCATTCTGGGTGGGGCATAAGCGACCGGAGCGAAATTGGAGCGAGAGATAAGGCTCCGCTCCACCTTTTAAAATAGATAGCCGCTCCTCGCTCAACACAAAATCCGTCTGCTCCCCGCTCCACTCCGCTCACATGCTCTGTAAGTGACTTTACAAAAAAACAAGCCGACAGTCACGGACCTGACAACCCAGCTTGTGAATACCTGCCCTACTCTGCCTCTGATTGGTTTATGATGAAATTTTACTCTCCCTAAGCCAGTCATCATCACTTATGCTTCCCCCTCACCTGCCCTGATCAGAGAAAAAAAAAACTTTACAGCTCCGCTGAGAAGGAGCTTCCTTGGGTGAAAACTGCGTCAGTGAACTGAAGTAAAGCCGAGTAATGGCGCATTTTATTGTGAGTAACGGTAACTGCATTATAACGGGGGAGACAGTAACTTTTTTGATTACTCGTTACTGAGAAAAGTAACGCCGTTAGTAACACCATTTATTTATAATGTTGTTATTCTTACAGAAGTCATACTGAGATATAGGAAATTAACAGTTATATAAAAGTTACATGATATTATATAAAGCTATAAAAACCTACAAGTGCTGTGACATAAGTAAACCTGGAAAGACCTGTATGATACTCACATTCTCTAACTGTGCAAGTTGTTGATCAAGAAGCACACGCTGATGCAAAAGGAAGGTTTGCTGTCTTTCAGCTGCATTGCATTCTTCCTCTGAGGCCATGTAGCGTTCAGAGCATTTGTCATGGTGCTGTTTCAGTTTAGCAATCCTGGACTGAAATGACTGGAATGACCAAGATTGAAGGACAAGAGTCACTTTAATACAGAAATTGTCATCTCATTTCAAGAAGCAGTTGATACCTAATTATGGTAAATGGAGTTAATTGTTTAACTTAGGTTCAGGAGCAGGACCACGCCTCAACCACTCCTCTAATCACCTGACTAACATATATATATACCAGCACAGCCCTACCACAGGCTTCTCAGATCTCTCGAACATTGGCGACTCTACGTATCTCTCAGAAGTGTGTTTTTTTTTTTTCGCGTTTACTCACCGATGGATCACGTGCTGCAAGTAAACCTGTCCGAGTCCGACTCTGACGACTTGTACAAGTCCGCGTTCGAGCCAGGTGATCCTCTCACCCTGCCCCAGCAGTCTGCCGGTAGCCGAAACTCCCAGGAGAGCTGGCTGCGCTCCGTGGTCCACATCCCTCGGTCTCGCTGTGGTTCTCCGTCAAGATCCATCAACGAGATCGCCCTGACTCCTAGTGGATCTCAGGCCTCCTCTCCTCCGTCCGCACGGGTGGGAAATCGATGCCGCGTCCACAACCGTGGGAGCCAGCGGCGGTCTTCTCCTCCTTCCCGAAGCGGTGCTGCGTCTAGTCAACCTCGCCGCTCCCACGGCGCTCCGTCACGCTCTACTCGGCCATCTCCACCATCTCCACGTCGACAACAAGAGCCCGACATCAGGGATTGGACCATTGCCCGGCTCCAGCGTTTCCTGAGGGCAAAAAACATCCCCTTCCACCGCAGCGACAACAAATCCAGGCTGTTCCAGCTCTACTCAGCCGCTGTCCGGGCTCCCGAGGCCACAGCTCCTTCTCCCAAGCCGGCTGCACTTCCGGGTCGCCCTCCGAGGCCTACTCCCGCCAGCGTCAACCTTGGTGATGTCACGGCACCTCCACCACTCCAGCTGGAGCAGTCTCACTCATTCATCCCCCCAGCCGGGGGTCAGGTCGTATCACCCCCTGTGCCTGCTCCCTCTGAAGCAGATATGTCATGCGCAATATCTGCCTTCTTCTCCTCCCTGTCTCGCAGGCCTCCACTCTCACCCTGTGCACACACATCCTCCATCCCCACATCCCTTTCCTCTACCCTTCCTTCCAACTATCCTGTTCCAGCTAGCATCGCAGCCCAGGAGCCCCGTCCTGCAGCACAAGGGGCTCCTCCGGCGGGTGTTTCACTGCCTTCCTCTCTCTTTCCGACGTGTCTCTCCGTCTCCTCTGTCTTCCGCTGCACCCCCCCTTCCTGTCATCCCCAGAGCCAAGGACGCACGTCCCACTGTCAACGTGCCGGTGCCAAAGGGTGTCGACAAGCGAGGACGGCCGATCCTCTATCATGCCGTCTCCTGCATGTCTGCTCCTTCTACGGGGGCGCTCACGCCGGGACCACCTGCCCCCACAATCCCACCAATAGGACGCCCATAAAGGTACATGCACTCGCTGCTGCTCTCAGTGACCACCCTGATAGGCAGTTTGTCGATTTTCTCATCTCTGGCTTCACTCACGGTTTTCACCCTGCCATGGAGGTGCTTCCTGATTCTTCCCACACGTCACAATCTTCAATCTGCTCTTACTGAGCCCAACACTGTCGACACATTACTAGCAAAAGAGGTCACTGAGGGATTTATGATAGGCCCATTCGATCATCCTCCTTTCCCCACATTCCGTATCAGTCCCATCGGCATCGCCACACGCAAATACTTGGGGAAAAAGAGGCTAATTATCGACCTGTCGTCCCCACACGGCTCCGACATCCCGAGCATCAACAGCCTTATTCCTAGCCTGGATTTCTCCATGCAGTATGCCACGATTGACCACGCCATGGCACTGATTCGTCTGGTGGGACACGGAGCATGGCTGTCTAAGGCTGATATCACTAGCGCATTCAAGGTCTTGCCCATTCACCCTGACTTCTGGTGTTATTTCAGCGTCTGCTTCTCCGTGCGTCTCACTTTCGGCTGCAAGAGCAGTCCCAAAATCTTTGACTCTTTATCTGAGGCTCTATGCTGGATCCTCTCCAACAATTACAGGCTCCCCTACATCCTTCATCTCCTAGACAATTTTCTTGTCGTGACTCCTCCGTCCTCACCTCCTCGCCACGGTCTCACTACACTTACGTCCGCATTTTCCGACCTCGGTGTCCCTCTGTCAGAAGAAAAAACTTCAGGACCTGGCACATCCATCGAGTTTCTGGGCATCTGGACTCAATGTCATTCCAGGCTTCACTGCCCTTGGAAAAAGTGCAGCGCATCTCGCTGCTCTTATCTAATTATCTTCTGACAGACAGGTGCACCAAACGCCAGCTGCTCACTCTCCTCGGGCACCTCAATTACGCCATCCGCATAATTCCACAGGCCAAATCTTTTCTTTCTCAACTGCTGACCAAAGCTGCATCCATTCCCTCTCTCCACGACCACGTGGTTCTGGACGACACTTGTAAAACAGAAATGAGCATGTGGCAGCAATTTCTGTCATCCTGGAACGGCATCTCGTTCTTCTATGACGACTTCATCACCCATCCCGAGGACATTCAACTCTACACGGACGCAGCTCCCTCCACAGGTTTCGGTGGTTATTACGGCGGGAGGTGGTTTGCTGCCACTTGGCCTTCCGAGTTCGAGTCCCTCGATACAGAGTCACGCTCCCCCTCGTCTGCTCTGTACGAGCTGTACCCTGTGGTCATCGCCACTCTAATTTGCAAAAATGCATCAATATTTACTCTGACAACACAGCAGTAGTAGATATAATCAATAAAGGCCGCTCCCGTTCCCCAGCCATCATGCCATTCACCCGCAGACTCACTCTCATCTCCGCTCAGCATCAATTCATCCTTCGCGCTTCTCACATTCCCGGTCACCACAATGCCATCCCTGACTCTCTCTCCCGCTTCTCTTTCCAGAAATTCAGATGCTTGGCTCCAGACTCGGATGCTCATCCCACACCGATCCCACCGTTTTCAGCGACCATATTCAGCTAAATCCTCATCTGGCTAATCTAACTTGCACCTCTCAAGAAAATATCCTTAACAGTTTAGCACAAGCACGTTATCTGCTTACCTCACCGGCTGGAATTCTTTCAAGAATTACCACGCCACTTACCATCTACCGTTTCCCTCTCTGGACGCCATGTCCTTGTGCAACTTCATCACTCACTGTCATACCGTAACTAAGATCCGGGCCTCCAGCATTCAAACATATCTGGCTGGTATCAATTTATTCCATAAATTATCCACCGGCCTCCCTTGTCAATCAATCTCGCACGCTAACGTCACCATGCTAATTAAAGGCTTACAAAAGCACGAACCATCGCTGCCAACCAGAACCAGTCTCTCTCTCACCTCCGATCTGCTCTACCGCTGCATACACACTCTGCGCTTCGATTACATCTCTCCCATAGTTGACTTAACACTGGATCAATGTTTCTACTTGCCTTCTTCGGATTCCTGAGGTGCTCCGAATTCGCTCCAACATCATCTGTCTACGATCCGTCCCGTCATCCCAGTTTATCCGACATCACCAACCACACTTCAGACTCGCTCATATTCACACTCCGCAGGAGTAAAACTGATCAGCTAGGATTAACTGTTCCCATCTACATCTTCCGCCTCAACTCCTTTCTCAGCCCGCACGAGCCGCTGACCAGATACATCCATATTATTCTGCCCGCGCTTCACCACAAGATCCCCTCTTCCTCACCGAAACAGGGAGGATGGCCACCCGTTTCTGGTTCCAGAAACACTTCCATAACATCCTCCGTCTCTCCGGAATTTCATCTGATCATTACTCATGCCATTCGTTCCGCATCGGCGCCGCCTCCTCAGCCGCCAGATCAGGAATTTCAGACCAAGTCATACAGGTCCTCAGCCGCTGGTCTTCTCCACAATAACCTCAATGATCTCCGTCTGGCACACGACAGACTAAGCCTCACTTAATCAGACTCTTTTGGGGGCTTCCTAACAGCACGGGCTCATCAGAACTCGAGACGGAACCCCCACACTGAGTCTCTCCGCCCACATCTACACCTCACCCAGTCCGACCCTCCAATGACGTCATCACCATCCTGTTCATTCACCTGCCAATCTGCACTCCCCCATTTATCACCACCCCATTCATAACCGTTTTCTGACAATCACATCCTTATTAAATCTTTGAACTGCATATTGTTGTGGTGTGGTCCTTGCTAGTGAACCTACTTTAATATTACACTACCGCAGTGCAAAATCAGTTGAACTTTGGCCATCGTTGTTGTTGCAACATGCCATACCTTATTTATATTGGAAGACAATGGTTCCACATGTTGGACAGGAACCAGCAACTGATGGCTGCTGTTTAAGTCATCATCCACTGATGGTGTGGCCACAGGAGGAGTAGAAATCTGTGGTTCAGCAGAGATAGAATTAACACACACTCCTACCACAAACCAGCATGGATATACAAATGATTAAAGACCCATTGATCAGTTTTGTAAGATAGAGTGTTGGATGTCTGGTGAATAAAGGTGGCATTAAGATGAATGCAGCACACTTTAAGGTCCAAACATCAGAAGAAGAATGATGCATTATAATGTGAACACTGTTTGTGTACCAAACATTAATGATGACTGACATTTTCCTCTAAAGTTAACCCTGCTGAGACACCAATACATAAGCCTATCCATACAACTGGGGACACTCAACACACACACACACACACACACACACACACACACACACACACACACACACGTACAAATGATGAGATGAGGCCCTGGTCTTGGACTACATTGTGAGGCCTTGTAGAGACAGGAGAGTTCCATTAGCCAAAGCAGCCGAGCATGGCCACTGCTGGCTCATCACTATCTGCCGCCCCATCTAGTCAGGAGTCACAAGTCTGGAGAGAGAGAGAGAGAGAAAGAGAGAGAGAGAGAGAGAGGACGATGTGCATAGAGAATGAAAGTGAGGGAAGGAAACAGCACCAACAGAAGTTCTGAGGAAGGAAAGGAAAAGGGAGGGAGCAAGAGAAAAGAAAGAGAGACAGAAATATATTGTTGAATATCACTTCACACATCACAGTCTATTTGATCAACAGATGATTTGTCAGTATACATGGTACGGAAGAGCTGAGGAACCAATATATTTACCATCAAAGCAGCGGTTTCCTGTTTCACTATGATTTACGAAGGTTTAAATAGCATATCATTCAGTTACTCACCATATTGTTCACAATATATCAACGCTATTGCACTCTTATTGGAATCTAACTAGACATATAGAACAATTACTCATGGTGCTGCAGGGCTTATACTCTGGATGCTCATCATGATGGAGTTGATTAAGTTAGAGAATGTGTTTGCCTGACTGCTTGTCCATCTGCTTCCAAAACAATTAAGCACATGCCTCAGTTTTTTACTCCTCTCCTCTCCTCTCCTCTCCTCTCCTCTGTTTGGTATCCTCCCAGGAGCTAACTTCTCTACCTCCCTGCTCATTTCTCTCCCTCTCCTTTAATTCACTGCCTGTGGTACACAGAGAAAAGTGCTGATGAACAATTAAACATGGTCCTTCCCCAGGGAGGTAAGGTCACTCGTGTGTGTGTGTGTGTGTGTGTGTGTGTGTGTGTGTGTGTGTGTCTGTCTGTCTGTCTGTCTGTCTGCGAGTGGGTGGGTGGTGAGTGCAACAAACGTGTGTGTGTGTGTGTGTGTGTGTGTGTGTGTGTGTGTGTGTGTGTGTGTGTGTGTGTTAGAGAGAGAGAGGGAGAGAGAGAGACTTGGCAGAGGTACAGATGCCAGACAGAGGGTAAAAAGCTGAATAATGTTATACAGTGCGTGTAGGCGTTAGAGCACTGGTATCGAGACTTCTTTTGTCCATATCACTGACCAGGCAGTCAAAGATGCAGAACTAATATTTCATAATGTATCAAGTGTCACTGTGTAAGCACTGAGGGTTAATCACTGATAATTTTTGTTGGCATTAGCAGGAGAAAATAACACTGTTCAGTACACTCTATCAGTAACACTGCTGGATCAGGCACAATTCTTTATCATATTTTCTAAAGCTATTGACTCTTTCATTACACAGGGATGCAAATTCTCATGAAACATGGTTTTAGGTGGAATGAAATTCAAGAGAATTGAGGCCAGAACATAGAGTGCAGACTATTCACCAATCTGGTCTAGATTCAGATATTACTATTTGCTGCTTTCTTTCCCCTTAAATGTGCAGGCCTCTTTAAATATATAGGAAAATTAATTAATAACACAAAAATAACACAATTTCATGATTCCCCCCTCCTAAATATTACCTTTATTTTCCAAATTGTATCTCCAATGATACATTGCCCACTTGGGATATAAATAAAAGAATATAGTAAATAATATTTCACACTTCATATTCTTGATTATCTGTAAAAAACTGGCCTAAAAAATGTTGTATCTGTGACTGATGGTTGTTGTTTTTATGCCCTTATCTAGGCAATGTATCTGCGAAAATACAGACATTCAAAGTCTGATTATCAAAGTTGCAACAATGCAACTCATTACTTTTCAACAAAAACATATAAAATTAAAGCTGCAAGCAGCGTTGGGCGGGACCTCGGACTCCCACTGTTTCGGCCTCCAGCTCACATAGACAGTTAAAGACAAAACTTTTACACGATTTTAGACCCCTCTCCACTCTAGCTCAAAGCTGACAATTTCTCCACATTTGCTCATGTTACTTTCAGAGGCACTAGCTCACTCCTGTTGGATTTAGGTCTCTTAGAGGTAAGAGGTAATGACAAAGTTATGCAGATCTGTTCAGCAGGAGCTGGCCTGTCATGTGTGCATGTTTGAAGCCGATACGATAAATGGTTTAGGAGTAGATATTTTTTGAGAATTTTTGAAAAACGACATCTTACTTTGAAAGGGCAAATAGCTCACTTTTTTTTTCATTGTATCAAATCTTTCGCCAGTTCTGACATGTGTGCCAATTTTGGTGAGCTTTTGAGCATGTTTAGGGGGTCAGATATTGTTTTTTTGCGCACCAATGGGGCCCCATGTCATGCAGTAGGTGCTTTTTTTCCTTTTGCCCCTGCCTTTCAAACATCCTCAGTCTGTCACTGAGAGGGAGAGAACAGCTGTGAGAGCAGGCAGATGGAGATGGCGTTGAAATGTCTTGAACTCCTCCATTTATTCCCAAACTGTGGATCCAATCGTCAGTCTGAGCATACCAGCAGACAGATACACTCGTCCCGAATGCAGACATTTAGGTTTTATGTTTGTGGGGTCAAAAAATGCGATCTTGGCGAGTCGGGTCATGTGACCTGCCGAGAGGATGGCTGCATAGCACTTTCGCTCCCGCTCCTACTCCCCCCCATTCTATTTAAAAAAAACTACCTTTTATTTAACTTAAAGGGATAGTTCGGGTCTTTTGATATGACTCTGTATGGCATCCTCATCAGCAGTGATGTGCATCAACATTGACTTACCCTCTACTGCGTCCTGTAAGCGTAGTTCCGGCCCGGTTTTGGTGCTGAGGAATGTAGTCCGGCTAGTTGGCTGGGGTCACGAAAATAAAGCGTTTTGCTTCTCAAAACAATATGCGTTCAAAAGAGTATTACATTTGCATCACAAAACCGTTGTCCACGAAAAAGTCAGACCTCACAATCGCTTGGCACTATTTTCTCTCCCTTCGTATCACTGCGCGCTGCCGCCAGCTGAGAGCCGCGCACCTTTACCTATCTTGTTTGGCAATGTTTACATGCTCAGATGAACGACAGTTGCGACGCGAGAGAGCTAACGTCGGAGCTAGAGCGATAAGTATATTGTTATAAGAAAATATATAAAAATGGTGCGGACTTGTGATTATCCAGGCTGTAATAACAAAGATCTGGCTGAATCTTCGCACACATTTCACCGCTTTCCAGTCGCGGATATTGCTCTGAGGCAACTTTGGCTTGTTGCTATAGGCTTAAATGTAGAAACAAAACTGGCAAGGATAAAACAGCTTCGTGTGTGTAGTGCACACTTCAGCGAGGACGATTATGTTCCTACATGCCCAGGACAGAGGAAGAAACGTGTTTTGAAGAGTGCTGCTGTCCCTGCACCCCAGGTAAGAACAAGTGATGCCGCTATTTTTAGAAGCTAACAGGCTATCGAGAATCAGCTAGTAACGTTGTGTGCAGCCAATAACTCAATGTCATATTACCAGTGAAGCTTCTACATAACATAGAGTTGTATGATGACTGTTATTATTATTATTATTGTCAGCAACTACATGGAAGTGTGTTTGATTCCATGTTTTTATAAGTAGCCTATGCTTCCAGTCACTTTATTTATGTTAGCTGTATGTGAGTTTTTAAATGACGAGGGTGGCCAGTGTCATTTGGAAATCAGTCAAAACATGACATGAAATAAGACGATGAAGCTTATGCTTTATGGAAAAAAAAATATTCTGTCAGAAAGTGGATATAGGTATAATCCACTCTAAAAAAACTGTTTCTAAGTGGAATGATTGTACAGAAACATATTTGTCAATGTTACTGTTTGTAAAACACTATAGAGATTCTATCTTGTAATATACAATGCAACATTTATTTTATGTTTTCAAAGGCATGCACTCCTGTTGCAATGGCTGCAGCATCACAATCTGAGGCCAGTATTTATTCAGACCCTGAAGAAGTGGACCAAGGTTTTTCTGGACTCCCTCAGTCAACCCCTCTGAAGTCCAGAGTTGACCATGAACACTTGAAGGTGGTTCTCACCAGCCCTGCAGAAACCTTTCCAAGAACAAAGCCATCAACATCTGGTACATACTTGGCCCTACCTCCCACCTGGATACAGTCACAGGTAAGCACAAATTTCCATCTTGTTTTGCATACATTTTGTCAGAATGAACAGCTGATGCTAACAATTTCACAAGGTCAAAATATATAGATTAGGCCCATTGCATGTACCTATTACCCATGAATGAGATCCACATATATGCAGTCAGTCAGGCACTTTACTTTGAATTTGACTTTACTGTCTTGTTTTTTTCATTCAAAGTCAGGGAACCCGAGCTCAGCAGTTGCATCTGAACTGGATACAAGTATGACTTCCATAGAAGCACCTTGTGAAAGAGATGACAGCACATTTCTTCCATTGAGTAGTGAATGTACCTCCACAACAACATCTTCCTCAAACGTGAGCATTGCTGGAGCAGAACAGAGAGGTGACTGGTCCGAGAGGAAGTGGATTGTAAATGAGTCAGCCCTTCTGGAACTTTTTAGAACTTGTCACACATGTGGTGTAGCCATTGATGAGAGGAACATAACCAGTATTGGATCCATGATCAAAATAGAATGGACATGCCTCAATCACCATAAGGGAGTGTGGCGATCCTGTCCTGAGGTCCGTGGAATGCCTGAGAATAACCTGGTATCTTCAGCAGCCATTATTTTTACTGGAACAACACAAAATGAAATTGCAGAGTGGGCCGATCTTCTAAACTTACAGCTGCCAAAGAAGACATCATATTATTCACTGCAGTCAACCTATATGATACCTGTTGTTCACAAAGCCTACACTGACATGCAAGAGAAACTTTTATCAGAACTCCAGGAAACAGCATCTGCAGGTGGACACACAGATATCGGTGGTGATGCGAGGTACATATTTCTGTTATGTATCGTATATGCACTAGGTTGTGCTCCTATATAGTAATTTAATTACATCATGATTGCCAGCACCCCACAAGTAACTTCCTTGTTTTTCATCTACAGATCTGATTCCCCCGGTTACAGTGCCAAGTACACTTGTTACAGCTTTATAGATGACTCAACAAAGAAGATGATCATGTCTGATCTAATTCAGGTAAAATATAAACAATATTGTTGAGTAAGTTATTGAGTGTCTTTTATCACCATGTTCTCCTTTTATGGATCTCTCTGCATGTGTTTTTTTTCTTTTCTGCTCCAATAAACAATACAGGTATCAGAGGCTACAAGTTCACCGGCAATGGAGTCTGTTGGTTTCCGGAGGGGGCTGGATCGTTTGCTGGAGTCTGGAGTTAGTGTTGATGTTGTTACCACTGACCGGGCTCCATCAATACGGAAGATCATGAGGGAGTCCTACCCTGACCTCAGACATCAGTTTGACCCATGGCACGTTGCAAAAGGTAGTATTACTTGTTACACTATACAATGCCTTTTATTATTTGTAATCTTCACGGTTGTGGAAAAGTAGAAACCTTTGCATATAAAAACTGAAATCAGTGAATCAGTTGTAGACTTCAGACTTTACTGTCATTTCATATGACCGTTGGCAAGACTATTCACCAGGGTTTACTTTTTCATTTTTATCTTTATACATTATTTAGGTGTAAAGAAGAAGGCAACTGCAGCAGCGAGGAAGAAAGAAAACAGGGACCTGCAGCCATGGATCAAGTCTCTGGGCAACCACTTCTGGTGGTCGTGCAGCTCTTGTGGTGGAGATGAGAAGGTGATGCTTAGTTTCATTTTAATCTTTTTTATCTTGTGTCATATGGACCTTTCAGAATTACAAAATTGAAGATTTATTCATTTTAATTTCTGTCATAGAATTGTTTGGCTATACATAAGAGATTTTTCAAAGCACACCATCTTTTTTAGATCTTCAATTCTCAACTGCTGCTTGTCAAGCATAAACATGCCAAGCTGTTTCATATCGATGTTATTCCTTTTAAAAACTTAGATTCAGAATAACGTTTCTATGGTTATTATTATTTACTTCCAACTGGGTTGGTCCTTAGTAGGTGATGGAGATCGAAATGCTGGTGTTTATCATTAGATGAAAGCATGGCCAAATGAGGATACTTTGTGGCAAACAATTACATTGTGAAATTTGCTGATCAGTGTCTATTTTCCTCAAATAGGAGTTGACACGCCGGTGGACCTCTATCTTGTATCATGTATGTGGTATCCACCGCTGGGAAGAAGATGGGCAGGAGTACAAATGTTACCACGACGACCTCAGTGATGAGCAGCAAAAAAGGAAGAAATGGCTGGAGAAAGGGTGTGCTGCCTACAACGCTCTCAAGGCTGTTGTACGCGAGAAAAATCTCTTGAGAGACCTAAGTCAAATGACTTTGTTCAAACACACAGGTAAGTTTGGATAAACTTATTAGAATTTGGTTGATCACATCCGTCCCTAAATTTCACACTGATATTGAGGCTCAGTGACTAGTGACTGAAGAAGATGACATCAGTGAATCAGAACACCACTTAGGGAAACATGGATAATGTGATGCTGTGTTGCAGACGTATAAAGTTGAAAATGTCTAAATCAAATCTTCCTTTTTTTAGGGGACCTCAAAGTGTTCCACAGCTCCATGCTAAAGTACGCAGAGAAGAGGCGGCACTTCACATATGTCTCCATGCAGGCAAGACTCCAACTGAGTGTGATTGACCATAACCACAATGTTGGCCGTCAGCATGACCATACTCAGTCTGGTAAGTATGAGAGATACAGCACATCATGGAAATTATCAGCTTTGTTGTCACATGCACCCCAAAAATAACATTTTCACAGAAAGACAGCTGTGCTACTGGAGGTATAATATATTCAAAGTAATACTAGTTTTTGTCTGCAACATCTTGCGCTACTCTCCTATCATAGTAACTCATTTTATTGAACTACATTCCCCTCTAAGCTGAACTCAACTTGACTGTCTTTCTTGAAGTCATAACACATATTTTACTAGTGTCAATACAGTTAGTGTCTGCACATATTATATACCTTGTGTCATGCCATGCTTTCACTGGATAAATCAGTACTTTTCAAACTCTTGTAGCTGTGAGTCCCCAGAGAAAACAAATCAGAATTCACTCCCCCTGTCCAACCACTGGACACTGAAAGTGATAAAACCAGTATTATGTATACAGTAAATGTATATAATTACTTTCCTCAGAATTATGACATTTTCTGATTGTTGACTTTCATCTCAGTATTTTGACTTTGTATCTTAGAGTTATTGCTTTTTATTTATCTTATCCTCAACTCACAGGTCACACAAATCAGTTTATTAATTGTCATACCAAAGTAATGCACATGTACCATCCTCATCATTCTTATGTCCCCTCACTCTCCTCATTCCCAGGAAAAGAAAAATACAATGTGATTCACTCCAAGCAATCAAACCAGTGGATTGCAAGGAAGCTGTATGAGCCAACTACTCAGGACTTCAGAAAAGACTTGGTGCAATAGGTCATTCAACGGCGGCTTGACAAGAATGTCAGCCTTGCAGATCCACAGTTTCACATCCATCCTCCAGTCAACATCCCGGCCAACATTGCTCCCACTCCAAAGCCAAACAAAGAAGACTTGGTGGCACAACATGCATCACGTTTTCCCAAAAAACATGCAAGTGATGAAAATGTTGGTGTCTGAGACTGAAAAAAGCCATGTTTCTGGTCTCTAACGTTTACCAAAAAGATTTCTTCAGGACATGTTGGAGTTTTCTGTACCTATGTGTAAGCGTAATAATACCATCACATCTGGTGTCTTAGTGAACATTGTTTTATTAATCAGAACTGAAACAAATTTCAGCAAACATTTGGTGTATTTCTGTTTGTGTTTTGTATAAAATATATTGTTTAAAAAATATTTATAAATACCATAAAAAATGGTCAATGTAACAAAACTGTATAAAACGTCCAATAAAACTCTTACATTTTGAACATCTAAAACAAATGCAGTGCATTGTCAGACTCTTTGAACCCTGCATATTGTCCATTTTGTGATGGATATCTTTTTCTTAATTGGTCCACCACACAAGAGGGAAGAACTCTCCTGTTGCCTGGACCAAGCTTCTCTCCTTTCAGGGCCCATTCTATCACGATGCGATAGGCAACCAGCCTGTACTGTCTGAAATAGTAAACAACACAACATAATAGGTCAGTGCATACTTGATATGAACCTGACAACAACAACACATCTTTTTGTCAGAAAATAACATCACCAATTTATGTATGAAATTGTAAGATAAATTTGGTAATGGCAGTATTTAGATGCCTGATAACATGTAACCTATTTGGTGTAGTATTACCTGGACTCATACTAATAAATACAGTATGCCCTAATAAGACATTGTATAATTGATTACTAGTATAAGGTTATAAAATTCTAATACCAAAAAACCTGCACAACATATAGCTAAGAGAGAGTCAACACTTACTCTGAAGACAACTGACCATCAGGTCCCGCTGGCCTGGGACGCTTCTTCCAATTAATTTTAGGAATGTGGAAAAAGGTCTCCAAGACACCAGCATTCAGGATTGCGGGGAAGTCTTCATGGTTTGTGATGCAGACAGAAGATGCGCTGGCCTCCTCATCAATTGAAAGGTTTTGCATCTGGGGCATAATGAGATCCCATTCATGGCAGCAGTAGCTCTCCACCTCCGTCGGCATTACTTGACACTTCGAACAAGTGCACCACCATGTGTCATTGACCCTGTGTCTCACGGGTCCAGCTGTGGCTCCACCTGTGGCTCCAGCTTCTTGGACCACTTCTCTGTTCCTCCTCTCTCTCTCTGCCCGTTCTGACTCCATCTGGCGAAGTTCGGCATCAGTATATTCGGGTTCATATAGATATCCCCTTGGCTCTGTGCTAAAAGCAATGTCTTCATCATCGGTGTCGTAGTCAGACATGTTTTCGTCAACTTTTCGAGAAGTAAACACAGTAAAACAGGCGCGGCTCTCAGCTGGCGGCAGCGCGCAGTGATACGAAGGGAGAGAAAATAGTGCCAAGCGATTGTGAGGTCTGACTTTTTCGTGGACAACGGTTTTGTGATGCAAATGTAATGCTCTTTTGAACGCATATTGTTTTGAGAAGCAAAACGCTTTATTTTCGTGACCCCAGCCAACTAGCCGGACTACATTCCTCAGCACCAAAACCGGGCCGGAACTACGCTTACAGGACGCAGTAGAGGGTAAGTCAATGTTGATGCACATCACTGCTGATGAGGATGCCATACAGAGTCATATCAAAAGACCCAAACTATCCCTTTAACCTTTATTCTTGAGCATGTTGTGACATTTAAACATCCACTCTGTAAGATACCGAAGCCAAGAAAGTCCGCCAGACCTCTTGACCCCAACCACGAGTCGTCTGTTGAACACGAGGGTGAGAATGGAAACAAGCTAGCCGCCTTGCTGGAGACGGCCATGGATATACAGCAAGAGTTTATGGAGGCACAGTTCGCAGGACTAAATGGCGAAATAAAAACCGAGCTGTCTCGTTGCAGTTAAGATGTTGCTAAACTGCGTACTGACTACAGTGACCTTTGCAAAAGAGTCGATAAGACGGAGAATACCACAGAGGACAACAAAGCTAAGCTAACGGACTATGAAGCCAAGCTAGCCAACTTTGAAGATCGCAGAGACAACATGCGTATACTGGGCATCCCCGAGGGCGCGGAGGGACCCACACCTTAGTAAGACTCAGATGGCCAAAATAGATAATCTTGAAATTAAACTTACTTCTCTGGAGCATCAACAGCAACTCTCTTTCTTTGAAGCCAGGAAACAAATTATTGATGTGACAAAAATTGAGCTCAACTCTGCTCAGACAAAGAGCTGAATTTTTAATTCACAAGGCCAGGAGAACCAACTATTTTCACAGCCCTAGGCCTAGCCATCTTCTGGCACTCAGACTTAGTGAGAAAGTTGCCAACATAACAACCATTCGCTCTGGGTCGTCTCAGAACATTTTAACAGAATCAAAAGCTATTAACACAGAGTTTCACAGTTTTTACTCTAACCTCTACACTTGTAGTTTCTACAAGTTAGTTTAGAGAGTGACAGGTGTAGCAATTTTTTACGGAAGGCAAATCTTCCAACCTTCCAACCAAGAGGAAACAGATGACCTACAGAAGCCTATTTCACTGAGAGAACTAAAAGAGGCCATTCAGAGGATGAAAAAGGGGAAATTGCTGGGGTGTGATGGAATAACTCCCAAATTTTATTTATTTTTCTGGTAGAAGTTGGGCCAATTCATGCTGGATTTGATCCACACAGCAGTGGATAAGAGCTCATTTGACCGAGACACCAACTCTGCTATCCTCACTGTCCTCCCTAAACCAAATAAAGATCCCTCCCTCTGTGGCAATTACAGACACTTTTGTGTCACTTTTGAATTTAGAAATAAAAATATGCCAATGTCCTGGCTTCACGGATTGAGACACACATGACAAAATTAGTACATTGCGACCAGACTGGGTTTATAAAATTGCGGCAAGCAGCTGATAACATGCATAGACTTCTCCATGTGTTATATTTTTCTAAAGATATTGAGTCCCCATGTGCTGTGCTATCATTGGACACTGATAAAGCTTTCGATAGACTCGAAGGGAATTATCTCTGGCTGGTTTTGGAAGCTTTTGGTCTTGGTAATAACTATATTAAGATGATTAAGGTACTCTATTCTAGTCCCTCAGCTAGGGTCATCTCAGGCAACATTTTTTCCTCCCCCTTTCCAATTCCAAGAGGCTCCCGACAAGGTTGTCCTCTGTCCCCTCTTTTGTTCGCTCTCTCCCTCAAACCTCTCAATTAGACAACACTCCACTCTCTCACGCATATCCTTCTGCAGCACTTCACATCATATGTCAGTATTCGCTGATGACATTCTGTTATACATAAATAACACGTCAGTGTGTATCCCCAAAGTATTAGAGGTGTTTGAGGAGTTCAGTGCTCTCTCGGGCTATAAAATTAACTGGACTAAATCTTCACTGATGCCCCCTTAACTCATCTCTCGCTTCCACATTGCCAACGCACATACCAGTGATTGGGAGCTTCAAATACCAGTTCGGTTCAGTACTCCGTCTTGGACTGGGTTTTTTAGTTAAGACAGACCGGACCGCAAACTCAGGCGGAACATATGTGCGGGCCGCCCGGTAAAAGCAGACGTCTTTTTCTCATACCGACCCAACCCTACTGTTCTCCATCTCTAGCAAGAATTTCCAAGGTATTATGAGGCGGTTGGAGGCGGACTTGGTAAGGTGGACACTTCTCCCAAATTCCTTACAAACACATGTGTCAGTAATCAAAATGGACGTCCTTCCTAGAGAGAACTTTTACTCTAATATGATACCCCTTTCCCCACCTATAGGCTATTGGGACAAGATGCATAGTTTCATATCAAAGTTTATCTGGGATGGGGGACGTCCACGCGTCAAGCTAACTACTCTTCAGCGAAATAAACGGAATGGAGGTCTAGCTGTCCCTAACTTTAAATTCTATTTTTGGTCTTATGTGCTGTGTCCACTATCCAATTGGCTTGACCCCTAGGTACAAATATCATGGAGACCTATAGAAGATCATCTGGCCTCCCCTCACCGGCTTCAAGATTTAATACACTCAGGTCTTCCCATTAAACGCTCCAAACTTAAGCTGGGCCCCATTATGTCTTTCCTTTTGACTTTATGGCACTCAGTGGGGAGGGCGACTGGCTCTATGTTAATGTGGCAAACACAAAGTCCTATTTTTCATAACTATTCTCTACTCATTGGTGGGGTGCCTTTTTCT
This sequence comes from Epinephelus awoara, assembly GCA_035609425.1. Classification (NCBI taxonomy): domain Eukaryota; kingdom Metazoa; phylum Chordata; class Actinopteri; order Perciformes; family Serranidae; genus Epinephelus; species Epinephelus awoara. The sequence continues at coordinate 5,400,974 of CM069295.1, read as the reverse complement.
TTTAGGGAGTAGAGTGATAGAAACGTTAATGTCATGTCTGATATCTGTGATGATAAAGGTCTTAGGATGTTTAATGATTTACGAGCTACTTATGATCTGCCAGGTTCCTCTATTTGTGCCTTAGATCTGCGATGTGAACTTACGGTGTGCCCTGGGGTACTCCCCTTGCCACTCACAAGTTACACATGTTATTAGATGTAGGATTAAGGTCGAGAGGCCTAGCTTCTGCTCTTTACTCTTTTTTACTGGAACCCTCTAGTGGTCCTCTGGCTGTTTCATCAAGTGTGGGCTAGAGACCTTGGTCTATCCAATGACAAAATATGTTGGTTGACTGCTGTAGACTGAAAACATTTGGGTTTGACATCAAAAGATGAATATGAAACAAGAGATCAACATTTCAGCTTTTATTTCCAGGTATTTACATCTGGATCTGATACACAGCTTAGAAGATAGCACCTTTTGTTTTAACCCACCCATTTTTCATGTGATCAAAAGTATTGGAACATGTGACTGACAGGTGTGTTTTGTTGCCCAGGTATGTCCATATTTCATTGATTATTCAAACAATAAATAGCACTGAATGTCTAAGCTCAATTTCAGATTGGGTAGGATAGGTTTTGCCTGTGCAGACTGCATTTAGAGGTGAAACCAACATGAAAACCAGAGAGCTCTCTATGGGTGAAAAACAAGCAATTGTGAATCTGAGAGAAGATGGAAATCAACCAGAGCCATTGCACAAACATTGACCATAGCCAGTACAACGATTTGGAATGTCCTGAAGAAAAGGAACTACTGGTGTACTAAGCAACAGACGTTGAATGGGTAGACTGAGGAAAACATCAGCAGTTGATGACAGAAACATTGTGAGAGCTGTAAAGAAAGACCCTAAAACATCTCTTAGTGACATCAGCAACAACCTCCAGAGGGAAGGAGTGAAGGTATCACAATCTACTCTTCGCAGAGGACTTCATGAACAAGAGTACAGAGGCTACACCAGAAGATGCAATGATTCATTAGCAAGAAGAACAGGAAGGCCAGGCTGGAATTTACCAAAAGGTACAGAGATGAGCCTCAAAAATTGTGGGACAAAGTTTTATGGACTGATGAGACAAAGATTAACTTTTACCGAAGTGATGGAAAGGCTGAAGTTTGGAGAAAGAAAGGATCTGCTCATGATCCCAAACATACAAGCTCATCTGTGAAACACGGTGGAGGTAATGTCATAGTTTCATTGTTTGTTGTCTTTTATCTTGTAGTTTATATCTTTGTTTTTATATTTTCTGTACAGTGACCTTGGGTGTCCTGAAAGGCGCTTTCAAATAAAATGTATTATTATTATTATTATAGTTTGGGCTTGCATGGCTTCTTCTGGGACGGGCTCATTTTAGTGTGTCTAGGTGGTGCTAGAGAGCCCATTTTGGCACTTCAGGGGTTATTTCTTTCATTTTCTCAACGTTTTTGCCAGTCCTGACATGCATGCCAATTTTGCTGAGTTTTTGAGCGTATTTAGGGGGTCAAGTTCAACCTCAAAGAGGAGGCGGGTGAAAGAAAGAAAGAATAATAATAAAGCTACGAGCAGCGTTGGGCGGGACCTCGGACTCTCACCGTCTCGGCCTCCAGCTCACGTAGACAGTGCGAATTATTAGTAAGAGTTGAAATGTCAAATGGAGATTCTGCTGCTGTAATCTGTCCTTTTAAAGATTGTAACCACACACACACACACACACAGACACACACACTACACCATTGTTATGCTAATTAATGACTGCATGTCGTTGAGTGAGAGCCAAGGGTGAGAGCCCAAGCACTTGAAGATGGGTTTAAAAATGTCTCGAACTAGTCCTTCCTGTTCCCAAACCGTGGGTCCGATCGTCAATCTGAAGATATCAGCAGAGAGATACACTCGTCCCGAACACAGACATATAGCTTTTGTGTTTGGAGTCAAAAATGCAACCTTAAGGCCTGAACATACTCGAACGGAATGTACGCGGAACGGACTCTACACCTGAGTATGTTTAGGCCTTTCGTCGAAAGTTAAAGATGTGTTGCCTCTCATATTTTCTTCAGAAGATTTTTTCATTGTATCAAATCTTTCGCCAGTTGATTTGTAGGTCTCGATGAGACGAACAAGCCAGTTTTGGTTTGATCTTTCCACAACATTCCTACAGGTGGCTGCAGCCATGTTAGTGAGTCTAGGTGGCGCTAGAGAGCCCATTTTGGCACTTTAGGGGTTAAGTTTTTCATTTTATCAAATTTTTCCACATCTTGTCCACTCCACACAGCTCGGACACCAGCTGGGTGAGAAAGTTCTTGTGCGTCATGGACTGCACCTGTTGTTTGCTGCTCATCTCACAATGCATGATGTATGCATTTGTTGCTGCAATGTCCACAAAGTGCAAAAAGAGCGTCCGGTACCAGCGAACAGTTTTGCGGCGTAATATTGGATCAGCTAGCCAGAAAGATCAACCCCACCCATGCACTTGTTGTAGGCCATTACAGGGGTGGGGCAGGGAATCTCCTTCACTGCCCAGCATCTATCTTTATCTTTTGCTCTCCTCTGGACCATCTCACCATAAAATGCTGGATGGATTGTGGAGCACACAGACAGAAACACTAACAGCAGGGGGCCCTCCCTGATCCACCTCACAGCACCTCTCTCAGACTTTCGGGTGAGGGCATTTCCTCTTCCACGGGGACACCCTTTCCTGTTGTCCCTGTAGGTACCGCAAGCACCATATTTCATGCTGGCCAAGTCGAGGAACAGCGTGGGACTGGTGTAGAAGTTGTCCATATAAATATTGCATCCTGTCCCAAGATATGATGGCTGAATGAGGTCCATCACAGCGTCATATGACAGTCCATGCACACTGACTGAGCCAGACTTCCCACCCTACACACTGAAGTTGACAGTGTTGCCACTGCTTGACTCAGCCAACACAAAGAGCTTGATCCCCAATTTTGTTGGCTTGTCCTTCATGTACTGGGTCATGCCAGTTTTTGCCTCGGTTGCCACCATTCGCTCGTCGACAGCCAATTCCTTCCCTGGGTGGTAATGATCCTGGCATGCAGTGCGGATCTCATCCATGAGGGGTTTTGCCCTGAAGAGCTTGTCATGGTCAGGTGTTCCCTTCTTTATGTCATTTATGACATCCTCCTCTGGATCGCTGGGGTGGATGTTCCACATCAGGGACCTGAATCTGTCTCTTGTCATGACCATGGCTGGAAACGGCACAGACAGGATGTGGTTTTGTTTCCAGTAGTCCTGGAGACATGGCAGTGACACCAATGCCATGTACATGAGAAGGCCAAAGAATTTACAGAGCACTTTCTGTTCTCCAGGCCTCAGGACTGTGGTGTGGCTGGGATGACCGGTCACATGGAGATCTAGATCGGCATCTATTCTCCCTCCCACGCTGACGCCCCCTGCCTCTGCCTCTGCCTCTTGCTGGAGCTGTAGATGTCCCAGGCTGCTCATCATCTCTGTATATGTACATGACAATAACACGATGTAAAAAGTTGAGTTCAGTTCAATTCGCACGATTTAAAAAAATACACAAAAACAATAAAATAACATAATTCTTGGGGAGGCCCTGTAGAAAACCCTGTAGGTTTATGTGAGACTACAACTAAAAACTACTAAACTACTACTACTTATTTCATCAACCTAAACTTTAGACGCAATCCACTTGGTAAATAGTCTCTTTTGTTTTTCCCACAAACCCAAACAGTTCAGTGCCAACCCAGTTCACGACCACAAAAAGGCAACTCAATATCTGCTACGTGGTAAAATATATTTTACCGCGAGGTGTGTGTGTGTGTCACAAAATCACACAGCACACATTTACAAAGAGAGTAATAAGAAAATCAAAAGCAATAAATGTTCATAAGAAGTTTGACTCACCTCTTGAAAGGATGGGTCCTCAACTTCATCGTCACTCTCCGACTCTGACGGTGAAATGCAGATTTCGCCCTCCTGCTCCTCCAGTTCGAAAAACAAGTCTTACATTTAATGTCCTCAACATTCTCTACTCCTCACGAATAAACTCTAAATCCTAAAACAACTCCAGATCTTCCAAAAAACTCTCTCAATTTATCGCTCACTCTTCTATCGCCTGCCTCTCTCATCCGCCTCACTCTCCCACACTTCACTTCCGCCACACTGCTCAGTTGGCCCCGCCCCCACATCCCTAGAATGTGCAGCCTGTAGAGCAGAGTCAGCAGATTCAGACATTGTGATCCATTTCGTAATATAACCGAGAACCGTCACCTTATCGTGGTGGAGGAGTTTGAGTGCCCTAATGACCCTAGGAGCTATGCTGTTGGGGGCATTTTGCCCCTGGTAGGGTTTCCCAAGGCAGATTGGTTACAGAAGTTGGCTCTTGGGACATGGAATGTCACCTCTCTGGTGGAAGAGGTTAAGCGCTACCGGCTAGATATAGTCGGCCTCACCTCGACACATAGTTCCGGCTCTGGAACCTAAGTCCTTGAGAGGGGGTTGACCTTCTCCTTCGCTGGAGTTGCTCCGGGTGAGAAGCGGAGGGCCGGGGTGTGCTTTCTGATAGCCCCCAGACTCTCTGCCTGTACATTGGGGTTTACCCCGGTAGACGAAAGGGTTGCTTACCTGTGCCTTCGGGTCGGGGAATGGGTCCTGACTGTTGTCTGCGCTTATGCGCCGAACAACAGCTCAGAGTACCTGCCCTTTTTGGAGTCCCTGGGATGGGTGCTGGACAGTGCCCCAACCGGGGACTCCATTGTTCTGCTGGGGGACTTCAACGCTCACGTGGGCAATGACAGCGGGACCTGGAGGGGCGTGATTGGGAGGAACGGCCTGCCCGATCTGAACCCGAGTGGTGTTCAGTTATTGGACTTCTGTACGGGTCGCAGTTTGGCCATAACTAACACCATGTTCAAACATAAGGATGTCCATCGGCACCAGGGCAGTCAAGGTCGCAGGTCAATGATTGACTTTGTAGTCGTGTCATTTGACCTGCGACCATGTGTTCTGGACACTCGGGTGAAGAGAGGAGCAGAGCTGTCAACTGATCACCACCTGGTGGTGAGTTGGATCAGATGGTGGGGGAAGACGCCGCGCAGACCTGGCAGGCCCAAACGAACAGTGAGGGTCTGCTGGGAACGCCTGGCGGAAGAACCTGTCCAGATGATCTTCTATTCCCACCTCCGGGAGAGCTTCAACTGCGTCCCGAGGTCAGAGGGGGACATTGAGTCCGAATGGGCCTTGTTCCGCTCTGCCATTGTCGAGGCGGCGGCTGCAAGCTGCGGCCGCAAGGCTGCTTGTGCCAGTCGTGGTGGTAATCCCCAAACCCGCTGGTGGACACCAGAGGTGAGGGGAGCCGTCAGGCTGAAGAAAGAGGCCTACAGGGCATGGTTGGCCTGTGGGTCTCCGGAAGCAGCTGGCGGGTACCGGCGGGCCAAGCGGAGTGCAGCAGCGGCAGTCGCAGAGGCAAAAAACTTGGGCGTGGGAGGAGTTCAGTGAGGCCATGGAGGAAGACTATCGATCGGCTCCAAAGAGGTTCTGGCAAACCGTCCGGCGCCTCAGGGGGGGAAGGTGGCAACTAGCTCGAACTGTTTATAGTGGGGGCGGGGAGCTGCTGACGTCAACTGAGGACATTGTCGGGCGGTGGAAGGAATACTTTGAGGAGCTCCTCAATCCCACCAGCACGTATTCCAGTGAGGAAGCAGAGACGGGGGTATCGGGGGCGGGTCGTCCAATTTCTGGGGCAGAAGTTGCCGAGGTAGTGAAACAACTCCGAGGCAGTGGAGCACCGGGGGTGGATGAGATTCGTCCTTGATATCTCAAGGCTCTGGATGTTGTAGGGCTGTCCTGGTTGACACGCCTCTGCAACACTGCATGGACATCGGGGGCAGTGCCCGGGCAGACCGGGATGGTGGTCCCCATTTTCAAGAAGGGGGACCAGAGAGTGTGTTCCAACTACAGGGGGATCACACTCCTCAGCCTACCTGGTAAGGTCTACTCCAGGGTGCTGGAGAAGAGGGTCCGGTCGATAGTTGAACCTCAGATTGAGGAGGAGCAATGTGGTTTTCGTCCCGGACACGGAACCGTGGACCAGCTCTTTACCCTCGCCAGGGTGCTGGAGGGAGCATGGGAGTTTGCCCAACCGGTCCACATGTGTTTTGTGAATTTGGAGAAGGCTTACGACTGTGTCCCCACGGGCATCCTGTGGGGGGTGCTCCAGGAGTATGGGGTTGGTGGCCCCTTGCTAAGGGCCATCCAGTCCCTGTACCGAAGGAGCACGAGTCTGGTTCGCGTGGCCGGCAATAAGTCAGACCTGTTCCCGGTGAGAGTTGGACTCCGCCAGGGCTGCCTTTTGTCACCGGTTCCGTTCATAACTTTTATGGACAGGTTTGGTGACGGGAGGGTCTCATCCCTGCTTTTTGCGGATAACGTGGTCCTCCTAGCTCCATCGAACAGTGACCTCCAGCTCTTGCTGGGATGGTTTGCAGCCGAATGTGAAGCGGCTGGGATGACAATCAGCACCTCCAAGTCTGAGGCCATGGTCCTCAGCCGGAAAAGGGTGGATTTTCCTCTCCGGGTCGGGGGGGAGGTCCTTCCTCAGGTGGAGAAGTTTAAGTATCTCGGGGTCTTGTTCACGAGTGAGGGTAGGATGGAGCGGGAGATTGACAGGCGGATTGGGGCGGCGTCAGCAGCGATGCGGGCGCTTAACCGGTCCATTGTGGTGAAGAGGGAGCTTAGCCAGAAAGTGAAGCTCTCGATTTACCGGTCGATCTATGTTCCAGTCCTCACCTATGGTCACGAGCTCTGGGTAGTGACCGAAAGAATGAGATCGTGAGTGCAAGCGGCCGAAATGAGTTTCCTCCGCAGGGTGGCTGGGCTCAGCCTTAGAGATAAGGTGAGGAGCTCGGACATCCGGGAGGGACTCGGAGTAGAGTCGCTGCTCCTCCATATCGAGAGGAGCCAGTTGGACGAGACAACGGAGGACGACAACGACAAAAAACTACGAAAATTACTCAAATAAATGCAACTCCTGCTCCAACACACCGAACACACTTTGTGCATGAGTAAACATTATCTTTATTTCATTATTATTTAATCTATCATATTTCCAGTTTACGGTAGCGCTCTACGGGGTTTAGTTTTCGTGCAGTGACATCATAAACTAGTCATGTGATGTGATCACACCGGCGTGAAAAATAAACAATGAGCATTTGTGAAATCCCGCACTCATGTGGACGTGAGTTTCTGCCTGCTGTCCTACTCCAAAGAGCTACACGGACCCAAAACCATTACAACCTCACGTTGCGTGCACACAAACTGCAAAACTATCCATCAAAAAAGTTTTTGCCTTTGCTTGTCACGTTGCACTGTAAGCCCAACTCGTATCATACCACTATGCCATTAATTGCAAATGACACGCAACATTTTAATTCAGTGTTACATTAGATAAATTGAGACTGATGTATTTTAACTCAGTTATTGTGCATTTACCTTTACTTGTGCATGTAAAGCTGGATGGTTGTCCCGCAGGTGTTGTATCATGTTGCTCATGTTTGATCCTTTGGCCGTGACTTTTTTGCGGCATGTTTTATAAACTGGAAAGCCGTCATCAACAATGACCTCTTGGTCATTTTGCGGTAGCCAAAATGATACCACATGGCTGATTTATCGGGGGTTTTTTTGAGGGGGGGGGGCTTCTTCATCCATACTTTATCACTCGGAGACGCCGCTTGTGTAACTTTGTCTTTGTTCGAGTTGCGCTGACCTACTGTATATGGTTCTGCGTCCCGGTATAATCTTTGGAGAGTGACGGTGTTGAGGAATCTTTACGAATAATTAACCGTGGCGTTTAAAATCACGGTTAATAGTGAAATCAAGTAATCGTGACACCCGTAGTTGCCAGTAGGTGGTGCTATGGTGGTGATTCAAAATTCCTCTGTAGATGTGTTCAGGGCTGGACTGTCATCATATGTGTGACGTTTTGGCAAGATATTCCCATGTAGAGTCAAGTTAAAGCAATGTTTATCATCACGGCGAAACATCAAATTTGTCAAATTTGGCCATGGCCACAGCCTTCGACGAAAACTCACAGTTTTCATGATAAAGCATCATCAACGTCTTATGACTTTTTTGACCAAATTTGAGGTGAATCTGGTCAATTCTGTAGGAGATGTACATCAAAGTCTAAAACATGACATTTCCCGTTGCCAGTAGAGGGCACTATGTTTATATCTAATTATTGACATGTAGATGTGTTCAGGATGGGACTGGCATCAATCCTGTGAAGTTTGGCCAAAATTGGCCCATGTCTGCTGGAGTTATAAACTACTTCCTGTTTAGTGGCGAGACGCCTAACTTTGACGCCATCCCACGGTCACACGCATTGACGAAAACTCAAGCTTTTGATAACTTTTCATCTTCAAGGTCTTGAGGTGGGACAGACAAAGGTTTGAAGTCGATTGGATGAAATCTCTAGGACTAGTTCGTTCATTTATGACCCCTGGAAATGGCGAAAAATGCACCAAAATTGCACAGTAAATTCAAAATGGCCGACTTCCTGTTGGGTTTAGAGCATGCCTCCAAGAGGCTTTTTTGTACGTCTCTGAGCGTTACATAAGCCTACCAAGTTTCATACATGTTGGACTGGTCATAATATGTGTGAAGTTTTGGCAAGATATTCCCACGACGAGTCAAGTTACAGCAACGTTTATCATCACAGTGAAACATCAAAGTTTGCCGCCAGGCCATGGCAACGCCCTTTGACGAAAACTCACAGTTTCCATAATAAAGTGTCATCAACGTCTTATGACTTTTTTGACCAAGTTTGAGGTGGATCTGGTCAATTCTGTAGGAGATGTACATTAAAGACTAAACGTGACATTTCCCGTTACCAGTAGGGGCGCTATATTTATCTCTAATTACTGACATGTAGATGTGTTCAGGGCGGGACTGTCATCAATCTCTTTTTCTCTTTCTCTCTCTCTCTCTCTGAAACATTGCAAGATCCTACAAATAATGTTAATTCCAATAGGAGCTTTCCCCCCAGCGTTGCCAGGTGTACGATAATTATCGTATTTGTACGATAATTTGGCCCTCTGTAGGATGTATGATCAATAATCCCAAAAAAGGACAAATGTACGATAATTTGACCATTTCATGAATGTGTGGTTGTAATCAGTATGCCAGAGTTTTTTTTGTGAGCCCTGAAGGCATCTGTTCCTATGTGACATGTTTCCAGCCAATCGCACTTTGCTTAGCATGCGATACGGGTGACGTTTGTCTCTGAACAATGAGCACGATTGGCTGAATGGTCAGCTGTACCCACCCCACGAGGCGCTAGATCCATCAGGAAATCGAGCGAAAATGAGATTCAAAACAGAAGAAGAAAAGGAAAAACAGAAGCAAGGAAAATGAAGTAAACGCCAGAGTGACGATATTTTAAGCAATATCACACTCGAGGTCATCATGTTGTACTGTATATTGTCATGGCTGTGATTCAGTCATGGGCACTATGGCACAGCCATGACAATATACAGTACAACATGACGACCTCGAGTGTGATATTGCTTTTGTACAACAGGTCAATAACAACTTAAACAGCAGTGGTGAGTAAGTAAATGTTAACAAAAGGTGATGAAATAAATTATTTAAGTATGTTATGTAGCTCTGCAGAAACAAGCATTTCCCCCAGTCTGTTGCCAGGCAACACAGCACACACGTTGACCTGCAACTGTGTGACTTCGTCCAGTTCGGCTGATGAAACGTTGGCAAACCTGGATGTTGGCACGGCCGGATTCAGCTTCCACTCTCCCTCATCCTCATCAGTACCTCATCAGATGATCATTGATAATTCCTGACCGTGTTTGCTTAATTTTTGCTCCACTTCAGTTTGTCGAGGTCGGCTGATGTTACACAAACACACCAGAGGTCTGAACAGAAGAGTCCTGGCTTTCCTTTTCCTCATCCTCTCCTCACTCATAATTTAATTCAAATGTAATTTTTGGGAAAATATCCATCTTCTTGGTGTAACGCTATAGTGTCAGTTTGCGTCAGTGTAGCGAGTGTGACAGCTGCTTAATTAACGGTTGTAGCTATTTATATTTATAACACCTGTGAGCGGAGTGATTTTACTGAGATTACTACAGATTTTGTCCAATCAACTTCAGATTTTGTACAGATCATCCTGAGACCATGCTGATCAAAACTTATTAAAAGCTTTTCTCTATGTCAAGGGGCGTGGCCGCTATGGCGCCACCCTCGCCACCAAATACGTTTGGCTTTTTGATGGCTTCATCGACCTCATATCTTCATGAAAATTGATACACAGGTCAAGAATGGTGAGCTCTTACATCTGATAGGGGCGTTGCCCATGGGGGGGACAAAATGCCTCTATAGCGCCCCCTTGAAATTTTCGAAAAACCGTCCCCATAGGGTTTTTTTTGGAGTAGGAAGATCAAATGTCACACCACGTCAGGGTTAACTTAGTCTGAGTTTTCACATAACCCCTTCAGTGGTGCGTACTGCTGGCCCCCCATGGTGGCGCAGGAGAGCGAGGGCCCGATCACAGCTGCTTGCAGCTTTAATTATTCTTATTTTTCTTAGAAAAGAAGTGCCTTTTTGAGGGGCTTAGGGGACTGGAAAACCCACGAAATGTTGCATACTTGGTGAAACATACTGGTAAAAATTTACATTTGATATGGGTCTGGATAGCAGGGTGCCAAAAAATGCCTCAGTAGCGCCCCCTACAAAATTTTGAGGAAACAGCCCCCGAAGCTAGTTTAACTGAGGTCTATGAAACTTGACAGGGAAATGTAACAATCCAGGACCTACAAAAAAGCCTTCTGGAGGCATGCTCTAAACCCAACAGGAAGTTGGCCATTTTGAATTTACTGTGCAATTTTGGTACATTTTTGGCCATTTTCTGGGGTCCTCAATGAACGAACTAGTCCTAGAGATTTCAGAGAGATTTGTCTGTCCCACGTCAAGATCTTGAAGATGAAAAGTTATTAGAAGCTTGAGTTTTTGTCAATGCGTGTGACCGTGGGATGGCGTCAAATTTAGGGGTCTCGCCACTAAACAGGAAGTAGTTTATAACTCCAGCAGACATGGTCCAATCTTGCCCAAACACAGGATTAATGCCAGTCCCATCCTGAACACATCTACATGTCAATAATTGGTTATAAACATACTGGCAACAGGAAACATCATGTTTTAGACTTTATTCTACATCTCCTACAAAATTGACCAGGTCCACCTCAAACTTAATCAAAAAAGCCATAAGACCGTGCTGGCGCTTTATTGTGGAAACTGTGAGTTTTCGTCGAAAGGCGTGGCCATGGCCTGGCGGTGAACTTTGATGTTTCGCCGTGATGATAAACGTTGCTTCAACTTCACTAACACATCTACAGAGGAATTTTGAATCACCATCAAGCACCTACTGGCAACAGAAAGTTACTATATTCATTCTTTGATGTCCCTCTTCTAGCAGGTTAATCAGACCTACCTCAGATTTGCTGATCTAAGTCTTTAGACCTTGATGATACTTAAAAATGAAGCTTTTGAGTTTTCATCAAACGCTGTCACCGTGGCACCGCCTTGTTCACCATCAAACACAATGTTGTTTTGAATGGACAAGGGATGCTTGAAAACTCACCAAACGTGGCATACACCTCACAGGTCGCAAGTCCTGTTGTCTGATGTGATTTTTGTGCTTTGATGCACCAAGATGGCTCAATAGCACCCCCTAGAATATTTCAATTAAGCAGCCCCCAAAGCTGGTTTGATCTGCATGTATGAAACTTGGTAGGTATCTGTAACACTCTATCATGTACAAAACAGCCTCTTGCTCCAAACCCAACAGGAAGTCCGCCATTTTGAATTTACTTGTGCCACTTTTGTGCATTTTTGCCCATTTCCAGGGCTTGTAAATTAACGAACAGATTTAATCAGATTTGCTCCAAACTTGGTTTATGTGAGCCTGACTACGTTGTGACCAAAAGTTATTACAGGATCTGCCCAATGTTGAATGGCATGCCCGCTGCTTAGTGTTGAATTTTGAGGTCCCACCATGAAAAACAAAATTCTTACAACTTTGGCGTAAATGGTCCAATATCAAACTTCACATGATTCATATTAGTCCTGCCCTGAAAAAATTTATATAACCATATTTCCTGATATTCATAGTGCCACCTAGTGGTGACAGGAAATAGGTCTCATCAAACACTTTTCTTTCGATTTATCTAAAAGTTACAAGCTGTGGTGTATTTGATGTATAAAAACATGATGTATAATAATTAGCGCTCTCCAACTCACTCTAGTGGAAAGAAGAAATGATACAATATGTGAAATATGTCATTCCAGCACCGTATCAAGGATATGCTAAGTCACTCCCGCATGCAATATCTAACGTTGACAGAAATGTACTGACGCGTCAGAAGGCATCCTGTCAGGCAGATTAACTGTAACTCTAATGCCAAACCATGCATCAATCTTCCCTCACTTATTTTCCAGATTTCTGTTTATCTTTCCTCTGTGTCCCTGATTCTTTCATCTCCTCTGCATCAACATGTGCCAGTCTATTTGCTGGTATTGTGTCAAGCGGTGAGTATCAGTGAAGAAAGAAAGATGCTAACAGCCACTTTTTCTACGCATAATATACATCAGAGTCCTTGTTGAAAACTACTGCTTTTGAATCATCACTGCACCCTGTACATCTGTTATATGCCCCTGTTATGAATCTTCTCACAGCCTAAATCTTAAACCCAATCACATACATCAGATTTTTATCTGCTTTCAGTGTTGTGTTTAGCAATCTTCTCCCTTGTTCACTTTCTTGTTTTCTTTCTGGTCTCTACTGCTGTTATTTTCAGCATTTCTCTGTAACCCTCTAGGGTGCAATTTGATGTGGAGATTGTGCACTGCTGTATCAGCAAGACACAAAACTGACATAATCAAAAACCCATCATGTCCCTGACATTGCTCTCTTAATACTGGCCATCCTCATAAAATTAACAACCAAAAGCACTGCACACTTATCGATCAGGGCCTCTTTTTTCAAAAGGTACCATAGAAGCATATTCACCTTGGACTATTGCCTTAGAGTACAATAAAACTGAGATCATGTAATAGGTTTAAACACTTTAGGGAATATCAGGCTTGTCTCGCAGCCTTTTTTTCCTCCAATGGTGATTACTCATCTGACACTAAAGCAACAAAGTAGATGCTGCATCAAGGTGAAAGCGTAACACAAACTCACTGACAGCTTTTCAGATGGCTGTTGACTGAAAAAGAACTTATCCGTTTAAGCAGTGTTGTATGTGTCTACAACTTTTTACATGTAAACATCCTTGGCACGTGGGGGGTTACGGTCTTGGCACGTGTCTTACATGGATCACTACCACGTTATTTTAATATTTTGCATCATATGCAAAAGTGAGCATCTCCGACTTGTCAGCACAGTGGTGTTGCTCCTCCTCACTTAAAGTTGCTGTCATTAATTTTTAACCTGCCAAGGCGGCAGTGCCGCAACATTGTACGAATTTATGAAAGCCCTTGTGAACATTTCAATACACATTAAAACAATTTTTATTTGAAATTACTCTATTGAACGACCCCAAAGCATGAGCAAATGGGCTGTGTCACTTCGGATCAAAGAGATGCGCCCTGTCACTGTCAGTGCAGGGCTGACAGGGCACCCTCCACTGAGAAGAGAGTGAGGAGAGGAGAGGAGAGGAGAGGAGAGGAGAGGAGATGGATTGTAGGTCTGTTTGTAAACAGGGGCCTCTCTGACAGTCATGTATTTCCCCCCCAAAAAAAGCAGACAGTTCAATTAAATTTTATTTATACAGCCCAATATCACAAATCACCATTTGCCTCACAGGGCTTTACAGCATACGACATCCCTCTGTCCTTTGGACCCTCACAATGGATACAGAAAAACTCCCCCAAAAAATCCCTTAAACGGGGGAAAAAAACCCCAAACTGTAGCAACCTCAGGAAGAGCAACTGAGGAGGGATCCCATTTCCAGGACAGACAGATGTGCAATAGATGTTGTACAGAACAGATCAACATAATAAATTAACAGTAATCCATATCTCTCTAAGATATGACGGAGCTTGACCATTTAGAGCTTTATAAGTTAACAGTAGGATTTTAAATTCAATTCTGGATTTTACAGGAAGCCAGTGCAGAGAAGCTAAAACGGGAGAAATATCAGGTCAGGATAGGCCTAATTTTCGCAATATTCTGCAGATGAAAAAATGCAGTCTGTGAGGTTTGTTTTAAATGAGAATTAAAAGACAAATCTTCATCAAATGTTACTCCGAGGTTTCTTACGGTAGTGCTAGAGGCCAGAGCAATGCCATCGAGAGAAACTATGTCATCAGATAAAGAGTCTCTGAGTTGTTTGGGGCCAAGAACAATAGTTTGCTCTGGCATTGCGGAGGCCCCTTTTATAAATTTTGAGACTGTCTGCCCAGATTAAACGAGATTCTTCCAGTTTGGTTAATCGCCAATTTCTTTCAAATTTTCACGATATTTGTTTTAACTTATGGGTTTGAGAGTTATGTTGTTCGCAGCGAGCCTACGACGCTATCGACAAGATGATCAGGTCAGACAGCAGGTATAATTCCAAAAATGATATTTATTCATAAAGTAGCAAAGCAAAAAAAAACCCACACAAATTCTAACTAGCTGTATTCAAGCTTGGTGTGTATGTGTGTGTGTGTGTGTGTGTGTGTGTGTGTGTGTGTGTGTTGAATTAACCCAAAATTGCGGTCATTTTTTTAGAATACACACCAGTTGATTGGGGACGGCTTTCCAAATGAGGACAAAAATGAGCGTCCCCATTCAGATTTCATTATTGTATTCTACATGCTCCAACATGTATTTCTGTCTTAAAATTGCCACTGTCCCCCAAAACTGACTTTTTTTCAGATTTTGTGTTTGAAGGTGTGTGTGCCCCCCACCCCCCACTCAATCTGTGTGTAATCCTGCACACTGCCCCTAGTGGAAGTGTATGGAACTACATCATGCACGTCCCCAAACTCACCATAAATTCTGATAAAAGTGTATCTCCACTCCTTGTTAAATATAACAAAGCTGTAGCTTTAATGTTGTCAGCCAAGCAAAATGCAATCCAATATATACTATGTAGTATATTTGTGTGGTTAACTTGTTACATTGTGCTCTCCAAAAGTAAATTTTCACCTCATTTCATCATCCATCACAATCTGCGTTCCCTTCATCAGAATATAGTGACAATAGGCTGGGATGCAAAATCATTGCAGCTGTAGCTCCTCAAAACCAAAAAAACAACTTCTCATTTAAACATAAACATGGTAACAGCCAGAAACGCAACGCACACTTCAAGACCATGAACAGCAGTCATGACTTTTTAAAACTCACCACCACAAATGAGTGATGAAGAAAAAAGTGACTTCCAACACGTTGGTGTGAACACTTGCATCTTGCCCTGATCAGTTTTGTCCTGAGGCCCCCAATCAAGGGGTACGTCCCAAGTCCCTTAAAATTACTGCTAACCACCTAACCTAGCCACCTTACCTAACTGTTTAGTCCCTCCCACTTAGGAAAACATACAAGAACTCAGGAGTTAGGAGTGAGGAGTGAGGATTGCTGATAAAGAAACATGAGACGGCCTTACTCTGATGCATCACGTAAAGCGTCCTTTTCTGATGACGGCAACACAGCTGGATCTGCTGCATAATGGAGCCAGCGTTTGGCATACATCCCAAGTCACATTATATTCGCTGATCAAAGCTGTAACTCCCACCCCCTGCCGTCATGACTTTGGTCACACATTTTTGCATGTATTACCATTGTTATTGAGTCATTTGCGGAAGTTTGTCGCAATTAAAGAACTGTCTGTAGCCCTGCCACTGTCCCTGTGATGAGCATCATTACCTCAATCAATTCAATTTTATTTATTAAGCCCAGTATCAGAAATCACAATTTGCCTCACGGGGCTTTTCAGCATAAGACATCCCTCTGTCCTTTGGACCCTCGCAGCTGATCAGGAAAAACTCCCCCCAAAAAAACCATTTAATGGGGGAAAGAAACGGTAGAAACCTCAGGAAGAGCAACTGAGGAGGGATCCCTCTTCCAGAATGGACAAACGTGCAATAGATGTCGTACAGAAAAGATCAACATGATAAATTAACAGTAATCCGTATGACACAATGAGACAGAGAGAGAGAGAGACAGAGAGAGATGCAGGACAGACAGTAATGACAGTAGCTTACAACAACATTAATGAAAGTAATAATATTAATTAATATTAATATTAATATTAATGGGCTAATTAATATTACCTACTAGCTATTAAACATTCCACTCACATGACATGCAGGACAATTAATGATGGGCAAATATGTTTGTGTGTTTGTGTGTGGTGTTATATCAACACGTGTAGTTCTGGACATGAGCAGCTGCACATTTAACAGCCACACATCACCGACAGTCCACTGAATAAGGCAACGGGTTGTGAATGAAATAAACTTAATTGCAACATGACAGTCTTGCATGAAATATCATTAACGTTACTCTTTGTAGTCACGTAGGCATGTGAATTACAGCGTTTCATTGCAAAGAATGCATGTAACGGGTACACTTGCGCTGTTTCTCCGCCATCTCATTCAAATGAGCCAGACGTAGGAGGTAGGTATTTATACATCAGGGCCTCAAGCTGAACAAAGACTTCCTGTTAGGAACCTCTCGTGTTATCTTACTCATTGCACCTAACAGATCCCTTCTAACTCCTTAAGCTAACTCCTTACTGGCAGGAATAAGAGACATGAGACGGCCTTAAAGATGGCGGACCTCGAACGACTTCTGGTTCAAGTCAGGAGGAGTTAGGAGTTAGCAGTATAAAATAAGAGATTTGGGACATACCCAAGGTGTCACTTCCCTTCCCTTTCCTGCCCCTCTAATCTAACCCCTGATTCTTGTCACCTGTAGCCCCCATTTAAAAGTAAATGCATCATCCTTTCCTATTCTTCTTCTTAATTTAATTTTGTCTTATTGGTCTGATCAAGCAGATGACTTGTTTTTCTATTGTTTAGTCCTTTTGTTAATCAGTTCCTGCTTTACTCTATGGACCTTTTTCACAGCAGACATTTTGACTCATCTTGGTAGGAAAAGCATACGTGAAATTGAGAACATTAAGGATGGCTGAGTTCCATTCACTGTCCCAGTAAGCTAGTAACAGTCAGCCAACATGGACAATACCAGGGTCTCTCCTAAATGGAACGCAGCTGCCATTAGTGTTATGAATCACACCTGTGCTGCTCCTACTCTGACGTGACAAAATGTCTGTCTGCCGTGGAAAAGGTCTATACAGGTGCATGCATTTCATTTGCTCAGGGTCAGCTCGCAGTCACAGACCCACTCTATGTCAGTCAGTTCACCAGTTTGCCAGCAGACTTTGAATAAAGCTCAAACCATACAGCAACCCTGAAACTCAACTTGGATCATTTTCTCCCAACATGAGCAATAGAAAATATATATAAAAACAGATATCACACAGAATTACAGTGCATATGGGAAATTCACAGAACAGCACCTCTACATAATGACATTCACCTAAATAAACCTTTATAAAACACTTACTTACTTTACTTTTTGATGATATCATGTCTTGGAAAGGATTTGTAAGGTTCTCTTCGCCAAATTAACATCATAATCCTTAACGTGTGGGCCTTGATTTGCAGAATAACTCTAAGGTTTCATAAACACTAATCCAAAAAACAGCACGAAGCACGCAACAGAAGTTAGGTCCTCCTCCATAATGGTAACATACTTGGGTTCAGGCCCATTTTCCGCATTACTTGTGCATTGTACGGCCCCTACAGCGTGCCACCCATTGCCGCAGCTACAGCGCCAGTTGAAGCTCTCCCATCACTCTCCGCTCTGTTCTCATTTTCGTGTATGTTAGCGTTACCACTGGACTCCGAGTTCGTTGTTGTTGAAAACAAATCCTCTGCAGCCGCTGCTGATGCGCCTCCATTAGCGCCTCTTCCTTGTCGTCATCCTCCCCTTCATTCTCATTCTCCACATTTGGCATCATCACTCTCACGATTCACAGGTGTGTGTGAATCGCAGCGACCACCACCACCCACTCTTACTTTTTGGAATAACAAAAGTAAAGCGGTCACTGATGCTAACTCGCAAACTAGTGACTAATACACCAAGCAATGTGAAAGGTCAAATCTCACTTTCAGTCTGCGTGCAAACAGTCTATGCTTCAAACCCGCTCTGCAGAAACGGATGGGTGATGTCACGGTGACTACGTCCATTATTTTTATACAGTCTATGGTGCAAACCAGCCAATCAAATCGCGCGACACTAGATCAGCAAAGTTCAAGGGTCATCATCATTTAAAAACGTTATAAACAATAGAATTTCTAGTCAGGATTGTTACCTAAGATTGTTACATACAGTCTAAGCCTGACATATGTCTTTATTTTTTGTTTATATATTCATATTTCGAGGTAAGGGAGGGAGGGCAGCCTTTTACAGGAGGGGTTTAAAGGACAACTTCGGTATTTTTTAACCTGGGCCCTATTTCCCCATGTGTATGTGTGCGTATGATTCGTAGGTACAACTTGTTCTGAGCACTCTGAGTGGCGCTCAGCATGGCTTCTGTGTTTTCTTCCGGCAACAAGCAAAGCTCTCGCGAGATGTCGTCACAGCCGGGAGGAGGTGAAGGGTCAGGGATACGCTTAGTATGCTATTTACAGAGATAGCACTGGCGATCTGAACCGGTCAGTGGCGAGAAAAAGCACTTTTTAATGCGCAAACTTATACGGGACGCATTTGCCCCCGTTACCGCTTTAGCTTGTTTCGCGGCTGCCGGCTGCATCCACCTCCCTCAATACTGAACCAATTTTAGAACGAGTTGTACCTATGAATCATATGCACACATACACATGGGGAAATAGGGCCCAGGTTGAAAAATACGGAAGTTATCCTTTAATAACATGCTTTTACCATACCATGAAGTCTGGTGCCATTGCGTTAAATAGCCGAAGTGATGCAATGCTTTAGTATGACAGCTGGTAAAGCCAGAGATAATTTTAACTTTAATTGTATTTTAAACGGCTGGGTAGCTGATAACCCAAAACATAGAGAAAAACCTCTTCTTTAATGAATGTATTAGTTGAAATAATTTGTGTTACTTGAGTGAATCTTGAAGTAAGTTGCATTATCAGGTTGAAAAAAGCAAGCTTATAATCGAGTAGAAAAGGAATATACTCCAAAAAAATATCTTGAAAATAAAAATGAATGCTCAAAAAAGTACTTGAAAGTGCTTGAATCAGACTTGTCCTAGTCTGGATGAACCTTGACACATATGTACCCTATGTTTCCCATGTGAAGTTGAATAGTTTTACAGTTAGTTTGCTTGGAGTTTGATGCAGTCAATTAAAAAAGTAGATATAATTTTGTTATAAATTGTTGTAATATCACTTTAATTGGGTGGCAAATAAAAGCATGATAAATAAAACTCGTATTGTCTAAACAATGGCTGATGGCGGCTGCAGTTCAAAGGAGGCTGCGGATCAAACCACAACATGACGCAGAAAAGCACATAAAAAAACACATAAAACTGACAAGGTGGGTCTTAAGGCCCAAACATACTCGGGCGTACTATAAGCGGAGCGGACTCCACGAGGAATGTCCGCAGTCATTCGGGCTTTCATAGTCGAGCGCACTTCCGCGTTGTAGTTTCCTGTAAAAATGTCCGTGAAAAATCCCTGCGATGTGAAAAATACATGCAGAGTAGTCACTGGTGCGCGGAGCGGAGTCTGGGCAGTTGTGAAATCTGAGCTTTGCAAGCACAGGGCTTGCGGACGTCCGCTTTGAGTCCGCGCGGACCTCCGCAGAGTCCGTTCCGCGTACATTCCGCCCAAGTGTGTTCGGGCCTTTAGAGAGGTATATGTGATCTCTTACAAAGGTCAGTCTTTATCTGCCTTGTATTCTTTTCCTACATTTATTAGTTTTACTTAAAAATGTGCTTCAGTGTAAAAGATGGACCACTGGTCTGGTTGATACATGCACATCATTAACACACTTGTTTTTCATTTTCTTTTAAAGGGCGAGGCGTTTGCTTCAATACCTTTCAGCAAAGGAGATTTTGTATTAGAGTACAGAGGGAAACTTCTTACTCCAGACAGTCCTCCTGTCATCGAGACCTACAGTGAGATTGAAGCAACATATCTCTTTGATTTTCAATGGAAAAGGAAAACCTGGTTGTAAGTAATACTAAATATGCCATTTTTGCAGTCCCTATTAAGGTTTTTTTTCCCCTGATCATCAGTAATTTAATATTGAGTATCTGCCAATGCCAAGTCTTTGTCCAGTATATACATATTCCTAGATAATAGTGTATTCACACATACAATAGTATCTATAAAGCTTCACTCCACTGTTCTTTACCCTTCCTAGGCCACCACACACAATAAAGTTGGCCTGGTCTTTGGGGTCCGTCACATAGGGGTCATGGGTCAAACTATGGGGCTTCCCATCACTTCTTATTGCCTGGGCAAGTGTTAAATGACCACATAGCAAGCATTACACCTCATCACATCATAGAGAGTGAGGGGTGAGTGCAGTTGGACCACTAGGCCCTTAAACCCAGTGGTACAGGGTACCAATCGTGCACCTGACTGCAACATCAGGCCCATTGGTATAGCTATTAAAAATACACTCTACCTTGCTACAGCTATCCATCATAATGTTAAGCATTGAAGACAGCCACATAATAATTCCAGGGGAGTAAAAGTCCTTTGTAGCTCATATATTTAGAGATCAAGCCCCATAGTCCCAATATAACTCAATTGAAACTCATTGACTAACTCCGGAAATTTAAGACCCGACTAATGTCCTGATGTCCTCTACAGAGGACATGTGATAAAAAATAAATAAATAATATTTTTAATTTTTTTAATGCAAAATTTCAAGTCTAATACATGAATTACATAAAACAAATCTTGATATCAAAACTTTTTTTCTTCTGGGTCCCATTGTAATTTCTTCACAGTCAAATTACTTACATTCATGTTCAAAGATATTTATTTTGAATCTTTATTTGGAAATTAGAGGTGTTTCTCCACATCCTTCTCTTTCCGACAATCCTCTTCTGTTTGTACTGTATCAAAAATCTGTGAAAGTCACTGTCACTGTGGCAAAATAACTAGATTCTGTGTGTTTTATGATGCTGCATTGTCTAGTTGATGTTTAGTATTTTTATTGTACAGCTTTAATGAGGGTGCCTCAGTAATTACTCTGTTCATAAAGTGGCCTGTGTTTAACCAAAGACTAGATAGCTTTCACTCCTAGTTTTACAGTTAACAAGGTTTGTACCTGACACTTTATGAGCATGGTGTCGGTTTGTGTCAGACCAGCCATCAGTCATGTGATGCAGTCATATGACCATCTTGCTTGAATATATTTCAGTGTGAACAGTCTGTTGGTATTTTCATACTTAAATGTTCATTGTGTAGGCAGTATGCAATACATGCAAACTGACTACGTAGTCGGCAGTATACTAGTGTGTCATTTCAAACGCAGACACTATCTATTATAGCTCTCTTACAATTGAGCTCCTAACAAACTGCAGTGAGTCAGTACTGACTTGTATATATGCTACTGCAACCAGTCTCTGTTAATGTTCTTGACTGTTTGGTGTGACGACCCCTTTTTTCACTCTTTCCAATCCTTGTGTGGTGTTAGTTAAAATGAAACTATTCAACACTACAGCCAGATAAAATAGGGAACCTTTTTTGTTGTGTATTAATACCATTTTTTCTCAAATAGTCTTGAAGGATCTCTGGAGGACCAGTCGCTTGGGAGACTGGTGAATGATGAGCACAAAAAAGCCAAACTGCAAAATGCAGCCAACTCAAATGGATGGCATGCTGCACCTCTGTCTCTTTGCAATCAGAGACTTTGTACCAGGAGGATAAGTTAACTACAATTATGGTGATTCAGACTGGCCTTGGTGCAAACAGGTATGATAACAGACCACATCTTTTTCTAATGTAAAATGGATATGGATAATGGATATTATAGGCTTATATGTATTGATGGCAAGAGGGTCCAAACGCATTAATGTCCCAATAGTGTGTGCTTTTGTGTGTTGAGTGATGAAGGGGTCCAAATACCAGAGTGTCCCCAGTTTGGTTCAAATAGTGTGTGTGTGTGTGTGTGTGTGTGTGTGCGTGTGTGTGTGTGTGTGTTTGTGTGTGTGTGTGTGTGTGTGTGTGTGTGTGTGTGTGTGTGTGTGTGTGTGTGTGAGTGTCCCCAGTTTGGCTCAAATAGTGTGTGTGTGTGTGTGTGTGTGTTGCGTGTTCCCAGTTGTATGGATAAGCTTATGTATTGGTGATGAAGGAATCAAAATACCCCAGTGTACCCAATTTGGCTCAAATAGTGTGTGTGTGTTGAGTGTCCCCAGTGGGGGTGAGTTCGTGCACAAAAATCTCTAAACATTTAGAGTGGGTAATTTTTTTCATGTAAGCGTGTACACAGGTTTCAACACTGGGTGGTGCTATTGCATTATACCAGTAAGGCCTCAATTATCCAAATACCAACCAGCGGGCCATTTAACCAACGGTTACAGGAAACCTGTTGTTCTGATTTTTATTATTATTATACATCTTCTTCTTATTATTTTACCCTAAATAAAAGTTGTTCTGCAGGCTACACCGTGTAAGGGAGGGTGGTGCAATTTGGAGGGTCAGTCCAGACCCCTGCAAAGTCTTCAGACACAAGAAATTACACATATGTACCTGCAGGGGATGCTACAATCAAGGCCAACATGTTTTGGCATGTAACTCCCACACCATATGTCGCACCTTCATAAGATTTATATCCATGGATTTCCTGAATGGACCTGCATCACGTGTGCAAGGTCCTGCCCACTTCTGCCTAACTTTTTTCCCGTCAAAAATGGCAAAAACTGCAAAATCCACTTTTTCGATCTCCTCCTAGAGATTTTGACTGAACTGCATGAAACTTGGCACCTATACTCACAAGATGGATCTGATCTAAAGTTATCAAAAGAATTTTGCCCGGTCAAAAAATGTACAAATTATACACAAATGTACAAATTAGACACAAACAAAAATGTTCAAATTATACAAAGCTAGCTATGAAAACATGAAGTGTTCCATATCTTTGTCAAATTAAAAGCTGTCAAACCCAAACCTGAGATCCTTAGTAAGTATGTGACTGTGAACAGAATTTCGTGAACATTGGCCACTAGGGGGCGCTATAAATATGGGAAGTTTATATCTCATAAACGGCTACACCGATTTTTATGAAATTTGGTTGGATGGATGTAGGGCCATTCCTGTGGCTATACATTGAAGGTGGTCATGACTGGTTGAAGTGGGCGTGGCTTATTACAAGATAAACAACAAACATTTATTTCAGCTGAAATATTTTAGTCCCACTTTACTTGTGCATGGGGCTTGTGGAAAAATCTGAAATTGAGGACTACTGGGCAGGTTTTTGGCCAACTTACACACCTGGATTTGGCAAAGTGATGGCGAGAAACAGATTTGAAAACATTCTTTCTTTCCTTCACTTTGTAAATAATGATGACCGCATTGAGAGGGGCCAGCCAGGTCATGATAGACTCTTCAAAGTGCGCCCCATAATTGATCTGATCATTCCTCGTTTTGCTGCTGTGTATGGTCCACTCAAGGAACTTTCCTTGGATGAAATGACCATTGCATTCAAGGGAAGGTCAACCTTGAAACTGTACAACCCCCAAAAACCTGACAAATATGGCTATAAAGCATTTGTCTTGAGTGAGGCCAGCTCAGGTTATGTATTAGAGTTGTGCATCTACAATGGCAAAAATACAAGCGATGAGGACAATTTAGGGGCAACACACCAAATTGTCCGTCAGCTGCTTGCCCAGCACACTGGGAAAGGGCATGAGGTGTACATGGACAGCTACTACACATCACCAGCCTTAGCTAAAGACACTGGAATGTGCGGGACAGTGAACTGCAACAGGAGAGGGATGCCAAAGGGGCTGAAACCATCCCAGTTGCCTCTGAGAAGGGGAGATGACCCAGTGTTCATGTGGCATGATAAACTGCTGGCTTGTGCTTGGCATGACACAAAGCGTCTCACTCTGTTGTCCACCGTTCATGGCTACACAGTCACCCAAAAATGGATCCAGACAAAGGAAAATGTGACTGGGTTCCGTGAAATTATGAAACCAGTGTGTGTGTGGACGGTTACAACTCCTTTATGGGAGGAGTTGATACATCCGATCAACGGATGAAAACATACCTGTTTCCACACAGATCCAGGAAATGGTACAACCGCATTTTTGATGCGGTTCTGAGCATCAGTGTGGTCAATGCACACATCATTTACACACGTTGTAGTCCTGGTCCACACAAACCACTTTACTCAGGACATTATAACATCTTGGCTTGAGGGCTTCTCCAAAAAGGAAAGCAAAAAAGGAGGACGGCCTTCAATGCAGCAGGGAGAAATGCCACAGAGGCTCACTGAACGACACTGGCTCTGCAACACAGACGAACGTCCAGATTGTGTTGTTCAGATCGCACCTGCCCGAAAGGCCATCGCCAGACACAGTTCAGGTGCCGTCAGTGTGGAGTAGGTCTTTGTGCTGTGCCTTGCAATGAAAGATACCACACACTGAAAAACTACAAGCAGTGCCATCTTGATCATTGAAGGTCTTTGAAAATAATACAATTCCATATGGCCACCAACCAGTGCTAAAAGATTATACAAATTGGATTAGTGAATTTATTTCTATCCCAAATTTCGTTTCATACTAAAGATATTTCACATTGACTGTTTACAGTATTCCCTTATCTCAAACCGTTCTCAAACTACAGCCTTTTGAAATCTTTATAAGAAAATTGACATTTTCCAATATGGCCACCACCTGTTCATGTCACAATATGCAAATTAGATGACAATTTACTTCCAGCCCAAATTTTGGTTCATACTGAAGATATTTTTCATTTACAGTATGCCTTTATCTCAAACTACTTTGAAGCTATAGCCTTTTGAAATCTTGATATCAAAATTGTATATTTTCCAATATGGCCGCCACCTCGTGACGTCATAATATGCTAATTATATGAATAATTTCACTTCCATCACAAACTTTGAGTCATACTGAACAATTTTCTCATTGACAGTATACCTTTATCTCAAGCTACTTTGAAGCTATAGCCTTTTGAAATCTTGATATCAAAATTGTATATTTTCTTGAAAGAACTCCGGCGCCTAAAGAGTTAATGCGTTTTGGCATGTAACTCCCACACCGTATGTCGCACATTCAAAAGCCTTAAATCCATGGTTTCTTTGAATGGAGCTGCGTCACGTGTGCATGGCCCTGCCCACTTCCACCTAACTTTTTTTCCTGCCAGAAATGGCAAAAACTGCAAAATCTATTTTTTCGAACTCGTCCTAGGATTTTGACCGAACTGCATGACACTTGGCACCTACACTCACAAGATGGACCTGATCTAAAGTTATCAAAAGAATTTTGCCCAGTCAAAAAATGTACGAATTATTGACTAACAAATTTTTGTAGCTAGCTATGAAAACGCGAATTGTTCCATATCTTTGTTCCACACCAATTTTTATGAAATTCGGTGGGTATGATGTAGGGCCATTCCAGAGGCCATATGTTGAAGGTGGTCATGACGGGTTGAAGTGGGTGTGGCTTATTATAAGATAAACAACAAACATTTATTTCAGCTGAACTATTTTACTGAGGGCTGTGAAACTTATAGAGTACATGTAGAATAGGACACTGACCTACCATACCAAAAATTGCACAGATACTCCACTACGTGGCGCTATAACAATTGCAAATGCGTTTTTTCCTTTTACTTCTACATTTTAAATCGCATATCCATGAACTTTATATACATGTATTCCATAATTAGAGCTGGATTTGCTGACATAGACCCCGCCCACTTCCGCCCCACATTTTTTTCGCTAAGTCACTACACATCCAAAACCTACTTTTTCGAACAACTCCTACAGATTATGTCCAAACTGCATGAAACTTGGCACGTCAACTCTCAAGATGGACCTGATCTTCAATTATCAAAAGAATTTTGCCCGGTCAAAAAATGTGCGCATTATTAACAACAAATTGTTTTTGCTGGCTAAAATACATACGTATATTGTTGCATATTTTTGTCAAACTAAATTATATCAACATGACACTTAAGACACCTGTTCCAGAGGTTGTTTAGAGGCTCTGTGCCAGTCTGGCTCAAATTGGCCACTAGTGGATGCTGTCAAATTGGTGAGCATGATGTGGGGACAGTCCTGAGGTCAGCAGTAAAGTTTGGTAATGACTTGTCAAAGTGGGCGTGACTTATTGCAACAAACGGATTCAGCCTTTAGTACTTCCAATTAACTTCCCATTACGGTGAATACTGCAGCTCAGACGTTGACCTGTGTCCTGATGCTCGCACCTTTTTGGCCGACTATTGTGAGCCCCATGGGGCGTGGAGGCCGAGTTGCGCGGGGAGGCTTGGACCCCATCCATAACTGCTTGCAGTTCTAGTTATTATTATTATTATTACGAACATTTAATCCCCAATTTGGCCCCTTTCCCAAATTCAAAAACAAACCACATTTGGCACACGCGTTTCGTCTGGTGAAAACTTTGGTATTTTGGCAGTGTTGTATGTGAACGGGGCCAAATGGCGACATAGCCCTTCCTAGAAAAATTTGTGCCTCAAAGCCTGCCTGTGAGTTTCACCTACATGCATGAAAATTGGTGGGCTCATAGAACATGCCAAGACGCACACAAAAAAATCCTCTTGGACACATGCCGTAAATCCAACAGGAAGTCGGCTATTTTGATTTGAATTTCTGACATGTTTGAACAAACTCCTCCAAGGGATTTCTCCCATCGACTTCAAATTTGGTATAGATCATCTAGAGGCCATGCTGTTCAAAAGTTGTTAAAACAATGTCTGTAGGTCAAACGGCGTGGTTGCTAGGGCAAGACAAATTTTGGCGACTTTTCGTTTTCTCTCCATCAAATTTCGAACGGCTCTCCCGCCCACATACTTGATCCCAGCAGCTTCAAACTTGCTGGACATGATGATGGCTCCGCCCTGAGTGCCCCGATATGTTGATATCCCACCTTACTCATAGCGCCCCCCGGTGGTAACAGGAAGTGACCAGTTTTTACTTTAACATGTACTAATGCCGCAAACTTGACCCAATCAACTTCATTCCACTTCTAATTCATGCAGAACAAGTTGGTGCTACCTGAAGCTACCTTATGAATGCTGTGAAGCTATGTCTAATGGCGTCCGTGTGGCGGTATGGCGACAATCGATCCCTCGCCACCAAATACCTTTGGCTTTTTGATGGCTTCACCGACATCATATCCTCAAGAAAATTGATACTCAGGTCAAGAATGCCGAACTCTTACATCTGATAGGGGCATCACCCATGGGGGGGACAAAATGCCTTCATTTGTTCATATGTGTAAGTTGCCCAGATGCACAAAAAAGTCTCTGCCACCAATGGTCTACTCCAAACAGTAAGTTGCCCATTTTGACTTTTCATTTTGGTGGCGATTTTGTGATTTCCACACCTTGTATTTTAAGGAACTCTTCCTACAGATTTTGTCCAACCAACTTTAGATTTGGTATAGATCATCCTGAGACCATGCTGATCAAAAGTTTTTAAAAGTTTTTCTCTATGTCAAGGGGCATGGCCGCCATATTTGATGCATCGCCATTCATATTCGAGCAACTCTCTCTCCCACATACTTCATCCTAACTGCTTCAGAATTTCTGTGCATGATAAGAGCCCCGCCCTGCATGCCTCCTATTCTCAAAGTCACTCTAACTCATAGCACTCCCTTGTGGAAACAAGAAATGCCATATTTTTATATTGATAAACACCAACCCCATACTCAACTACTGTACATTTTGTGGCCACGTATTTATCAAGTTGATGAATCTCCACAGTGACAAACATGTGCCGTCATGTAACAGGCTGCCCGTGGCAACTTTCGATCCTTTGTCATGGAATATCAAGTCCTCATAACTCCATCATGCATTGCTCTTATTGGCCACAATTTGATATGTGTGATCATGGTCTGCCTCTGAACACATCTGCATGGCAATATATTGGTCTTACTCATGGCTCCACCTACTGGATGAATGAAACATAACGTTCTAACACCTGCTGCAGAGGGTTTAATTTTGATGTCTCGCCATGAAACAGGAAATTGCTATAACTTTGGAGTAAATGGTCCGATGTCCACCAAACTTCACATGGTTCATATTAGTCCTGCCCTGAACACATTTATTTGACAATATACTGTGAAAGTCAAAGCGCCACCTAGTGGCGAAAGGCAGTATCTCTCTATAAAAAAGCGATAAAAATCCTTGACAAAAAGCAATTAACATATCATCATTGTGCCATCCTTCCAAAGTACCAGCTACTAAACTTTGAAAATTTCAAAAATTTCAGAGTGGCTTGTTTCATATATAAAGTCTTAAATGGGTTGGCTCCACAGCCACTGTCCGAACACATTATACAAATGACAATCGATAACTCGTCAACTCTAACTACTAGAGCCACTGTTAGAGGTGACTGCAAGGTTCCACTGAGACATACCTCTGTTGGTCAAAATGCTCTGTCTTTCAGAGGAAGCATTACCACCCTCAATCAGAGAAAGCTCCAGCCTTGCTATTTTCAAGGGTCACTTAAAAGTGTGGCTCAGAAACAATCAAATATGTAATCATGGCTAGTATATTCTTCACTCAAATATCAGCATGTAGCACTTAATAGGCATAGTGCCATATCACCTGCACTTAGCACTTTGTGAAATGTGACTGTTGGTCTATATTTATATTTATCTATCAGCACTAGCACTTATAGTGGAAATACTTGAAATATTTGGTCTATGGGCATTGTGCAATAACTCTGACATTGAATTCTATGTGGACTCAATTACTGTCATTGTTGTTTATGGTATTATATATATATATATATATATATATATATATATATATATATGTATATATATATATATCCACATACGTCATTATGGGCATCATGCAATAACCACAGCACATAGCACTTTATTTGGACTCAATTTCATACACTGGACTGGACAGACATTCACCTCAATGGCCCCGGTTTTTGATGTTTGTACACTATGTGTACGTTATGTTATGTTTCATCTTGTACTGTATGTATTTTTTCTCCTTCTGTCCTCGGTGAACTAATGTATTCACTATCACGTTTTTCTATTTTTCCTTTCTTCTAATGTTTTTACTACTCAATCAACCTGCCAAGGGACTACGGATGAAAATTAGCCTGGAGCTATAATCCGGCATATTTACATTCAAATGTTCATTAATGTGCACTGCCCCCTCTAACTTAAACAAAAAATAAATAATAAATAAATTATCAGACACTAATCTTTTGATTAACCTGAAATTTCACTCCTGTGGTCTATATTTGATGTACACAAACATGACATATCATTAGTGTCTACGTGTGCTGCAGAGGGTTTAATTTTGATGCCTTGCCGTGAAACAAGAAATTGCTATAACTTTGGAGTAAATGGTCCGATGTCCACCAAACTTCACATGATTCATATTCATCCCACCCTGAACACATTAATATGACAATATACTGTGATAGTCAGAGCGCCACCTAGTGGCGACAGGAAGTACTCCTTATCAGAAACTTATCTTTGGATTAACCTGAAGTTTCACTGCTGTGGTCTATATTTGATGTATACAAACATGACATATCATTAGTGTTGATGCCCGCTGCAGAGGGGTTAATTTTGATGTCTCACCATGAAACAGGAAATTGCTATAACTTAGGCGTAAATGGTCCGATCTCCATCAAACTATAGATGATTCAAATTAGTCCTGCCCTGAAAACATTAATATGACCATATTTCCTGATACTCATAGTGCCACTGGGTGCCACTGGGATAGGCTTCAGCCCCCCTGCAACCCTCAACAGGATAAGCGATAATAGAAAATCAATAAATGAAGAAAAGAACCAACTCTATAGACTCTGTTCCTCACCATACAATGGTAACATGGTTAGTTTGGACAGGAGGAATAATAATACCAATACTTCTTTTACAGGAATACTTCACTCCTAAATGGCCATTTGGATATCAGTTACTCACCCTGTGTCATGTTGAAATCATGAACTTTGTTTTTATTGCATGCGTCTGGTTAACACATAATCTAAAAATGGTGAAAATTCTTGAGGACATACAATAGTTAATTGTGTACTGTTATTGAACAAACACTATTGTAGTGTGTTGGGGGTAGGTAGGTGGAGTTTTCCCAGCATGCTTTGAGACCGTGTGTGATAGACATAAGTTCAAGTGAATTGTGTTCTAAATCAACATACTGTAGATATTATCTGGTACACAGCTATTAGTGTTACTGTTCGTCACACTAACTACGATGTTCTAGTAGCTTACTGCCATTGTTACAGAAATAGGCACTTTCACACCATGAGTGTAATTTACGTGCACAGTTAGTAAGCTCCATTCAGTCTGTACCTTACAGATGATGTGTTCTGTTGCTGATAAACAGCAACTCTGTTGTACATGTGTGATGTATGGGGCACAGGGTTTGACATAAAAACTAAGATTATTTCTCTGCTTGAGTTCTTGTCATAACAAACCCCAGCTTTGTGACAACATGTTAGTGACAATTGGTTAGTCCCTCTAATGTCAGATACACTGTGCATAGCTATTGTAGGCTGCAGAGACCATAGCGACAAGGGTTGAGTTGAGAGGGACCTGTCTGTTGAAGACAATACTTAACTGTTGCTTTTATAAAGAGTGGCTAAGAATACAGTGCATATATAAAATGTAGCTACATGATGAGCTCTCTGGTGGGAAGATCATGTCTTGAACCCTCAATCTTCAAAACAGCACTGCTGTGCTCTTAACTACTGAGTCACAATGTTAGTTTTGTTTGACCATTGTTTTTAAAAAATATATATATATATTTTATGCCTTTATTGCACAGGGACAGTGGAGAGAGATGGGAAATGTAGGGAAGAGAGAGAGTAGGGGAATGACATGCAGCAAATAGTCTGGCCAGCCGGGAGTTGAACCGGGGACTCAGTGCGCCCTGATTTAACCATTGTAACTTCAACCTCTGGAGGGAGGAGCTCATGAGCCCAAAAAATGCCCTAAATGTATTTTCTTTTTGGAGAGTGGGCAGTTGACCCTCCTTATCAACCATTCCTTTATTATGGATGGTGGGAGGGCTGGGGAAATAGAAGGCTACAATGTGGAGGGGTGTTGATGCCGGGAATCCCTTGGTCTCCCAGGGGAAAGGCTTGGATTTGGTGTGTGGTGCCTGGGAGCTGGCTGCCCTGCTGGGTTAGTATGTGGGAGCTGAGAGCTGGTTTCCCTACAGATTGCACCACATGATCTGCCCCTCCCTAAAAAAAAGGTGTGACATATCAATAGTGATTGCTGTTCACACATTGTGTGCAACCAGAAGGTGGATGTGACAGACGAACAGCAACTTCAGAGAATCAAGGTAAGCTGAATCTAATATCTTATTTCAACATCTTGACTCTAGCTAAAGACTTTTATGGTAAAAGGTGGACTATTTAAATGCAATCATTTGTTTCTTGTTGTTTTTTTCTTGTAGAAATGAGTTACACAGCTTGGACAAAGAATTAAGTTTGTCACTGGCTTGAACAAGAGGGTTTGGGCGATTATTCAAACACATTTTCTAGTGAGAGATTGGAATGAATTATCAATGTCCACGTTCTGTTGTCCTGTTAAAACCAGAACACAAAAGAGATACCTGAAACACCTTGAATTGTATCATCAAACTGGACCATGCATTACTTTGTTGTTTGTAGATGGCTTACTGCTTCATCAGCTGTAGTAAGTGTACCTTTGATTGATGGTACTGACTGTCTTTTTTTCTCTTCCCCCTCTACCATGTCACCATAAATTCACCTGCTGAGGACGGCCTGATGTGCCTGGATTGTGTATCTGTCATGTTGCTGATCCGCCCCAACCCTCAGAAGACAAGTAGGTTATATAAAAAAGATTATTTTTAGAGCCCCCTGGGTGGGTTCTAGATGAAACCCTTGAAATATAAAAAGGTTCTCCTTGGAGCCCCATGGGTGGGTTTTACACAAAACCCTTAGAAGGTGAAAAGGTTCTGGATGGAACCCCCAGTAAGGGTTCTTTGCGGAACCTCTCATGCAGGGTTCTGGGTGGAACCTTTCACAGATGGTTCTAGGTATAACCCTTTATGTTGGGTTCTAGATTGAACCCTCTGAAAGGGTTCCAGGTGGAACCTTTACAAAAGTTTCTACCAGGCACCAAAAAAGGGTTCTCCTATGAGGACAAGCCAAAGAACCTTATATGGTTCTACTTAGCACTTCTATTTCTAAGAGTGTAGGTAGCAAAACTATATCCAAACATCTGTCTACAAACTCACACAGGGACCGACTGGGACTAAAAAACTGCCCTGGACTTTGACTCAACCCGGCCCACAACAATCGGTGCACGGAAACTCATCAACCCCTGGCACGGGTGTCACAATACTTTAATCATGACTCATGATACTATACCATCCGGTTCTCTTCACAATATGTAACCAATTTTCTGTCTGTGCCATCTTTGTGTTTAAACACTTCCTGTACTGTCAGGTATTTTGTCTTCTTCTGAGGGTGATAAGAAAAAGAAAATAAAAAAACTTCTAGGCTGTGACTGTCTGACTTGGGGTGTTTAAAGTAATGTAAGGTTGAGCTGGAGTGGGTGTCATCCTCTGCCCCTGGTCTAAGCTCAACCTGAATAAACAAATGATGGAATGGATTTTAAAAAAAAACAACATTATGCATTACATTACATACAGCATATTATATCATCTATTCCGTGCAAAAATTATTTTATGACTTAATAATCTTAATTAATTTATGCAGTAATTAATCTTACTACACAAATAATAATACCAAATTTTAATGAAAATACACCACTACAAATTGAACTTCTGTATTCAAAGCCTTCAGAGTTTGTAAGTATTATCACAAAACTGTACCAAAACTTTATAAAGTAAAAGCACAACAGTGCAACTTAATATTACTGCTGCATGTGGCATTTTACAGCTAAAATGTTTAAAGTGGAGCTGTTTCAACTACTGTAATCATTATTTCATTTCAGTAATTCTTTTTTGCATTGTATTGAGCAACACAAATTGGGTATAGATAAAAATGTAGCAACCTGAATAACATTTGCTAACATCAGCCCTAGTCAGAGGTGTAAAGTAACTAATTACATTTACTCACATTACTGTAATTGAGTAGTTTCTGGGTTTTTTTTTTGTGTAATTTGTATTTTTTTCAGTAGTTTTTGAAATCTGTAATTTTACTTTTACTTAAGTACATTTTGACTGAAGTATTGTATTGAATTTAATTGAATTCTATAGTTCATCATAGAAAAATAACCAGTTTTTGGATTGGACCCCTGGACCATTTTTGCACTGCACAGGAGTGACCCCCATCAACTTGTTGGAAGTAACTAGGTAACTTCTACTTAAAGGACAACTTCGGTATTTTTCAACCTGGGCCCTATTTCCCCATGTGTATATGTGCGTATGATTCATAGGTACAACTCGTTCTAAAATTGGTTCAGTATTGAGGGAGGCAGGTGCAGCTGGAGCCTTGAAACTACACTGAACAAAAATATAAACGCTCATGTTTTTTCTCCCATTTTTCATGAGCTGAACTCAAAGATCTAAAACATTTTCAAAATACACAAAAGACCATTTTCCACAAATATTGTTCACAAACCTGTCTAAATCTGTGTTAGTGAGCACTTCCCCTTTGCTGAGATAATCCATCCCACCTCACAGGTGTGGCATATCAAGATGCTGATTACACAGCATGAATATTGCACAGGTGTGCCTTAGGCTGGCCACAATAAAAGGCCACTCTAAAATGTTCAGTTTTATCTCACTGCACAATGCCACAGATGTCGCAAGTTGTGAGGGAGCATGCAATTGGCATGCTGACTGCAGG
Source organism: Epinephelus awoara (assembly GCA_035609425.1). Classification (NCBI taxonomy): domain Eukaryota; kingdom Metazoa; phylum Chordata; class Actinopteri; order Perciformes; family Serranidae; genus Epinephelus; species Epinephelus awoara. The sequence goes on along the minus strand of CM069295.1, from coordinate 5,366,880 downwards.
AATGTCCACCAGAGCTGTTGCCCGTGAATTGAATGTTCATTTCTCTACCATAAGCCGTCTCCAAAGGCGTTTCAGACATTTGGCAGTACACCCAACCGGCCTCACAACCGCAGACCATGTGTAACTACACCAGCCCAGGACCTCCACATCCAGCATGTTCACCTCCAAGATCCTCTGAGACCAGCCACCCGGACAGCTGCTGCAACAATCGGTTTGCATAACCAAAGAATTTCAGCACAAACTGTCAGAAACCGTCTCAGGGAAGCTCATCTGCATGCTCGTCGTCCTCATCGGGGTCTCGACCTGACTGCAGTTCATCGTTGTAACCCACTTGAGTGGGCAAATGCTCACATTCGATGGCTTCTGGCACGTTGGAGAGGTATTCTCTTCACGAATGAATCCCGGTTTTCACTGTTCAGGGCAGATGGCAGACAGGTCGTGTGGGTGAGCGGTTTGCTGATGTCAATGATGATGACAGGTATGATGAATGATGCTGATGTGGATCGAGTGGCCCATGGTGGCGGTGGGGTTATGGTATGGGCAGGCGTATGTTATGGACAATGAACACAGGTGCATTTTATTGATGGCATTTTGAATGCACAGAGATACCGTGACGAGATCCTGAGGCCCATTGTTGTGCCTTTCATCCACGACCATCACCTCATGTTGCAGCATGATAATGCACGGCCCCATGTTGCAAGGATCTGTACACAATTCCTGGAAGCTGAAAACATCCCAGGTCTTGCATGACCACAACATACTCACCGGACATGTCACCCATTGAGCATGTTTGGGATGCTCTGGATCGGCGTATACGACAGGGTGTTCCAGTTCCTGCCAATATCCAGCAACTTCGCACAGCCATTGAAGAGGAGTGGACCAACATTCCACAGGCCACAATCAACAACCTGATCAACTCTATGTGAAGGAGATGTGTTGCACTGCGTGAGGCAAATGGTGGTCACACCAGATACTGGCTGGTTTTCTGACCCCCCCAGACCCCCCGAATAAAGCAAAACTGCACATTTTAGAGTGGCCTTTTATTGTGGCCAGCCTAAGGCACACCTGTGCAATAATTATGCTGTCTAATCAGCATCTTGATATGCCACACCTGTGAGTTGGGATGGATAATCTCGGCAAAGGAGAAGTGCTCACTAACACAGATTTTAGACAGATTTGTGAACAATATTTGAGGAAAATAGTCTTTTGTGTGTATAGAAAATGTTTTAGATCTTTGAGTTAAGCTCATGAAAAATGGGAGCAAAAACAAAAGTGTTGCGTTTATATTTTTGTTCAGTGTAGCTAAATTGGTAAGGGGGCAAATGCGTCCCGTATAAGTTTTGCGCATTAAAAGTGCTTTTTTTGCCACTGACCGGTTCAGATCGCCAGTGCTATCTCTGTAAATAGCATACTAAGCGTTTCCCTTACCTCTGGGCTGTGTGATGCCACGAGCTTTGCTCCACTGTGTCTGTAGCTCTTTCTACTCGTGGGACAGCCATTTTCTTGAGGAAGAGGTGTTTCGGGATTGGATGTCTTCTCTTCTTCGGCCGGCAGTAGTCATCTTGGGAGAAGTGAGCACTGCAGACCTGATGGTCTGCAAGGCGCTATGTCTGGACAGGAGTGTTAGCATCCATTTGTAGCACAACTAGCCACAACTTCAGCATCTCGCCGTCCGACAAAGGCAGCCTATGAAAGCTGTACGGGGTGTTGCGCAACATCCTGTTCTTGCGTTCGGGAAAAAGGCCCATTTATTTGAGCACTCCAAAAACTCCGGTAACACTCCAGGGGGTAGCACATAAAAGACTCTGTCCTCTGACTCTTCTAGCGTAACACACACACTTCATACACACATACTCACTTACAGTACCTAGTGGGACAGCCCTCCCCCTCTCTGCTCCAACACTGACTGACAGCTGACTCCACTCATAGCACTCATAGCACTGGCGATCTGAACCGGTCAGTGGCGAAAAAAAGCACTTAATGCGCAAACTTATATGGGACACATTTGCCCCCTGCATCCGCCTCCCTCAATACTGAACCAATTTTAGAACGAGTTGTACCCATGAATCATACGCACACATACACATGGGGAAATAGGGCCCAGGTTGAAAAATACCGAAGTTGTCCTTTAAAGTACATTTTAAACTACCTACTTTTTACTTTTACTTGAGTAGATTTTTAGATGGGTAGCTTTACTTGTACTTAAGTAGAATTTCATCAAAGTAAAGGTACTTTTACATGAGTAGAATTTCTCAGTACTTTTTCCACCTCTGGCCCTAGCAAGTATCTCTCTTTCTCCCTTTCTCATGTTCCATACTTCCTTGCCCTGTACCTGTCTGTGGAACTTCCACCAGCTCATCTCTCTGTCCCTCATCATCACAGGTGGCCCTACCATGCTGAAGCTGCACAGCTGTCTGGATCCTGCGAGTCCCGGCCTCAACACTCACTTCTTCACTCACTTCTTGGATGCTGCTAATATTAGCGTGAACTTGTGCTGCAGTGCTGCTGTTGCTTGTTTATTTCCCTCGTCTTTTCAGCCCCACCCTTAACCGGCGTTATCCATATTGTTTCCATATAGTCGCTTCACTACTACTACCAAAGATACTCAATTATCGTCTTGCTACTCCTACTTCTTCTTCTTTACAATTAATTGGCAGGCACGGGCGGCACCGGCTGGCATCCAACTTAAAGGTGCTTTGCGGCCACAGTGTGAAACAGTAGATTAGCAGGGGAGAAAAAACAGTGATGACTGCTTGGCGGCCACCGGCCTTCCTGGAATACCGGCCGTTCTATGATTCTCCAGAACACACAGATGGCCAGTCCGCCCCTGAACTGACACAACTTGTGTAGTATAATCCGTGTCTCATTTATTCAATCATATGCTCAGTGCTTCCAGAGCTTTCTCATGGGGAACTGAATGAAAAACGAAACGTATCTATGCTCTCTTCTCCTCTATGCTTGGACAGCTAAAGAATGAGCTGAAATATGGTGTAAAACTCTTTAATGTTGAGGGGAGCTGCAGATGAGAGTGACAGTTCTCTGTTGGCTCATCACTGCTCTTTCCCTGCTTTCACATTTTCTTTTGATATATTGTTACAGGCTGCAGCTCCTGCACAGTTCCTCTGATATTGATGTGAACACCTTCAAATTAAAGTTTAGAGACAGCAACCTGAGAATGAATGTTTTGTTTCCAAATATAATGTGCTTAAGTACAGTTCAAACACAACAGAAAGGTGGCATTGTCCAAATACCTACACTTTGCACTGCACTGAAGCAAATAGTAAATGGACTTGCACAGCATCTTTCCATTCTTCTGACCACTCAAAGTGCTTTAATCCATTCACACTGAGGTCAAGGCATCCAGACAAGATGATACCTGCTACATTCATACACACTCACCCACTATGGTGGTTGACCCGCCAATCTTGCAATTAGTGGACAACCCACTCTAACTCCGGAGCCCCAGCTGCAACAGTGCATTTGTTGCAATTTATGTATTGCTGCAGCAAGTTTTTATTAGTTTAAAGACTGTTAAGACCATAAAAATACAAACAGATGGATTCATATTTAAATACTAAATAATGTTAAACCATGGATGCAAACAGTTTCTGTGATTGGTATATATATATAATATATATATATATATATATATATATATGCAAACACACACACGCTCATTTTAGAAATAAACAGCACTTATGACATCACAAAAAGCAAGGAGATAATCATGACTATCTTGCTGTGTGGCTCACCATCTCTCTTGGGATTTGTCAGCAGCAGGGGAGTGGGTGGAGTTCAAAGCTGAGTAAAAATAAAGAAACAAAATGTAAACTGCAGAACAGGGCATTCTGGCAGTTTCCTCTCAATCACCGTCTGGCGAACCATTATTAGCTGTCTGTGTGTGGGAAATCATTTATTTTAGAAAAACTAAATATGTCAAGTTTATCCCTGGGGCCGGCAACTATTTCTGTGTGTTCAAGGAAGGAAGTGTTGAATGTGATGATATCCTGAAGGCAATTTGTTATTTATTAATTTCCTCTCATGCATATTATTTGAGCTGTGGATTTAAAGGGGGGGGGGGCTCTAATTTGTACACAAATACATGGTCTATTTGCAGTCCCAACAAGAGAAATACAAACAGAAATGCTTGCAGTAAGGAAAGACATTTAATATCACTGCTTTTTAAGTATATTAATCATCTGTGCTTAGTGTGTCACCTCACATTCAGGATCACTTCACTAAATTTGATATCTGTAGCTCTATTTGTATGCTTCTCGTGGAGCCATGCATATCTGTTTGCTTCCCTGACATCGGCAGTTGAATGTCAGCCCAGCACCTTAACTTCAGCCTCAACAATATTCATGTTTTACTAAAAATACAATATCAGACCTCTCCCCGCCAGAGTATGTGTCCAGCTCTTCACTCAAGCTTAGTCATCTACTGTCTGGGCTACTGCGACTCCCTCTGCAGCCCCACTCCTCCCAGTCCCTACAACTCACCCAGAACGCCACAACATGCCTCGTCTTCTCACAACCTCACCGGACCCTCCAATGTTATCCCCCTCATACAGTACCTCCACTGGCTGCTTGGGTTGAATACAAAATCCTGCTGCTGGCAAACAAGGCTGCAAAGGGATCCACACATGCACACTACAGGCTGCTGTCCAGGTCCACACACACCAGCATGCTCTGCTTTTCCACCGCTGGCCATTCAACCCGCCACTTCGATTCATTCCCAGTCTGGCTGTGGTTCCAGAGGTTCCCAGTGGCTGTCTACCTCCTTCATCCCCCCTCTCCTATTTCTGCAATTTCTCCTCAAGTATCCTGTCTATATTTCATATTTGTTGTAATTCCTCTTGGTAGGAATTTGCAAATTCTACTGTTGCATTCCAATTAAGTTGCTTAGAATAAGGGCGTCAGTCAAAATAATTAAATGCAAATGTCAGTTGTTCTGCCTGCTGCTGTTTTTCATTCTCTCTCCTCTTGCTCATGAATGTATGAGCTTGTTGTGGCAGCACTGAAAGTACATCTGAATATCACTAGTCTGACCTCACTAAGCCTTTATGTTAGTAACTGTAAGCTTCCTACCCAGAATGTGGTGTACATATGTGTCCATGCATGTACAGTTTTAGATCACTCGCATTAACCCTGTGAACTTGAGTCATGGGGAGCCTACCTTAAGGCTTGTTAGGCTTTTGAAATGTGCATGTGCATGAATTGGACACACACATTATGGCATGGAACGAAGCACTACAAGGTAACAGTTGGGAAGGCTATAGCTTGATTGCTTACTGCCTGCACAGTAACCTTTAGAGAGAGTTGGCAAGAAACCATTTGCTTTGTAAATCCATCTCTTCCATTTGCCATTACTTCCATGAGACATGACATTATTTGTGTTTACAGATTTTGACTGTAAGCCTATAACTGACCACTTCTAATTGGTGTTATCTTTTTATATCAGTTATGTGATAACCCTTAATAGAATTTTAAAGTATGGCCTGCAGGCTCCAGTATGTACATTTTTGGCCACTCTCACAGCATAGCTCTATGGATAAAGTGTTAGTCTGTCTGCAGGTTAGTCGGTTGGTCAGTCAGTCAGTATATGACTTTGGTCCACACTCAAACATCTCAACTAGAAGATGGATTGCTGTAAAGTTCTGTACTGACATCCATTCACCCCAGATAATGTATCTTCCTAGTTGGCACTGGACATCAGCATGATATCAGATAGAGACTGGACTCCTACGTCAGACAGACATTACAATGACAATATTTTACCTGTCTAACAATGTTAGAATTTCAAGTTGTGTGGATGTTAACATTATGATGTTTTGCAGACATTTGGTTTTGTTCTCCACACCCTATGACTGAATGTCATTTTTTCAAAGTCAAAATGACATTGAGACCATTGAAAGACATTGGATTTGGGTTATTTAACAACACAACTTAAAATCAACAAAATGTCAATATCATGAGTCATCAGTATTCTACATTAACATTGGCATTAGACATTGTCATGGTCTGACATCGCAACCTAAATTCAACCAAGTATCAGAATCTAACGACATTGGTGGACAGCTGTGTTAATGAGATTAGTGATCTGCTGTATATGCCTCTATCACCTCTGGGCTTAAGCAATGCCTCACAGCATGACTGTAGACTCTTCTCTTAATTCATTCCATTGGCTCTTTAACCCAGCACTTTGAACTTGTATAAATGAAGCACTGATTTCCTGTTGCATTGCTGACTTACAGCTCTAAGAATGTTAGATGTTTATAACAAAATGCTAAATATAAAAAAAGATAATGGGCACTGCCATCAGCCTCAGCTGTGATTAGAGCTAATTAGCTAATGTTAGCATGCTGGTATGGTGAACGTATACACATCATATCTGCTTAGCACTGGCATGTTAGCATTGACATGCTGATGTTAGCATTTAGCTTAAATGGCTGCTTTGTCCAAACACAGCCTCACAGGGCTGCTTGCATGGCTGCAGACTTACTGTTGCAAAAAGAGGGAAAGACTGAAAGCTCTTCTTTGTCCTTGAGTTTGAATAAATAATTCCCCCTATGTCTGCCTTACCACGTTGCAGAGCAGCAAAACAAGCTCCACATCTCTCACCCTCCCCCCACCCCACTATTTTCTTTTTGGGAATGCCATGTTCTCCAAAAGGGAGCAAAAAATATGAAATGGATAAATGAGGAAAGAAATAAAGATAGAGACAGGTGTAGACGGGGAGAAGGAGAGATGGATAGAAGATGGGGAGTGAGGTGAAAGGGGAAATGGAAAGATGGACAGAAAGATGGATGCATGATTACTGTAGGTGGGAGGCCGGGGAGTTGGTGGCATCTATAAATAGGTGAATGAATGGATGCATGGCTGGTTGCTGGCTGAATGACTGGATGGATGGATGAATGGATGGATGGTTAGAGAGATGAAAAGCCTTGAGGTGAGAGGAGATATCGGAAGATGAATGAATACAGAACAGCTACCTCTCTGCACTTCTCCATTTTCTTTCCTTTTCTCCAGCTCTCCCACTTTTCTCTCTCTCATTCTGTCATTCTCTCTCTCTCTCTCTCTCTCTCTCTCTCTCTCTCTCTCTCTCTCTCTCTCTCTCTCTCTCTCATTCTGACCAGATGAGTAATAGCTGTGGTACTGTGGCTTGACTGATTAATGCACTCGAAGAGCCCAGGGAGGTAGAGCACAACAAACAGACGGAGGAGGGAGAAAAAAGAGTGAGAGGAAAGATTGCAGAGAGAGGAATGAGAGAGTCAGAGATGATGAGTGTGAGTGTGTGTGCGTGTGTGTGTGTGTGTGTGTCTGTCTGTCTGTGTGTGTGTGTGTGAATGTGAATGTTCATGTGGGAGAAACCCCAGTGCTGCCATCCGGATGCTGCTGCACCAAGTGGTTTGATTCTCAGAGGAAGGTACCCTTCCCCTCATCAGTGGAAGTGTTCTCTCTTTTCCAGTTTAGAACAATCATGCTCACTCATACTGTATGACCAATCAGCCAGCAGTGGGATGACAAAGGAGAAAAAAGACAGGAAGGCAGGACAAAGTGAGAGGGAAGTTACTGTAGTTTTTCACTCAGGTTGATGAAGTCTAAACTAACAGAAGTGATTGCAGGTCACAGTTCCTCACACAGTTCCTCCTCCCTGTCACCTCCTCCTCTGTGTATCACTTTCTTTTCTTCCCTCCATCTCCATCCCATCTCTGTTAGCTCTAATGGCTTCCTCCTGTCTTTTTGTACTCGTAATGAAGCATCACACAGAGAATCTGCTCAACTGTGGGTAAAGCACATTTTGAGCCACTAATGAGAAATGCGTTGAACCAACCTGACTGAGCAATCTCTACCTTTCTGTTTAAGTATATCAGGTTGAAACTAGAACTAAAACTAGATGATAATAGTCAACCTTTTCAGCTTGCCTCCTACAGAAAGTTAGTAACAAAAACATCACTCCAGACATGAGGGCTCTATGTGGTGGGATTTTCAAAAGAAGGCACATTTTTTTTGATGTGTTATAGTTTGAGACATCCTACTTAACTGATCTATGTAATTTCATAGATATATATATAAATATATATATATATATATATATATATATATATATATATATATATATATTGATTGGAAAACACTTAAATTGTTCTTTGTTGGTGACCTTTTCTGTGCTGAAGTTAATATGTCCCAGGACAGAACCAGCATATTCATCCAGTTCTGCTCCCACTGCAAACACACCCCAGTCTGTGTTATCAAAACAGTCCTGCAGCATTGAAGTGTCTTCCAGAGTCCATACCTGCACTGATTTGATGGTGGGTTTAACTCTGCACATCCATGGTCTGTAAGCTGAGGTCAGGAGAGAAATGTGGTCTGACCGAACTACGCTTGCAGACGGGATTGCCTTGACTATAATGCCCTGGAATATTGGTGTATACTTGGTTGAGTATATTGTCCTCTCATGTGGCAAATGTCACATTCTTGTGGACTTTAGGTATGACCAGTATTAAGTCTACATGATTAAAATCCGCTGCTACAATGACCACACTGTCCAGGTGCATAGTGAGATGTTTACTGGTGCCTCTCCAGAGTTAAGTTAGCTATAGCTTGTGGGGGGATGTAAATTGCCATGGTTACTATGTTTGTGAATTCCCTTGGCAAATTTCTTTTCTTTTCTTTCTTGGTCTGAAGTTTACCACTAGGAGCTCCAGGTCAGGACAGCAGTGTCTCTCCACCATGTCCACAGCTGTGCACCATTTGTTTTCACGAAAGAACACAGTCATCCCATACGGCTCTTAGTGTGGAGTTTCTTGTCCGGTCTGCTCTGTAAGTAGAGGGGCCCACTAGCTGGATAGCGGTGTCCAGTATGTTTTCCTTGAGCCAGGTCTCCGTGACGATAGTCAGACACAGTAGGGCATGATTCTCGTTCTGATCTCATCCAGGTTATTGACGAGTGACCTTGCGTTCACAAGGAAGAGGCTTGCTAGTGCTGGTTTTGTACAGGTTAGCCTTGAGGCTAGCCTTCAGACCTGCCCACTTCCCCCGCTTCTACTTCTCTGGTATGGTGGCTAGTAAAAGAATCTCTGGCGGTCGCAATTTTGTATCAACTTCGCGGACTGTATGATGTTCACGGATGATATCATAACTGATATGAGCTACTGTCTTGCTTAACAGAGCTAAGAAATACGTAAACAACACTAAACATAGAGCCGAGCTGCCGCTGCTGCTGCAAGCGCTGCCACCTTGCCATCATGCCATCATACCAGTGTATATATTGTTTATACGCCAGTGTGTTTATGTGTAAAGGTAGTGATGCTAAGATGATCAATTCACATTTTTTTTATATTTGCTGTTGTTAATACCATATATTTAATGGTATCCCATTATATATTTGGTGAAAAAAAATGTATCTATGATTTTTCACAATCTCTGAGATTTTGTCAAAGTGTTGCTGAGAAGATTTTTTTTTTTTCATTATTTATTTATGTATTTATGAATTATTATGCTGTTGGTTTTTTTCTTCACTTGCTTGTTTTATTGACTAGATGGCACCTGATCAGATGTAGCACTCCTAATCTCGTTATATATTGTTGTACAATGATAATAAAGGCTTTCTATTCTATTCTGTTCTATTCCGTTCTAGTCTATTTTACTGTAATGTTAAATATCCAGAATAAATACATGAAAATAATACTAGTATTGGTAATACTACCAATTCCATGGTCACAAATTTGTTGGTACACTGACATGTTTATAGCATTATAACCATACATGATTTGTAATGTAGGTTTTTTTCTGGCTGTTTTACCATTACCATTGGGGGCCATCTCAACCATTAAGTAGATCCCTGTATTTTATTTTTCAAAATAAAATAAAATATGCAAAGAAAAAAATGTGTCCATTGCTTTTTTCTTAGTGAGGCCATTAAAGGGCTAAATTGCACTTCTTCTCATTAGCCTTTAACTGTGTCTAACTTAACCAGCTCAGTTATTTCTCTTGAAGTCTCTGTAGGTATGTGTTGTCACTACAGGCGCTGTGTGGCCATTTCCCTTTACTATAATTTATTCTTAGCATTATTATGTATCAGCACTGATTTCCTTCTCTTCTATTGTGTTTGTGTCCTGCTTTTGTTTTAGTTTTCCATTGTTTGCTGTAAAGCACGTTGTGTATAAAGTGCTGCATAAAAAAAAAAAAGATGACGATATGAGGTTTGAAACTGAGCCAAAATATCTCCAAATAGGCTTGTTAAAATTTGAAATACAAACAGGTCTTTGTGTCTCTCTGCCTTGCAGCTGTAGCTTCACTATCAGCCAGTTTGGGAGATAAATGATGTAGTCGTCCGAGGGACCTGGGGAGCGCCACCTGGCTTGCGGTCACCATCGTCCACACTACTGGGCCTCCCTCTCCCCCATCCTCTGTGAATGCACCACATTGTGGCCATAGGTACACTGGAGAAGACTTGCACACAGTCAGTGATCTCTTGGTACATGTGTCCTCACCTGGACTGCGGGCTTGCACAGGGCTACTCCCAGTTCCATCATTTCCCCCCAACTCGTGCCGCCGCTTCTCTGGGTGCTTCCTTCCCCTCTCTGTGCTCTCTGTGTTCTATTTTATCCTGCCAGCCTGGCTCTTCATTCTGCCCCTGTTGAAACAAAAATTCAACACAAGAAACACACAGTAACATTCAACACAATGCATGAAAGAACTGTAAGTAAATTATTGGGAGTTATTATTGATAATAAACTGTCATGGGAAAAACAAATACAGAGAGTAGCAGCAAAAATGGGTAATATTTTGTCAGTGATCAGAAGATGTGCAAAAACACAACAAACTATTAAACAAATAATTCAAGCTTTGTTTTTGTCCCATTTAAATTATTGTTCAGTGGTTTGGTCCAATGCATCACTAGGAAATATCAGAAAACTGCTACTAGTTCAAAATAAAGCAGTATGTGTTGCTCTTTCCTGTAGGTTTAGGACAAATGTCATAAAAATGCATGAGTGTCTGTCTTGGCTTGATGTAAAAAAATTAAAAAAAAAAATTATTTGTTGATGGTTTTTATAAGAAATGTAATCTCAACTAAGATTCCACTAATTTTCTACAAAAAGTTATCCTTTAGTTCAGAAACACACAATTATTCAACGAGATATGCTGGTCGTGGTTGTTTTACCTTACCCAAATGAAAGACATCTGTACAATGTACAGTAATGCATAGAGAGAGCAATGAAAGAGTGGAATTCACTCCCAATTTCCAAAACAAAACAGGAAAATATTCATAGCTTTAAATTTAAATTTAAAGAATGTTATTTAACAAAGAACTTTTATTTTTTCTGATTGTGCTGATTGTTATGAATAGATGATATGAACATTTTTTGTTGTTTGTGTATGATAACTGACATGGTCTTTGTATGCATATCTGCTTGTAGACATGGAGGTGAATTTGAAATGTTCCTATCAAAGGATTAGTATTTCTCATTCGGGATCAGGGCATTTTGTAGTGAGACAACAACATTCATTGGCTGTGGCTTTTGCTTGCTAAAGCATATTCACCTCAAGCAGAGCATTGTTTGGTCATAACCGGTGCAGACTAAACCATTTATGTCATTGCTGTCATTATCCATTGCTGCCTAAAGGGTATTAATTATATAAAGCCTATTGAGCAAGAGAGAAACATACAGCTATTTATATACTGTATATATATATTAATTATCACTGGCTGACTAGAGCCTTTTCATTCTAAAAGCTGTTGTCTGCATAGTAATCATTATTAGTTCTCAATCAAGGCAGACTCTTCCGAGATTTAACATAACCACTAAGCATTACTCAGGTCTTTCATTCAGAACTGGGGGCGGCAATCTTGCTGGTCATCATCTACATCTGCCACCTAAGTGTGTCCTGATGCCACTACAATCTTCGAAGCTCAACAACCTCTAAGCCGTATCAGCTTATGGTAAGCAATTGCAAATAGCTGTTGGCAAGTGGTCGTGATTCATTCAATTTATCATATAGCTGTGCCCACTTAGTAATTTTCAAGTCAGTGTTGACATCTTCTGGCAAATTCATGAATCCAGGTCTCCACAATCTCTTACACAGACGCCGATGACGTCAGCACGCTGGCTGACTTCCCATAGGAAAGTTGTAATGGAACTAGCACTGGCTCCCAGCGGCAGTGATGTGATTGGATCCAAATCTGTGTACTTTGGTACTTACTCAACCAACGGCTGATTAGCTTTGCCTTACACCCGCCTACACCGGAATTGCTGTTCCCCGAATTGTTGTCCGTAGAGCAACAGAAGGAAGTGTTCAGTGCATCACATGTAGAGATTAAAATGGATATGATTTCATTTGATTCAGCTATATTGCAGAGCTGCAACATCCACAAGATTGGAGAAATTAAGGATTTACAGCATGCCGTACCTATGGCAACACCGTTATGTGGTCTGGATATCCCTGCCCATTTCTATTACAAAACAAAAGACGAATGTCTCTAGACTCCCATTCCGAGGTAAGGGAGGCTGGTCACGTGAGACTAGGTCTTCCACACCTATTTATAAATTAATAAAATGTTGAAAGGGCTTTAGATCATAGAGACCCACTGCCTAATCAAAATTTTCTATTCATGTCATCCTGTACTATCTCATTATCTGTTCAGGTCATGACTGACTATTAGCCATCGCAGGTTAAAGCATATCATTTGGATTCAAGCAAATCCATAGCACACATGGCATTGAGCATGACCTCTGCAGGCTAAGTATTGCATTCATGGTACTGAGCCTTTTAGCCTTTGCAGGCTATGCATCAACACAATTGTCTGTTCATTCATGGTACACTATTGATTGAATAATTTGACCTAAAGTATTGGTGTCTCCATCATTTGAATATTGTATCTCTTTGCAGATCATACCAGCATTATTGATTTATCATGGCTTGTTCCCTTCAGCTCGGAAAGTAATCATTTTTGGGGATAATTAGCCCCAAATTATGCGATTGCATTGTTTTTGCAAGCAAGGCACTGCTACCTCATAGCCTTTCTAGACTGAACCGTCCAGGTCATTGCTGGCTAAGTGTAATTTAAAAAAGATAAAAAATCACTGCCAAGCTGCATTTTGTTTCTCTGTGTTCTTTCATGGTTCACCAATGATGTATCACCTTACCTCAACCTTTTCCTTGTCTTCCTCAATACTGTGTCTTATCTCATAGTAGATCATGTCTGTTGGATTAATCATGCCTAATATGTTCACTTCAGCTTGGTAAGTAATCATTCTTTGGGGAGTAATTTCAGGCTGTGTTCCTTTGAGGGGGCTTGCGCCCCTTCATTTTGGGGATTTATCCTGCTGCCACTCAGATGTCCCTTGGTAGCAAAATATCTCCCTCTGGTGTCCAAGTGCCAAAGACTTCTGTTAAATCTCCATCAGCACAAAGCATCTGTTAATTTGTACACTCATATTCTGTATTGAATATTATCTTTATTGTTTTTTCTCTACCTACCCTTTTGAGTTAAATTTAGGATGAGACATGGATATTACGTAAGGTGATTATCATTGGGGACATCGTCGGGCAGTGGAAAGAGCACTTTGAGGACATCCTGTACCTGGCCATCATGTCCACCGTGGACACTGTTGGGCTGTCTTGGCTGACATGCCTTTTCAGTGTCGCATGGAGGTTGGGTACGGTGCCTGCAAAGTGGCAAATCGGGATGATGGTCCCCATCGTCAGAAAAGCGGACCGGAGGGTGTGCTCCAACTATCAGACTGCTCAGCCTCCCGGGTAAAGTTTACTCCAGGGTGCTGGAAAAGAGGCTCTGACCGATTGTTGAACCTCAGATTCATAAGGAGCAATGCTCTTTACCTTTGCCGTAAATCAGCGAATTGCATTCTCCGGATTGGGGGAGAGTTGCTGCCTCAAGCGAGGGAGCTCAAGTATCTCGGGGTCTTGTTCACGAGTGAGGGTAGAATGGAGTGTGAGATGGATCGGCAGTTTGGTGCAGCTTCTGAAGTGATGCAGGCGCTGCGCCTGTCCGTCGTGGTGAAGGGGGAGCTGAGTCGAAAAGCAAAGCTTTTGATTTACTGTCCATCTACGTCCCAACCCTCACCTATGGTCATGAGCTCTGGGTGGTAACCAAAAGAATGAGTTTGCAGATACAAATGGTGGAAATGACTTTCCTCCGTGGGATGGCTGGACTCAGCCTTAGAGATAGGGTGAAGAGCTCAGACATCTGGAGGGAGCTCGGAGTGGAGCTGCTGCTCCTTCACATCGAAAGGGGCCAGTTGAGGTGGTTCAGGCATCTGACCAGGATGCCTCCTGGATGCCAGTGAGTCCTCCTCCACCTATTTAGATCCACCGTAGACAAAGGCAGCATTTCTCCGACCATGTAGCGAGCCACAAGCTCCGTGGTTTAACGTTATCTCCATTATGAGAACCAAACGACAGTCATTGCTGTTTCGGAGCTGAAGGACCAGCGTTCTAAAAGTAACACAAGTAACTGATGTCTTGTTTGAAAATGTACTTAAGTATTTGATTACTCAAACAGTAAACTAATGCGTTAGGTTACTCGTTACTGCAAAAAGTAATCAAGTACTCTAACGCGTTATACCCAACTCTGCCCAAGAGGAGCTGGAAAGCGTTGCTGGGGATAAGCCCCGGATAAGCGGATGAAAATGGATGGATTGATGGATGGATTGTCATTGCTTCCAAACATCTGTTAAATGTAGTGTTTTCCTTTCCTCCTCAGTTTGACTTGTTTGCCTTCAGCACAACATGTAGACAGTCCAATAAAGATCACTTCTTAGGTTTCAATAAATCATTTCAAAGAAGTAATGATGGTGCCATTTAGAAGAGAATTAATTAAAGGTGATGGTTGTTTAATATTAGCAGCACCAACCTGCTCTCATCCCAACTCTTCACATATCGCTGCTTGGTCAGTGCCATTCATGTCTACATATTATGTGCCAGGTGTCATCCTGCATTTGTTGGTGATGTCCCAGGACACCGGTCAATGTAGGCTGTGCAACAAAAGCACATGGTTAGGTTTATAAAAAAAAACAAAAAAAACATCATGGTTTGGCACAACATTCATAGTGGAAGTGAACATCTGCCTCCCAGATGAAAGTCCAAGGTTTGTCGGACCCATCCGCTACTTCCACCCACCCTATTGGGGCTTTTCAGCTCCTTATATTATTTTGTTACCAGCAGTGTGTCAACTGACAAGGTTCTGCGGCATATCATACCACTGTGACAGGGGCTGTCCAGATGTGTTATTAACCAATGCAGCCCGTCTGCAATGACAGGTGCCATCCCACCGACCAGTGGGGGAATCATAACACTGCAAATGTGTTTTTTGGCATTGGTGTTTGATGATGAAATAACTGACAAAGCAGCGGTATATGATGACATCGAAAATAGAATGGGCTGGCAGTACATTTCATTTGCTGATTCTGACCTTAAATAGAAAATTTGTGTTTTACAGGATCTCAACTTTGCAAGTTACTGTTGCTTTTGTGGTGATATCTCACTTTGAGGTTGAGAATGATGAATGAGGATGAAGAAGATTAGTGAAATGTCAAAACTGTAATGTTGAGCTACATGATATAGAATAACTGAATTTGACCAAATTATTGGAAAAGAACTGCTGTGTTTGTGTGTATGTTTGTTGTTTTTTTAGTCTGCTTTGCTGGTCCTATGCTGACTGCTGCCACTGTGGCTTTCACACAAACCATTACCAAAGAAAAAGGCAGATAAACACAAAGTTGAGGGAGTAATTTCTGTAATTCTTTATTAGCTTTCTTTTGTTGCCTTATTTTTTTCTATTCCTCCATCTCATTGATCCAACCCTGCCCCACCTCTCTGCCTTTCACCCTCTTTCATCAGAGGAATCTGTTTCACATGCGCTGGTTTCACTCAAAGCACCCTTTAACTGTTAACCATCATCCTCTAACTCCACAGATCCATCATCACTCTGGTTATGTGTGAGCATATAGAAGTATATATAACATAGTGTTTCATAGGGTTTCATGACATTATGGGCCACTTGGTGGCACTGTGGTATTAGAGTCATACAATAAGGTTTTTTTTCTGTGTTCTTTTCCCCCTTTTGGGTAGTAGTTTAATGAAGGAGCATAGAATTAGTGGAAGGTGTGAGAGCTACAAGAAAATCAAAGGGGGTGAAGAAGACAGGAAAATTGAGGTGGGGTGAGATGGGATGGAAAAATAAAGGACTGGGGAGCACTGACATATCCAGAGACACACAAAGTGAGAAAGAATTGGAAGACTTTGGATGTTTTGCATAGCTCAACCCTCATTTCCATGCCTAAGCCTCACTGCCTATTTTACAGTACAAGGAATGCTAAAACCGGAGGTAATATAACATAACAGCAGCACATAACCATGACGACCCGCTGCTTTCAAAATGTCAAGTCTCTAATAAGAGCATTTACTAAAGCTCATTTTTATGGCAGATATTGCAGATATTCAGATGCAGTACCCTGCAATTAACTATCATTCCTTCTGTGTCTCAATTCCAAAGAGATTGAAAATAGCGATAATGATCCTCCATTAATACTTATCATGTTTGTGATCAGTGAACAAGAATTCATTAAAAAAAAGTTCAAATTAAACTTCTGACTTTTTTAGTCTGTATTTATCTGTGGGAAATTGAGCTAAGATACACTGTCTTGTTCTGTAACTCACATGAGCTGTATGAGTGAGCAGTTCATAATCAAACAAGTTCACATCCACCAACACTTACAGCTCCAGTTTTCTTAAATAGCCACAGAGAAGTTGAGACAAGCAGCTATAACTTCACTTGCTGGAGGATTGGTTTTCCAGTCCTTTAACCCTTTGAACTCTGTGATAGAAATCGTCCACAATGGTGTTTTTTTATGGTGTTTTTTCTATTGGTGTTTTTTTGGAATATATTCAAATGCCGCATATCCTTTAGACTGTGCAAGTTGAGCTAAACAGTCATGTAAGTCAGAAAACCAAAATAAGTATTGAAAATAAATTCATTGAAAAAAATCTGACGTTTTTTTCTTCCAATTTTCCAAAATAAAAACACAAAGCATATTGATCCATAAGATTTTAAATGTAGAGACAAAAATAGAATATTTCTAAACACTACATTAATTATTCAAACTGTAAACCCCAATTAACTCACTCAACTTAAATTTCTTTTTCTTTTTTGTTGTTGTGTTTTTTAGGAACAGCTTGCACTCAACACTTTTAGTTTTGTACAATACAGTACATAAAAGACCTGAGTACACCAGACACAAAGAAAATGTGTCACAAAACCCTTGTCCAGCAGGATTTTTTTCAGTTTCACATAATACTTTTTGTTGTTTGAGCATTTATTTTATGTCAAATGAGCATAAAAATGTTAAAGAAGCAACAGACAGCATTTTTGCCTATATATATCATTATGAAAATAATGTGGATTGCACAGGGAAGTATACACATTAATATCAGCATCATCAGCATTTACATAGGTTACTTAGTGATTTTGCAATAAGCTTCTGCCACCGGGGACGAATTTTCGCGGAAAAAAATCTGTTTTACGGCAGGAAATGCGTCATGTATTGCCAAACTGGTCAGTCAGCCAATCAGGGACTGGAGCTGGTCCTTAGGAGGAACTGGCAGTGGCATGAGATAGTCAGGAGTCAGGAGCACAATGGACAGAGTTTGCAGATAAGTGAAAAACGGCCTTCCAAAAGAAAACAAGCTAATCTGTCTGAGGAGGCAAAGATGCACAAAAAGGAGAGTGATAAAAGAAGAGGAAAAACAAGAGTAAACCTCAGTCAGGCGTTCAAGACATGGAGGGAGCTCCATGACCAAAGAGGCTTCAACACCGATGTCCAGCTAGCTTTCTTTCTACTGGATCAGTAAGTAACACGGCTAAATGTTAGCTAGCCGAGAGAGGACTGTACTGTACTGGCTGCTAGTTATCCAGGGACCGAGTAGTGAGTGTTGGTCGGCTGACATCCTGTTGCCATTCTACGGCAGCCCTCGGACAGTGATTAAATTGTGTAAAAAGTGCTCGGTCTCTTGACTCATTTATTTAGTAGAGTGTCCACACACTTTCTCATTCTACATATACATAGAGGTATACTGGTGGCTTTACAGCCTACATTTTATTGATTATCTCTGATCCCCACGGTCAATTTGGTCTTTGCAACAGTGTGAGCAACACCGATGACGCTAGGTGGCGCCAAGCTAAAAAAAAACCTGAATCCTATCTGTTGCCTCTTTAAGTACACATTTAACAACTTTTTAAAATTATGAATTATAAAAATATATTGTGGCAAACAAGTTTCCCAATTGCTAGAATGAGGCAAAGAGATGACTTCTGAACTAGGAAGTGCTCTTCATTTCACCTCAGTGGAACTTTATTTTATTTTTTAGACACTCTAATATCTACACAGGCAGTCACCAGTCACTAACTGTGTATACAACTTAACTCAGGGTCCAAATGTCTTTTACCACAACATTAACTGTAACCCATTAGAATCACTGTAAAATACATAAGTATTATTCACTGTAACGTGACTGATTTAGAGCACATTTAAAGACAGTTTTCTTCTGCTAACCACAAGTGCACAATGATAATGTTGTTTACTGGCCTTAAACTAACTAGGCAAAATCAGCTTTATGAATTTTTGTCAAATTAACTCAAAATTCAGATATTGTAACATAAACATATAATATTAAAAAAATGTCAAGCTCACAAGAAATTAGTGTTTGTGTCAAGTGAACATAAAGTTTTTATGTCATTTTAACAACTGGGGGGATTTGTGTAGCCTTTACATTACTATTTTGTTTTATGGATGGATTGGGGTTTAGAGTGTATGTGCATTTTTTTAATTTTTGAAATATGCACATTTTTATTGGCATTGTGATACATGCATCATTCAATCCTCTGGCATCGCATGCATTTTCATATGATCTTGCACCACACGTAATATAGTACAATGACATCATTGCAAGCATACAATGTGATGACAAGAAGGACAGAAGCTGGACACGGCACGTGATCTGCAGAGAAGATGGCTGCCTGAGTCCTGAGCTCTCTCTCGTTTCCTACACTTTTTACCGCTACCATCTACTAACCTACACTTTTTCTGGACTAACTTTACTGAATGGCTTAATTACTTATTCATCATGGAATTGGCTGAAGGTTTGCGAAGCAAGTTAACACAAGACTCAATAACGCTAAGTGTCAGTAACACTGCTAACTTCAACAAAGAGCTGGCCACCATGATAGACTCCACGTTACAGAAGCAACATGTTTTCATTGAGGAGCAGTTCGCAAAGTTTGAAACCCACTTAGACAAGATTCACAAAGAAGTTTCAGTGAACTCCAAAGCTATCGCAAAGTTACAAACAGACCACAAGGTCCTCACATCATGCGTGACCCGAGCTGAGGAATCAATTCAGGTAAAGTGCAGCAGCATGGAAGCTACACTGGCTCGGTATGAGGACTGCTCACACCGTGATAATCTACAGATCGTGAACTTGCCGGAGAAAATAGAGAAAAGCGACCCCCTCAGATTCATCTCATCATCCCTACCGAAGTGGTTTCCTGCTCTCACTGATGAGAAATTTGAAGTAATGAGAGCACATCGAATCGGCCCTGAACGCAACTCTAGAACCCCTCTCTTTATGGTTAAGATGCTCCGTTCCACAGACAGAGACAGACTCCTGAAGGCATCCAGGAATACTCCTGTCACTGTTGTTTTAATCTTAGTTAAATGCGGATGGTAAACCCTTCCTTTATGTTACCTGTAATTATATTTGGGAGTGGTGGACTGCCCTGGACGAGCCCACCATCTCAGTGTCAAGTGTCATAGCATAAGGGTGGGCGACGGTTCACGGTGGTGCTTTAGTGGTCCTTAGGCGCAACCTTTCTGTAAACATCATAAAAACATTTGGAAGCTCAGATGGCCGTATCGCTTATATTAAAACGAATTATTCTGGTTGCAATATCGCCTTTGTTGCTCTTTGTGCTCCTAATCATTTTGACCTTTCTTTTTTTTAATAAAATTAACAAGCTGTTAACCAAACTGGAAGGCTTCTCAGTTGTAATTGGTGCTGAACAAATTGGACCCAGCACTCGACTGCAGTGGTCAATCAGCCCAATACTATAACCGTACTCTGTTGGCTTTTCAATGTTTCATGTCTGATTTTAGCCTCATAGATTTATTTTGCACCATTAATCCTACATCTAAACAATATCGTTTCTACTCTAACAGACACAAATCACATTCCAGAATAGGCTACCTGCTGGCTAAATCAAAGACATTTTCTCAAATTCATTATGTTAACATTCTTCCCTGTCCACTATTAGATCACAGTATTGTTATCGCTAAATTAACCCTTGCTTATTCACCATCAAAAGCCACAAGATGGTGCTTTAATACAACTTTACTCAGAAACACTGAGTATTGCATTTACTTCAGAGAAGCCCTCACACTCTTTATCTCTGAAAATACTGGGTCAGCTAATGACCCCCGGATTCTCTGGAGTGCCATTAAAGGGTGTATAAGAAACTCAGCAATCTCCTATTCCTCTCACCTTAATAAATCTAGATTAAAACAAATTAATGATTATGAGTCTACTTTATACTCTTTAGAACAAGACCGACAAAAGAAAGGCTTTTCAGAACATGGTAAAAAACAAACTGAATCCATTAAAATAAAATAAAATAAAATTACCTCTTAAGAACTAGAGCAGAATCTCTAATCAAGAAGAAATTATTATTTTAATGGATCCAAACCAAACCACCTCGTAGCTTAAGCCTCCAAAAATGTAGGTATGTAGGTAAACAGAAATATGCCAGTATTACATCTATTTGTGCTGACCAGAAAGTTTTATCTGACCCTAAAGCTCAGAAAACTCAGAATTTCATTCTTTTTATTCTAAGTTGTACACTTCGGAAATTCCCTTTGACAAAACAAAGTGTCGAAATTATTTACAGAATGTAAGACTTCCTACCCTCTCTTTGGAGGAATCTAATGATATGGGCGCTCCTATTACATTAACTGAATTTAAGGAGGCCATTATGGGGATGAAAAGGGGTAAATCACCGGGATGGGACGGGATCCCACCGAAATTTTATACCACCTTTTGGGATCTGTTAGGTCAGTTTCTACTAGATATGATTAACTATTTGATTAAAAATGCCTGTTTTTATTCGATTAAAAACGTATGTTTTTTTAAAGGATATAAATTTAGCTCTTTTTTCTGTTTTATCTAAACCCGGCAAGGACCTGAGATTAGAGCCTTTGCACGCGTATTGTCATCCCGTCTTGAGCCCTATATGACCAAATTAGTGCATTGCAATCAAATAGGTTTTTATTAAGTCATGATTGGCCTCTGACAATATGCGCCGAATTTACATGTCATACATGCTGCTAAAAATATCACTCCTCCAAGTGCTGCTTTTAGCTTAGATGCACAAAAAGCATTTGATAGGCTTGAGTGGGATTATCTGTGGGAAGCACTGGTACGATTGGGTTTGGGGACAGAATTCATTAAAAATGATTCAATTACTTCAATTAATCTGACAGCTATGATTGTTACTGATGGTATTATGTCCCCTAGATTTCATATAACCCACTCCTGTCATCAAGGCTGCCCCCTTAGTAATGCCTTATTCGCTTTATCGCTTGAACCACTTGCACAAACTATTCGAGAGCACCCACTTCATTTCACTTCATTTCTCTTTATGCAGATGACATTTTATTATTCGTCAAAGCTCCCATTTCTATTCCTCTATTTTAAACACCTTTACAGATTTCAGTTCCTTGTCAGGTTATAAAATAAACTGGACCAAGTCAGCACTTTTACCACTGAATCAATATTTGTTACCAACATTTTAAGTACTTAGGAATTGACATTTTCTCCTCCTTAACCCTTTATGACCTACCATAGAACAAGTCTGCCAGAGCATATTTTTACAATTTTACCTGCTGAAGGGCCATTTTTTGGAGTATTTTAATATGCTATACATCAATACAACCCTTAAATCTCAAATTTTAATAATATGTGTGGACATATGTCCATACTAATTAAAGAAAATACACATATTTTTTTAAATACAGAAATATCATGGCTGTATCCATCAAAATTGTAAATTTAAAAAAGTTGCACAAAATCCTTTCAAACCACAGAAAATTTATTTTGGGTGTTTTCATAACTTAATTTTTGAGATACACTCATTTTTATAAAATGTGAGAAAAACGAAAGTTAAATGCACATTGTGCACAATTAGCAAAAATACATCATGTACATCAAAATTAACTATTTACAATAGAACAACCAAAGTTCCAAGTTCAGAGTCAAACATTACTTTTCAGTAGCACCAGCTGTGATAGGTCTTGTGACAGTTCCTGTCCGCGATGAGCAATATTTTTTGCTGCATTTTTCTTGGTGTTGGCACACAGTGTTTTGATGGCAGCCCGGGGAAAGTACATCCTGAACAGCTCAGATGGAGAGGGATTGTCCACATACATGGAGGTGGCTGCACACCTGGCCTCCTTTTGGGCAGAATATGTGGTAGGGGATGTGGCAAGATGTCAGGCTCCTTTTCAGTTCTCCAGCCAGCTGCATCACCAGGGAATGTCTCTGACCTGGAGCCTCTGTTTGCTGGAGACCGACTCCTTCCTCCCCCTCTGCCTCCCTCTGGGGTGCAGGGTGAGGAGACCCCCACTTCCTCTTCCTCATCATCGTCAATTCTGCACACAGATGTTACACAGTGTGTTAGATGTGTTCAACATGAGAGCAATACAATAATGATGTGATTTAGTGCAAAATGCTTTCAGTTGTGTCACATATATATTTTCTTTACTCTAACTCTAACAAACAATATTTCATGAATATATACATACATGTCATAGGAGGGATCTCTCCCTTGGATGAGGTCGGCTTCATCTCCACTGTCGGCAGAATCCGGACCAGGGGTCCGTTTCACAAAGCAGGTTTAGTGAAAACTCAGAGTCTGTTAACCCTCAAATGAGGGAAACTCTGAGTTTTCCGTTTCAAAAAGGGAGGTAACTCAAACTAGGGAAAGAGGGGTAACTCTAGCCTGTTTCAGAGACAGAGGTAACTTAAGCTCTCGGTGTGTTACCGCAGTAACACACTCTATGAACCTAACCTGGTCGGGACCAGGTTTTTCTCAATGAACCTTGAGTTTCTCTCTGTCTCCGCCCTCTTTCAGAGCCACACACTCCATTTGATTTCCTCATTCATTCAGTCAGCAGGCGAGTTTTGGCGTAGCCTAGTTCTGCCGTCTGTCATTTAAAAAAATCATCTAAAAAATCCGAGTCAGTATATTAGAAGTCCATTAGGCACAGTAGGTGGAGACTTTTTTCACTAACACGGCATGTCCTTTTGATAATGATCCCGTGGATGAAGGTACTGCATTACTGCGCAGAGAATTAAATGTTCGTCGGGAGATGGTTATCAGACTACGCATAGATGCTCTAGCATTTCCACACAATTATCTTTTTGAGCTGTACCGTTTCATGTCACAGTCCATCATCTACATACACAACCTAATCCCTCCTTACATTTGCATCAAACGTAGTCATGCCCTGATCCCAGCAGATACTGTGTGTTGCGCTGCGTTTCTTTGCAAATGAAAGTTTTTTGTACAATGTCGGAGATGCTGAGCACTTGAGTAAGGCAACTGTATGCAGGGTGGTCAGAAAAGTGTGCTTGTTTTACAGACATCTGCCTTCTTTCTGTTGGCTGAGTAGAAGTCTGTGTTAGTTTAAATAGGCTTAATTATTTAACAGAACATGATATAGATGAGAAGACATTTATGTTTGTGAAAACAGCATTATGTTGGGGATAAAACAACTGCACAGTCAAACAGCCACTTGATATTTACTTTACAATGTAAAACGTGATCAAAATGAGGTACCCCATGAGATTATGCCGAGGTCTTACCTGTTTGAACAATGTTTTTATATTTCATCCTAAACTGCTGCCAAGTGCGCTTCTCCCCTGCGGGATTGCACCTAAATGATGTTTTCCCCTGTAATATTATTGTGATTGCAAAGGACTACATTGAAACTTACACACTGACCCGAGCAGCAATGTTCTCCCACGCCCTCTCCCTCTCTTTAGCAGCTGCAGCAGGTTTGCACTTCTTTTTGAAAACGTGTGCAAACTCGCCGTATGAGCCGTAAGATTTCTAATTCTAGTGGGGTGAAAAACACAGCCCTCCTCTTCCCCGTTGCCATGGTGACTCATCGAATCGGGGCTCCATTGATGCTGGCTTTTTATAGTTGTGGTGCACGCACTTAACTCCAGGTGAAACTACTCCGAGTTGATTAAACTGATTCAAATCAGCTGTTCTGGAACCAGAAACTCAGAGTTTCCTATCTCAGAGTAGATCAACTCAGAGTTCAGGATTAGACTCAGAGTTTGTTGAACCTGCTTTGTGAAACGGACCCCAGATGAGTGCCGGGAAAAAAGCCGTTTCGCGCGTCTGGGTTGTTGCGGTTCCATAAGTGTGCGAGTGGTGAGTGTGTGGTGTGTGTGTGTGTGTGTGTGTGTGGTAAGTATCTGTGTGTGTGTCTAAGTGTTGTTGTGAAAGAGTAAAATACAAAACGAGAGCGAGTGTGTGACTGCAAGCTGAGACAAATATGTACCGCGGAAGAAGGAAATTTCCCGGGAAATTACTTCACTCCTTGTTGCCGCGGGTAGTGTCGCGAGAAAGACGTGCAAGAAAATCACGTGACAGTTCATGCTCACAACATGATGACGTTTAGTCCAACATAGGAAGTGCTGTGAATACCCGCAATCGGGATTATAATGTTTTTGTTCTTAGCGCTTTTTACTGTTTTTCTACAAACCTATCAGTACAAGGAAAAAGCACTCTGGACATGATGAATCCATGGTAAGTTAAAGTAACTCCTCCGGTTTTAAACGCAAAAAGAATTATTGCTCTATCTTATTTGGTTATTTGGCAATTCTACCAGCATTTAAAAATCAATATGCAAATGGGTTCGTGGGTGCTCCTGTCGGTATTAAAGGGTTAAATACAATCATCTTGAAATATTTATAGTATATTATAGTATTTATAAAAGTGTGGAATCTGACCTTAACAGATGGGCTTATCTCCCCAAATCTTTAATGAATCGAGAATCAATTGTGAAGATGGATGTCCTACCCAGGATTAACTTCTTTTCATCTTTGTTACCCCTCCCTCCCCCATCCAACTATTGAAACAAACTCATTTTGTTAATCTCTAAATTCATTTGCGGGGGGGGGGGGGCACATTGCAAAGGCATAAAAATTTTATTTTTGGGCTTTTGTTTTGAGGCCTCTATCTACCTGGCTTAACCCAAAAGTAATAGTGTCTTGGAAACCTATTGAAGAGAGTTTATGGATGCTTTGTCTATTATGGTTCTTATTTTAGATTTATTTAAACCAGATCATGCAAACAACGATCCTCCGCAGCCATCTGGGGGTATCCGTTTTAAAACTGTGGACCATTTGCAGAAACCAGCCAAACTAGTAACTTGCTGATACACAAAAATAACTTTGGAAATTGGAAATAGGTGTTCTGATACATACTTTTATATCCAACTGTCATAGACGTAATATCGTAATGTCAGGAGAGGGGTATCATTGGTCCTTGATATGCTCTAGTACTGGGTTCCATATCCTAAAGAACTTCAGAGAATTGGTAGATAATTTGTATCTCAGTCTAAGTTCCCTCAGCCAAGTCTCAAACTTGGGAACTGAGTCGGATTTCCACAGCTTCAAAATATATATCTTGGCAATCATCATGCCGTGTATCAGAACAGTAGGTATGTTGCAGTCCATGTTTTCCACGGCAGTGGAATGTCCCAATGAGGCAATTTCAGGGTCAGGTGAAGATGAAAGACAGTCGAAAATCATTGGAAAATGAGAGACCAACAGTTACACAGTTTCGGGCAGGTCCAGAAAAGATGGGTGAGGGTGCCCTCCATAGCACTGCATTTATTATGTAAAGGAGAAAGATTAGGGACAATTCTGTGCAATTTAGTCTTTGAATAGTGCAGTCTATGACCTACTTTATACTGAATCAGTTGGAGTCTATCATTGACAGAACATGATTTAATCCCAGTTAACACCTCATCTCACAAATCCTCCTGAATCTCAACCCCAAGTTCACTTTCCCAGGCTTGTTTTATTTTGACGGTGGATGTATCTAGATTGCTAGAGAAGTAGCAAACCAGATTCCAGATTAAGTGTTTCGTTTCTGGAGAGCCCAGCAGAGATTTAAACAGTGCATTGTCCTCATATGGTGGATCATAAGACTTAATGACCTGCTGAACATAGTGCCTTAGCTGCAGATACCTAAAAAAGTGCAGTTTTGAGAGAGACTACCTGGATTGAAGTTGTACAAATGACCTAAAGTTCCCATTAACATATAAATCATTTATGCTGACAATACCTGAATGGCTCCACTGTCTGAAGGCAGTGTCTGTGAGAGACAGTAAAAATGCGTGATTCTGCCAAAGTGGGGTATGTACCGAGGTGTTTGGGAGCACAAGGCACTTTCTAATTTGATTTCATATCCTCTGTGTATTAGACAGAATAAAATGCTCCTTTCTGTAAAATGCGGGAGGTCTCGGGGATGAGAAGAGGAGAGCAGGGAGAGAGGTCCCAATGGTTAAACTCTTTCCAATGGCTAACCAGGGAGGCGGGACGGGACTGTTCTCCCTTTCATAACCATATTGCCAGTACACCATAACTCTTACATTGACGGCCCAATAATAGCGCAAAAAAAGACCAAAAAAGAGCAGACCCAGGCCCCCGCATTCTCTTGGTTTTTGAAGGTGACTTTTAGAAATTCTATGTGCCTTATATCCCCAAAGAAATGGCATAACAATGGAGTCAATAAGCCTAAAAAATTATTTCGGAATAAAAATAGGGACATTCTGAAATAGAGAGAGAAACCTCGGTAAAGAGACCATCCTAACAGTATTCGCACGTCCAGTCAAGAACAAAGGCAATGTTCTCCATCTTTCTATATTTTCTTTGAGTTTGTTCAATTTTCTGTGAAATTTATTTTAAAGAGGGCCAAACTCCTCCAGGACCCTTAAGAGATACCGCCATTCAACCTGGTCAAAAGCTTTTTCAGCATCAAGACACAGGATGGCTTGCTTATTGGATTTATCAAATGAATAATACATAATGTCCAAAACACGTCTAACATTGAAAAAAGAGAATCGATTTGGGATGAAACCCGTCTGATCAGTGTGAATGATGGATTCTATACTTTATTTAACCTATTTGCGAGTATTTTAGTGAATATCTTTAAATCTAGATTGAGCATTGAGATTGGCCGGTATGGTGAGGGCTCTGTTTCATCCCTGTCCTGTTTCAGCAAAAGCGAGTGTTCAGCAAAAGAGTCTTTCGGATTTCATTGAATGAGAGAACATCCTATGTAAAAATGGGGTTATCTGATTTGCAGATTTCTTATAAAATTCCACGCCAGAACCATCTGGCCCTGGGTTTTTTCCACATTGCATCAACCTGATGGAGTCTAAGATTTCTGCTGAGGACAGTTCTGCATTAAGGGTCTCACATGAGGCGCTGTCTAGTCTCGGTATGTTGAAGTCTTTTAACTAAGCATCCACATCACCCTTAGCCTTAGATCTGTAAAGCTCTCTGTAATATTATTTAAAGCGGGAGTTTATCGATTTAGGGTCCGTTTGAGTTGCTCCAAAGCGAGATTTTATTTTACGGATAGCTCTACTGGCTTGTTGCCCTCTAAGTTGGTGAGCTAAAAGTGTGTGAGGTTTGTCCCCAAGCTCAAAATATTGCGTCCTAAGTCGCAAAAGCTGATCACAGACCTGTCGTGATAAGATTGTATTGTATTCATATTTAAGGTTAAGAATGTTCTGTAATGTGTGGGAGTTGCCTGTGCCTCTAAATAATGCTTCCAGTTGTGAAATCTCTGAGTCAATTTATTGTAACCGTGTCTTACTTGACTTTTTCAAGGCAGCCTCGTGGCATGACTGCTTTTAGAGTTTCCCACAAAGTGGAATCTGAGACATGATCAGTATCATTAATCGTGAGGAATTCAGTGATTTTATCTGACGTGTTTACAAAATTTGTCATCTGTTAGCAAAGATGGGTGGAAACGCCATGAGTAGCTCTGTCTGGGTGCTTTGAAGTCAAGGGTAATCGAAGTTGGAGCGTGGTCTGAAATCAAAACATTGTGGTATTTGGTGTTTGTTACATTAGGTATGAGTTTGGCACCTAATAAAAAAAAATCTATATGGGAGTTTGTTTTATGCTTATTAGAGAAAAAAACAATACTCTCTATCTGTTGGGTGCTTGAGGCGCCATATATCGACTAAGTTAGTAGAGGTGATAAGATTATTCAGGACAGCGAAAGCATTAGAAGGGTTACATGTTTTGCTTAATGACCTATCAAGGTGGATGTTAAGTATTATATATAGTATATACATTGTGATCCCGAGAAACTATTAGATTTGTGTTTGAGAGATCAGGCAACTTCTCAAAGGTTTTACAAAAGAAAGCAGTATTGTCAATATTTGGCCCGTAAATATTCAACAATGTTACATGGATAGAGTAAAGATAGCCTGTTACAACAATGAATCGGCCATTCAGGTCACAGAAAGTTGATATATGATTAAAAGGTACATTTTTCCGAATAATAATTGCGACACCCCTAGCTTTATTCGAAATAGTGGACTGAAATATTTGGTCAGCCCAGCTGCAACGCAAGCACTTTTGTTCAAATGGTTTGATATGAGTCTCTTGAAGAAACAGGTCATCAGCTGCTAGAGAATTGAGACGTGAAAACACTGTAGCACTCTTAATTGAATGATCTAGGCCACGAACATTCCAGCTAACCAAATTGATACCCTCGTCTCTATTTCTAGGTGTCATGAAGAGGTGTGGATTGTATTATGCAGGCAGTGATGCCATAAATTGCCCCAAACAATAAAACAGTAGCAACAAAATTACTTGAAAAAACACATGAAGTGAACTTAAATTTACCCACCCCAAGCTTCCACTTTCCCAAACGAAGCGGGAGGAAATAACCTAACATACTGTCTACAGGGGATTTCCTACACTATAGTAGTTGTAAACCTTGCTAATAACTAAACAGTAATACTACCAGTAGGCTAACTTAAAAGTGGCATCCCCTCCGATAACAACTAATAAGCAGTGTCCATGTCTGCAGCAGGTCACACTAAAGCCCCCCATTCCCACCACTTCTATGTTTTGGCGTCTGGAGCACGCCTCGAGGTTGGGGATTTTCTCCTGGAGTGCTTTGTTAGTAGCCTCTAGCTGTAACCACCGCTGTTGTAGCTGATCTAGCTGGGAGTCGTGGTCGCTGCTAGCGTCTTTAACAGCTGAAATCCATGCCCCGTGCTTGGTCAGGGTAGCCTGGGTAGCTTGTAGGGACGCCTACAGGTTGTTGAATCGGTTATCTTCCTGCCCAGGTCGCCAATGGCTTTGAGGATGATGCTGGTCTCCAGAGTTGCCATTGCTACTAGCGTTGTTAGCTCTGGAGCATCGTCATCGCCGTTAGCATCTCGTGTCGGGTTCGCCAAGGCTGTTTTCTTAACGTTAGATTCAATTAAATTTCAATTTTCAATTCAATTCAATTTTATTTATAAAGCCCAATATCACAAATCATAATTTGCCTCACAGGGCTTTACAGCATACAACATCCCTCTGTCCTTTGGACCCTCACAGCGGATAAAGAAAAACTCCCCCCAAATAAAACCTTTAACGGGGGAAAAAAACGGTAGAAACCTCAGGAAAAGCAACTGAGGAGGGATCCCTCTTCCAGGACGGACAGATGTGCAATAGATGTCGTACAGAACAGATCAACATGATAAATTAACAGTAACCCGTATGACACAATGAGACAGAGAAAGAGACAGAGAGAGATGCAGGACAATGACAGTAGCTTACAACAACATTAATAAAAGTAATAATATTATAATTAATAATATTAATATCTGATAGTATACATGTGTGGCAATAATCATATGTGTAATAATAACAGTAGAAGTATGACTAATGATGCAGCAGCAGCAGGAGGCATCTGGCAGGACCACGGCAGCAGCACAACCACACATGTCACACTATCCAAGCACCGCCGCAATACGAGTTAACCTGAGAGACAGTGGAGCACAAAGGCTCCGGAGAAGAAGCCGAGTTAGTGACATCCAGAATGGCTGAATTAGCAATATGCAGTAATAGGATACGAGAGAGAGAGAGAGAGAGAGAGAGAGAGAGAGAGAGAGAGAGAGAGAGAGAGAGAGAAGGTGCCCAGTGGGTCCTCCGGCAGACTAGGCCTAAGTCAGCCTAACTAGGGGCTGGTACAAGGCAAGCCTGAGCCAGCCCTAACTATAAGCTTTATCAAAGAGGAAAGTCTTAAGTCTAGTCTTAAATGTGGAGACGGTGTCTGCCTCCCGGACCGTAGCAGGAAGATGATTCCACAGGAGAGGAGCCTGATAGCTGAAGGCTCTGGCTCCTGATCTACTTTAGGAGACTTTAGGGACCACGAGTAACCCTGCATTCTCAGAGCGCAGAGTTCTGGTGGGATAATGAGGCACTATGGGCTCTCTAAGATATGACGGAGTTTGACCATTTAGAGCTTTATAAGTTAACAGTAGGATTTTAAATTCAATTCTGGATTTTACAGGGAGCCAGTGCAGAGAAGCTAAAACAGGAGAAATATGATCTTGTTTCTTAGTTCCTGTTAGAAGATTAGATATTGGTCTATAGTTGGCAAACACCTCTGGATCCAGGGTGGGCTTTTTTAGGAGAGGTTTAATTACAGCTACCTTAAAAGACTGTGGTACATTGCCTGTTAATAAGGAAATATTGATCATGTTTAATAAATGAGTGTTAACCAAAGGTAAGACCTCCTGGAGAAGCCTAGTTGGGATGGGGCCTGCTGTTTCTGTTCTCTCCTCGTAGCCATTAGTGCACAGTCGGTTATCGAGCGTTATGCTCAACTTTTTAGTGGGTTAAAACTGTTAAGAAATGTTAAATTTATTGAATCTCGGTGTACCGGAGAGGAGCACTGAAAAAGTACGTCTACACCATAGCGTGCGCTCTAGCGCCCCCTTAGCCATCATCTTTGTCTTCATCAATGTGTCCGTGGAAATATCTGGCCGATTAGCTGTGTTCACCAGCTCGTCATTAACTTTGTCTGTCTGCTATTTGGTGCTGGACAGGTTGTGTACAGAGGGTTCATCAGATCTTTTTAGCTGAAAACAGCTGCCTGCATCTGCTGAAAAGCAGGCAGATAAAAATGGTGAACCTGAATGTACCTACTTAAACAGTTCAAACAAAAATAATGGCAGAAAGATGCTTAAGCGCTCTGTGTAGTAGAGGGGAGGGGTTGGGTCTTACAGTATTTGCTGTGGAACCAGTGGTTTGCTGTCTGAATACTGAAATTCCTGACTTGAATTTTTCCTGTGAGGAGAAACTCTATGTACCCAATGTTATTATGTAATAACAGGGTCGCTTTAATGTACTTGGAAATTCACAGAAAAGACACTGGAGACATATTATGGTAGTGAAATGAACGTTCAGTTTAAATGAACATTAAGGGCCCTATTTAGATGGTCTAAAACGCAAAGCGCCAGGCGTGTGGCGCATGGGCATGTCCCAGTCACTTGCTAGTTAGACAGTTAGAATGTGTGCCATGGTGGAGAGTCTAAAAGGGTTGGTTCTGTGAATTAGTCATGGGTGTGTTTTGGGCGTATCATTCAATAAGCCAATCAGAGTGTCACCTCTCATTCCCTTTAAATGAGGCACGATTGGAGCGCACGGTGGAGAGCTAGTTAGATGGCGGACCTACCAACTGGAAAGAGTGAGCGTTATACAGCTGAGGAGACGATAAATGTATCTCTATATCGACTGTCCCGTCACATCTGATGTCAGATCAAAGGGGATTGGCACCGTTTGGCATGTTTGGCACGTTTGGCACGCGTAATGGAAACCCAACCTGATTTGATTAACACAGCTGCAATCTAATAAGTTCACATCCCTTCCAGCCAACCACAACCAGCCACAGCATCAGATAGGAAGTATTAATTCAGCATCTAGCATCTTAGAAAAGTCAAAAGAAAAGAAACAGAGAGAGACTGCGAGAGAGTACGCACGGGAGAAATGCTGTCAACAAGTTGTAAATTATTTAATTTATTTTATTCTAACCCGGGAGGTTAGAGCTCCCTCTCCAGCATCCTGACGTCCTTAAAGGTTTTTTACATATAGCCTACATTTATACTTGTAAGGCTATAAGTTTACGTTTTTAGTTCACAGAAGCTGGTTATTGTTGTGTTTATGTCAAAATAAAGTTTATCAAACACTTTTCTCATCTTTGATTTTGTGATTTACATCCCAAAATGATCACAATTCAATTGAGAAAGACAAGTTCATTTTATAGGCTATGCATCATCAGCCCGTGGAGGTCTGCTCGCAATTCCGTATATTCGGACACAGCGAGCAGACCTCCCAGATTATGATGATCATTATTACTGCGATTAGATCATTCTGATTAATGACTGACCATTAAGACGTGTTTCTGATAAATATTTTAATGTGCACAATAATAACCTTTCACATTGTAATCATATTTTTATTTGTTATCTTTTGCATATGTGTGGCTACTCCGTGTGTGTCTGAGCAGAGTGCATGGCGTTGTGCACCCGCCTAGAGACGCATATTACTAACTTGTTTAACAGCGAAATACTGTGCCGTTGACTTTAGACCAGGTTTTTGTTGGTCACTGGCGCATTTGCTTTTTACGTCATCTAACTAGCGCACCATGACTGCGCCTGACCACTCCTCATTTTTAGACCAACCGACCAGAGGAGTGCAAGTTCATTTACTAGTTAGATGATGAGGGCGCAGGGCATGAAAATGACAACTGCGCCTGCATCTAAATAGCAATGACACTTGCGACATGGATTATGTGCCCTCCCCCGTCCGCTTTAGACCATCTAAATAGGGCCCAAAGTTTTCAGCACTTCCAATTAATCATATTTCTGCATGTATTTTCTATAAACTCTCTGTTAATTAAGATTAAGAAGACTTTCAAGAAGACTTTAAGAAAGACTTTTAAGAAAACTTTATTGTCCATTACATTTACATGAAATGGAGATTTGTCTTTGGCATTCGGCATATAAAATACAGCATGAAACATAAAACACAATAAATAATGAACATATGTGCATCAAATACATCATTAACAGCATAAAAGCAGCATGAAAAGCAATAGTGATCACAGGCTATTGTTGTTGATTATTTTAAGATGTCCCTGTTTAAGATGATCACAGCGGAGGGCACAAATTAATTTTTGTAGCTGTTCTTCTTTGCCAGAGGGACCACAAGTCTCCTGCCAGACAGCAGTAGCCTGAAAGATAGTTGCAGGGGGTGTGTTGTGTCATTGTAAAGCTGAGTAGCCTTTTTTGTAATAGCCTGATTAAATATGTCCTGAAGTTGCATTTGTTTGTGTCCAATTATCTTACTGGCCTGGTTTACCACCTGGGTTAGCTTGTCCCTATCTCTAACCAGGACGTCCTAAATACCAGGAGACCATGTTAAAGGTAAGAACACTCTCAGTAAGTGACCTGTACACCATTGCCAGGGTGTTTTTACTAGCATTGAAGCCCCATGCTGCATAACCTTTTAGTAAATGCAGTCTGCATTGGGCTGAATGGTCAGTTTGTCATCAATGATAGTTCCCAAATATTTAAACTCAGTGACCTGCTCCACTTCCTGCCCTTTTATGGTAATGAGCCTGAAGACAGACCGTGTGCCAGCCGCTCCCATCCCTCCTTCCAGACACAGCTCCCTGGTCTTTCTGACATTAAGGTCAAGGAAGCTGCCATTGAATCACGTGGAAAGGTGGTCGATGTGCTGAGAGTAGGAGGGGTTGTCAACATCCTGCAGACAAGCACCAGGGCCATTGCTCCCTTCAGACAAATCTCGCTCTTACTCGGGAACTGTGGAGCAGCCCACACCTGTCTCCGGCTGGGCCTGGACCAGCTCAGATGCTCAGACCCTTGCTCCTTGCCCTGAACCATCAAAGGTGAGGCAATGATCACAGACTCTCTAACCTGAATTAGAAAGTTACAGGTGCAAGCACAAGGTTTGCAACTAGCTTCCAGGCAAAAAGGAGAACCAAGTAAGTTAGCACCCGGCGTCTAACTCTGCAAAGACCCTGAGTGATCAGCTTCCTCAGAGTTTCACCTTTGGAACAAAGGAAACAACAAAGACTGCACCTGGAACCACAGCTCTTTCCAGCCTTCTGGAAAGAGAGAGAGGGTGTGTGAGGTCATGCTATACTCCAGATGAAATTACACCTCTAGTTCTTCACATAGTAATTTTTTAATTCCTTCAATCTGGAAATGATGAATTTCACTTATGCTCCTTTTTAAAATGAAGCTATGACACCATCATAATATATCCTGTATGCATATAGCGCCTCCTTTATCAGCAGGTTTTATCACCAAATCCTGGTCTTCTGTCAACTCCTTTAATGCTATCTTTTCACCTTTTGATAAATGTTCATAAAACCGGTGGTACTGCTCATGTTTGTCAAAGATCTCCTGTTCTACAAGTCTACAAAAAATATTTATTGATGGATTTGTCACACTGGGGCAAAAATTACTCTTAAGTCTAAATTGCATCGATGATGTTGTGTTTAAAGTGGGGATAGAGGTAGAATCCCTATGTGCTTTGAAGAAATATTTCAGTTTAATTTGCCTAAAACATTTAAACAGATCCACTTTTAGGCCAAATACATTGGTGCCCACATTAGGTACAAATGATAGTCCTTTGGACAGGAGCGACAATTGTTCATCAGAAAGTTGTTTTGAAGATATATTAATTACCGTGTCTTTATGAACGCTCGTGTCCACGGGCGTTGTTTTTGTCTTTTTTCTGCCTCTCCTACATCTCTTCTTCGTCAGCGTTGTCGGCGGGGGTTGTTTAAAAAAGAGGCTCCTGAGGACTGGGGTGTGCTGGAATCACTGTCCAGTGTGAATTCACTGTCTCTGGGCGAATCCTCCCTTGCTCTTTGTCTCCAATTTCGCCTGGTTCTTTGGGCCGCTGCTGCTGTGGTGTGCTCAAGCACACTGAAGCATAGAGGTACAAATTCTTTTAACCAGATGTGGGGTCAGCAGCATTGCCCCGTGGGGTTGAAGCTGGGTCGAGACCTTTATACGAGTAAGGCAGAACAACTTGTTGTGTTCTTATAGTTTTATTAGCATAAAACACAGCAGAATAGCAGAAAGTTGCACTGACATGTTAAAAGAATTTGTGCTACTCCGCAACCACTGATATCCTCATTGCTGCGTGGCTTGTCTGAGCTCTCCATGGTTGACTCCAGGTTCTGACCTGTGCCGTGAGATTCACCCCTGTCATATTAGTGTCCTCCTGTTGTGGCCATACCCACAAGTCATGTCCAACACCCAGATGCATAAACATTCCCTAAATTGCCTCTAGAGGGGTCAGCATTTCCCACTGCCTTCCTAAATTTTGACCCAAATTCACAACAGATCCTCCATTTGGACAGCTTAACTGTCACACATGAGATGGCTGCTGAGAGGGGGGGGAGCCCATTATGGAATGATATACGCAAGCCTAGAGTGACAGCCAGCAGGTTCTATGAGGTTAGCCATGTGCGAGGCGAGTCTTCTGGTCAGGCCCTGGTAGTGCGGATACTTAAGGGAGTACATCAGACTCCTGCCATGAAAAGGGGCCTTCATCGTGAGCCACAGGTGCTATAGCAGTATTCAAAATGTTTTGACATAAATGTCTCATGTTGTGGCTTTGTTATACATCCCAATGCTCCTCACCTCGGGGCTAGCCCCAATGCAAGGGTGTTTGACCTGGATGCCATTCCTTGTTTTGGGCCTCCTGAAATTAAAAGCCCAGACATCTCTAACATTTTTGACCTCTGCACTGAACTGCACAAATTTGATTGGCATGGTGTTCTTGACTTGCTGTTTACTCATCCAGATGGCCAGGGAGCCAAGGAGCAGGTAGAGGTAGTTGGCCCATGTTATGACTACACAGGAGACAGTGGACACACTGACCTGAAACAGCTCAGCCAGCACCTTCTCTTGCAGGCCTGCAGCAACTCGGCAGCATTAGAGAAAAAACTCATCAACCAGTTGCATGCTACGTGTTGTACTAGGAGAAACGGGTCCGAATGTTTGTCCCTTTTTCTGAGTTTTTGACCAATAAACCACCTTGGAGGCAGATGGTTGAATAGCCTCCCAGAAGGCACAAAAAACATCTCTTGATGTGACTCTTGTGTAAAATCAGATTTCCTCATCTGAGACACAAAATTGGTGAAAATGCACTCGACCCACTTGCAGCTTAGTCAGCTCTCTTGTGAGCTCCTTAACTTCAGCTTCCAATTGCTGTATGCGTGCAGCTGCAGCATCAAGAGCACCTGTATGAGATGAGAGAAAAAATGAAACCATCTGATCCAGATTCTGTGACCTGCATGTTGGAAGCAGTTTGTATCCCTTTAAAGCTACATGAGATAGCTTTTTACAGTTCAATATTCACCTTTACTTGATATTGTTACACTATTACTTTTAATTAAGCAGGATTTCGCATTGTGGCATTGGTCAAATGCTGGGACGTCAATAAAATTAAGATAAGACTTTCAAAATCGACAGGTGCATCTCGATAAATTAGAATATCATGAAAAAGTTCAGGATTTTTTTCCCCCAGTTAATTCAGAAAGTAAAAAAATATATTTTTATATTTAAATATTTTAAAGGTCTCTGAAAATATTTACATATACATTATTTATTTTTTCACTTTCTAAAATAACTGACAAAAATTACTGAACTTTTTTCAAGACATTGTAATTTATCGAGATGCACCTGTATATCCTGACGTAAGCCCATGTGTCAACGTTAACTTATATTAACTCCATACACTCACAAAAATACAGCATTCTCATGCATAACATACCTGGCTTAGGAGCCGAATCGTAGTCGTGTTCTTTCATCATCACAGTCAAAACTGCCATCTCCTCCACCTCGTCCTCACCTCGTCCTCCAGAGGAAGGACTGGCCCAAGCGAGTCGATGCTCTCTTGTAAACGGACTCCCGCCTAGACACCCTGCCCTAATCATTCCCCTCAAAACAGGAAGGCACAACCCTGATTTTCAGCCGTTTGCGAGTGGTTATGTCAGTAATGTTGGTAATGTTAGCTAAAGCTAGCCTGCTAGCAGTACCCGCAGTGAAGCCTTCTGCTTTGCTGATGTGCCGGCTTCGGATAATGGTAAAACTTTGCACTTCGTCCTATAGCTATCACCCATTTCTTCCTCAGACTTAAGTTGCCGCTTGTTTGATGTGCAAAGTGTCACGGAGCAGTGACACCTCGATGTCGCTTCAGCCATTGTTGTTGTGAACTGAAGCGCCACTGCCAACAGGAAGTGTGTAGGCACAACAATCACCACTTCCCGCTAAGAAACCCAGAAGTGCGATCATCCCCTATTGTAAGGTGGGAACTGGTGGAAACTGATGTGCATGAAATTTTTTATTTATTATTTTTTTTTTTTATTGAACTAACAATGACGCCTATGGTTATTGCAGTAGTAACAGAAATAACAGTCTTACATTTGAAACTTTAAGTTACAGTTTTTCTCCATTGGTTTGGCTCATTTCTTGAAAAAGAAATTACATTCTCAAAACTGTAAGATCATTTGGCAAAACAGTCTTACAGTTCAGCACAACACCATAGCTCACTTGCAAAAGCTCATATCTCTCCAAAAACTGTTCACTCATGCTTCAAAACTAAATTCATTTCCCATATAAATAGTCAGTGCCACCAAAATGCAAAGATCCTGTCTCAATTGCTTTGGCTCGTTTCTTGAAACAGACTGGACGTTCTCAACACTCTTGGTGCTTTTGCCAAAATAACCTGGATGGTTCAGCACAACACCATGGTTCACCTGCAAAAGCTCATATCTCTCCCAAAACTGTTCACTCATGCTTCAAAACTAAATTCCTTTCTCATATAAATAGTCAGTGCCCCCAAAATGCATCGTCCCTTTGGCATTGTGTAAGCACTGCAAGCCAAAATGGTTAGATGTTTTGTCACTATGGCAGAGGACCATTGAAATATCCCTCATGTCCACCTCCAGTCTCAGCCCAGTCCTTCATTGACAATGGTTACTGTGCTAGTTTTTTTGTCTAGCTAACAGAATACAACTGTGTATAAACTGAACAAAAATAAAATAAAATAGGATTTGAAGAGTAGCCTCCAAGGTTTGACATCACACATTGTACTCATACTGCCAAGGAAAATGTTACCATTTGTATTCACACACATAAAGTAACTTCAATACATCAGAGTAAAAATAAAATGTAAACAGCATATACTGTAATGTAAACATAAACAGTGCTGTAAATAAAGCTGGAGTTTCACAACTAACACTTCTTCACTGGTCGCTGTCCTCACCTCCCTCTCCTGGCCACCGTCCTCACCCTGCTGGCCATCCACATGCTGCTGTCTGTCTGGCCACAGATTCTCGTCC
The DNA here is from genome assembly GCA_035609425.1 of Epinephelus awoara. Lineage (NCBI taxonomy): Eukaryota > Metazoa > Chordata > Actinopteri > Perciformes > Serranidae > Epinephelus > Epinephelus awoara. The sequence continues at coordinate 5,328,321 of CM069295.1, read as the reverse complement.
ACATCACAGCGTATATTCTCCCTTGCGATACAACGAAGGAAGAAACGATGTGCATATCGCAACCATCCCCTACACTGATCTCCTGTAATATCTTCACACGTAGCATCCATTGCATTGAGCAGGGACCTCTGATTTTGAGCCTGATGCTCATACACTCTCCACCTCCAAGCGGAGAAACACTCCTCAATAGGACTGAGGAAAGGAGAGTCAGGTGGTAGGAACACCATGACCATCCTTGGATGAGTAGTGAACCAGGCCCTGATGAGCGGGCCACGGTGGAAATTCACATTGTCCCACACAATGACATAGTTTGGTAGGTGAGGCCTGACCAGACCTCTCTCATTTTCAGGGATCGAATCAGAATAAAGACGGTCCAAGAAGATGAGGAGCTTCTGTGTATTGTATGGGCCAAGACTGGGGATGTGAGTGGCCACACCATTCTCAGAAATGGCAGCACACACAGTTATATTGCCCCCACTCTAGCCTGGGACATCCACCGTGGCCCCTCCTTCATTAGTCAAGTTCTAGTTTCACCTGACTGTCAGTTACGTAATCAATTTATCAAATGTTCCAAGAGATTCATACATGGTATTCATGGTATTATGTTCTTGACTAATTTTGACAATTGAACAGACTATTGTGCATGTGATAACTTATACAATGAAATGATGCTGACGTGTTTTGGAGAGAACAACCATTAGACTGAGAATCAGCAATCAGTTTAGATCAACAAGATCTATTCACTTGGAAACTGTGCTAAATGTAGGCTAACTGTGCTAAATGTAGGCTACCTGTACTTAATCATTTGCAAAGATGTACTTAGACATTGATACATGTACTAAGACATTTGCAATTTGATGAAATGAATGAGAAATTCAATTCTGTTGTGAACAATTGCCAAGTGTTTTGGAGGTTTGTCCATGTTATTTTGAGAATGTAATTTCTGTTTCAAGAAATGAGCCAAACCAATGGAGAAAAACTGTAAGTTTGCAGTATATAGAAGAACATGTGACTTTAATAATTCTGTGTACATAAACCATTTAAATGACTCCTCTGAAGTTGTTCAGACCTCCACAGCTGACTTGCAAAGATGTGATTATTGCTATTAAAGATAACACTATTCAAACAATAACCCGACATACACAACTGCCCTGAGTGTGTTTCATTGCGAGCTGCATCTAATTTACCCCCCTCAATATACATTAATTACATATAAAACACTGATGAATGGCATTAGAGCAATGTACACCGGAGCATAATCATGTGTAAGGCAATCAGAGATAATTTATGGCTTCTCCTCTGTTGCTAAATGATTTTTCTGCTGTCCCTGATTGATCCATTATTTGGCCCAAAGCAGAAATATGTTTGCCACACCAATCTTGTCATTAATTCCAAAAATTGCTTTGACAGCTGAACATAATGTACTGTGTGTGGGGTTATGTAGGGTGCAACAGACAGAAGAGCAAGGTTCACTACTTCTGTACTTTGCTCTTGACTCTTAGCCACACAAGCCTTTGTATATCCACAACTACTGCTAACACTCTGTACTCCTTCTTTTAAATTCATTCACAGTGTATGTATCTCGATGGAATGTTAGAAAATCAAAGAAAAATACTGTCAAGCATTTACTTAGAGTGTATTTAAAGGCTACATTTACCATAATAGCTGGTAGTGACAAACTCACAGAGATTTATCAGCTGACTCCACAGTTCCTCTCAGCTCACAGCATTTTAGCATCATTCAAGTGTTCTGGTTATAACAATCAGCAAAATACCCTAACCATAACACCCTGACCTTAACCCAAATTGATTTGGATCAGGGGAGGAGCACTAAATTCTGGGTCTTGTACATAAGCAGACTATTAGGACCCCCCACACTTCCTCTCTTGATTCATGTCTCTCTCATGCGTCATTTAAAATGTTTTGTTTTGTTTAAAATGGCTAGCATTTAGTAGCTCCGACATTTTTAGCAGTGTCAACTTGCTTGAAGCTCAAACAGAGTTAACATGTGAGTGAAGATTGAACTTACATTTCTCAGCTGTTCAGAAACATGACCCAGAAGGATGATGACACTTTTTTTTCATGTCTACTTAAAGCTATAGTGAGTAACTTCTACATGTCCGTAAATGTCTGTTTCGCCCAAGCCACTACTAGAAGAGATGGCACAATGCTGATTAAGCCGATCGGCTCCTCTAACATCTTGCGGTATTTTTCAATGTATATCATTTATAGTTTGCTTGTTGACCGGCGACATTCCAGCACTGGCGCACAGGAAATGACGCATTTTACCTCACAATAAGAAGGGAGGGGGAGTAAGAGTGGAGAGTCTTATAGCAAGAGGCAGAGCGCAGGTAGAAAGAGAAAGCAACATGGCGGAGAACCCAAAGAAGCGGCCGAGACACGGTTCAGAAGTGGGTCCTACCACAAAGAAAAAGCCTGGACGTTCGGCTGAAGGTCTATTAGGAAAGTGACCGACGGAGAAGGCAAACAAGGATTTGTATTGGTGTCGCTTTTCCTCGGTGGAGAGCCCTGAAGGAAGAAATTGGGCTGAGGGCACACACGGATGTTGCCTTGCTGCTGTTGGATAAGAAAGTGACTTGGTTTATAATTATGAGTAGTATGTGTTGCTGTTACATGTACTGGACCTACTACTTTATTATTTTCTTGGAAATGGTGCTATGAACGTAATGTAATGTTAGCAGCCTGGTGTTCGTCACGTTGTGTAGCGAGAGTTACTCTGTGTACCGTGGCAAGCAGTACACGCTGTTTAGCGGGAGCATGGAGAGCTACACTCGTTCAGTTTGGTGTTGCGTTTTACCGTAATACTGTTGACAAAAAACAGACAGATCACCGACAACATGACATCCGTGGCTGAGCTAACGGTCACACATGTGCAAATGCGGTTTAAGAATAATGTCATGCTAGTGGATACAAAATTACAACTTCCATAATTTTCATTACAGTTACGAAAAGTACTCTAAGGGGCCATTGTCATCAACCCCCATGAAGACCAACAGAAACATCCGACCACCTCCTCCCCCATCACTTTCCAGCAATGGCACTGAATCTCAAAGGTACAGTAGTTTGTGTCTGTGTGAGTGGGTGTCCTAAGACCAACATACAGCTTGAATTAGTAGCTGCATAGCTCTTGTTTTGTAAATATTCACACGTGACATTTCTACATGGTCTTCTGCAGACCAAGTGGGTTTGCTTGCAATTGTGTTTGCACTTGTAGGGACAATATCTTCAGCCTTGGGTTGGTGCTCTTCCTGATCAAGAGGATGTGATAGATGTCTTGCAGGAAATTCCTAACCATCTCAAAATATGTTTTTTTCTCAACATAGATCCGGTGGTTCCCTAAAGATGCCCTTCCCTGTTGAAACATTCCCAACTGTAGGCATTGACGAGATGGTGCACGACTTGAGAGAGAAGGAAGAAACTCCACCTGAGATCACATCTTTTCCTGATTACCAGAAGGTTTTAAGCGAAGATGACATTGTTGGCGAGAAAGCTGCAATAGCATATGATAAAAACCTGAGACAACTTACAGGCTTTCTTGGATTCCCACTGGAGAAATGCAAATACAGTGACCCTCTCCTGGGAGTTGAATGTGATGCTGCTGAGGTGATCATCAAGTCACGGGGAACAGCAACAACTATTGAATGGGTGAGGAAGCTATTATAGCACTAAGGTTTTGTGTTTTCAATTGGTTCTAAAGCCATGTCCATCTGGCACACTCTGCCTGCTTCATTTTATATAGAATGTACTGTAAAGTTGTTTGATGCTTCAATTATTTATGATTTGTTTTTCTTTGTTACTTTTATGCACAGCCTTTGGAGGTGGAACTCTCAGCCCATTTCCATGTTTGGCCTTCAGGCAGGGGACTTCATGCTGGCCACCAACATCCTGCTGTCTGGAAACAAATACCACAAAATTGCACTTCTGTTCAGGTTCATGAACATGGGCATTGTTACCAAGTCCACTTTCTTTGTGGTGCAAAGGAGTTCTGGCAGGAGAACAGATCAGCAATCATCAACCGCCTGCATGCCAAGGATCACATTGTAGCTATTGGTGAGTGCACAGAGATACATAAGAGGGAAATTAATTGAGTTTAGCACTTTTGAATCTGTTGTAAAGTGTTTGCTTTTGACTAACTTTCTCTTTATTTTTTCCAGCGGATGGAAGGATGGACTCTCCAGGTAGGTATTGCAATTATTATCCGTCTGCAATCCCAACTAAAACTCGAAAGCAAAACATGACAAAAACAGGCTTGTTGAAACAGTATTTGGGAGGTTGGTGCTCCTACTTGCTGCGCCAGCTAGCCTGTTTCTGGTATCATATTCCTTTCGATCATTATTTGGGATTGAGCACAAACATATGAAACTTTTCAGCAGATTATTTAGCACTACGTGGTTCCCACCCACCTTCTGTATTTCATGTACTCTCACATATTATAAAATTGTAATCCTATAATGTTGCCATACAGGGCACTGTGCACAGTATTGCATGTACACCACTATGGACTGTGAGTCCTGGGACATCATCAACATCACGACAGTCGACAAGAGAGAGACAAACAGGAACTCTGTTGCAATGGAGAAAGAAGGCTTCATAAGAACAATGGACCAACTTCTTTCTGAAATATCACTGAAAGAGATGTGCACCGATGCACATGTTCAAATCAAGGCCCTAATGGGTGAGCTTGTACTGAGATCTAGTTACTACTACCTGTAACCCAGCTGCATTTAGGATGAATCACACTTAACAGTGTTTGAATTTTTGTATGTCACAGATCTCAAGCGTGGGAGGTATGGTGACCGGGGAGTAATTCACACCTTGGACATGTGGCATGGAGCAAAAAGCTTGGCCAAGAAACTACATGCAGTAAGATTGTTATCTCCAGTACACTGTGCACTGACTGGCTGGATTGACGCATGCTAATACATAGAGTAACAGCATTTTAATTTTTGACCTTTCTAGGCAGGACAGGTGAAAGGCCAAACAGAAATCCTACAGTGGTTGAAAGACATAGTCAGTCACTTCTGGTTCTGCTGTAAGGAGGCACAGAACATGGAGCGGTTCATGGTGTGTACATTGAAATTGTTGGTATTGTTTATGCAATAGCGATGATGTGAAGGTGATGAAGGAGACTCCTCTGACACCATGTTGCTTGTATATAGAAAGGTTTATTACAAGAAGTACAGCATCCTATCAAACACCTAGGATTGCCTGAGAGAGGGTTCAAAGCCAATATGAATTGCTCTGAATAACAGCCCCAAATAGCCTGCTTCTATAGGTTGGTTGTTTTGGTGAACTTTGAGACAAAATGAAACAGGTGACAGAGAGACAATCTAGATGGAATCCAACTTTTCAACCTGTCTTATCAATCCTTGACCTGGGCCATACTACAGTCTTGACCGCGGCCCCTAACTAATCATAACAGACCCTGGACACCAAACAATACGGCACGTCAGATGCTACAGTATCAACTTACATGAAGCTAGTGATTGGTCCCAAGCAAAACTGTAACTGATTGACTCTAACGGGAACTGCCCACTGGTTCGACAGCCCATTGGTTCGACAACCCATTGTTCCGACCATATTAAACTCAAGTCTGTTCCGAAATCATCATGATGCCCTGTGGTTAAGGTCTGGTTAGGTTTAGGCACAAAAACCACTTGGTTAGGGTCAGGAAAAGATCATGGTGTGGGTTAAAATGAAAAAGAAAGTGACAAACACATAAGCCATGAGCCTGCTCCGCCTCAAGCCTTTCCCAGCTGACCCAGAGCCGGTCGCGGCGGACCATACGCCTGCTGCGAGCTGTTCAGTACCACGGACAGTCGGACTAATGGGATGTAGAACCAATGGGCTGTCAAACCAATGCCATGGACCCGACTCTAACTTTTACTCTATTACTATTATTTTTTTCATCCCCAAATGAAGACCAAAACTGAAATGTGATCCATTAGCATCTATCTGATGCACCCATTGGCCACAACATCACTAAAATTTTCAGTGTCACCAAGTGGAAAAAAGCTAAGATGAGCTGTTTTCCTGGTTGCAGGGCCTATGGCAAGGTGTTCTTTACCACGTGACCGGCCGTCATGAGTGGGCTTTTGGGAGGTGCCTTCATGAGCCACTGAATGATGAAGACCGTGAAAAGGAGTGGATCAAAAAAGATTCACCTGCCTACATGGCACTCATTGGAGTTGTCCTGAACAAAAAGTGGCTAAAAGATGTCCCCAAAGTTTCGAACTTCAGGTAAAGGAGATGTACTTGTCCAGAAAGCACTGTGTATGTGAATTTCAGAAAAGTAAGGCTGCAACATATTATGATACAATACCTGTTTTTTTGTTTTTTTGTTTTGGTCTGTTTTTCATAGGACATCTGACCTTGAGACCTTCCACAATTATATTCTAATGTATGCAGGCAAACACTTTGCCTTCTCTCCAGCTGTGTATGAAGCCAGAACTTTGCTTGCTGCATTAGACTACAACCACCACAACATCAGACCACCAATGTTGACCAAAGAAGGCAACAGAGTGTATGTCATACTATATTATTCTGTTTTTTCTTTGCAAATACTACTTATATTGTATTGTAATATAGTAAACTGTCAGCATTTCAGCTTTATAGTGTAGCTTTGCCTGACTTGCTGATGTGTGATGTTTGTGTTGCCCCTGTTTTCCACCCAGATACCAGAAAATTTACAATAAAAAGTGGAGGAGATACAGCCTTTACACCACCAAGAGCCACAAATCATACAGCTACATCCCTGACCTACAAAGGGCATCACATGCAGATGTTTGATGTTGGGGAAGGGAGTGCCACGAAAGAGGACCAGCAGGGAGGAAGATCCTAGAAGATTTGGCCTCCTCCCACCTGGGGAGCCACCAACAACAGAGGAGTTGCTTCAGAGCCATATAAACAGCTGACAAGTAGTAAACAAAGTAAGGCTAAACTTATAAATACAGCTAACAGCTAACAAGTAGACAACTATATACAAAAAGCAGAAGGTGCAGACAGTAATAAAACAAAATTGGCTGTTTCACAACAGCCCAGGGATGAAGCCTATGTAGCTGCCAGTTGGGTCTGGAAAAGTGTCCCGTATACGCCACACGCAGCAGCTTGGGGTGACAACACGTTGACCAGCCTGTAGTCTTCCATGCTGCCACAAAACAAATTGTCTGTAAGCTGCATGTCTGAATTCTCTGTTGTCTTGCCCAGGGTCTTGCAGGTCATCCAGTCCGAGGTATTCATGTCTGAGCCCCCTTGCCAGTCGCAGAATGCCAGGCTCCAAGCAGAAGAATTTCAGATGTGCTGCACTGCTAATGTAATGCTCTGGGCTTAGCTGGCAGCACTTCTTCTCCACCTCTGTTGGCACTTCCTGACATTTCTGACGTGCACCACCATGGTTGTGCACTTGTTCTAGCAGCAGAAGGCTCAGATGGATTTCTGGAGGAGAGGACATCAAACAAGACACCTGGGAAGCGTGTGGCTAGCCTCTCAATGAGGTCGTCTCTGACCTCATTAGACATGCCAGCTAATGCAGCCTGTAGAGGATAAGATACAGTAAGGTTGGCTTACAATGGGGAAATGTAAAATAGGAAATAAAGATGACACAGTATAAGTTTTTATGTAAAGAATGAATGTGTTGAACAAAAAGGAACAAACCCTTATTTCATCCAGGTTACGTTGACAGAGCTGGTCAACCCTTTCCTCCTGTTGCAGCTCCTGTTACACTGTCACCGTGGCGCCGCCTTGTTCGCAATCAAACACAATGTTATTTTGAAGGGACATAGTGCCACCTAGTGGTGACAGGAAATAGGTGTCATCAAACACTTATCTTTCGATTTATCCAAAAGTTACATGCTGTGGTGTATATTTGATGTATAAAAACATGATGTATAATAAGTGCGCTCTCTAATTCCCTCTAGTGGAAAGAGGAAGTGATACAAAATGTGAAATATGTCATTCCAGCACTGTTTCAAGGATATGCCAAGTCACTCCTGCATGTGATGTCCAACTTTAACAGAAATGAGCTGATGCGCTAGAAGGCGTCCTGCCAGCCCCCCCGAGTTGTGTGAAGGTGCGAGGGCCCGTTCATCGCTGCTTGCAGCTTTAATTATTATTATTGATGGGAAATTATAACAGAGGAATATATTTTCCGTTTAAATATCAAGAACAGTTTCATGTTTTTGTGTGTATATAGGACGTTATTGAATCAGGGAATCTGTGTGTCCACCACAAAAAAGGATCCTAACTGACTGTAAATTGGCATTGTGTCCGTGGTACTGGCACGTAATTTCAACCCATTATGTGCTGCCACCATGGAATGCGGTGTTAAGAGGTCGTGGTCATTTCACGTATTTCTGTGAGATCAGGTTGGTGGGGTGGCTGCTACTGAAGGACATCTTCATAATACAGCCATTCATTGATCTTGAAGGTCGAAAGTCAATCTTATGCCAATATCAGTTAATCCCAAAGTATACTGATTGATCGGCTGGCTGTGAACATGTGTACAGGGAATAGACATGGTCGTCAGTTTTAAGTACATGTCTTTTTCTGACTCAACAGCAAATGAGGACACACACACATACTCACAGACTTAATGCACATTGTCATCACACACGTGCACCCACAGGTGAAAGTTGTACTGTGTTTTCCTGTGCGTGCCTACCTGCTTGTTTGAGTCTTAAGAGGGATTCTTTAATGAGGGAGCAGTGCAGGCACTCATGAAATCATTTAAATTTCAAATGCATGAGGTGATTATGCCAGTGAATTAGCCCAGTGACTTATTGTGGAATAATTTAGCTCAGTCAGGCAGAATGGTGACAGCTAATGTCTGTAGAGAGACCTCACAGCAGACTCGGGGTAGGTTGGGGCTCAGTGGGTTTACGGGTGGGAGGGCTAGTGGGAGGTGAAAAATGGAAGCTGGAAAAGAGCACGAGATGTAGAAGGAAGGAACAACAGAGGAGATTATTGTGTACATAGACCTCACTCAAGACATGGACAGATGAAGGAAGGGAAAGCGAGGGACAAAGGGGGAAATGAGAATGGATGTGAGAGCGAGAGGGGATGGGAGAAGGAAGAGATGAACAGAGGGAGAGGAGAAAATCGATTGAGAGGACAAATGGAGGTGGTAATTGCCTGACAGACATGAATGGATAGGCGAGGGAGAGGGCACATATGCAGGTGAAAAAGGGAAGCAGGCAGAGGAGATGGGGAGACACAACAGAAAAAAAAAACAGCAAAGTATAGGGATAAACAGTAGTGAAAATAGAGGCGAGAGAAAGGAATAATGTTAGTAATGCTCTCAGCTGGTAGCACAATTGGAAAAATCTTTAAGCTGTATTTATCAGTTTTAGGCCTTTAGGGGGCAGAAAAGCATCAAAACACGGTGAGGGATATGGAGCCCACACATAATCTCCAGCTAATGAAGCTGTTTAAGCTAACCTGTTAGCTTACTTTTCTAAACTTTAAAGCTATAGTGCATAACTTCTGTCACCCCCTAGCGGAATTCTGCGTATTACAACAAATAAGCTTGCACTTCTATATGACGTATGCCCAGGTGTACCCTGCACCCCCACTATGCCCCCCACTCCCCACCGCTATCCCTCCGCCACAGTGATTTGCGATTCCACAACATTTTATTCTGTTTGAAGGACAGCCGCAGTAGAGGACGTGGAAGAGGCAGAGGTCGAGGAGGAAGCCAGCCTTCCAGAGGCTGAGGCCGAGGCCGAGGAAGAGGAAGGGGCAGAGGCAGAGGTGCAGATGATCAACTCTCATGTCACTTGATGTTTCTCTGTTTATAGCACCCCCTACCGGTTAATTTGTGGCAAATTTGGCCCAGAGCCTCTGGTTGACCTCTGAAAAAAGTGACTTGAGTTTGACGATAGCTTTTACTTTGACAAAAATATGCAACGGTATGTGTTTTTCAGGTAGCAGAAAACCTGTTTATTTATAACTACTGCATATTTTTGAGTATTAAAATTCTTTTGTTAACTTTTCATCAGGCAAGTCTGGAGATTCCATGTGCAAAGTTTTATGCAGTTTAAACCATAGGACGAGTTCAAAATAAAGTTCCAAAAGTCTTGATTCAAATTCTACCAAAACCATATAAAAATGTTCCCTGTGTTGGATTGATAAGGTATACCAAACAGCATTTGATTTGGTCAAATGGTTTATGAGAAATGATGTCGAGATGATGTATATTTCAGCCACTCACTGTCACCCATTGTGTAACTTGAGCTGCTTGAGACACAGGGCAGGTAAGGGAGTATGGAGCGTGTATGAAGCCATTTTGAGGCAAGCTGATCTGTCATTCACACTCCCCCTAAGGGGGGAGACTGCAAACGTTAAACATCAGAGTTCAGTTGTTAGGATTACAATCCTGAAAGACAATCATCATTCTGGTGGATGAGCTTAACTATCAAATAACATTTGCATGAAATCCTATGACACAAACTTAATATTATATATGTTGGATGAATGCAGCTGTCAGGTAAAATTTAGAAATAATCTCATGAGACACTTTACTTGATTAAGTGACGATTCATGCTGTGGTCTACACTTGGCATACTGGAAGACAATGTATAATCAGTGGAGTCACTTGATATTTTTCTGTTTATAGTGCCCCCTATTGGCCGTTTTATGCCAAATTTGACACAGAGCCTCTGGTTGACCTCTGAAAGAAGTGACTTGAGTTTGACGTCGATAGCTTTTACTTTGACAAAAATATGCGACGGTATGTGTTCTTTAGCTAGCAGAAACAAAAATGTTTATTTATAACTACCGTACTTTTTGGAGTAGCAAAATTCTTTTGATAACTTTTAATCAGGCTCATCTGGAAATTGTATGTGCAAAGTTTCGTACAGATTGAGTTTAAACGCTAGGAGGAGTTAGAAAAAGTAGTTTTTTGATGTGTAGTGACTTACAAAGAGAAATATGCAGTGGGAGTGGGCGTAGACTATGTCAGAAGATGCGACGGTATTTAGGGAACACGTGGATATAAAGTTTATGAAGATTTGATTTAAAATGTGGAAGTTACAGGCCAAAATGCGTTTGCCTCTGTTATAGTGCCACCTAGTGGAGTAGACACATATTTTTTGGTATGTGTCGTCTGTGTGCTATTCTATATATACCCTGTGAATTTGACAGCCCTCAGTATAAAAAAAAAATCTTGTAATGAGCCACGCCCACTTTAACCAGTCATGACGAGCTTCAAGATATGGCCTCAGCAGTGACCCAGCATCATACCCACCAAATCTCGTAAGAATCAGTGTTGCCATTTAAGAGATATAAATTTCCCATATTTACAGTGCCCCCCTAATGGCCAACATTAGTAAAGTTTTGATCCTAACCTCACAGTCACATGCCAACCAAAGATCTAAGATTTGGTGTTGTCAGCATTTATTTTGACCAAGATATGCAACAGTTAGCGTTTTAATAGCTAGCAAGAAAAAAATATTTGTTCATAATTTGCGCATATTTTGACGGAACAAAATTCTTTTGATAACTTTAGATCAGGTCCAGCTGAAGACTGTACCTGCCAAGTTTCACATTGATGGGACGAAACCCAAGGAGGAGTTGCAAAAAGTAGGCTTTCCAGTTTTGGCGATTTGGCAAAAAAAATTAGAGGCAGAAATGGGCGTGACCTAGCCCAGGTGATTCATCTCTTCTCAGGCAATCTGTGGATATGAGGTTTTTGAATGTGCTAGATACGGTGTGGGAGTTAAAGCCCCAAACGTGTTGACCTTGGTTATAGCGCCCCCTGCTGGCGGACATAAGTCAATTTTTGTGTCTGACGTACGTGCAGGGGTCTGGACCAACCCTCCAAATTGCACGACCCTCCCTTGCACGGTGTAGCCTGCAGCACCACTTTTACCCGGGGAAAAATAAAAATAGAAAATAATAATGTAATAATAATAATAATAATAACTAGAACTGCAAGCAGTTATGAACGGGGGCCAAGCCTCCCTGCGCGACTCGGCCCCCGGGTGTCGCGGAGCCCTTGGAAGTCGGCCCGACCAAACATCACTAAGCTTTACGGCTGGCCTCAGGAGCAACTCTGCATCACACTCACCAAATTTTGTGCGAATCCGATCAACTTTCATGTCACTTGATATTTTTCTGTTTATAGCGCCCCCTATTGGCCGATTTATGCCAAATTTGACACAGAGCCTCTGGTTGACCTCTGAAAGAAGTGACTCGAGTTAGACGTCAATAGCTTTTACTTTGACAAAAATATACGACAGTATGTGTTCTTTAGCTAGCAGAAAAAAAGTGTTTATTTATAACTACCGTATTTTTTGGAGTAGCAAAATTCTTTTGATAACTTTTGATCAGGCTCATCTGGAAATTGTATGTGCAAAGTTTCGTACAGATTGAGCTTACACGCTAGGAGGAGTTCGAAAAAGTAGGTTTTTGATGTGTAGTGACTTACAAAGAGAAATATGCAGTGAGAGTGGGCGTGGACTATGTCAGAAGATGCGACGGTATTTAGGGAACACGTGGATATAAAGTTTATGAAGATTTGATTTAAAATGTGGAAGTTACAGGCCAAAATGCGTTTGCCTCTGTTATAGCGCCACCTAGTGGAGTAGACACATATTTTTTTAATATGTGTAGTCTGTGTGCTATTCTATATATACCCTGTGAATTTGACAGCCCTCAGTATAAAAAAAAAAAATCTTGTAATAAGCCACGCCCACTTTAACCAGTCGTGACGAACTTCAAGATATGGCCTCAGCAGTGACCCAGCATCATACCCACCAAATCTCGTAAGAATCAGTGTTGCCATTTAAGAGATATAAATTTCCCATATTTACAGTGCCCCCTAGTGGCCAACATTAGTAATGTTTTGATCCTAACCTCACAGTCACATGCCAACCAAAGACCTAAGATTTGGTGTTGTCAGCATTTATTTTGACCAAGATATGCAACAGTTAGCGTTTTAATAGCTAGCAAGAAAAAAATATTCGTTCATAATTTGCGCATATTTTGACGGAACAAAATTCTTTTGATAACTTTAGATCAGGTCCAGCTGAAGACTGTACCTACCAAGTTTCACATTGATGGGACGAAACCCCAAGGAGGAGTTGCAAAAAGTAGGTTTTCCAGTTTTGGCGATTTGGCAAAAAAAATTTGAGGCGGAAATGGGCGTGGCCTAGCCCAGGTGATTCATCTCTTCTCAGGCAATCTGAGGATATGAGGTTTTAGAATGTGCTAGATACGGTGTGGGAGTTAAAGCCCCAAACGTGTTGACCTTGGTTATAGCGCCCCCTGCTGGCGGACATAAGTCAATTTTTGTGTCTGAGGTACGTGCAGGGGTCTGGACCAACCCTCCAAATTGCACGACCCTCCCTTGCACGGTGTAGCCTGCAGCACCACTTTTACCCGGGGAAAAATAAAAATAGAAAATAATAATGTAATAATAATAATAATAATAACTAGAACTGCAAGCAGTTATGAACGGGGGCCAAGCCTCCCTGCGCGACTCGGCCCCCGGGTGTCGCAGAGTCCTTGGAAGTCGGCCCGACCAAACATCACTAAGCTTTACGGCTGGCCTCAGGAGCAACTCTGCATCACACTCACCAAATTTTGTGCGAATCCGATCAACTTTCATGTCACTTGATATTTTTCTGTTTATAGCGCCCCCTATTGGCCGATTTACGCCAAATTTGACACAGAGCCTCTGGTTGACCTCTGAAAGAAGTGAATTGAGTTAGACGTCGATAGCTTTTACTTTGACAAAAATATACGACAGTATGTGTTCTTTAGCTAGCAGAAAAAAAAGTGTTTATTTATAACTACCGTATTTTTTGGAGTAGCAAAATTCTTTTGATAACTTTTGATCAGGCTCATCTGGAAATTGTATGTGCAAAGTTTCGTACAGATTGAGCTTACACGCTAGGAGGATTTCGAAAAAGTAGGTTTTTGATGTGTAGTGACTTACAAAGAGAAATATGCAGTGGGAGTGGGCGTGGACTATGTCAGAAGATGTGACGATATTTAGGGAACACGTGGATATAAAGTTTATGAAGATGTGATTTAAAATGTGGAAGTTACAGGCCAAAATGCATTTGATTCCGTTATAGCGCCACCTTGTGGAGTACACACATATTTTTTGGTATGGGTTGTCTGTGTGCTATTCTATATATACCCTGTGAATTTGACAGCCCTCAGTATAAAAAACAAAACAAAAACATTTATCTTGTAATAAGCCACGCCCATTTTGACCAGTTCTGACTAACTTCAAGATATGGCCTCAGCAGTGACCCAGCATCAAGGGTTTTTTTAAAATTTCAAGGGGGCACTATAGAGCCATTTTGTCCATATGGAGGCCACCCCAGTACACCACCACCATTCACTATGACCTCAATAATAAACAAAGTTGAATCACCACTTTCTAGACGATGTCAGTAATAACCGCAAAATTTATAAGCTTCAGGGAAAAAATCATGGTATAGTCGTTCTACTGGATTGCATTAGATTACACAGGTGTACACAAAGTGGCCAGTGACTGTATGTTACATACATACCGTATTTCCTCAAATAGTAGCCGGGGCTGCTATTAACAAAAAATTAGTTTGGGACCAGGCTACAAATAGGGGCAGGCTACTATTTGAAGGAGGCTTTTAATAAAAGAAAAAAAATCTCAGCCAAATTTGAAAATATAAATACTGTATTTTTTTTTTAAATTTAAACAGCAGAAATATTTATGTAAACTTTTTTTTTTTACAGAAAAAATGTATGTTTTCTATATAGTATTACAAATAAAGTATTGTATTACTTACAGTAGCAAACACTAAAAGTAAAAATAGTTTTGGGTGTTTTTGTAAATCACCACTATTTACCACAGCACAGTGTAGTAGTTGTCCTGCCTTGAAACAGTGAATCATCTCATCCTCTGTCCCATCTGCAGCCACCGTGATGCCACACACCTTACAAGACAACATGCCACAAATTAATTTTGAAACTAGGCCTCATTCATAATTGTGACTTTTTAGCTCACAATATTGATTAGGAATGGCGATTTTTTTTCCATTAGTGGTGAAAATGGGCTTCCATAGATAAAGATGGTTCCGGTAAAAATATCAGTGCCAGAGGCGGTCCTGGTTAGTTTTATGCCCTGGGCGAACCATCCCTCGGCTCCTTTGATATTTCAAAGGAATAAATTACTTATTAAGTTATTCATACTTCAAAAACAGCATCAATAAGTGATTAACATGGGGGGGGGGGGGGGGGGGGGGAGTCAAAATAAATTTAAAAAAAAATCAACCAGCCACCCTCCTCCCCTGACAGTCCCTTCATAAGTAAAGAACAGTCCCTAAATTGCATAGAGATTCGTGGGCCGTTACCTGCCACAATGACAGAAATGTGAACGGCTTGTTTCTCCTCTGACATGCCACATACCTGTGTGCCGCCACGGCTCGGTTGTCCAGGTACTATTGGACAATCATGACACCAACGAAAGAGGAAATTACTGGACCGGGAGTCGGACTTCTCTGTTGCCGGTAAGCTGTTATCTTGCGTTTGTCAGCTGCTCTCATGTTCCCTCCTTTTGTGAAGGTCTTGTTGCCGTCCTCTGCAAACCAGGTGTCACATGCCTCGCGGCATATTCATATTATATTCATTATATTATATTCATAACTCCACACTCAAAATAATCACCGGAATACGGGGAGAACATGCTAACTCCACACTCATAAATCACCACAACTCCTGAGGGAACAACAACATAAAATGTTCCCTAGGAGTCTGTTTATTCCCAACAATAAGTAATGCCAGTCACTTCACTATATGCTCTGGGCAAACACTTATCCATAACATAACCACAACAACATTTGCATTTTAGCATTATTTGCCATGCTTGGATTGAAAAGTGTTTGAACCATTCCTGAGTTTCTGCGCTCCATCCTTTCACTGTAGTCCTCCGGTAAAAAATGGTTGGAGCAAACAAACATTTTCCGGAACATTTCCACAGGCGTTTGGGGGTCGAAGTCCAGCACAAATAGCCATCGTTTTATCCTGTTCGTATTTTTGGTTGGTACTACGTGAAACGTCACTCTGTTCCAATGTCTCAGCTGCGCACTGTGTCACTCCGCCCAGTGGTTTACTCAAGAAAGTAGTTCAGAGTATTTGCTTCGTGTGTTGTAATGTTACTTGATTATACATTATTATTTCATAGCGTGGGGAATGTGGAAGCCATGTGTTTTCTACTAGAGCGTTTTGGAGTCATTTGATGGTGTATTTGATTAGTTTTGAGGGAGAGAGCGGGCTGTACCATTCACCTCCATTTTGTGCGCTGAGCAGTGTTCGGAACTTTTTAGATTTTATCCCTCTGAAAAGGCTCGACAGGCAGCACGCAAAGTTATAACTCGTGTTTTCTATTTGTCTTCTTTATTTAGATAACAAAATGACCACAGGTCATAAATCTGAAACAATAAGAAACAGATGCAAAATGTTACATGTCATGTCAAATATAAAACTGTGGTTACTGAACAGCTGTTTCCACTTTCCACACAATAAATAGAACATAAGTCTTTAAGCTGGTTCATCATTTCTCCATCAGCTATCATTCTAAACAAGTTACTGTTGACATACATATAACATGAATCTACCTACATATTATTTACATATTTAACAATGTCAAACACAAGACAGAAGACCCAAAGCAACCACATTGACTACATCTCCCAGAAAGCCCAGCGCTCTGGGAGCATGCGTGAAGCAGTCTCTAAGAACGGACATGTCAAGACACGGTCTGTGTTTACCTAGTGCACTTGCCACCGATACGTTACAAGACACGACAACACAATGCTCTACAACAGACCACGGAGTCAAAGTCGCCGTTCACCACACCATCGTCCACATTAGCTCACCGAGTGTTAAACCACTAGCATGTCTTGGCTAACATCGATCACCAAGAATGCTCCTGGGAGTTAGCCGAGCGACAGATGCGCCACACACACATTAGCGGCTGAACGCTTATAAACCAGAAATTATAAGTTACCTAAAGCACGTCGGGACAGCGTGGTAAACGTCAACACACAACCATTTATTTATAATGCAGCCGTCGTTAGCAGGCTGTTTGCAGCTAGCAGTTGTTCTGCTTACCTGCGGGCTGTGTGCTCCTGCGTAAAGTCTGAATACAATGAGCCGTCACTGTGAAAACAAGAATAGTCTACGTACACACCCACGATTAACCCCTTAAAGGGTCTCAGGCATACAACACAACCAAAATGAATGTTTTAAACAAACAATTTACATGGTAGGTAGCTTTGTTAAAGGAAGAGAGTGGCTGCAGCAGCTCAATAAATTCTTTATATTTCTCATCAGTAAACATAACTTAGTCCCAATAATGTTACCAAGTGACGAAGTCTTGACAGGCAGCTCTATCCCACCAATCTCAAAACAGCAGGCAGACAATTAAAGGTAATGTACCTACACATATGACTATAGGGATTATTTGACAAAATGCCAAAAAATGTTGAACTGTCCCTTAAAATGTAACATCACTTTCTTTTCACATTAGCCTTTGAGAAAGGCATTAAATGTTGTCCAGTGTTTATAATAATTGAGTGAAAATGAAATTTAAAAAAAGACCCATGATTGCTCCTCACTTTGGTTTTATTCATATTCCGCATATTAAACAAAGTAAAAGTTTTCTCAGTCACTATTTCAGCTTGAGTAGCTTTTACCACCAACAGATGCTGATTACCACACATCTAGTCTCCTAACATCCTGTTGAGTAGATGAACATGTTTGGAGTAGACCATTGGTGACAGAGACTTTTTTGTGCGTCTGAGCAACTTACACATATGTACACATTTGCATCTTCCTACTCCAAAAAATAATCCTATATGGAGGGGTTTTTCAAAATTTCAAGGGGGCGCTACAGAGACATTTTGTCCGATGCAAGAGCTTGCCATTCTTGACCTGTGTATCAATTTTCATGAGGATATGAGGTCGCTGAAGCCATCAAAGATCCAAATGCATTTTATGGTGTGGGTGGCGCCATAGCGGCCACGCCCCTTGACATAGACAAAAGCTTTTAATAACTTTTATTCAGCATGTTCTCAAGGTGAAATGTACCAAATCTGAAGTTCATTGGACAAAATCTGCAGGAGGATTTCGTCAAAATACAAAGTTGTCAATATAGATGCATTTTGTCCCCCCCATGGGTGGCACCCCTATCGGATGCAAGAGCTCACCATTCTTGACCTGTATATTAATTTTCATGAGGATATGAGATCGTTGAAGCCATCAAAAAGCCAAACGTATTTAGTGGCGAGGGATCGTTAGTCGCCACGCTGCCACATGGACACCATCAGACATAGCTTCACAGCATTCATAAGGTAGCTTCACCAACTTGTTCTGCATGCATTAGAAGTGGAATGAAGTTGATGCAGTCAAGTTTGTGTCATCAGTACATGTTAAAGTAAAAACTGGTCACTTCCTGTTACCACCGGGGTGCGCTATGAGTAAGGTGGGATATTAATATATCTGGCCATTCAGGGCGAAGCCATCATCATGTCCAACAAGTTTGAAGCTGCTGAGATCAAGTATGTGGGCATGAGGTTGATTCGAAATTCCATGGCGAGAAAACGAAAAGTCACCAAAATTTGTCATGCCCTAGCAGCCACGCCCCTTGAGGTAGAGATAAGCTTTTAATAACTTTTGATCAGCATGTTCTCAGGATGATCTGTACCAAATGTGAAGTCGATCAGACAAAATCCCTAGGAGGAGTTTGTTCAAACATATAAAAAATTCCAATCAAAATGGCCTACTTCCTGTTGGGTTTACGGCATTGGTCCAAGAGGATTTTTTGTGCGTCTTGGCATGTCCTATTAGCCCACCCATTTCCATGCATGTAGGTGAAACTCACAGGCAGGGCTCGAGGCACGAAATTTTCTAGGGGGCACTTTGTGGCCATTTGCCCCCATCCACATACATTACTGCCAAAATATCAAATTTTTCGCCAGACCGAACGCATGTGCCAATTTTGGTGAGTTTTTTCATTTGGGAAAGGGACCAAATTGGAGATTAAAGGTTTGTAAGTATAATAATAATAATAATAATAATAATAAATAATAATAATAATAAAAATAATAAACAGCGAGATTACAATAGGGTCCTCACGGACGACTTTGTCATCGCTCGGGCCCTAATAATAATAAACAGCGAGATTACAATAGTGTCCTCACGGACGACTTCGTCATCGCTCGGGCCCTAATAAATAATAATAAACAGCACGATTATAATAAGGTTGTCATGGACGACTTTGTCGTCGCTCGGGCCCTAATAATAAATTATAATAATAATAATAATAATAAACAGCGCAATTATAATAGGGTCCTCACGGATGACTTTGTCATCGCTCGGGTCCTAATAATAATAAACAGCATGATTTCAATAGGGTCCTCGGACAACTTCGTCATCGCTTGGGCCCGAATTAAAGCTGCAAGCAGCTGTGATTGGGCCCTTGCTCCCACATGCAACCGTGGGGGCCTGAGGCACATGGGGGCTGTGGTGCGAAGCGAGAAGGGAGAAAAAACCTGGCAGGAGTGAAAAATGCAATGTTTCGTTCATCCACCAGGTGGCGCTACGAGCGTAACCAGATGTGGCCAGGTGCGTTCACGGGTGGACCCTCATCACACATTTGAAATTTCGAGCAAATCGGACAATGCATGAAGGATTTATACCAAGTTGATGTTCCATGGCGAAGGATGAAAAGTCGCTGCTGCAGCAGCCTGCAGCATGACAGGACATGTGTGTCACTGTGGAGATTCATCAACTTGATTGTCATGTGGCCACAAAATGTAGTCGATCAGGTCAGGAGCTTGAGGTTGGTGTTTTTCAGTGTAAAAGATGGCCTTTACTGTTTCCACAAGGGGGCGCCATAAGCAAGATTGCCTACGAGTATATGGAGGCGTTGAGGGCAGGGCTCTTATCATGTACAGAAATTTTGAAGCAGTTTGGATGAATTATGTGGGAGAGAGAGCTGCTTGAATATGCATGGCGATGGATCAAAATGGCAGCGCCATAGCAGCTATGCCCTTTGACCTACAGACATGCAAAGCGCAACTTGTGATCAGCATGGTGTCTGGATGATCTGTAAAAAAATTGAAGTCGATTGGATGAAATCCCTAGGACGAGTTTTTAAAATACACCATGTGGAAATCACGCCAAAATGACATGTCAAAATCGAAATGGCCAACTTCCTGTTTGGATTAGACCATTGGTGCCAGAGACTTTTTTGTGCGTCTGGGCAACTTACATATATGTACCAATTTTGATCTTCCTACTCCAAAAAAACCCTATGGGGAGGGTTTTTTGAAAATTTCAAGGGGGCGCTATAGAGGCATTTTGTCCCCACCATGGGTGACGCCCCAATCATATGTAAGAGCTTGCCATTCTTGACCTGTGTATCAATTTTCATAAGGATATGACGTCGATGAAGCCATCAAAAAGCAAAACGTATTTCGTGGCGAGGGATCGATAGTCGCCAAGCCGCCACACGGACACCATTAGATGTAGCTTCACAGTGTTCATAAGGTAGCTTCACCAACTTCTTCTGCATGCATTAGAAGTGGAATGAAGTTGATGGGGTCATGTTTGTGGCATCAGTGCATGTTAAAATAAAAAACTGGCCACTTCCTGTTTCCACCGGGGGACGCTATGAGTGAAGTAGGATATTAACATAATGGGGAATTCAGTGCAGAGCCATCATCATATCCAGCAAGTTTGAAGCTGCTACGATCAAGTATGTGGGCGTGAGAGCTGTTCGAATTTCGATGGCGAGAAACTGAAACGTCGCCAAGACTTGTCACGCCTAGCAGCCACGCCCTTTGACCTACAGACATGCAGACCACAACTTTTGATCATTATGGTCTCTGGATGATCTTTAGCCAATTTGAAGTCGATCAGACGAAATCCCTAGGAAGAGTTCATTCAGATTTAAGTTGTGGAAATCGCCGTAACGAAAAAATTCAAAACAAAATGGCTGATTTTGGATTTTACCATAATGGATACCATAATTGGATTTTACCATAATGTCAAGAGACTTTTTTGTGCATCTGGGTATGATACATGTGTGTGTGCTAAATTTTGTTTGCCTATGACAAACTAACGCCAATGGGGAGGGTATTTTGAAAAGGGAAAAGCAAAATAGTAGGGGGCGCTATTTCGGCATTTCACGCTGACCATATGCCCAAAAATATCGGACCGTGGCCGTGTGGACGGACAAATGTGGAAAATTAGAAGCATTTTCAAATTAGGGAAAGGGGCGAAATTGGGACACGAATTGTCGGAATAATAATAATAATAATAATAATTAAAGCTGCAAGCAGCTGTGATCGGGCCCTCGCTCCCCCATGCAACCGTGGGGGCCTGAGGCACGTGGGGGCTGTGGGGCGAAGCGAGAAGGGAGAAAAAACCTGGCAGGAGCGCTATTTCAGCATTTTGTGCCGACCATGTGCAACCACCCAAAAATATTGAATTTTGGATGTGGCCGGACGAATGTGGAAAGTTAGAAACATTTTCACATTTGGGAAAGAGGCAAAATTGGGACAAAATGTCGGAATAATAATAATAATAATAATAGTAATAATGAACAGCGTGATTTCAATAGGGTCCTCAGACGATTTTGTCGTCGCTCGGGCCCTAATAAACAGCGTGCTTTCAATAGGGTCCTCGGACGACTTAGTCGTCGCTCGGGCCCTCATAATAATAATAAACACCGCAATTTCAATAGGGTCCTCCGCGCACGACTTTGTCATCGCTCGGGCCCTAATAAACAGCGCGATTTCAATAGGGTCCTCCACGGACAACTTTGTTGTCGCTCGGGCCCTAATAATAATAAACAGTGTGATTTCAATAGAGTCCTCCGTGGATGACCTCGTCATCGCTCGGGCCCTAATAAACAACGCGATTTCAATAGGATCCTCTGTGGACGACTGTGTTGTCGCTCAGGCCCTAATAATAATAAACAGCGTGATTTCAATAGAGTCCTCCGTGGACGACTTCGTCATCACTCAGGCCCTAATAATAAACAGCACGATTTCAGCAGGGTCCTCATGGACAACTTCGTCGTTGCTCGGGCCCTAAAAATAATAAACAGCGCAATTACAATAGGGTCCTTACAGGCGACTTCCTCGTCACTCGGGCCCTAATAATAACATGATAGATCGGCTGTACTAGATATTTGATATTTTCAGTAGATTTACTTTTTTTGCGACACTATTTGAAAGCTCAACAACCGGAGTCCCAAAAACGTCGTTTCTGGAGAATTTGCTGCTGCTGATAAGTATCAAACTGCATGGTGCGGTCCTACACTCACATGATAGTTGAGGTCAAGAGCTCTATATAACAGCTGGTCTCGTGTCTGTACCCCCTTTTGTTGCTGAGTTATAAACCCTCAACAACCCCTCAAACATGCACTTTATTATTTCATGTTAGGCCTACATCTTAATATTTTATGTCATTTATCACAGTTTAGTTCTTAACACTTCTTAACTTCTCTAGGTGATACAGAGACAGAGTAATGGGCCTCTCAATAAAGTCAATAAAAATGATTTTCAGGATTAATAACTGTCTGTGGCTTCATCTGAACAGGTAAATGACATTGTGGTGCTGTAAAAAAAAAAAAAAATCTAACTTTATTTGTATAGCACTTTTCATGCATTAAAAATGCAGCACAAAGTGTTTCACTGCGGAGCCCCTAAAGTCCCCAAAAAAAGATTAAAAAAAAAAAAAAATATCTTGTGTGCTCGAGTTAGTATCTTGTGCGCACGAGATACTATCTCCTCGAAATGGAGCTGCTACACCTTGTGCTACCCCCACACAACTACACCTAAGTATTGGTAAGTTAATTTAATTATGTCGCAAGCTTATCATAGTGTAAATCATTCTGAAGAGGGACAATTAGATATGCAAGCAAAACATAGTATCTGTATGACGGTAGCTCAGTGCACATTGAGGCTATTTATCTGTAAAATACATGGTACAACTTTCAAGACTCAAGCCAAGCTTGTGTGTCTCGTTGCCACTAGCTGAATAAAGTGGATGGAGTTAGCCCCGAAGTTAGCTAACATTACAACTTCGGCCCTGCAACATTAGCAGTCCCCCCAGGTGCTTCCCAGGTCAGGACACTGAAGCAGCAAACAAGGCGAACCGAAAACCAGTGCAGTAGTTAGAGGTAACTATACATCACCGCAAAACCAACTACTCAAGTCATTGTAATTAAAATACTCAAAATCAGAGCAGCAGCGGCTTGATACATGTCAGTAAATAGACGGCGCCAGCATGTCTCACTAGTCTTCAAAACACTCGGACCAGAGCTAGAGTATTGTCGTTGTTAGTGGGAGTTTTTAGCTGTAACGTGGCAGTAAATAAACCGCAGTATAATGTTATGCCTGACTGTGGCTGGAGGAGCCGGTAAGTTGATTCGTGCACTTTGTTGGTTGCAGCGGTGGCTGTTAGCAGTTCATTAGCTCGCTTGTTGTTCACCGACGCCGCGGTTTGCAGGCCGAGCGACAATGCGAACTTCTCGTTTCTCGACCCCAGCAGGACTCAGATCCAGACTATCTAGAGAAGGTTTATGGTTTGGTTGCTGTTTGATTATCTGAGAGTGTAGCTGTGCTGTAATAGCCTAGTCTGACGTGTTGACAAATTTAGAAATAATTCATTTCGTGTGGTTGTTTTTCTGCTTCTCAACAGTGAGATTGATAAGTCCGTGTTTACAGTGAACCTGGGAAAATACAGTAATTGTCCAGTTGTCTTAAATTATTTATGATCTAAAAGTTTGAGATTTTGATCTTTTCTAATGATAATAAAATGTGTGTGCTTGTAAAACATCCTGTAAAGCCGTCTGAAAAGAAGAGAAATGCAAGTTTGTTAATGTCTCTATCATTTGGTGTAGAAAAAATGTTAATATGAAATTTTGTGCACAAAACCCTATAACAATAGTCCAATAGTCCATAGTGCAGTACAAATAGTCCAATAATCGATTGTTTGACATAAAACATTGGCAACTATTAGGATTATCAGTTGTTTATTTTCAAGAAAAAACGCCTTAAGTTGTATTCAGATATAAAATAAGATAAAATAATCATTTATTTATGCTTAAGAACAATTTTGAAATTAATTATTTGCTTTGAGTTAAGACCTTGAACATGTAAAAAATAGCGCTTGGAAAAATACTTAGTAAAATACTTACTAAGTACTTGAATTTGATTGTATAGTATCTGTATGAATACTGCAGGCAGTTGGTCTAATGGCAATATAACTGAGGAGCTGGCTAACAAGCTATGACAAGAATAATTGCAGACAAATTGGTAGGCTACCAGGTGATTGTAAACCATTGCCAATGTCATGAGATACTTTGAATCATATTCAATGAATATTAGTTGCCTTTTCATAGTATTCTCACCAAGCATTTCCTCCAAACATGGCGCAATGCCATCACATTATTTGATTGAAATAATTATTCATTTACCTCAAAGTTATCTGCGATGATTATGTAATTGCATAGCCTATTATGAATATGTATTTGCAAGTGTGTTTTTTGCCTGATGAGCAAAGGTCAGCAACTTAACATCTCCTTCCTCCTCTGGATCCAAATGAATTTTCTCTATATTAATATCAGCTGCAGTAACTTTGCTATGCAACATACTGTACAAATCCAAGCTCTCTGCAGTCATAAAAGTTATGCAACTTTATAATTTTATACGAATGAGGAATGATTGAAAGAAGTTTTATTATTGTGTTATACATACTTTTATGCCCAGTCAGCATAGGCATATGAGACACCATATACTTATAAGTAAGTACTTATACTTTGTATAATCCCCTTTACACAGCAGGCAAATAAGACAATGGATGCAGAGCTGAGGGACTTCTTAGTTAAGCGGAAAATTCCTGAGAAAATTATACAACAGCTGGAAAATGAAATGGTAAGTCTCTGTACAAATGTTTCCATTCCCTTTTTGTGTGTTATTCACCCCAAAATAAAAAAATAAAAACAAATTTTTCCTCTTACATGTAGTGCTGTTCATCCATCTAAATCAGGGGTGCACAAACTTTTTTGGCCGTGGGATATACACTGAAAATTAAAAGGAGTCAATGGCCAATGATATAATATGCGGAGGTTTTCAATGAGTTGTGCTGCAAGGAATATTATTTGTAGACCATAAATACTTTTAGCAACTTCTACTCACTACAGTTTTTAGCTGCTTATCGCGTCGCATTGATTGTTATCGAAGTTACTGTTAGCTGCTAATGTTCATATTAGCGTTACACACATTTGCCGGAATAGGAGAAAGCTGACGCTACTGTGGATATCCAGCTTGATGATGGAGACACTGGGAAACGTGAATTTGTTTATTTGCTGTGTCGCATGTAGTTTAAAATGAGGAAATCTAGAACTTTCTTGCAAGGGCACAGCAGCCAGTTCAAAACAGAGCATGTTAAACTGGCCGTGTGGTTAGGAGGGACATCACTGCACCGTGTCCAATTCGACTAATTTATCAATGCCTTATCTACATCTAATAACCAGTCTTGCATTAATAACCCTACACTTAAGATATTGCTACTGTTAAAAACAAGCATTATTTCAGATATTTTAGGGGGTGGAGAGTTTACTTAACTTAGCTCTGAAACGCCAGCTTTGAAGGCTGTGTGTGCATGCGTGCAAGCACCTGTGTGTGTGTGTCAGAGCAGCCTGAGAGTGCAGTGAAAGAGAGACGGGCAGACAGACAGAGTGGAGCTTTTCCTCTGTGCGTGTGTGTATGAGCATGTTTTTTTGTTTTGTTTTTTTAAATTCTAGTTTCATCTTCTTGGGCGGGTGTCAGTCTATTTGGGCGGGCCGCCCAAGTAAAGCCTATGTAGGGGAAACACTGCAAAATATATTATTTTCAGGCTGGATGAAACTTAATGGCGGGCTGTATCTCTGACATATCTGTTCTACAACATCATAGTATGTTCAGCATCACAAGTGTCAAAAAGGGAGTAATTATTTGTACATGGAGACTTGAAATATTTATCATAACACAGCCAAACAAGCTTAGTGCAGTGTACATTGAAAGAGCACAGAAATATGGGCTTCAAACTACAATGAATGCATGGAATCTCTGTCTGTCCTCCCTAAAGGTTAGAGAAGCAAGCTTGTGACCAAAAGGTTGTCGGTTCGAATCCCCGCACCAGCAGGAGATTTGGGTGGAGAAAGTGTGAGGCACCACTTGTCCCCACCCTCATCACCACCACTGTGGGCCCTTGAGTAAGGCCCCTGACCCCTGACCTCGGCAACTGGCGAGGGCCCTCTTGTTCTTGTAGCGTTTATTATTATTAGGGACCGAGCCTAGAGGCAGAGGACTGCTCAGGGAGCAGTCCTCGCCGAAGGCGAGGACCCTCTTGTATTTTGAACGCTCATTAGGAAACATGCCCAGAGCCAAAAACACTACTCACAGAGGAGTCCTCGCCGAAGGCGAGGACCATCATGCTTCTAGAATGTTCACTGGAGGAAGAGGAGTCCTCGCCGAAGGCGAGGAATGCACTATTGTTTTTGTAAGGTTTATTATTAGGGACCGAGCCTAGAGGCAGAGGACTGCTCAGGGAGCAGTCCTCGCCGAAGGCGAGGACCCTCTTGTATTTTGAACGTTCATTAGGAAACATGCCCAGAGCCAAAAACACTACTCACAGAGGAGTCCTCGCCGAAGGCGAGGACCTTAATGCTTCTAAACTGTTCATTTGAGGAAGAGTAGTCCTAGTCCTCGCCGAAGGCGAGGACACTATTGTTTTTGGAAGGTTTATTATTATTATTAGGGACCGAGCCTAGAGGCAGAGGACTGCTCAGGGAGCAGTCCTCGCCGAAGGCGAGGACCCTCTTGTATTTTGAACGCTCATTAGGAAACATGCCCAGAGCCAAAAACGCTA
Organism: Epinephelus awoara; assembly: GCA_035609425.1. NCBI lineage: Eukaryota > Metazoa > Chordata > Actinopteri > Perciformes > Serranidae > Epinephelus > Epinephelus awoara. The sequence goes on along the minus strand of CM069295.1, from coordinate 5,301,385 downwards.
CTCACAGAGGAGTCCTCGCCGAAGGCGAGGACCCTCATGCTTCCAAACTGTTCATTGGAGGAAGAGCAGTCCTCGCCGGAGGCGAGGACAGGACACTATTGTTTTTGTAAGGTTTATTATTTCTTTCTTTCTTTCTTTCTTTCTTCCGCCGCCTCTTTGAACTGGAATTTGACCCCCTAAACATGCTCAAAAACTCACCAAAATTGGCACGCACATCAGAACTGGTGAAAAATTTTAGGCAATCATGCATTTAACCCCTAAGGTGCCAAAATGAGCTCTCTAGCGCCACCTAGGCACACAAAAATGGCCGCTACGGCCTGTAGGAACGTCGTAGAAACATCAGACGAAAACTGCTGTGTTTGTCTCATCAAGACCTAAAAATCACGCACTGTGACCCCTGACCTAAATCCAACAGGAAGTGACGTAATTTCCCTTTCAAAGTAAGATTTTGCCTTAAAACTGCATAAAACTGCCTTTCCTAAAATAAACATCTTCTCATACACCGTTTATCCCACCGACTTCAAACTTGCAGGGATTCCAGATCAACTCCTTCTAATCAAAAGTTATTCGTAACTTTTCCATTCCTCGTTTAGTTTGGATTTTGTGGGCTCCTGAAGGTGAGATGTCAGAAAAACGTCCTCACGGCCGTCGAAAGCTGTCCCATAGGAAATGAATGGCGGCAGGGGGGAGAAAGAGACCAATCTTTGGGCTTTTTCGAGCCTTTACAGTGTCGCCATACTTTGAGCTACAGACTCCATTCCAACTCTCAAATGTTGCCACAGGTCTCATGTATTCAGTCATGTTTTCATCTTTTCCCTATCTTTTATCGTTTTTTCTCGGTGCCTCTCAGAGTACCATGAGCAAAAGTGGAGAAATTTTCCGTTTATAATGGGTGTCTATGCACGGAATGTTTCGCGCTAGAGTGGAGAGAGCTCTAAAAACTCGTCTAAAACTTTTGTCTTTAACTCGCTGCCATGGCCACAATTTTCACTGTACAGACACAATTTCTATCACAAAACGTAGGAAAATTTGTCCTGGTTACAGAAATGTTGACATGGAGTCTGTCACACGTACACATTTTTGCCCAGTGGCTCCAAAGTGAAGGGAGTGCCGATTTTTCTCTCATTCACTCCCATGTAAACTCAGAGGAGAAATTTCTAGAAACAGCTGCAGTGCAACACATTTTAAACTCGCTCCCCTGACCACAAATTTCACTCCAAAAATATAAAAATCACCACGTACGTTCACGACAAGTGGCTGTCTCTCACCATCACTTTATTTCCTTTTTTGGACCAACGGTTTGGCTGTGAGAACAATTTGTTCGAGGAGTCAAAACCCATGTTAAAAAGCCTGTGCTGATCTTCCCTCTCTGTCTGTGGCTGTGTGCCGCAACTGCAGGCAAGTCATGAATCGCCATGACAACGGCTGCTCACACAGACACAGACACAGACACAGGGCAGCAGCTCTCTGTCTCTGTCTCTGTCTGTGTGTCTGTCTCTCTCTCTGTCTTTGTCTGTGTGTCTGTGTCTGTCTCTCCCTCTATCTGTGTGTCTGTCTCTGTCTCTGTGTCTCACAATCTTTACAGGACAGATTACAGCAGCACAATCTTCATTTGAAACAGCAAGTACACTTTATTAACCCCTAAAGTGCCAAAATGGGCTCTCTAGCGCCACCTAGCTGCACTAAAATGATCACTGTGGCCTGTGGGCATGTCGTAGACAGATCAAACCACTCTCTCACTCTGATCACAGCTGCATCTACTTAGTGATCATGGCAACCACTGTCACAAACTCACAGAAACATGATGTGTGTGTGATTCCAAAATTTACCTGATGACATGACAGCGGCAGAATCTCCATTTTAACCCTTTAGTTGCCAGAGTTATTTGAGGAAAATATTCATTTCTACATTTCAATATGCTGTGGCTTGAAAGTGGTGAGGGATAAAAGGATATTGTGAATGAGAAACGTTTTCATTATTAGGGACCGAGCCTGGAGACAGAGGACTCCTGACAAAGCAGTCCTCGCCGAAGGCGAGGACCCTATTTACCCCCTAAACATGCTCAAAAACTCACCAAAATTGGCATACATATCAGAACCGTTGAACAATTTTAGCAAATCATGAAATTAACCCCTAAAGTGCCAAAATGTGCACTCTAGCGCCACCTAGGCACACTAAAATGGCCACTGCAGCCTGTATCTGTGCTGTTTTTGTCATCTCATCCTCAAAATGAAGAAACAGGAATCTGATGGGAGAAAATTCACTCATCTAATTTGCATATTGTCATATCACTTCTACATAGCTACAGCAAAAATTCAAACATCAAAACGATCAGCTCTGTGACAATTTTCTGATGTTTGTGGCAATGTGTGTGATATTTCTAAATAATTCGCTGGAGGCCGAAACGGGCGAGGTCCCGCCAAACGCTGCTTGCAGCTTTAATTAGGGACCGAGCCTAGAGGCAGAGGACTGCTCAGAGAGCAGTCCTCGCCGAAGGCGAGGACCCTCTTGTATTTTGAACGCTCATTAGGAAACATGCCCAGAGCCAAAAACACTACTCACTGAGGAGTCCTCGCCGAAGGCGAGGACCCTAATGCTTCTTAACTCTTCATTAGGGGCTGACCAGTCCTCGCCGGAGGCGAGGAATGCACTATTGTTTTTGTAAGGTTTATTATTATTTCTTTCTTTCTTTCTTTGTTTCTCCCGCCGCCACTTTGAACTGGAATTTGACCCCCTAAACATGCTCAAAAACTCACCAAAATTGGCACGCACATCAGAACTGGTGAAAAATTTTAGGCAATCATGCAATTAACCCCTAAAGTGCCAAAATGAGCTCTCTAGCGCCACCTAGGCACACAAAAATGGCCGCTACGGCCTGTAGGAATGTCGTAGAAACATCAAACGAAAACTGCCGTGTTCGTCTCATCAAGACCTAAAAATCACGCGCAGTGACCCCTGACCTAAATCCAACAGGAAGTGACGTAATTGTCCTTTGAAAGTAAGATTTTGCCTTAAAACTGCATAAAACTGCCTTTCCTAAAATAAACATCTTCTCATACACCGTTTATCCCACCGGCTTCAAACTTGCAGGGATTCCAGATCAACTCCTTCTAATCAAAAGTTATTCGTAACTTTTCCATTCCTCTTTTCGTTTTGATTTTGTGGGCTCCTGAAGGTGAGATGTCAGAAAAACGTCCTCACGGCCGTCGAAAGCTGTCCCATAGGAAATGAATGGCGGCAGGGGGGAGAAAGAGACCAATCTTTGGGCTTTTTCGAGCCTTTACAGTGTCGCCATACTTTGAGCTACAGACTCCATTCCAACTCTCAAATGTTGCCACAGGTCTCATGTATTCACTCATGTTTTCATCTTTTCCCTATCTTTCATCGTTTTTTCTCGGTGCCTCTCAGAGTACCATGAGCAAAAGTGGAGAAATTTTCCGTTTATAATGGGTGTCTATGCACGGAATGTTTCGCGCTAGAGTGGAGAGAGCTCTAAAAACTCGTCTAAAACTTTTGTCTTTAACTCGCTGCCATGGCCACAATTTTCACTGTAGAGACACAATTTCTATCACAAAACGTAGGAAAATTTGTCCTGGTTACAGAAATGTTGACATGGAGTCTGTCACACGTACACATTTTTGCCCAGTGGCTCCAAAGTGAAGGGAGTGCCGATTTTTCTCTCATTCACTCCCATGTAAACTCAGAGGAGAAATTTCTAGAAACACCTGCAGTGCAACACATTTTAAACTCGCTCCCCTGACCACATTTATGAGTCCAGAAATATAAAAATCACCACGTACGTTCACGACAAGTGGCTGTCTCTCACCATCACTTTATTTCCTTTTTTGGACCAACGGTTTGGCTGTGAGAACAATTTGTTCGAGGAGTCAAAACCCATGTTAAAAAGCCTGTGCTGATCTTCCCTCTCTGTCTGTGGCTGTGTGCCGCAACTGCAGGCAAGTCATTATCGCCATGACAACGGCTGCTCACACAGACACAGACACAGACACAGACACAGACACAGACACAGGGCAGCAGCTCTCTGTCTCTGTCTCTGTCTGTGTCTGTGTGTCTGTGTCTGTCTGTGCATCTGTGTCTCTCTGTGTGTCTGTCTGTGTGTCTGTCTCTGTCTGTGTGTCTGTCTCTGTCTCTGTGTCTCACAATCTTTACAGGACAGATTACAGCAGCACAATCTTCATTTGAAACAGCAAATACACATTATTAACCCATAAAGTGCCAAAATGGGCTCTCTAGCGCCACCTACCTGCAATAAAATGGCCACTGTGGCCTGTAGGCATGTCGTAGACAGATCAAACCACTCTCTCACTCTGACCCTAGCTGCACCTACTTAGTGATCATGGCAACCACTGTCACAAACTCACAGAAACATGATGTGTGTGTGATTCTAAAATTTACCTGATGACATGACAGCGGCAGAATCTCCATTTTAACCCTTTAGTTGCCAGAGTTATTTGAGGAACATATTCATTTCTACATTTCAATATGCTGTGGCTTGAAAGTGATGAGAGATAAAGGCATACTGTAAATGAGAAAACTTTTCATTATTAGGGACCGAGCCTGGAGACAGAGGACTCCTCTGCGAGTAGTCCTCGCCGAAGGCGAGGACCCTATTTACCCCCTAAACATGCTCAAAAACTCACCAAAATTGGCACGCATATCAGAACCAGTGAACAATTTTAGCAAATCATGAAATTAACCCCTGAAGTGCCAAAATGTGCTCTCTAGCGCCACCTAGGCACACAAAAATGGCCATTGCAGCCTGTAGCTGTTTGTTTTTGTCATCTCATCCTCAAAATGAAGGAACAGGAATCTGATGGGAGAAAATTCACTCATCTAATTTGCATATTGTCAGATCACTTCTACATAGCTACAGCTACAGAAAGCATTCAAACATCAAAACGTTCAGCTCTGTGAAAAATTTGTCCTGGTCACAGAAATGTTGACATGGAGTCTGTCACACGTACACATTTTTGCCCAACGGCTCCAAAGCGAAGGGAGTGCTGATTTTTTTCTCATTCACTCCCATGTAAACTCAAGGGAGAAATTTCTGGAAACAGCTGCAGTGCAACACATTTTAAACTCGCTCCCCTGACCACATTTATGAGTCCAGAAATATAAAAATCACCACGTACATTCACGACAAGTGGCTGTCTCTCACCATCACTTTATTTCCTTTTTTGGACCAACGGTTTGGCTGTGAGAACAATTTGTTCGAGGAGTCAAAACCCATGTTAAACAGCCTGTGCTGATCTTCCCTCTCTGTCTGTGGCTGTGTGCCGCAACTGCAGGGAAGTCATGAATCGCCATGACAACGGCTGCTCACACAGACACAGACACAGGGCAGCAGCTCTCTGTCTCTGTCTGTGTGTCTGTCTCTGTCTCTGTCTCTCTCTCTGTCTCTGTCTCTGTCTGTGTGTCTGTCTCTGTCTCTCTCTCTCTCTCTGTCTCTCTCTGTCTCTGTCTCTGTCTGTGTGTCTGTCTCTCTCTCTGTCTCTGTGTCTCACAATCTTTACAGGACAGTTTACAGCAGCAGAATCTTCATTTCAAACAGCACATTCACATTATTAACCCCTAAAGTGCCAAAGTGGGCTCTCTAGAGACATCTTAACCAATCCTTTAGTTGCCAGAGTTATTTGAGGAAAAAATTCATTTCAACATTTCAAAAGGCTGTGGCTTGAAAGTGGTGAGAGATAAAGGCAAACTGTGAATGAGAAAAATTTTCATTATTAAGGACCGAGCCTGGAGGCAGAGGAGTCCTCCGCGAGGAGGACCCTATTGTTTTTGGTGCGTTTATTAGGGACCGAGTCTGGAGACAGAGGACTCCTCACAGAGCAGTCCTCGCCAAAGGCGAGGACCCTATTCACCCCCTAAACATGCTCAAAAACTCACCAAAATTGGCACGCATATCAGAACCGGTGAGCAATTACAGAAAATCATGAAATTAACCCCTAAAGTGTCAAAATGGGCTCTCTAGCGCCACCTAGCTCCACTAAAATGATCACTGTGGCCTGTAGGCATGTCGTAGACAGATCAAACCACTCTCTCACTCTGACCCTAGCTGCACCTACTTAGTGATCATGGCAACCACTGTCACAAACTCACAGAAACATCATGTGTGCGCAATTGGAGGATTCATCATCAAACCTCAGAGCCCATTTTCATGAATTTCAATGCTGATCGCTTTGGTTCAAACCTTGATCCATGTGTGTGGTCTTAATAAGTTGAGTTATTTGAGGAAAATATTCATTTCAACATTTCAAAAGGCTGTGGCTTAAAAGTGGTGAGAGATAAATGTATACAGTAAATGAGAAAAATTTTCATTATTAGGGACCGAGCCTGGAGACAGAGGACTCCTATTGTTTTTGGTGCATTTATTCTATTCGGGACAGAGCCTACTGTAAGAGGATTCCCCCTATTGTTTTTGGTGCATTTATTATTAGGGACTAAGCCTAGAGGCAGAGGACTGCTCACAAAGCTCACACTCCAAGGTCATACAACTTGAAATAGTAATTTTTAGGGTTAAATTAATAGTGGCCTACAGGACACAATGAAATAGCCACTGAATGGCATGTTAATTAAGCTACTTTCTTTAATAAATCAAATATGAATAACACTAGAGAAATCAATCATGGCCCTGTAAAACATGCCTTACCTGTTTGAATGATGTTTTTATATTTAATTTTAAGCTGCCTCCACGTGTTTTCCCGTTACATTGCACCTACATGAAAATGACATTTTTTTCAAAACCACTCTACCACTTTCTCACCTGTATGCTACGATTTCAATCAAGTGTGCTTAAATCTTAAATTAATGGACTACTGCATTCAAACTTAGTTATTGACTTGTTTTTATAATTTATTCTCCTTTGTAATTCATGTTTTATCTATGTTAATGTTGGATTTGTGTTTATCCTTAAAAATTGTTACAATTTATATGATGTATCTATATATTCATATACAAACATAATGTATTACACAACAAACCAGGAATACACTTACCACAGACCTTTGTCTTTTACAGTACACTTCAATTCTTAACAGTATGAACGACACCATTTTGTAGCTAACATTATATAGTTCAATTATCATTACAGTGCATTTCACTTGAATGTGGAAACTTTGGAGATGACATTTTGTTTCCATAGCCAACATATAGCTCATCCTACTCTCAGTGTGCTATGTGTAAGCTCAGTCCTGCGTGTTCTGCAATGAAGCAATAGGAGAAGATATTCGGTCTCAGTTAATGTAGTTTATTAAACAGTAAATGAATAATATTACAGAGCTCTGGGTCTCAACTTCACATCCCTGCCAAACAACAAAGGTGTGTCAGTTCATGAAGTCTGACCTATCCTTCCCCTGACCCAGTATATTTGAGCGTAACAGAGTGTCATTGTGCACGCAAGGCGTTGTCCTCTTCTCATTGGCGGTTCCACTTCCTCCTTCACCACACCACGCCCCTGCCTCGTGTTGATCCGACTCCTTCCCGCTGATGGTGGGGGCGTGGTTCCTGTTTTGAAAGACAAGAGAACACCACAACTCCCAACACATGCTGTACCTTACTATCTAAGTACATCACTTGCTATTCTTTTTACCATATATGAAACTAAGTATCTAAGCATTGCGGTATGTGCTCCTCAGACTTCATGTCTCTTCCTCTCCTGTACTTCTCCACTTCTGCAAAGCAAACACATTCAGATCAGCTGAAATCATGTCAGTATTCTCATTGTTCACACATCTAAAACTTATATAGTGAAACACAACTTATAGTAAAACATATAATCATTCTATTCCCAACATTGCAAATATGGCAACGAAACATGTCAGGACATTCATTTACATAACTCATTGCTTCACTTTATGGTTCATGTAGAAAAAAATGATCAATTAACAGTCCTACATTCTCTTCCTGTCCATGCTCTCAAACAACTGACATGGGAATTACTTTTTGAACCTTTATCATGCCCCTCAACCACCTCAGAGAGAAGAAAGATTACTGTTAAGAAGTAAACGCCACCAACCAACTATTTAATTCATTTAAGCAGTGTCAATGACCTATATAAAGTTTGAAAGTGACAGGGCGAGAGAAATAATAAGATTGGAGGGACACAATGGGGAGGAGAATTTGTGGAAACAACAACACCACCACCACCACCAACAACAACAACAACAACAGCAGCAGCAGCAACATTTTTTGTTTACAAGTGTCCTGTTCGGCAGCTAAGACATGCAGAATGAAGAGTCTGTGCCTTGTGGTGCCAGAACAGATTTGCTCTACAGTCAGAGTTGCTATAAGGTCATGTACACAAACATAAGCATTTCTTAACTGAACTACTGACTGCATTTCCTGTATTAAAAGCTACTGTTGCTAACGTGCTCCCGCCAGATAATTAATGTTGTTGTACGCTGCTGTCATTCCCCTTTCTCCTGCACCTCTCTGTCTCTCTCTCTCTCTGTCTGTATTTCTCTCTGTCTCATTATGTCATACGTCTTACTATTTATTATGTGTTCTGGCATGAATGATGATGGGGGGCATGATCAGGTGTGAGGGTCCCAAGGACAGAGGGATGCTGTATCCTGTAAAGCCCTGTGAGGCCAATTGTGATTTGTGATATTGGGTTTTATCAATAACATTGATTGATTGATAAAGAAATACATGAATAAATAACAACAACCATAATACTCGCATCTCCTCTTGCGTTCATGTGTAACATCATGATTTAACTGTTGCATCTTTTCTAAGTTACTGATCAGAATTTTGAACGCTAGAGGGCTACAGAAAGCATGCAACATCAAGCCTGTCTATTTTCTACAGATATATTTGTTTGAGTCAAATTAACCTTTTCATATTTTCATAACTGAAACAGTTGCATATGAACACATCAGGAGTAAAAGAACCACAAACTCTAACATGCATAAATACATACATTCAGTCGTAACAGAGACAAACAACCAACATGTGGCAGACAGAGACCAACACATTTACAATCACTAACAGCTGTGAAAACCATGATTATATTAATTAACTAACACTATTCACAACAGCTAACATTCAACTCATTCCACCTGCAATACATGATTGGTTTCACCTAAAATCTCTACACAATAACCATATCAACATACTAAAAACATTTCCACACAATACTCTCAATTCTCCCTACAATACACAATCTTAACACAATGGAGTGGGACAGACTCTACACTAACACAAATTCACGTGAGAGCAAACCTACACAATTTCAACACAACAAACTACAAGTCAGTTTCCTCTTAAAACTCCACACAAACAAGCACAATGACAACAATAACACCACCACCACTACCTACATTTGCACTGGGACTTTGTATGACTCACATGAAGCTACATCGCAGACTACACAAACCAACCTGATCTAATCCACATCTAAACACCACGCATCCACCTCTACATCCTCAAAAAACCTGTCCAAGTCCTCTAGCTCACCCTGATCATCTCTCACACTAAAACTACACAGAATACCTTCATGATCACTGAAGTACGTGGGCATCACTGCACATTCCACATCATACTGTGCTGTTTTAACATAAACGTGATCAATTAATGTCCCCTTCTCTGTTGTCTCCTGTGTTACATGCTGATGAAATCCTTTTTGACCCATGAATTTACAAATTGATGATTCTTTCAAAACATTCTCATTAAAATCTCCCATCACTACGATTGTGTCACTTATTGGATTCAGCCAATCAAGTAATTTCCCCAGATTTTGTTTAAATAAAGACTTTGGATAACATGGTGGACGATAAATTACTGCCATCAGAATGTTAAATTTGGTACACAGGCACACCAAACACTCCAGATTCAAATCGGGTGCCTGCAGGATACTACAGTCCAAATTGCCTACACTGTACAAACCAACTCCACCATGTTCTAGATCCTGGAGCTCTAACAATTTGGGGTTACTGCTGCTGTAACACAAACCTCGCGGACGACTGTGGAAAGCATATCCATCAATTTGGACACTGTCTGACGAGGAATGTGCAGTGAGCCACGTTTCTGTGACAGCAATACAGTTAGGCTGTAAATGCTGTGTGCAAGACACCAAATCTGCCAGGTGGCGACTTAAATTTTGAACGTTCATTAAATACACAGAGAAACTTTGTGCACTTAATGAAGGTTTAGGCTGCTCAATTAAAAATGGGGGCATGCTGTCTAAGGCCTCCTTTATGGCATCCTTGCAGTAAATGGCCTTCACTTTAAAATCCCTGATGATCAGTCCAGACAAAGCCCTAACACGACTCAAAGCTACATACGCCTGCCCAGGTGCAAACACCTTCTTCAGAGACACGACAGCCTCATCTACCGTTAATCCCTGCACTTTATGCACTGTACACGCCCACGCTAGCCTAAGAGGAAACTGAAATCGCAGACCACCTGCTTTAGTTGCCCTGTCCTCCTCGGGATCAATAGCAGTAGAATACCTGCATTCTACTGCCGCATGTGCACGTGTTTTCCTCCTCTGTGAGCCAATTTTCTCGTCATCAAATTTGACATAAACTGTTTTAGGAAACCTCTCATCATTACCAAAATCGATATGAGTTACCGTGCCACATGCGCCATTGACCAGACCGTCCTCAACATCTACGTTCTTACATAACATAACACGCGCGTTCCTTGCCAAACACAACCTGGCCGGTAAACATGTGTCCGCATTACTATGATGCCCTGCTGTACATTCCAATTGACCTGTTTTCCTGTTATGTTTAAAATCTTTGGCTTCAATCTCAACATAATCCGGACACATGTTAATCAACTGCATAAAATTATGGTCACCTACTTGCGCATTTGTTGGAAAAATATGCAAAGCAGAGCTCTCTTCCCCTGTCTCGCAAGCCTTCAATATTTCAACATCACTAGCTAACATGGGGGTGGCCTTTGAACGCACTCTCAACCTGTTCAGCAATGCTGCAAACACACTATCCTTCTGCCTAACTATGGTTGTCAACTCCACTATACTAAAACCACACCACAGGTCCACACCAAGCGGACAGCTATACAGAGGCTTCCCTTTAACGGGAGGCAACTGATAGAAGTCTCCAACAGCTATCACACTGACATTACCAAATGGGGAAAAGTCGCCCGTCTGCTTCACCTGCCTTAACCTACCATGAACATATGCCAACAGATTGTGATCAACCATACTGATTTCATCTATGATTACAATTTGGAGGTGACTAAATTTGGCTCTCAAAGAGTTTAGTTTGTCCTCACCCAAAGGGATGTAAGGCAAACTGGAATGTGTGCCAATACTGAATGTGTGATGAATTGTTGCTGCATTTAAATTGTACGCAGCTATGCCTGTAGGTGCGGTTAACAAAACACAAATATCGTCTGGTTGATCACAAAGTGTGGACAACAACCTCCCTGCCTCATACTGAATAGCCCTAATTAAATGACTTTTCCCTGTCCCTGCACCACCTGTCACAAACACACGCAGAGGTTCTGGGTTTTTACCCATCACCTTCTGCAAACACCACTGTCTGACCTTATAAAACACAGCCAACTGTGTCTCATTCAGAGACCTAACTAAAGCTAAGCCCTCACTTCTACACAACACTTTCCTCTTCCTCTCCAACTGCGCTACCGGTCTACTACCAACAACCAAATCTGGCACATTCTCCAGACGTTCTTGCAACTGCTCCTCTGCTATCTCAGAGCCCTGCTGCTGCCTTCTCTCCTCTAAACACTCAAGGCGTTCGACTTCCTGTTCAGGACACAGCTCCCCCCAAGCATCCTCCTCATCTACACCATGCTGCTCTGCAATCTCCTGCGCACGCTCTAAATCTGGATTATCTACATCAAACACTGCTCTATTATCCTTCACCACGTCCTTAACAGCATGTACTGACCCGTCACTAAATGTCACACTTCCATCCTCATGGAACTGTTCAAACAGCTCAAAGCCTTCAGGTTTGAGGTCTGAGTCAGTTCTATATGGAAGGAACAACTGCAGCAAACTCTGAAAATGCAACTCTGGATATTTTTCCAAACTGACGCGCATGTACCGAACAACCGCAAACTGAGTACGTGTTCTCTTCAAAATGAAGCCCAAATCATTTTTCAATCGAATCATGTCCGGAGACTTTTCGTTTTTGGAAAGAACGCGATACTCCGACGCAAATGTCGCCATACACATATTTTCAAACACATCACCGTCGGGCCTGTTCCTATATCTATCCACGAAGCTCGTCATCCACATATCGTCTGTGCTAAGATCGTGTGCAGATGCTCTCTCCCTCAAAACACTGAGGGGTAAACTCATCTTCACTATATTATTCCCTGTCGGCACAAACACAACCTTCCTAGAGCACTCCTTCAAATGCAAGTTCGTTAACCTATACACTGCCTCCTGAGCACTAACGTCCCTATTATGCAAATACACACTACCCAACTTCTTCAACGCGTCTTTAGCGGAGACATTTCCTTGGTTCTTGGCTTCTTTTTGGGCATTACTCAACAACAGGCCAATTTCTCTCTCTGCTTTTGTAATGTACGATATTATATACACAACAACTGCATACGCATCAGTAACAAAGCTCACATCAATATTAGCGTTCCAACACTTCAACAACTGCTTGCTATACTGATTGACCCAAGCTTCATTTACTCCTCTCTTATAAACTACCTTGGTCTTCTTTTGCATTATCCGATATGCCGCTTCAAAAATCTCCTGATTAATGCCCACACTCATAAATAACTCCTCTACACTACCAAACGACTCACTTTCCACTGCTTTCTTCACGGATTCCAATATAGACTTCGCAATGTCTACTCTCATCTTCTTACTCCTGTCAAAACACCTACAGACTGGTTTGTCTTCTGACTGAGGATCCTCCCCTGTCTTCTCTGCCCCTTTCTTGTCACATGTGCATTTTTTTTCTTCTATTTTACAAATAAATGTACGCTCAGACACAGGTTTTGGGAAATTGAAACGACATACAGTCTTCTTTTTCCTGCATGACTTTGAATGTCGTTTGGAATGTGTTTGCACTGATGACACAATGTCCAATAATGCGTCATCATCTGAGGGTAACTCGCACGATACGTACTTATCGATAAACTCTACAACCTCCTCGTCTGTATTCTTGTCAATTTGGGGAGCACCCTCAATCCAAAACAGACAGTGAACATGAGGAGAACCGCGCTGCTGAAACTCGACTCTATAAAAATAATCTATGATTTTGCCAATTGGTTGAGCAGGAGACATGAGAACCTCGTTCAGAAAACAATGCCATCTGTAATCAAACATCCTCGCTGCTGTAACTGGGTTACCACGCAACAACTGACACCTGTCTGCCCACTCCAAATCCTCTACCGTCTGCGTTCTGCCTTCCTGCTTCAGGATGCTGGTCAGGAGATTCTGCCAGCGCAGATCTGCAGACGAAAACGAGCAAAACCACGTCGGAATCCCTAACTGACGCACACACGCCAAGACGTCCTTCTGCACCGACATCCAGTACGCTGGCGTCCCACGGAGAGGCTTTAAAAATCTAAATCCATCATCAAACTGCAACAACTGCTTCAGAGACTCCTCATCCGTGAGCATACTCTGACTAATCCTTTCAGACCTCTGACCTCCCTTACCTTTACGCAACGCGACAGAAACACTGGACATCACCTGATCAACCTCTGACATGTACTGAGCAAAAAATATGTACTCTACATTACGTGCAAAACGACCATCGCAGTGCATAATCCTATTGTTGAAGTAACGCGACAGACTCAACTGATAACGCCGACTGTCATGGAAGGTCTTCTGACCCACAGGAAACAACACGGGGAAACACTTTGCTTCATTACTCTGGTCAGAAAGCATCCTAACTGGACTACTTCCCTCTGCAGGCGCTATATTCAGGATATCATCAAAATACTGATCTAATGCTTCCTGACCAATATCAACAGGCATAAGACAAGTGTCCTGAAACATGCAGTGCTGCTGCCTGTCGTGTAACATTTCATCTTGTACTATGTCCGCTGATTCTGCTAAATCATCAACCTCAGCCTGTTCTACAACCTGACCAACAACCTCACTTCCTCTACCAGCTTCCTCACTTCCTCTACCACCTTCATCCTCACTACCTGATCCAGCCTCTTCCCTCTGCCCATCTTCCTGCCTACTAAACTCATTAATCCACTCCTCATTAAACTCTATGTCTCTATAATGAGCATTGGTCCTCTTTAAATACAGCAGCGCCTGTCTTACATGCAACGGATCCACAAACTGGTACTCGTAATGTCCCTTATACGTCAACTTGCGCTTTAACTTCACCTGCACCAAAGACCCTTCCATACTCGAACGCGGCAACACATTACTAGTTTGCGTAATGTTGGCGGGAACACAGGTCACTGGACCATGTACTCCATTTTGCCCCCCTTTAGGCAATGCCAACATTTTCATAAACGGAATATGCAAGGCTATCAAATGCTGCTCTATACTATTCAGACATCCCAGTTCTGGTGGAACAGGACCAACATCCAAGTTATTACTCCAACATTCAGCTGGCATCTCACCTGCACTAATCTTACGATGACACGTATGACAAATCCACAGCTGACCTCTAGACAACACCAACTGACAAGGCACAACACACTGATCGTGACATCTATGCAAATACTTCTCACTAATGCACTGATCTGCAATACCCGCTGTAGCTAAACTTGTACCATACACTTCCTTTACACAGCTCTGCACCTGATTTCTAAACAACAACCTATGACACACACAACACACAAAATCTGGACCATCTCTGACCTTTTCCAAAAACTGCTCCATAACAAAACCAAACTCGACTGACTTCTCCATCCTCTGTTTCCTACTCAACCTGACGCTATCCATAACCTTCTCTCTGTGCTCAACACTTTCTCTATATTTACTAACACTCATCATTTTAACCCTCTGTCTGTGCTTGGTGTCCTCTCCATATTTACTAACACTCAGCGCTTTAACTTTTTCCCTGTGCTCGATGCTTTCTCTATACTTCGCTACACTCTTAGCTTTACAACTCGCTTTAACTTTCTCCCTGTGCTCAATGCTTTGTCTGTACTTCGCTATACTCTTAGCTTTACAACTCGCTTTAACTGTCTCCCTGTGCTCGATGCTTTCTCTATACTTCGCTATACTCTTAGCTTTACAACTCGCTTTAACTTTCTCCCTATGCTCGATGCTCTCTCTGTACTTTGCTATACTCTTAGCTTTACACCTCGCTTTAACTTTCTCCCTATGCTCAATGCTTTGTCTATACTTCGCTATGCTCTGAGCTTTACTAATTGCTTTAACTTTCTCCCTGTGCTCAATGCTTTCTCTATATTTCGCTGTACTCTTAGCTTTACTAATCGCTTTAACCCTCTGCCTGTGCTGGATGTTCTCTGTATATTTACCAACCTTCCTCGCTTTAACACTTTCTCTATACAATACGTTCTCCTGATACATCTTCATAAACTTAACTTTACGTCTCTCCCTAAGCAACCGACTGATTTTCTCCTGTGTCCCTTTTCTCTGCTTCAAATACTTTGAGTTTACAGGCTTATGACCGACACCTTCAGACCCTACACATTCACTGCACCCAATGGCTGACTTCTCACTATCCACAACATCTGTCACTCTAGACCTAATACTATAACCTGACACATCACTAACTTTACAGCAACTATAACAAATCTGCAGTCCAGGCTTATGCACACAAACAGTGTTCTCAAAATGCTGTCCCATGATATTCTCTACATAAATGCACTCTGCTGACAAACACGTAGTGTTACACTTGTACTTCAACCAACGTCCATCATAAAAAGTACACACACTAACTCCTAACCAATCTGCTGTGACCTGGATTTCTACCTCTGTAGCCCAACTGTTCACATTTCTCATCCTGGACTGCTGAAGATACTCTGAAACAGATGAAAACTCACTTCTCAGAAGACTTGCATACTTCTCTGCATTCCTTTCTAACTCCTTACATACAGCTAGCCTAATCTTGCGATGGTGCTTCTGTGAGCCACTCACAGCCTGAGAGATGGCTCTGAAGAAGCAGTTACCATCAGCCACAATCCTCTCATTTAAACACGGGACCCCTAACAGCCCCACCTCTGTGGACACCGAACCACCGACCTTCACAAAGTCTACATTCAACTTGCTACACAAAGCTTTACAGACATCTACACTAAGAGGTTGGAAGAGCAGCTCCTCATTTGCCACAGCACTAACAAATTCTACATCTGCATTAACCTCACTAACATCAAATGTCTTTAATTTCTTCGACACACTAGTGCGAGAAGAAATTTTCCGCTTTCTACCATCACTAACTGTTGACTCTGCCGCTGAACCACTGCTCACCTGGCTGGCTAAAGTCACAACAGAAATGCCAGACAGTGCTGGACTTACAGTTACACCTACACCACACTCAGACACACAATTTCCCGAGGAAATGTGTTTTACCCTGGCCTCAGAAACATCACGAGACTCCGCCACTGGAGCAGTACTCACCTCCGTAATACCGCTCTCCACAGAAACACCAGACAGCGCTGGGCTTGCACCCTCACTGACACGAACGCCACACAGCTCAAAGAGCTTCTGCCTAGAACTGAGACTGTCTGCCAAACAACAGATGTATCCATAGAGATCATCCAGACAATCAAACTGCAACACCACACTTTTACCGTCACTATGCACTAACCCCATGTCACAACGCGAGTGACTGTCCACCACAGCAAACCGTCCATCCTCACAAATGATGACAGAACTACTCCCACACAGTGTCATAATACATGTACTATACTGACTGAAGATCCTCTCCAGTCCAGTTCTCAGACTGATGAACACACCACTTTCGATGTGTTCACCCTCAGTCACGCCTACTTCACCCATCACTGTGTCGCCGTGGCTAAAGCTAAACAACTGCTCCCCTACCACAAAGTGCTTTGGCAGATCTCCAACAGACAGTAGGTTTGATTCGTGGCTAAAAATGTTCAGGTCACGCAAACTAGTGTACAACTCATCACCTACAACCAACACGCTATCAACATCAAACCTATCCCACGACAACACACTCAACAATGTGTGTTTGGCTAAGCTGGCCAAAGCTATAGCCATACACTGCCGCCCTCGATACACAAACCGCTCATCTCCCTGGTGAAAAGTCCCCCTTACAACCTTCCTCAGCGTGAACCCTCTAGTACCATCTGCTGCCACAACATGACTGTCTGACTCTGACACAACTGCACTAACATCAGGAACACTAACAAAAGGAACAAAAACGGCCTTATCTGTGCCGATCCTCTGTGATGTCCGGGTTCCCTCCTGGACGGCGGACGTCATCGGCACGGCAAGGCACGCTGCAGCAACCTCCTCCTCCTCCACCTCCACGGACGGCTGGGCTGTGACCTGCACCTGGCACAAAAACAAAATATGAGGTTTTTACTAAATAATACAACGAAAGACGACATGTTACTGCTTCCTAAAATCATCAACTACTGACATTATATTTTAAATGAAACACACCTCCTGGACTGCTGGGCCGGGCTTGGAGGCAGACTCGGTCACAGGGGCAGGCGCAGGTGTTGCCGGAGCCTATCAAGACAGAATAAAAATCAAAAACCATTAAAATGCAGCACTCTCTTTATCGCAGCATATGTTTAAGAAATATAAAAACAAACAAACATATCAACATCCTACCAAAAAAGAACAAACAAAAACAATACATAAACACTAACCTGCCGCTTTCGTCCTCTGCGCGTTGTGGCAACACCTCTCGGCTGACGCTTCACACGGAAGGTCTGTAGGAAGGAAAAAAAACCTCTTTAAAAACTGTCTTCCTGTTTTGACCTCTACAGTATTGACGTAATGTGTAAACAGCTTACCTGCCCGGCTGGCGGATCAGCAGGGCAGCCAGAGCCAGAAGAAGGGGAAACCTTCTCCATGGCGTCCAACATGCCACTGCTGAACCACACAGGGTTGGACGGGATGACAGACTGTCCCACCGGAGATGTTCCAGCCTTACAAAACAAAAACAACAGAGTTGGCTTGATTTCATTCTTGGAACAAAAAAACTTTGCACAGCTTTAAGCCACAAATTGTCTTGAAGCAACACATTACCTTGCCCTGCCGTCCACCCTGCCGTCCAACCACCGCCCACTCGCTGGGGTCTCTGTGACGCGGCACGGGAACGTGCCCCGTCACAGTGACCAGAGTGGGGGCCACCCGGCCACCCGGCGATCTCCGGGGAGACGCCGGGGGCGCGGGCGGAGGTGGTGCCAGCTGGAGGTAGGCCACGTTCCACATCAGCTGCGCCAGGATGGGCATGCCATCGGAGTCGCTGAGGTGCACCTGAAAGACAGTTTAACACAGCCAACATGTCACTCCAAAAACATGAAACTCCACCACGTCTTGTATCACACCAACAAAGTATCCTGTACTTACGCCATCATGGCACCACAGCTCCAACCGATGGACTGGGAAGTGCGCCGTCACAGACACGTAGGGGAGACCTGACACACATGGCAGAAACATAATCAGTGCTTCTAATATTTACACTTGTATAAATTCTTTGGAATTATACATTACATCAATTATATCTGATTGTAACGTACCCATGCGTGCTGCGACACGGTGGTATTCCTGACGCAGCTGCTCTTGGAAGCCAAGGTCCATGGTCAGACGGGGAGGGAAGTCCAACACAAAGACCTAGAAACAACCATTTCTTCATTAACTCCCTTAAACAAGCCTAAAACACAACAGTCTGTTCACAACTACCAAATACATACTGATAACAGTGACTGCAATAACAAAAAAAGGAAAAACAAATCAATAAATACATAAAACACACCTTGGGCCAGCGGCTGCAGACGGTGGTCAGGAGCGCACCGAAGTCCAACGCCGCCTCACTGATGGTCCTGCTGGCAGTGAGGTTGTTGCTCGGGGCGAGCACACACACGGCATCCGGGGTCCACGGAACAGCAGCATGCAGCACCTCCGTCCTCAGCTCCCTGGCATCTGCACCTGGAACAGACAGAAAACCAAAAGACAGACAGCCCTCCGGGATGGCCACGAACCCGTCCACGATCCCGCGCAGGTGGGAGTCTCCAACGACGAACACACGCTGCGACAACAGAGACATTGCTTTAGAACACAGACACCAGGTGTGACGCCATGCAACCATCACTGTCTTTATGAATAAGACAGAAATCGTACCTGCTTCTCCGGATGCTGAGCTGGAGTGACCAACTTGAAGCTGCGCTGGGTCAGCTCCGAAGTTGGCCATCTCCGCACACGATGGCGGTAACCAGTACCGCGCCCTGTTCAAGCAAATCAAAATTCAACAATGTCAACACATGTGTTACACATCTTTAAATTACATCTTATTTGTACCATTGAAACATGTAAAAAAAAACCCTATGTGATACATACGAGCACGAAACTCGGGGGCAGGTGGTAGGGGGGTCCAAGTCTGCGCCGTCGCCATCCTCCTCTTCATGGCCTGGGCACGCCGGTGGGACTTGGCACGGGGCATCTAAAAACATACACAAACAACAAAAACAAATTAATTCAACATTCACAAAGAAATCATACAAACCACTCACTGATCACTGACTGTATGCTAATCATACTCAAAAGCCACACTACTCTGGCCTCAGCCTTCAAATACATACATCGCTCAACTTACCTTGGAAGCAGTACACAGACACCTACTAAAATGAGCAAGTGTGTGTGTGTGTGTGTGTGTGTGTGTGTGTGTGTGTGTGTGTGTGTGTGTGTGTGTGGGTGGGTGGGTGGGTGGGTGTGGGTGTAGGTGTGTATGTCCGGAATCAGAAATGTGTTAATCAGTTGGTTATGTGTGTTGACAATTGAATGAATGTATCTTTGTATGTGGTGTAGGTTCTGGATCAGAGGATCACAGATGTAGTGCAGATCGCAGGTAAGTCGCAGCTCTCAAAGCAGGAGGGTAGCAGATCACAAGGTCAAGTGAGAAGGGTATCTGTAGATTAAAGAAAACACATGGTTTTATTTAACAATAAGTGTGATGTAGAAAATCTGTACAATTAGATAGGTGTTAGAGACAATAATGTAACATGCCTATAAGATTTAAATAACAAGTATTTCTCTCTACATATCCTGGATAAACTGCTGCTGTATAATTTTTTCATCTATTTTTT
This sequence comes from Epinephelus awoara, assembly GCA_035609425.1. Taxonomy (NCBI): domain Eukaryota; kingdom Metazoa; phylum Chordata; class Actinopteri; order Perciformes; family Serranidae; genus Epinephelus; species Epinephelus awoara. The sequence goes on along the minus strand of CM069295.1, from coordinate 5,281,186 downwards.
AAATGTCTAACATGGTAAAATGGCCGAAAGTCATCCATTTTAAGAGAATTTAAACAATATGCTCATCTAACACAACAGCATCCATATTAAAACATGTTCTCACTGAAAGTAAAATGGCTGACACTACATTACAAATCTCTAAGCTACAGACACACAGCTACACAGAGCTTTCATTGTAACAGTATATGCTCATCTAACACAACAGCATCCATATTAAAACATGTTCTCACTGAAAGTAAAATGGCTGACACTGCATTACACCTCTCTAAGCTACAGACACACAGAGCTTTCATTGTAACAGTATATGCTCAACTAACATAAAAGCATCCATATTAAATGCAATTCAATACATTACACAAATCAATCTGCATTAACATAAACAAATCAAAATTCATATTAAAAATCCATCTCACATCAACTGCACTGCCTTTATAATTTCACAGGATTTCTTTCAATTAAGCATCGGTGCCTTAGCAAACAAGTTTACCACAGAAAAGTTATCTACAGTTGGGAGTAATCACCTAAGCTAGCACTTAAGGCTGCATGATGTCAAAACACACCGCTAACAGACATTAGCATAAATTATGCCACTTCATCAAAATACACCAACAAATGTTAAACATCCATCTCACATGCATTGCACTGTGTTTTACATTTCACTGTATTTCTTTAAATCAACCACTTGTTCATGAGGCATCGAGTTTAACAAAAGTTATCTGTAGTTACCCAAAAAGGTCAATTTACTCAAGGCTAACATCAAACAAAGCTAACAGCTCAGCTCAATTAAATAAATTACACAAATCAATCTGCATTAGACAAATCAAAATCCATATTAAAAATCCATCTCACATCCACTGCACTGCCTTTAAAATTTCAGAGTATCTCTTTCAATCAAGCATCTGTGCCTTAGCAAACGAGTTTACCACAGAAAAGTTACCTACAGTTAGCAGTCATCACCTAAGCTAGCACATAAGGCTGCACGATGTCAAAACACACCGCTAACAGACATTGGCATCAGCATAAATTATGCTACTTCGTCAAAATCCATCAACAAATGTTAATCATCCATCCAACATGCATTGCACTGCGTTTTACATTTCACTGTATTTATTTAAATCAACCATTTGTTCATGAGGCCTCAAGTTTAACAAAAGTTAGCTGTAGTTACCCAAAAAGTTAATTCAGTCAAGGCTAGCATCAAGCAAAGCGAACAGCTCAAGGACAATAGCATACACAAAACCAAAGCCATCAATGAATGTTTCAAAGCCATCACCCACACAGTCACTCATTTTAAGAGGTCTTCTATTTAAACAATATGCTCATCTAACATAACAGCATCCATATTATGTTCTTACTGAAAGTAAAATGGCTGACACTACATTACAAATCTCTAAGCTACAGACACACAGACCTTTCATTTTAACAATCTGCTCAACTAACACAAAAGCATCCATATTAAATGCAATTCAATACATTACACAAATCAATCTGCATTAGCCAAAATAAATCAAAATCCATATTAAAAATCCATCTCACATCCACTGCACTGCCTTTAAAATTTCACAGTATTCCTTTCAATCAAGCATCTGTGCCTTAGCAATCGAGTTTACCACAGAAAAGTTACCTACAGTTAGCAGTCATCACCTAAGCTAGCACATAAGGCTGCACGATGTCAAAACACACCGCTAACAGACATTGGCATCAGCATAAATTATGCTACTTCATCAAAATCCATCAACAAATGTTAATCATCCATCCAACATGCATTACATTGCGTTTTTCATTTCACAGTATTTATTTAAATCAACCATTTGTTCATGAGGCCTCAAGTTTAACAAAGGTTAGCTGTAGTTACCCAAAAAGTTAATTCAGTCAAGGCTAGCATCAAGCAAAGCGAACAGCTCAAGGACAATAGCATACACAAAACCAAAGCCATCAATGAATGTTTCAAAGCCATCGCCCACACAGTCACTCATTTTAAGAGATCTGCGCCTTAGCAATCAAGTTTACCACATAAAAGTTACCTACAGTTAGCAGTCATCACCTAAGCTAGCACATAAGGCTGCATGATGTCAAAACACACCGCTAACAGGCATCAGCATAAATTATGCCACAGCTAACAGCTCAGCTCAATTAAATACATTATACAAATCAATCTGCATTAGCCAAAATAAATCAAAATCCATAATAAAAATCCATCTCACATCCACTGCACTACCTTTACAATTTCACAGTATTTCTTTCAATCAAGCATCTGGTCCTTAGCAATCGATTTTACCACAGTAAAGTTACCTGCAGTTAGCAGTCATCACCCAAGCTAGCAAAGGCAGCATGTTGTAAAAACACACCGCTAACAGACAATAGCATCAGCATAAATTATGCTACTTCATCAAAATCCACCAATAAATGTTAAAAATCCATCCAACATATATTGTATAACCTTTAAAATTCCACAGTATTTCTTTAAATCAACCACTTGTATGACAGCCGTCGAGTTAATCAAACAAAAGTTAGCTACAATTATCTAAAAAGCTAATTCACTCAAGGCTAACATCAAACGAAGCAAAAGCCCAGCCAAAACCATCAATTAATGTTTTAAATCCAGCTCCCATCCACTGCACTGCCTTCAACACTCGCTAATATCGATCCACATCGAGCAGCTGGATGTTAGGAATCAGTAAAGTTAGCTACAGTTAACATTAGCAGCACAATGTCATCACACAACAAGCTAACAATGAGCTAGCATAAAGCTAACATGATTAACAAATGGTCTTACCTCAGGAGTCGGTGTGAAGTGGCAGACCGACGCCCTGCAGCACGGGACTTTTATCAGCTCGGATGAGGACCCGCAATGCGGCTCGGGAGGTCCAATCAGCTTCTACTGCAGTAGAAACTTGATCCATGTGGAGTCAAGGTCAGCGCAGCAGGAGCCCCTGTTTCATTAGCGGGGTTTCCCTCATAAAAAAAAAATGAGATGACGTAGTGGCAGTTCAAGAGCGGAGAGAGCTCTAAAACTCGTCTAAAACTTTTGTCTTCAACTCGCTCATACGGCCACAATTTTCACTGTACAGACACAATTTCTATCACAAAACGTAGGAAAATTTATCCTGCTCACAGATATGTTGACATGGAGTCTGTCACACGTACACATTTTTGCCGAATGGCTTCAAAGCGAAGGGAGCGCCGATTTTTTTCTCATTCACTCCCATGTAAACTCGGAGGAGAAATTTCTGGAAACAGCTGCAGTGCAACACATTTTAAACTCGCTCCCCTGACCACATTTTTGAGTCCAGAAATCTAAAAATGGCCACATACGTTCACGACAAGTGGCTGTCTCTCACCATCACTTTATTTCCTTTTTTGGACCAACGGTTTGGGTGTAAGAACAATTTGTTCGAGGACTCAAAACCCATGTTAAACAGCCTGTGCTGATCTTCCCTCGCAGGGAAGTCATTAATCGCCATGACAACGGCTGCTCACACAGACACAGACACAGGGCAGCAGCTCTCTGTCTCTGTGTCTGTCTGTGTGTCTGACAATCTTTACAGGACAGATTACAGCAGCACAATCTTAATTTGAAACAGCAAATACACATTATTAACCCATAAAGTGTCAAAATGGGCTCTCTAGCGCCACCTAGTTGCACTAAAATGGCCGTTACAGCCTGTAGGAACGCCGTAGAAACATCAAACCACTCTCTCACTCTGACCCTAGCTGTACCTACTTCGTGATCATGGCAACCACTGTCACAAACTCACAGAAACATGATGTGTGTGTGATTCCAAAATTTACCTGATGACATGACAGCGGCAGAATCTCCATTTTAACCCTTTAGTTGCCAGAGTTATTTGAGGAAAATATTCATTTCTACATTTCAATATGCTGTGGCTTGAAAGTGGTGAGAGATAAAGGCATACTGTAAATGAGAAAACTTTTCATTATTAGGGACCGAGCCTGGAGACAGAGGACTCCTGAAAGAGCAGTCCTCGCCAAAGGCGAGGACCCTATTTACCCCCTAAACATGCTCAAAAACTCACGAAAATTGGCACGCATATCAGAACTGGCGAACAATTTTAGCATATCATGAAATTAACCGCTAAAGTGCCAAAATGTGCCCTCTAGCGCCACCTAGGCACACTAAAATGGCCACTGTGGCCTGTAGGCATGTCTTAGACAGATCAAACCACTCTCTCACACTGACCCTAGCCGCACCTACTTAGTGATCATGGCAACCACTGTCACAAACTCACAGAAACATGATGTGTGTGTGATTCTAAAATTTACCTGATGACATGACAGCGGCAGAATCTCCATTTTAACCCTTTAGTTGCCAGATTTATTTGAGGAAAATATTCATTTCAACATTTCAAAAGGTTGTGGCTTGAAAGTGGTGAGAGATAAAGGCATACTGTAAATGATAAAAATTTTCATTATTAGGGACCGAGCCTGGAGACAGAGGACTCATCAGCGAGGAGTCCTCGCCAAAGGCGAGGACACTATTTACCCCCTAAACATGCTCAAAATCTCATGAAAATTGGCACGCATATCTGAACCGGTGTACCATTTTAGCAAATCATGAAATTAACCCCTAAAGTGCCAAAATGTGCTCTGTAGCGCCACCTAGGCACACTAAAATGGCCACTGCAGCCTATGGGTGTGTTGTTTTTGTCATCTCATCCTCAAAATTAAGGAATCTGATGGGAGAACATTCACTCATCTAATTTGCATATTGTCATATCACTTCTACATAACTACAGCTACAGAAAGCATTCAAACACAAAAACGATCAGCTCTGTGAGAATTTTCTGATGTTTGTGGCAATGTGTGTGATATTTCTAAATAATTCGCTGGAGGCCGAAACGGGCGAGGTCCCGCCAAACGCTGCTTGCAGCTTTAATTAGGGACCGAGCCTAGAGGCAGAGGACTGCTCAGAGAGCAGTCCTCGCCGAAGGCGAGGACCCTCTTGTATTTTGAACGCTCATTAGGAAACATGCCCAGAGCCAAAAACACTACTCACAGAGGAGTCCTCGCCGAAGGCGAGGACCCTAATGCTTCTTAACTGTCAACTGGGGGCTGAGTAGTCCTCGCCGAAGGCGAGGAAACACTATTGTTTTTGTAATGTTTATTATTATTATTCTTTCTTTCTCCCGCCGCCACTTTAAACTGGAATTTGACCCCCTAAACATGCTCAAAAACTCACCAAAATTGGCACGCACATCAGAACTGGTGAAAAATTTTAGGCAATCATGCAATTAACCCCTAAAGTGCCAAAATGAGCTCTCTAGCGCCACCTAGGCACACAAAAATGGCCGCTACGGCCTGTAGGAACGTCGTAGAAACATCAGACCAAAACTGCCGTGTTCGTCTCATCAAGACCTAAAAATCACGCGCAGTGACCCCTGACCTAAATCCAACAGGAAGTGATGTAATTGCTCTTTCAAAGTAAGATTTTGCCTTAAAACTGCATAAAACTGCATTTCCTAAAAAAAACATCTTCTCATACAGCGTTTATCCCACCGGCTTCAAACTTGCAGGGATTCCAGATCAACTCCTTCTAATCAAAAGTTATTCGTAACTTTTCCATTCCTGGCTTAGTTTGGATTTTGTGGGCTCCTGAAGGTGAGATGTCAGAAAAACGTCCTCACGGCCGTCGAAAGCTGTCCCATAGGAAATGAATGGCGGCAGGGGGGAGAAAGAGACCAATCTTTGGGCTTTTTCGAGCCTTTACAGTGTCGCCATACTTTGAGCTACAGACTCCATTCCAACTCTCAAATGTTGCCACAGGTCTCATGTATTCACTCATGTTTTCATCTTTTCCCTATCTTTTATCGTTTTTTCTCGGTGCTTCTCAGAGTACCATGAGCAAAAGTGGAGAAATTTTCCGTTTATAATGGGTGTCTATGCACGGAATGTTTCGCGCTAGAGTGGAGAGAGCTCTAAAAACTCGTCTAAAACTTTTGTCTTTAACTCGCTGCCATGGCCACAATTTTCACTGTACAGACACAATTTCTATCACAAAACGTAGGAAAATTTGTCCTGGTTACAGAAATGTTGACATGGAGTCTGTCACACATACACATTTTTGCCCAGTGGCTCCAAAGTGAAGGGAGTGCCGATTTTTCTCTCATTCACTCCCATGTAAACTCAGAGGAGAAATTTCTGGAAACAGCTGCAGTGCAACACATTTTAAACTCGCTCCCCTGACCACAAATTTCACTCCAAAAATATAAAAATCACCACGTACGTTCACGACAAGTGGCTGTCTCTCACCATCACTTTATTTCCTTTTTTGGACCAACGGTTTGGCTGGGAGAACAATTTGTTCGAGGAGTCAAAACCCATGTTAAAAAGCCTGTGCTGATCTTCCCTCTCTGTCTGTGGCTGTGTGCCGCAACTGCAGGCAAATCATGGATCGCCATGACAACGGCTGCTCACACAGACACAGACACAGACACAGGGCAGCAGCTCTCTGTCTCTGTGTCTGTGTGTCTGTCTCTGTCTGTGTGTCTGTCTGTGTGTCTGTCTCTCTCTCTGTCTCTGTCTGTGTCTATGTCTGTGTGTCTGTCTCTGTGTCTGTGTCTCACAATCTTTACAGGACAGATTACAGCAGCACAATCTTCATTTGAAACAGCAAGTACACATTATTAACCCTTAAAGTGCCAAAATGGGCTCTCTAGCGCCACCTAGTTGCACTAAAATGATCACTGTGGCCTGTAGGCATGTCGTAGAAAGATCAAACCACTCTCTCACTCTGACCCTAGCTGCACCTACTTCGTGATCATGGCAACCACTGTCACAAAGTCACAGAAACATGATGTGTGTGTGATTCTAAAATTTACCTGATGACATGACAGCGGCAGAATCTCCATTTTAACCCTTTAGTTGCCAGAGTTATTTGAGGAAAATATTAATTTCAACATTTCAATATGCTGTGGCTTGAAAGTGGTGAGAGATAAAGGCATACTGTAAATGAGAAAACTTTTCATTATTAGGGACCGAGCCTGGAGACAGAGGACTCCTGACAGAGCAGTCCTCGCCGAAGACCCTATTTACCCCCTAAACATGCTCAAAAACTCACGAAAATTGGCACGCATATCAGAACCAGTGAAAAATTTTAGCAAATCATGAAATTAACCCCTAAAGTGCCAAACATGTGCTCTCTAGCGCCACCTAGGCACACAAAAATGGCCATTGCAGCCTGTAGCTGTTTGTTTTTGTCATCTCATCCTCAAAATGAAGGAACAGGAATCTGATGGGAGAAAATTCACTCATCTAATTTGCATATTGTCAGATCACTTCTACATAGCTACAGCTACAGAAAGCATTCAAACATCAAAACGTTCAGCTCTGTGAGAATTTTCTGACGTTTGTGGCAATGTGCCAAAATGGGCGCGAGGCGAGGTCCCGCCAAACGCTGCTTGCAGCTTTAATTAGGGACCGAGCCTAGAGGCAGAGGACTGCTCAGGGAGCAGTCCTCGCCGAAGGCGAGGACCCTCTTGTATTTTGAACGTTCATTAGGAAACATGCCCAGAGCCAAAAACACTACTCACAGAGGAGTCCTCGCCGAAGGCGAGGACCCTCATGCTTCCAAACTGTTCATTTGAGGAAGAGCAGTCCTAGTCCTCGCCGGAGGCGAGGACACTATTGTTTTTGGAAGGTTTATTATTATTCTTTCTTTCTTTCTTTCTCCCGCCGCCACTTTGAACTGGAATTTGACCCCCTAAACATGCTCAAAAACTCACCAAAATTGGCACGCACATCAGAACTGGTGAAAAATTTTAGGCAATCATGCAATTAACCCCTAAAGTGCCAAAATGAGCTCTCTAGCGCCACCTAGGCACACAAAAATGGCCGCTACGGCCTGTAGGAACGTCGTAGAAACATCAGACGAAAACTGCCGTGTTTGTCTCATCAAGACCTAAAAATCACGCGCAGTGACCCCTGACCTAAATCCAACAGGAAGTGACGCAATTGCCCTTTCAAAGTAAGATTTTGCCTTAAAACTGAAAAAAACTGCCTTTCGTAAAAAAAACATCTTCTCATACACCGTTTATCCCACCGGCTTCAAACTTGCAGGGATTCCAGATCAACTCCTTCTAATCAAAAGTTATTCGTAACTTTTCCATTCCTCTTTTCGTTTTGATTTTGTGGGCTCCTGAAGGTGAGATGTCAGAAAAACGTCCAGACGGTCGTCGAAAGCTGTCCCATTGGAAATGAATGGCAGCAGGGGGGAGAAAGAGACCAATCTTTGGGCTTTTTCGAGCCTTTACAGTGTCGCCATACTTTGAGCTACAGACTCCATTCCAACTCTCAAATGTTGCCACAGGTCTCATGTATTCACTCATGTTTTCATCTTTTCCCTATCTTTTATCGTTTTTTCTCGGTGCCTCTCAGAGTACCATGAGCAAAAGTGGAGAAATTTTCCGTTTATAATGGGTGTCTATGCACGGAATGTTTCGCGCTAGAGTGGAGAGAGCTCTAAAAACTCGTCTAAAACTTTTGTCTTTAACTCGCTGCCATGGCCACAATTTTCACTGTACAGACACAATTTCTATCACAAAACGTAGGAAAATTTGTCCTGGTTACAGAAATGTTGACATGGAGTCTGTCACACGTACACATTTTTGCCCAGTGGCTCCAAAGTGAAGGGAGTGCCGATTTTTCTCTCATTCACTCCCATGTAAACTCAGAGGAGAAATTTCTGGAAACACCTGCAGTGCAACACATTTTAAACTCGCTCCCCTGACCACATTTATGAGTCCAGAAATATAAAAATCACCACGTACGTTCACGACAAGTGGCTGTCTCTCAACATCACTTTATTTCCTTTTTTGGACCAACGGTTTGGCTGTGAGAACAATTTGTTCGAGGAGTCAAAACCCATGTTAAAAAGCCTGTGCTGATCTTCCCTCTCTGTCTGTGGCTGTGTGCCGCAACTGCAGGCAAGTCATGAATCGCCATGACAACGGCTGCTCACACAGACACAGACACAGACACAGGGCAGCAGCTCTCTGTCTCTGTCTCTGTCTGTGTGTCTGTCTCTCTCTCTGTCTCTCTCTCTGTCTCTGTCTGTGTGTCTGTCTGTGTGTCTGTCTCTGTGTCTGTCTCTCTCTCTGTGTCTGTCTCTGTCTGTGTGTCTGTCTGTGTCTCTGTGTCTCACAATCTTTACAGGACAGATTACAGCAGCACAATCTTCATTTGAAATAGCAAATACACATTATTAACCCATAAAGTGCCAAAATGTGCCCTCTAGCGCCACCTACCTGCAATAAAATGGCCACTGTGGCCTGTAGGCATGTCGTAGACAGATCAAACCACTCTCTCACTCTGACCCTAGCTGTACCTACTTCGTGATCATGGCAACCACTGTCACAAACTCACAGAAACATGATGTGTGTGTGATTCCAAAATTTACCTGATGACATGACAGCGGCAGAATCTCCATTTTAACCCTTTAGTTGCCAGAGTTATTTGAGGAAAATATTCATTTCTACATTTCAATATGCTGTGGCTTGAAAGTGGTGAGAGATAAAGGCATACTGTAAATGAGAAAACTTTTCATTATTAGGGACCGAGCCTGGAGACAGAGAACTCCTGAAAGAGCAGTCCTCGCCAAAGGCGAGGACCCTATTTACCCCCTAAACATGCTCAAAAACTCACGAAAATTGGCACGCATATCAGAACTGGTGAACAATTTTAGCATATCATGAAATTTAACCGCTAAAGTGCCAAAATGTGCCCTCTAGCGCCACCTAGTTGCACTAAAATGATCACTGTGGCCTGTAGGCATGTCGTAGACAGATCAAACCACTCTCTCACTCTGACCCTAGCTGCACCAACTTAGTGATCATGGCAACCACTGTCACAAACTCACAGAAACATGATGTGTGTGTGATTCTAAAATTTACCTGATGACATGACAGCGGCAGAATCTCCATTTTAACCCTTTAGTTGCCAGAGTTATTTGAGGAAAATATTCATTTCTACATTTCCAAAGGCTGTGGCTTGAAAGTGGTGAGAGATAAAGGCATACTGTAAATGAGAAAACTTTTCATTATTAGGGTCCGAGCCTGGAGACAGAGGACTCCTCTGCGAGTAGTCCTCGCCGAAGGCGAGGATCCTATTTACCCCCTAAACATGCTCAAAAACTCACCAAAATTGGCACGCACATCAGAACCAGTGAACAATTTTAGCAAATCATGAAATTAACCTCTAAAGTGCCAAAATGTGCTCTCTAGCGCCGCCTAGGCACACTACAATGGCCACTGCAGCCTGTAGTTGTGTTGTTTTTGTCATCTCATCCTCAAAATGAAGAAACAGGAATCTGATGGGACAAAATTCACTCATCTAATTTGCATTTATCATATCACTTCTACATAGCTACAGCAAAAATTCAAACATCAAAACGATCAGCTCTGTGAGAATTTTCTGATGTTTGTGGCGATGTGTGTGATATTTCTAAATAATTCGCTGGACACCGAAAAGGGCGAGGTCCCGCCAAACGCTGCTTGCAGCTTTAATTAGGGACCGAGCCTAGAGGCAGAGGACTGCTCAGAGAGCAGTCCTCGCCGAAGGCGAGGACCCTCTTGTATTTTGAACGCTCATTAGGAAACATGCCCAGAGCCATAAACACTACTCACAGAGGAGTCCTCGCCGAAGGCGAGGACCCTCATGCTTCTTAACTCTTCATTAGGTGCAGACCAGTCCTCGCCGGAGGCGAGGACACTATTGTTTTTGTAATGTTTATTATTATTATTTCTTTCTTTCTTCCGCCGCCTCTTTGAACTGTAATTTGACCCCCTAAACATGCTCAAAAACTCACCAAAATTGGCACGCACATCAGAACTGGTGAAAAATTTTAGGCAATCATACAATTAACCCCTAAAGTGCCAAAATGAGCTCTCTAGCGCCACCTAGGCACACAAAAATGGCCGCTACGGCCTGTAGGAACGTCGTAGAAACATCAAACGAAAACTGCCGTGTTCGTCTCATCAAGACCTAAAAATCACGCGCAGTGACCCCTGACCTAAATCCAACAGGAAGTGACGCAATTGCCCTTTCAAAGTAAGATTTTGCCTTAAAACTGCAAAAAACTGCCTTTCATAAAAAAAACATCTTCTCATACACCGTTTATCCCACCGGCTTCAAACTTGCAGGGATTCCAGATCAACTCTTTCTAATCAAAAGTTATTCGTAACTTTTCCATTCCTGGCTTCGTTTGGATTCTGTGGGCTCCTGAAGGTGAGATGTCAGAAAAACGTCCAGACGGTCGTCGAAAGCTGTCCCATTGGAAATGAATGGCAGCAGGGGGGAGAAAGAGACTAATCTTTGGGCTTTTTCTAGCCTTTACAGTGTCGCCATACTTTGAGCTACAGACTCCATTCCAACTCTCAAATGTTGCCACAGGTCTCATGTATTCACTCATGTTTTCATCTTTTCCCTATCTTTTATCGTTTTTTCCGGGTGCCTCTCAGAGTACCATGAGCAAAAGTGGAGAAATTTTCCGTTTATAATGGGTGTCTATGCACGGAATGTTTCGCGCTAGAGTGGAGAGAGCTCTAAAAACTCGTCTAAAACTTTTGTCTTTAACTCGCTGCCATGGCCACAATTTTCACTGTACAGACACAATTTCTATCACAAAACGTAGGAAAATTTGTCCTGGTTACAGAAATGTTGACATGGAGTCTGTCACACGTACACATTTTTGCCCAGTGGCTCCAAAGTGAAGGGAGTGCCGATTTTTCTCTCATTCACTCCCATGTAAACTCAGAGGAGAAATTTCTGGAAACAGCTTCAGTGCAACACATTTTAAACTCGCTCCCCTGACCACAAATTTCACTCCAAAAATATAAAAATCACCACGTACGTTCACGACAAGTGGCTGTCTCTCACCATCACTTTATTTCCTTTTTTGGACCAACGGTTTGGCTGTGAGAACAATTTGTTCGAGGAGTCAAAACCCATGTTAAAAAGCCTGTGCTGATCTTCCCTCTCTGTCTGTGGCTGTGTGCCGCAACTGCAGGCAAATCATGGATCGCCATGACAACGGCTGCTCACACAGACACAGACACAGACACAGGGCAGCAGCTCTCTGTCTCTGTCTCTGTGTCTGTCTGTGTGTCTGTCTCTGTCTGTGTGTCTGTCTGTGTGTCTGTCTGTGTGTCTGTCTCTGTCTGTGTGTCTGTCTCTCTCTCTGTGTCTGTCTCTCTCTCTGTCTGTGTGTCTGTCTCTGTGTCTCACAATCTTTACAGGACAGATTACAGCAGCACAATCTTCATTTGAAACAGCAAATACACATTATTAACCCATGAAGTGCCAAAATGGGCTCTCTAGCGCCACCTACCTGTAATAAAATGTTCACTGTGGCCTGTAGGCATGTCGTAGACAGATCAAACCACTCTCTCACTCTGACCCTAGCTGCACCTACTTCGTGATCATGGCAACCACTGTCACAAACTCACAGAAACATGATGTGTGTGTGATTCCAAAATTTACCTGATGACATGACAGCGGCAGAATCTCCATGTTAACCCTTTAGTTGCCAGAGTTATTTGAGGAAAATATTCATTTCTACATTTCAATATGCTGTGGCTTGAAAGTGGTGAGAGATAAAGACATACTGTAAATGAGAAAACTTTTCATTATTAGGGACCGAGCCTGGAGACAGAGGACTCCTGAAAGAGCAGTCCTCGCCAAAGGCGAGGACCCTATTTACCCCCTAAACATGCTCAAAAACTCACGAAAATTGGCACGCATATCAGAACCGGTGAACAATTTTAGCATATCATGAAATTAACCGCTAAAGTGCCAAAATGTGCCCTCTAGCGCCACCTAGGCACATTAAAATGGCCACTGTGGCCTGTAGGCATGTCGTAGACAGATCAAACCACTCTCTCACACTGACCCTAGCCGCACCTACTTAGTGATCATGGCAACCACTGTCACAAACTCACAGAAACATGATGTGTGTCTGATTCTAAAACTTACCTGATGACATGACAGCGGCAGAATCTCCATTTTAACCCTTTAGTTGCCAGAGTTATTTGAGGAAAATATTCATTTCTACATTTCAATATGCTGTGGCTTGAAAGTGGTGAGAGATAAAGGCATACTGTAAATGAGAAAACTTTTCATTATTAGGGACCGAGCCTGGAGACAGAGGACTCGTCAGCGAGGAGTCATCGCCAAAGGCGAGGACACTATTTACCCCCTAAACATGCTCAAAATCTCATGAAAATTGGCACGCATATCTGAACCGGTGTACAATTTTAGCAAATCATGAAATTAACCCCTAAAGTGCCAAAATGTGCTCTGTAGCGCCACCTAGGCACACTAAAATGGCCACTGCAGCCTATAGGTGTGTTGTTTTTGTCATCTCACCCTCAAAATTAAGGAATCTGATGGGAGAAAATTCACTCATCTAATTTGCATATTGTCATATCACTTCTACATAGCTACAGCTACAGAAAGCATTCAAACATCAAAACGTTCAGCTCTGTGAGAATTTTCTGACGTTTGTGGCAATGTGCCAAAATGGGCGCGAGGCGAGGTCCCGCCAAACGCTGCTTGCAGCTTTAATTATTATTTATTTCTTTCTTCCGCCGCCTCTTTGAACTGGAATTTGACCCCCTAAACATGCTCAAAAACTCACCAAAATTGGCACGCACATCAGAACTGGTGAAAAATTTTAGGCAATCATGCAATTAACCCCTAAAGTGCCAAAATGAGCTCTCTAGCGCCACCTAGGCACACAAAAATGGCCGCTACGGCCTGTAGGAACGTCGTAGAAACATCAGACCAAAACTGCCGTGTTCGTCTCATCAAGACCTAAAAATCACGCGCAGTGACCCCTGACCTAAATCCAACAGGAAGTGATGTAATTGCTCTTTCAAAGTAAGATTTTGCCTTAAAACTGCATAAAACTGCATTTCCTAAAAAAAACATCTTCTCATACAGCGTTTATCCCACCGGCTTCAAACTTGCAGGGATTCCAGATCAACTCCTTCTAATCAAAAGTTATTCGTAACTTTTCCATTCCTGGCTTAGTTTGGATTTTGTGGGCTCCTGAAGGTGAGATGTCAGAAAAACGTCCTCACGGCCGTCGAAAGCTGTCCCATTGGAAATGAATGGCAGCAGGGGGGAGAAAGAGACTAATCTTTGGGCTTTTTCTAGCCTTTACAGTGTCGCCATACCTTGAGCTACAGACTCCATTCCAACTCTCAAATGTTGCCACAGGTCTCATGTATTCACTCATGTTTTCATCTTTTCCCTATCTTTTATCGTTTTTTCTCGGTGCCTCTCAGAGTACCATGAGCAAAAGTGGAGAAATTTTCCGTTTATAATGGGTGTCTATGCACGGAATGTTTCGCGCTAGAGTGGAGAGAGCTCTAAAAACTCGTCTAAAACTTTTGTCTTTAACTCGCTGCCATGGCCACAATTTTCACTGTACAGACACAATTTCTATCACAAAACGTAGGAAAATTTGTCCTGGTTACAGAAATGTTGACATGGAGTCTGTCACACGTACACATTTTTGCCCAGTGGCTCCAAAGTGAAGGGAGTGCCGATTTTTCTCTCATTCACTCCCATGTAAACTCAGAGGAGAAATTTCTAGAAACAGCTTCAGTGCAACACATTTTAAACTCGCTCCCCTGACCACATTTATGAGTCCAGAAATATAAAAATCACCACGTACGTTCACGACAAGTGGCTGTCTCTCACCATCACTTTATTTCCTTTTTTGGACCAACGGTTTGGCTGTGAGAACAATTTGTTCGAGGAGTCAAAACCCATGTTAAAAAGCCTGTGCTGATCTTCCCTCTCTGTCTGTGGCTGTGTGCCGCAACTGCAGGCAAGTCATGAATCGCCATGACAACGGCTGCTCACACAGACACAGACACAGACACAGGGCAGCAGCTCTCTGTCTCTGTCTCTCTCTCTGTCTCTGTGTCTGTGTCTCTCTCTCTGTTTCTGTCTGTGTCTGTGTGTATGTCTCTGTGTCTGTCTCTCTCTCTGTCTCTGTCTGTGTGTCTGTGTCTGTCTCTCTCTCTGTCTCTGTCTGCTTGTCTGTCTGTGTGTCTGTCTCTCTCTCTGTCTCTGTCTCTGTCTCTGTCTGTGTGTCTGTCTCTGTGTCTGTCTCTCTCTCTGTCTGTGTCTGTGTCTGTCTCTCTCTCTGTCTCTGTCTCTGTCTGTTTGTCTGTCTCTGTGTCTGTCTCTGTCTCTGTGTCTCACAATCTTTACAGGACAGATTACAGCAGCACAATCTTCATTTGAAACAGCAAATACACATTATTAACCCATAAAGTGCCAAAATGGGCTCTCTAGCGCCACCTAGTTGCACTAAAATGGCCACTGTGGCCTGTAGGCATGTCGTAGACAGATCAAACCACTCTCTCACTCTGACCCTAGCTGCACCTACTTAGTGATCATGGCAACCACTGTCACAAACTCACAGAAACATGATGTGTGTGTGATTCCAAAAAAAAACAACTGCCTTTTCTAAAAAAAACATCTTCTCATACACCGTTTATCCCACCGGCTTCAAACTTGAAGGGACTCTAGATCAACTCCTTCTAATCAAAAGTTATTCGTAACTTTTCCATTCCTCGTTTCGTTTGGATTTTGTGGGCTCCTGAAGGTGAGATGTCAGAAAAACGTCCTGACGGCCGTCGAAAGCTGTCCCATAGGAAATGAATGGCGGCAGGGGGGAGAAAGAGACTAACTGGAAACAGCTTCAGTGCAACACATTTTAAACTCACTCCCCTGACCACAAATTTGACTCCAGAAATATAAAATTCACCACGTACGTTCACGACAAGTGGCTGTCTCTCATCATTACTTTATTTCCTTTTTTGGACCAACGGTTTGGCTGTGAGAACAATTTGTTCGAGGAGTCAAAACCCATGTTAAACAGCCTGTGCTGATCTTCCCTCTCTGTCTGTGTCTGTGTGCCGCAACTGCAGGCAAGTCAATAATCGCCATGACAACGGCTGCTCACACAGACACAGACACAGACACAGGGCAGCAGCTCTCTGTCTCTGTCTCTGTGTCTGTGTCTGTCTGTGTGTCTGTCTCTGTGTCTGTCTCTCTCTCTGTCTGTGTCTCTGTCTGTGTGTCTGTCTGTGTCTCTGTGTCTCACAATCTTTACAGGACAGATTACAGCAGCACAATCTTCATTTGAAACAGGAAGTGCACATTATTAACCCCTAAAGTGCCAAAATGGGCTCTCTAGCGCCACCTAGGTGCACTAAAAAGATCACTGTGGCCTGTAGGCATGTCGTAGACAGATCAAACCACTCTCTCACTCTGACCCTAGCTGCACCTACTTAGTGATCATGGCAACCACTGTCACAAAGTCACAGAAACATGATGTGTGTGTGATTCTAAAATTTACCTGATGACATGACAGCGGCAGAATCTCCATTTTAACCCTTTAGTTGCCAGAGTTATTTGAGGAAAATATTCATTTCTACATTTCAATATGCTCTGGCTTGAAAGTGGTGAGAGATAAAGGCATACTGTAAATGAGAAAACTTTTCATTATTAGGGACCGAGCCTGAAGACAGAGGACTCCTCCGCGAGTAGTCCTCGCCGAAGGCGAGGACCCTATTTACCCCCTAAACATGCTCAAAAACTCACGAAAATTGGCACGCATATCAGAACCGGTAAACAATTTTAGCTAATCATGAAATTAACCCCTAAACTGCCAAAATGTGCCCTCTAGCGCTGCCTAGCCACACTAAAATGGCCACTGCAGCATGTAGTTGTCTTATTTTTGTCATCTCATCCTCAAAATGAAGAAACAGGAATCTGATGGGAGAAAATTCACTCATCTAATTTGCATATTATCATATCACTTCTACATAGCTACAGCAAAAATTCAAACACAAAAACGATCAGCTCTGTGAGAATTTTCTGATGTTTGTAGCAATGTGTGTGATATTTCTAAATAATTCGCTGGAGGCCGAAACGGGCGAGGTCCCGCCAAACGCTGCTTGCAGCTTTAATTATTATTCTTTCTTTCTTTCTTTCTTCCGCCGCCACTTTGAAGTGGAATTTGACCCCCTAAACATGCTCAAAAACTCACCAAAATTGGCACGCACATCAGAACTGGTGAAAAATTTTAGGCAATCATGCAATTAACCCCTAAAGTGCCAAAATGAGCTCTCTAGCGCCACCTAGGCACACAAAAATGGCCGCTACGGCCTGTAGGAACGTCGTAGAAACATCAGACGAAAACTGCCGTGTTTGTCTCATCAAGACCTAAAAATCACGCGCTGTGACCCCTGACCTAAATCCAACAGGAAGTGACGTAATTTCCCTTTCAAAGTAAGATTTTGCCTTAAAACTGCATAAAACTGCCTTTCCCAAAATAAACATCTTCTCATACACCGTTTATCCCACCGGCTTCAAACTTGCAGGGATTCCAGATCAACTCCTTCTAATCAAAAGTTATTCGTAACTTTTCCATTCCTCGTTTCGTTTGGATTTTGTGGGCTCCTGAAGGTGAGATGTCAGAAAAACGTCCTGACGGTCGTCGAAAGCTGTCCCATAAGAAATGAATGGCAGCAGGGGGGAGAAAGAGACTAATCTTTGGGCTTTTTCTAGCCTTTACAGTGTCTCCATACTTTGAGCTACAGACTCCATTCCAACTCTCAAATGTTGCCACAGGTCTCATGTATTCACTCATGTTTTCATCTTTTCCCTATCTTTCATCGTTTTTTCTCGGTGCCTCTCAGAGTACCATGAGCAAAAGTGGAGAAATTTTCCGTTTATAATGGGTGTCTATGCACGGAATGTTTCGGGCTAGAGTGGAGAGAGCTCTAAAAACTCGTCTAAAACTTTTGTCTTTAACTCGCTGCCATGGCCACAATTTTCACTGTACAGACACAATTTAAACCACAAAACGTAGGAAAATTTGTCCTGGTCACAGAAATGTTGACATGGAGTCTGTCACACGTACACATTTTTGCCCAATGGCTCCAAAGTGAAGTGAGTGCTGATTTTTTTCTCATTCACTCCCATGTAAACTCAGAGGAGAAATTTCTGGAAACAGCTGCAGTGCAACACATTTTAAACTCGCTCCCCTGACCACAAATTTGACTCCAGAAATATAAAAATCACCACGTACGTTCACGACAAGTGGCTGTCTCTCACCATCACTTTATTTCCTTTTTTGGACCAACGGTTTGGCTGTGAGAACAATTTGTTCGAGGAGTCAAAACCCATGTTAAAAAGCCTGTGCTGATCTTCCCTCTCTGTCTGTGGCTGTGTGCCGCAACTGCAGGCAAGTCATGAATCGCCATGACAACGGCTGCTCACACAGACACAGACACAGACACAGGGCAGCAGCTCTCTGTGTCTGTCTGTGTCTGTTTGTGTGTCTGTCTCTGTCTCTCTCTCTGTCTCTGTCTTTGTGTCTGTCTGTGTGTCTGTCTCTGTGTCTGTCTCTGTCTGTGTGTCTGTCTGTGTCTCTGTGTCTCACAATCTTTACAGGACAGATTACAGCAGCACAATCTTCATTTGAAACAGCAAGTACACAT
This sequence comes from Epinephelus awoara, assembly GCA_035609425.1. Classification (NCBI taxonomy): domain Eukaryota; kingdom Metazoa; phylum Chordata; class Actinopteri; order Perciformes; family Serranidae; genus Epinephelus; species Epinephelus awoara. The sequence continues at coordinate 5,262,644 of CM069295.1, read as the reverse complement.
TATTAACCCTTAAAGTGCCAAAATGGGCTCTCTAGCGCCACCTAGTTGCACTAAAATGGCCACTGTGGCCTGTAGGCATGTCGTAGACAGATCAAACCACTCTCTCACTCTGACCCTAGCTGCACCTACTTCGTGATCATGGCAACCACTGTCACAAACTCACAGAAACATGATGTGTGTGTGATTCCAAAATTTACCTGATGACATGACAGCGGCAGAATCTCCATTTTAACCCTTTAGTTGCCAGAGTTATTTGAGAAAAATATTCATTTCTACATTTCAATATGCTGTGGCTTGAAAATGGTGAGAGATAAAGACATACTGTAAATGAGAAAACTTTTCATTATGAGGGACCGAGCCTGGAGACAGAGGACTCCTCCGTGAGTAGTCCTCGCCGAAGGCGAGGACCCTATTTACCCCCTAAACATGCTTAAAAACTCACGAAAATTGGCACGCATATCAGAACCAGTGAACAATTTATGATAATCACGAAATTAACCCCTAAAGTGACAAAATGTGCTCTCTAGCGCCACCTAGACACACTAAAATGACCACTGCAGCCTATAGGTGTGTTGTTTTCGTCATCTCATCCTCAAAATTAAGGAATCTGATGGGAGAACATTCACTCATCTAATTTGCATATTGTGATATCACTTCTACATAGCTACAGCTACAGTAAAAATTCAAACATCAAAACGATCAGCTCTGTGAGAATTTTCTGATGTTTGTAGCAATGTGTGTGATATTTCTAAATAATTCGCTGGAGGCCGAAACGGGCGAGGTCCCGCCAAACGCTGCTTGCAGCTTTAATTAGGGACCGAGCCTAGAGGCAGAGGACTGCTCAGAGAGCAGTCCTCGCCGAAGGCGAGGACCCTCTTGTATTTTGAACGCTCATTAGGAAACATGCCCAGAGCCAAAAACACTACTCACAGAGGAGTCCTCGCCGAAGGCGAGGACCCTAATGCTTCTTAACTGTCAACTGGGGGCTGAGTAGTCCTCGCCGAAGGCGAGGAAACACTATTGTTTTTGTAATGTTTATTATTATTATTCTTTCTTTCTCCCGCCGCCACTTTAAACTGGAATTTGACCCCCTAAACATGCTCAAAAACTCACCAAAATTGGCACGCACATCAGAACTGGTGAAAAATTTTAGGCAATCATGCAATTAACCCCTAAAGTGCCAAAATGAGCTCTCTAGCGCCACCTAGGCACACAAAAATGGCCGCTACGGCCTGTAGGAACGTCGTAGAAACATCAGACCAAAACTGCCGTGTTCGTCTCATCAAGACCTAAAAATCACGCGCAGTGACCCCTGACCTAAATCCAACAGGAAGTGATGTAATTGCTCTTTCAAAGTAAGATTTTGCCTTAAAACTGCATAAAACTGCATTTCCTAAAAAAAACATCTTCTCATACAGCGTTTATCCCACCGGCTTCAAACTTGCAGGGATTCCAGATCAACTCCTTCTAATCAAAAGTTATTCGTAACTTTTCCATTCCTGGCTTAGTTTGGATTTTGTGGGCTCCTGAAGGTGAGATGTCAGAAAAACGTCCTCACGGCCGTCGAAAGCTGTCCCATAGGAAATGAATGGCGGCAGGGGGGAGAAAGAGACCAATCTTTGGGCTTTTTCGAGCCTTTACAGTGTCGCCATACTTTGAGCTACAGACTCCATTCCAACTCTCAAATGTTGCCACAGGTCTCATGTATTCACTCATGTTTTCATCTTTTCCCTATCTTTTATCGTTTTTTCTCGGTGCTTCTCAGAGTACCATGAGCAAAAGTGGAGAAATTTTCCGTTTATAATGGGTGTCTATGCACGGAATGTTTCGCGCTAGAGTGGAGAGAGCTCTAAAAACTCGTCTAAAACTTTTGTCTTTAACTCGCTGCCATGGCCACAATTTTCACTGTACAGACACAATTTCTATCACAAAACGTAGGAAAATTTGTCCTGGTTACAGAAATGTTGACATGGAGTCTGTCACACATACACATTTTTGCCCAGTGGCTCCAAAGTGAAGGGAGTGCCGATTTTTCTCTCATTCACTCCCATGTAAACTCAGAGGAGAAATTTCTGGAAACAGCTGCAGTGCAACACATTTTAAACTCGCTCCCCTGACCACAAATTTCACTCCAAAAATATAAAAATCACCACGTACGTTCACGACAAGTGGCTGTCTCTCACCATCACTTTATTTCCTTTTTTGGACCAACGGTTTGGCTGGGAGAACAATTTGTTCGAGGAGTCAAAACCCATGTTAAAAAGCCTGTGCTGATCTTCCCTCTCTGTCTGTGGCTGTGTGCCGCAACTGCAGGCAAATCATGGATCGCCATGACAACGGCTGCTCACACAGACACAGACACAGACACAGGGCAGCAGCTCTCTGTCTCTGTGTCTGTGTGTCTGTCTCTGTCTGTGTGTCTGTCTGTGTGTCTGTCTCTCTCTCTGTCTCTGTCTGTGTCTATGTCTGTGTGTCTGTCTCTGTGTCTGTGTCTCACAATCTTTACAGGACAGATTACAGCAGCACAATCTTCATTTGAAACAGCAAGTACACATTATTAACCCTTAAAGTGCCAAAATGGGCTCTCTAGCGCCACCTAGTTGCACTAAAATGATCACTGTGGCCTGTAGGCATGTCGTAGAAAGATCAAACCACTCTCTCACTCTGACCCTAGCTGCACCTACTTCGTGATCATGGCAACCACTGTCACAAAGTCACAGAAACATGATGTGTGTGTGATTCTAAAATTTACCTGATGACATGACAGCGGCAGAATCTCCATTTTAACCCTTTAGTTGCCAGAGTTATTTGAGGAAAATATTAATTTCAACATTTCAATATGCTGTGGCTTGAAAGTGGTGAGAGATAAAGGCATACTGTAAATGAGAAAACTTTTCATTATTAGGGACCGAGCCTGGAGACAGAGGACTCCTGACAGAGCAGTCCTCGCCGAAGACCCTATTTACCCCCTAAACATGCTCAAAAACTCACGAAAATTGGCACGCATATCAGAACCAGTGAAAAATTTTAGCAAATCATGAAATTAACCCCTAAAGTGCCAAACATGTGCTCTCTAGCGCCACCTAGGCACACAAAAATGGCCATTGCAGCCTGTAGCTGTTTGTTTTTGTCATCTCATCCTCAAAATGAAGGAACAGGAATCTGATGGGAGAAAATTCACTCATCTAATTTGCATATTGTCAGATCACTTCTACATAGCTACAGCTACAGAAAGCATTCAAACATCAAAACGTTCAGCTCTGTGAGAATTTTCTGACGTTTGTGGCAATGTGCCAAAATGGGCGCGAGGCGAGGTCCCGCCAAACGCTGCTTGCAGCTTTAATTAGGGACCGAGCCTAGAGGCAGAGGACTGCTCAGGGAGCAGTCCTCGCCGAAGGCGAGGACCCTCTTGTATTTTGAACGTTCATTAGGAAACATGCCCAGAGCCAAAAACACTACTCACAGAGGAGTCCTCGCCGAAGGCGAGGACCCTCATGCTTCCAAACTGTTCATTTGAGGAAGAGCAGTCCTAGTCCTCGCCGGAGGCGAGGACACTATTGTTTTTGGAAGGTTTATTATTATTCTTTCTTTCTTTCTTTCTCCCGCCGCCACTTTGAACTGGAATTTGACCCCCTAAACATGCTCAAAAACTCACCAAAATTGGCACGCACATCAGAACTGGTGAAAAATTTTAGGCAATCATGCAATTAACCCCTAAAGTGCCAAAATGAGCTCTCTAGCGCCACCTAGGCACACAAAAATGGCCGCTACGGCCTGTAGGAACGTCGTAGAAACATCAGACGAAAACTGCTGTGTTTGTCTCATCAAGACCTAAAAATCACGCGCAGTGAGCCCTGACCTAAAACCAACAGGAAGTGACGTAATTTCCCTTTCAAAGTAAGATTTTGCCTTAAAACTGCATAAAACTGCCTTTCCTAAAATAAACATCTTCTCATACACCGTTTATCCCACCGGCTTCAAACTTGCAGGGATTCCAGATCAACTCCTTCTAATCAAAAGTTATTCGTAACTTTTCCATTCCTCGTTTCGTTTGGATTTTGTGGGCTCCTGAAGGTGAGATGTCAGAAAAACGTCCTCACGGCCGTCGAAAGCTGTCCCATAGGAAATGAATGGCGGCAGGGGGGAGAAAGAGACCAATCTTTGGGCTTTTTCGAGCCTTTACAGTGTCGCCATACTTTGAGCTACAGACTCCATTCCAACTCTCAAATGTTGCCACAGGTCTCATGTATTCAGTCATGTTTTCATCTTTTCCCTATCTTTTATCGTTTTTTCTCGGTGCCTCTCAGAGTACCATGAGCAAAAGTGGAGAAATTTTCCGTTTATAATGGGTGTCTATGCACGGAATGTTTCGCGCTAGAGTGGAGAGAGCTCTAAAAACTCGTCTAAAACTTTTGTCTTTAACTCGCTGCCATGGCCACAATTTTCACTGTACAGACACAATTTCTATCACAAAACGTAGGAAAATTTGTCCTGGTTACAGAAATGTTGACATGGAGTCTGTCACACGTACACATTTTTGCCCAATGGCTCCAAAGTGAAGGGAGTGCCGATTTTTCTCTCATTCACTCCCATGTAAACTCAGAGGAGAAATTTCTAGAAACACCTGCAGTGCAACACATTTTAAACTCGCTCCCCTGACCACAAATTTGACACCAGAAATATAAAAATCACCACGTACGTTCACGACAAGTGGCTGTCTCTCACCATCACTTTATTTCCTTTTTTGGACCAACGGTTTGGCTGTGAGAACAATTTGTTCGAGGACTCAAAACCCATGTTAAAAAGCCTGTGCTGATCTTCCCTCTCTGTCTGTGTCTGTTTGCCGCAACTGCAGGCAAGTCATTATCGCCATGACAACAGCTGCTCACACAGACACAGACACAGACAAAGGGCAGCAGCTCTCTGTCTCTGTGTCTGTGTCTGTCTCTGTGTCTGTCTGTGTGTCTATCTCTCTCTCTGTCTCTCTCTCTGTCTCTGTCTGTGTGTCTGTCTGTGTGTCTGTCTCTGTGTCTGTCTCTCTCTCTGTGTCTGTCTCTGTCTCTGTGTCTCACAATCTCTACAGGACAGATTACAGCAGCACAATCTTCATTTGAAACAGCAAATACACATTATTAACCCCTAAAGTGCCAAAATGGGCTCTCTAGCGCCACCTACCTGCAATAAAATGGCCACTGTGGCCTGTAGGCATGTCGTAGACATATCAAACCACTCTCTCACTCTGACCCTAGCTGCACCTACTTAGTGATCATGGCATCCACTGTCACAAACTCACAGAAACATGATGTGTGTGTGATTCCAAAATTTACCTGATGACATGACAGCGGCAGAATCTCCATTTTAACCCTTTAGTTGCCAGAGTTATTTGAGGAAAATATTCATTTCTACATTTCAATATGCTGTGGCTTGAAAGTGGTGAGGGATAAAGGCATACTGTAAATGAGAAAACTTTTCATTATTAGGGACCGAGCCTGGAGACAGAGGACTCCTGAAAGAGCAGTCCCTATTTACCCCCTAAACATGCTCAAAAACTCACGAAAATTGGCACGCATATCAGAACTGGTGAACAATTTTAGCATATCATGAAATTAACCGCTAAAGTGCCAAAATGTGCCCTCTAGCGCCACCTAGGCACACTAAAATGGCCACTGTGGCCTGTAGGCATGTCGTAGACAGATCAAACCACTCTCTCACTCTGACCCTAGCTGTACCTACTTAGTGATCATGGCAACCACTGTCAGAAACTCACAGAAACATGATGTGTGTGTGATTCCAAAATTTACCTGATGACATGACAGCGGCAGAATCTCCATTTTAACCCTTTAGTTGCCAGAGTTATTTGAGGAAAATATTCATTTCTACATTTCAAAAGGTTGTGGCTTCAAAGTGGTGAGAGATAAATGCATACTGTAAATGAGAAAACTTTTCATTATTAGGGACCGATCCTGAAGACAGAGGACTCCTCCGTGAGTAGTCCTCGCCAAAGGCGAGGACCCTATTTACCCCCTAAACATGCTCAAAAACTCACGAAAATTGGCACGCATATCAGAACCGGTAAACAATTTTAGCTTATCATGAAATTAACCCCTAAAGTGCCAAAATGTGCTCTCTAGCGCCACCTAGGCACACAAAAATGGCCATTGCAGCCTGTAGCTGTTTGTTTTTGTCGTCTCATCCTCAAAATGAAGAAACAGGAATCTGATGGGAGAAAATTCACTTATCTAATTTGCATATTGTCATATCACTTCTACATAGCTACAGCTACAGAAAGCATTCAAACATCAAAACGATAACATCTGTGAGAATTTTCTGACGTTTGTGGCAATGTGCCAAAATGGGCGCGAGGCGAGGTCCCGCCAAACGCTGCTTGCAGCTTTAATTAGGGACCGAGCCTAGAGGCAGAGGACTGCTCAGAGAGCAGTCCTCGCCGAAGGCGAGGACCCTCTTGTATTTTGAACGCTCATTAGGAAACATGCCCAGAGCCAAAAACACTACTCACAGAGGAGTCCTCGCCGAAGGCGAGGACCCTAATGCTTCTTAACTGTCAACTGGGGGCTGAGTAGTCCTCGCCGAAGGCGAGGAAACACTATTGTTTTTGTAATGTTTATTAGGGACCGAGCCTAGAGGCAGAGGACTGCTCAGGGAGCAGTCCTCGCCGAAGGCGAGGACCCTCTTGTATTTTGAACGTTCATTAGGAAACATGCCCAGAGCCAAAAACACTACTCACAGAAGAGTCCTCGCCGAAGGCGAGGACCCTCATGCTTCCAAAATGTTCATTGGAGGAAGAGCAGTCCTCGCCGGAGGCGAGGAATGCACTATTGTTTTTGTAAGGTTTATTATTATTATTCTTTCTTTCTTTCTTTCTTTCTTTCTTTCTTCCGCCGCCTCTTTGAACTGGAATTTGACCCCCTAAACATGCTCAAAAACTCACCAAAATTGGCACGCACATCAGAACTGGTGAAAAATTTTAGGCAATCATGCAATTAACCCCTAAAGTGCCAAAATGAGCTCTCTAGCGCCACCTAGGCACACAAAAATGGCCGCTACGGCCTGTAGGAACGTCGTAGAAACATCAGACGAAAACTGCTGTGTTTGTCTCATCAAGACCTAAAAATCACGCGCTGTGACCCCTGACCTAAATCCAACAGGAAGTGACGTAATTTCCCTTTCAAAGTAAGATTTTGCCTTAAAACTGCATAAAACTGCCTTTCCTAAAATAAACATCTTCTCATACACCGTTTATCCCACCGGCTTCAAACTTGCAGGGATTCCAGATCAACTCCTTCTAATCAAAAGTTATTCGTAACTTTTCCATTCCTCGTTTAGTTTGGATTTTGTGGGCTCCTGAAGGTGAGATGTCAGAAAAACGTCCTCACGGCCGTCGAAAGCTGTCCCATAGGAAATGAATGGCGGCAGGGTGGAGAAAGACACCAATCTTTGGGCTTTTTCGAGCCTTTACAGTGTCGCCATACTTTGAGCTACAGACTCCATTCCAACTCTCAAATGTTGCCATAGGTCTCCTGTATTCACTCATGTTTTCATCTTTTCCCTATCTTTTATCGTTTTTTCTCGGTGCCTCTCAGAGTACCATGAGCAAAAGTGGAGAAATTTTCCGTTTATAATGGGTGTCTATGCACGGAATGTTTCGGGCTAGAGTGGAGAGAGCTCTAAAAACTCGTCTAAAACTTTTGTCTTTAACTCGCTGCCATGGCCACAATTTTCACTGTACAGACACAATTTCTATCACAAAACGTAGGAAAATTTGTCCTGGTTACAGAAATGTTGACATGGAGTCTGTCACACGTACACATTTTTGCCCAGTGGCTCCAAAGTGAAGGGAGTGCCGATTTTTTTCTCATTCACTCCCATGTAAACTCAGAGGAGAAATTTCTAGAAACACCTGCAGTGCAACACATTTTAAACTCGCTCCCCTGACCACAAATTTCACTCCAAAAATATAAAAATCACCACGTACGTTCACGACAAGTGGCTGTCTCTCAACATCACTTTATTTCCTTTTTTGGACCAACGGTTTGGCTGTGAGAACAATTTGTTCGAGGAGTCAAAACCCATGTTAAAAAGCCTGTGCTGATCTTCCCTCTCTGTCTGTGGCTGTGTGCCGCAACTGCAGGCAAATCATGAATCGCCATGACAACGGCTGCTCACACAGACACAGACACAGACACAGGGCAGCAGCTCTCTGTCTCTCTCTCTGTCTCTGTCTGTGTGTCTGTCTGTCTGTCTCTCTCTCTGTGTCTGTCTCTCTCTCTGTCTGTGTGTCTGTCTCTGTGTCTCACAATCTTTACAGGCTAGATTACAGCAGCACAATCTTCATTTGAAACAGCAAGTACACATTATTAACCCTTAAAGTGCCAAAATGGGCTCTCTAGCGCCACCTAGTTGCACTAAAATGATCACTGTGGCCTGTAGGCATGTCGTAGAAAGATCAAACCACTCTCTCACTCTGACCCTAGCTGCACCTACTTAGTGATCATGGCAACCACTGTCACAAACTCACAGAAACATGATGTGTGTGTGATTCTAAAATTTACCTGATGACATGACAGCGGCAGAATCTCCATTTTAACCCTTTAGTTGCCAGAGTTATTTGAGGAAAATATTCATTTCAACATTTCCAAAGGCTGTGGCTTGAAAGTGGTGAGAGACAAAGACATACTGTAAATGAGAAAACTTTTCATTATTAGGGACCGAGCCTGGAGACAGAGGAGTCCTCCGCGAGTAGTCCTCGCCAAAGGCGAGGACCCTATTTACCCCCTAAACATGCTCAAAAACTCACCAAAATTGGCACGCACATCAGAACCAGTGAAAAATTTTAGCAAATCATGAAATTAACCTCTAAAGTGCCAAAATGTGCTCTCTAGCGCCGCCTAGGCACACTAAAATGGCCACTGCAGCCTATAGTTGTGTTGTTTTTGTCATCTCATCCTCAAAATGAAGGAACAGGAATCTGATGGGAGAACATTCACTCATCTAATTTGCATATTGTCAGATCACTTCTACATAGCTACAGCTACAGAAAGCATTCAAACATCAAAACGTTCAGCTCTGTGAGAATTTTCTGACGTTTGTGGCGATGTGCCAAAATGGGCGCGAGGCGAGGTCCCGCCAAACGCTGCTTGCAGCTTTAATTAGGGACCGAGCCTAGAGGCAGAGGACTGCTCAGAGAGCAGTCCTCGCCGAAGGCGAGGACCCTCTTGTATTTTGAACGCTCATTAGGAAACATGCCCAGAGCCAAAACACTACTCACAGAGGAGTCCTCGCCAAAGGCGAGGACCCTAGTGCATCTGAACTGTTCATTGGGGGCAGAGCAGTCCTCGCCGAAGGCGAGGAATGCACTATTGTTTTTGGAAGGTTTATTATTTCTTTCTTTCTTTCTTCCGCCGCCACTTTGAACTGGAATTTGACCCCCTAAACATGCTCAAAAACTCACCAAAATTGGCACGCACATCAGAACTGGTGAAAAATTTTAGGCAATCATGAAATTAACCCCTAAAGTGCCAAAATGAGCTCTCTAGCGCCACCTAGGCACACAAAAATGGCCGCTACGGCCTGTAGGAACGTCGTAGAAACATCAAACGAAAACTGCCGTGTTCGTCTCATCAAGACCTAAAAATCACGCGCAGTGACCCCTGACCTAAATCCAACAGGAAGTGACGCAATTGCCCTTTCAAAGTAAGATTTTGCCTTAAAACTGCATAAAACTGCCTTTCGTAAAATAAACATCTTCTCCTACACCGTTTATCCCACCGGCTTCAAACTTGCAGGGATTCCAGATCAACTCCTTCTAATCAAAAGTTATTCGTAACTTTTCCATTCCTCTTTTCGTTTTGATTTTGTGGGCTCCTGAAGGTGAGATGTCAGAAAAACGTCCAGACGGTCGTCGAAAGCTGTCCCATAGGAAATGAATGGCAGCAGGGGGGAGAAAGAGACTAATCTTTGGGCTTTTTCTAGCCTTTACAGTGTCACCATACTTTGAGCTACAGACTCCATTCCAACTCTCAAATGTTGCCACAGGTCTCGTGTATACACTCATGTTTTCATCTTTTCTCTATCTTTTACCGTTTTTTCTCGGTGCCTCTCAGAGTACCATGAGCAAAAGTGGAGAAATTTTCCGTTTATAATGGGTGTCTATGCACGGAATGTTTCGCGCTAGAGTGGAGAGAGCTCTAAAAACTCGTCTAAAACTTTTGTCTTTAACTCGCTGCCATGGCCACAATTTTCACTGTACAGACACAATTTCTATCACAAAACGTAGGAAAATTTGTCCTGGTTACAGAAATGTTGACATGGAGTCTGTCACACGTACACATTTTTGCCCAGTGGCTCCAAAGTGAAGGGAGTGCCGATTTTTCTCTCATTCACTCCCATGTAAACTCAGAGGAGAAATTTCTGGAAACAGCTTCAGTGCAACACATTTTAAACTCGCTCCCCTGACCACAAATTTCACTCCAAAAATATAAAAATCACCACGTACGTTCACCACAAGTGGCTGTCTCTCACCATCACTTTATTTCCTTTTTTGGACCAACGGTTTGGCTGTGAGAACAATTTGTTCGAGGAGTCAAAACCCATGTTAAAAAGCCTGTGCTGATCTTCCCTCTCTGTCTGTGGCTGTGTGCCGCAACTGCAGGCAAGTCATAAATCGCCATGACAACGGCTGCTCACACAGACACAGACACAGACACAGGGCAGCAGCTCTCTGTCTCTGTCTGTGTGTCTGTCTCTCTCTCTGTCTGTGTGTCTGTCTCTCTCTCTGTCTCTGTCTGTGTGTCTGTCTCTGTGTCTGTCCGTGTGTCTGTCTCTCTCTCTGTCTGTGTGTCTGTCTCTGTGTCTGTCCGTGTGTCTGTCTCTGTCTCTGTGTCTGTCTGTGTGTCTGTCTGTTTGTCTGTCTCTCTCTGTCTCTGTCTGTGTGTCTGTCTCTGTCTGTGTGTCTGTCTCTCTCTCTGTCTCTGTGTCTGTCTCTCTCTCTGTCTCTGTCTGTGTGTCTGTCTGTGTCTCTGTGTCTCACAATCTTTACAGGACAGATTACAGCAGCTGAATCTTCATTTGAAACAGCAAATACACATTATTAACCCCTAAAGTGCCAAAATGGGCTCTCTAGGGCCACCTAGTTGCACTAAAATGGCCACTGTGGCCTGTAGGCATGTCGTAGACAGATCAAACCACTCTCTCACTCTGACCCTAGCTGCACTTACTTAGTGATCATGGCAACCACTGTCACAAACTCACAGAAACATGTGTCTGTGATTCTAAAATTTATCTGATGACATGACAGCGGCAGAATCTCCATTTTAACCCTTTAGTTGCCAGAGTTATTTGAGGAAAATATTCATTTCTACATTTCAATATGCTGTGGCTTGAAAGTGGTGAGGGATAAAAGTATATTGTAAATGAGAAACGTTTTCATTATTAGGGACCGAGCCTGGAGGCACGAGCCTGGAGGCAAAGGACCCTATTGTTTTTGGTGCATTTATTAGGGACAGAGCCTACAGGAAGAGGATTCCTATGGTTTTTGGCGCATTTATTATTAGGGACTAAGCCTAGAGGTAGAGGACTGCTCACACTCCAAGGTCATACAACTTGAAATAGTATTTTTTAGGGTTAAATTACTAGTGGCCTACAGGACACAATGAAATAGCCACTGAATGACACGTTATTTAAGCTACTTTGTTTAATAAATCAAATATGAATAAAACTAGACAAATCAATCATGGCCCTGTAAAACATGCCTTACCTGTTTGAATGATGTTTTTATATTTCATTTTAAGCTGCCTCCACGTGTTTTCCCCTGTGACATTGTACCTACATGAAAATGAGATTTTTTTCAAAAACACTCTACCACTTTTTCACCTGTATGCTACGATTTCAGTCAAGTGTGGTTAAATGTTAAATTAATGGACTACTGCATTTAAACTTTGTTATCGACTTGTTTTTATAATTTACTCTTTGTAATTCATGTTTTATCTATGTTAATGTTGGATTTGTGTTTATCCTCAAAAATTGTTACAATTTATATGATGCATCTATGTATTCATATAGAAACATAACGTATTACACAACAAACCAGGAATACAGTTACCACAGACCTTTGTCTTTTACAGTACACTCCAATTCTTAACAGTATGAAAGACGCCATTTTGTAGCTAACATTATATAGCTCATTTATCATTACAGTGCATTTCATTTGAATGTGGATACTTTGGAGATGACATTTTGTTTCCACAGACAACATATCAGTTACATTTAAGTTAATACACTGGTTGCTGATGGACTCGAGGCTCATCCTACTCTCAGTGTGCTATGTGTGAGCTCAGTCCTGCATGTTCTTTAATGAAGCAATAGGAGAAGATATTCGGTCTCAGTTAATGTAGTTTATTAAGCAGTAAAGGAATAATATTACAGAGCTCTGGGTCTCAACTTCACATCCCTGCCAAACAACAAAGGTGTGTCAGTTCATGAAGTCTGACCTATCCTTCCCCTGACCCAGTATATTTGAGCGTAACAGTGTCATTGTGCACGCAAGGCGTTGTCCTCTTCTCATTGGTGGTTCCACTTCCTCCTTCACCACACCACGCCCCTGCCTCGTGTTAATCTGACTCCTTCCCGCTGACGGTGGGGGCGTGGTTCCTGTTTTGAAAGACAAGAGAACACCACAACTCCCAACACATGCTGTACCTTACTATCTGTACATCACTTGCTATTCTTTTTACCATATATGAAACTAAGTATCTAAGCATTGCGGTATGTGCTCCTCAGACTTCATGTCTCTTGCTCTCCTGTACTTCTCCACTTCTGCAAAGCAAACACATTCAGATCAGCTGAAATCATCTCATTGTTCACACATGTAAAACTTATATAGTGAAACACAACTTGTAGTAAAACACATAAAATCATTCTATTCCCAACATTGCAAATATGGCAACAAAACATGTCAGGACATTCATTTACATAACTCATTGATTCACTTTATGGTTCATGTAGAAAAAAATGATCAATTAACAGTCCCACATTCTCTTCCTGTCCATGCTCTCAAACAACAATTGACATGGGATTACTTTTTGAACCTTTATCATGCCCCTCAACCACCTCAGAGAGAAGAAAGATTACTGTTAAGAAGTAAACGCCACCAACCAACTATTCAATTCATTTAAGCAGTGTCAATGAGCTATATAAAGTTTGAAAGTGACAGGAAGAGAGAAAACATAAGATTGGAGGGACACAAGGGGGAGGAGAATTCTTGGAAACAACAACAACAACAACAACAACAGCAGCAGCAGCAGCAACATTTTTTGTTTACAAGTGTCCTGTTCGGCAGCTAAGACATGCAGAATGAAGAGTCTGTGCCTTGTGGTGCCAGAACAGATTTGCTCTACGGTCAGAGTTGCTGTAAGGTCATGTACACAAACATGAGCATTTCTTATCTGAACTACTGACTGCATTTCCTGTATTAAAAGCTACTGTTGCTACCGTGCTCCCGCCAGATGATTAATGTTGTTGTACGCTGCTGTCATTCCCCTTTCTCCTGCCCCTCTCTGTCTCTCTCTCTCTCTCTGTATTTCTCTCTGTCTCATTATGTCATACGTATTACTATTTATTATTATTACTATTTATTATGCGTGATCAGGTGTGAGGGTCCCAAGTACAGAGGGATGTTGTATCCTGTAAAGCCCTGTGAGACAAATTGTGATTTGTGATATTGGGTTTTATCAATAACATTGATTGATTGATAAAGAAATACATGAATAAATAACAACAACAACAACCATAATAGTCGCATCTCCTCTTGCGTTGATGTGTAACATCATGATTTAACTGTTGCATCTTTTCTAAGTTACTGATCAGAATTTTGAACACTACAGGGCTACAGAAAGCATGCAACATCAAGCCTGTCTATTTTCTAGAGATAAATTTGTTTGACTCAAATTAACCTTTTCATATTTTCATAACTGAAACAGTTGCATATGAACACATCAGGAGTGAAAGAACCACAAACTCTAACATGCATAAATACATACATTCACAGTTTTAACAGAGACAAACAACCAACATGTGGCAGACAGAGACCAACACATCTACAATCACGAATAGCTGTGAAAACCATGATTATAATTAATTAATTAATTATTAACTAACACTATTCACAACAGCTAACATTCGACTCATTCCACCTGCAATACATGATTGGTTTCACCCAAAATCTCTACACAATAACCATATCAACATACTAAAAACATTTCCACACAATACACTCAAATCTCCCTACAATACACAATCTTAACACAGTGGAGTGGGACAGACAAATTCACGTGAGAGCAAACCTACACAATTTCAACACAACAAACTACAAGTCAGTTTCCTCTTCAAACTCTACATATAAACACAATGACAACAATAATAACACCACCACTACCTACATTTGCACTGGGACTTTGTATGACTCACATGAAGCTACATCGCAGACTACACAAACCAACCTGATCAAATCCACATCTAAAACACTACACATCCACCTCTACATCCTCAAAAAACCTGTCCAAGTCCTCTAGCTCACCCTGATCATCTCTCACACTAAAACTACACAGAATACCTTCATGATCACTGAAGTACGTGGGCATCACTGCACATTCCACATCATACTGTGCTGTTTTAACATAAACGTGATCAATTAATGTCCCCTTCTCTGTTGTCTCCTGTGTTACATGCTGATGAAATCCTTTTTGACCCATGAATTTACAAATTGATGATTTTTTCAAAACATTCTCATTAAAATCTCCCATCACTACGATTGTATCACTAATTGGATTCAGCCAATCAAGTAATTTCTCCAGATTTTGTTTAAATAAAGACTTTGGATAACACGGTGGACGATAAATTACTGCCATCAGAATGTTAAATTTGGTACACAGGCACACCAAACACTCCAGATTCAAATCGGGTGCCTGCAGGAGGCTACAGTCCAAATTGCCTACACTGTACAAACCAACTCCACCATGTTCTAGATCCTGGAGCTCTAACAATTTGGGGTTACTGCTGCTGTAACACAAACCTCGCGGACGACTGTGGAAAGCATATCCATCAATTTGGACACTGTCTGACGAGGACTGTGCAGTGAGCCACGTTTCTGTGACAGCAATACAGTTAGGCTGTAAATGCTGTGTGCAAGACACCAAATCTGCCAGGTGGCGACTTAAATTTTGAACGTTCATTAAATACACAGAGAAATTTTGTGCACTTAATGAAGGTTTAGGCTGCTCAATTAAAAATGGGGGCATGCTGTCTAAGGCCTCCTTTATGGCGTCCTTGCAGTAAATGGCCTTCACTTTAAAATCCCTGATGATCAGTCCAGACAAAGCCCTAACACGACTCAAAGCTACATACGCCTGCCCAGGTGCAAACACCTTCTTCAAAGACACTACAGCCTCATCTACCGTTAATCCCTGCACTTTATGCACCGTACACGCCCACGCTAGTCTAAGAGGAAACTGAAATCGCAGACCACCTGCTTTAGTTGCCCTGTCCTCCTCGGGATCAATAGCAGTAGAATACCTGCATTCTACTGCCGCATGTGCACGTGTTTTCCTCCTCTGTGAGCCAATTTTCTCGTCATCAAATTTGACATAAACTGTTTTAGGAAACGTCTCATCATTACCAAAATCGATACGAGTTACCGTGCCACATGCGCCATTGACCAGACCGTCCTCAACATCTACGTTCTTACATAACATAACACGCGCGTTCTTTGCCAAACACAACCTGGCCGGTAAACATGTGTCCGCATTACTATGATGCCCTGCTGTACATTCCAATTGACCTGTTTTCCTGTTATGTTTAAAATCTTTGGCTTCAATCTCAACATAATCCGGACACATGTTAATCAACTGCATAAAATTATGCTCACTTACTTGCAGATTTGTCGGAAAAATATGCAAAGCAGAGCTCTCTTCCCCTGTCTCGCAAGCCTTCAATATTTCAACATCACTAGCTAACATGGGGGTGGCCTTTGAACGCACTCTCAACCTGTTCAGCAATGCTGCAAACACACTATCCTTCTGCCTAACTATGGTTGTCAACTCCACTATACTAAAACCACACCACAGGTCCACACCAAGCGGACAGCTATACAGAGGCTTCCCTTTAACGGGAGGCAACTGATAGAAGTCTCCAACAGCTATCACACTGACATTACCAAATGGGGAAAAGTCGCCCGTCTGCTTCACCTGCCTTAACCTACCATGAACATATGCCAACAGATTGTGATCAACCATACTGATTTCATCTATGATTACAATTTGGAGGTGACTAAATTTGGCTCTCAAAGAGTTTAGTTTGTCCTCACCCAAAGGGATGTAAGGCAAACTGGAATGTGTGCCAATACTGAATGTGTGATGAATTGTTGCTGCATTTAAATTGTACGCAGCTATGCCTGTAGGTGCGCTTAACAAAACACAAATATCGTCTGGTTGATCACAAAGTGTGGACAACAACCTCCCTGCCTCATACTGAATAGCCCTAATTAAATGACTTTTCCCCGTCCCTGCACCACCTGTCACAAACACACGCAGAGGTTTTGGGTTTTTACCCATCACCTTCTGTAAACACCACTGTCTGACCTTATAAAACACAGCCATCTGTGTCTCATTCAGAGACCTAACTAAAGCTAAGCCCTCACTTCTACACAACACATTCCTCTTCCTCTCCAACTGCGCTACCGGTCTACTACCAACAACCAAATCTGGCACATTCTCCAGACGTTCTTGCAACTGCTCCTCTGCTATCTCAGAGCCCTGCTGCTGCCTTCTCTCCTCTAAACACTCAAGGCGTTCAACTTCCTGTTCAGGACACAGCTCCCCCCAAGCATCCTCCTCATCTACACCATGCTGCTCTGCAATCTCCTGCGCACGCTCTAAATCTGGATTATCTACATCAAACACTGCTCTATTATCCTTCACCACGTCCTTAACAGCATGTACTGACCCGTCACTAAATGTCACACTTCCATCCTCATGGAACTGTTCAAACAGCTCAAAGCCTTCAGGTTTGAGGTCTGAGTCAGTTCTATATGGAAGGAACAACTGCAGCAAACTCTGAAAATGCAACTCTGGATGTTTTTCCAAACTAACGCGCATGTACCGAACAACCGCAAACTGAGTACGTGTTCTCTTCAAAATGAAGCCCAAATCATTTTTCAATCGAATCATGTCCGGAGACTTTTCGTTTTTGGAAAGAACGCGATACTCCGACGCAAATGTCGCCATACACATATTTTCAAACACATCACTGTCGGGCCTGTTCCTATATCTATCCACAAAGCTCGTCATCCACATATCGTCTGTGCTAAGATCGTGTGCAGATGCTCTCTCCCTCAAAACACTGAGGGGTAAACTCATCTTCACTATATTATTCCCTGTCGGCACAAACACAACCTTCCTAGAGCACTCCTTCAAATGCAAGTTCGTTAACCTATACACTGCCTCCTGAGCACTAACATCCCTATTATGCAAATACACACTACCCAACTTCTTCAACGCGTCTTTAGCAGAGACATTTCCTTGGTTCTTGGCTTCTTTTTGGGCATTACTCAACAACAGGCCAATTTCTCTCTCTGCTTTTGTAATGTACGATATTATATACACAACAACTGCATACGCATCAGTAACAAAGCTCACATCAATATTAGCGTTCCAACACTTCAACAACTGCTTGCTATACTGATTGACCCAAACTTCATTTACTCCTCTCTTATAAACTACCTTGGTCTTCTTTTGCATTATCCGATATGCCGTTTCAAAAATCTCCTGATTAATGCCCACACTCATAAATAACTCCTCTACACTACCAAACGACTCACTTTCCACTGCTTTCTTCACGGACTCCAATATAGACTTCGCAATGTCTACTCTCATCTTCTTACTCCTGTCAAAACACCTACAGACTGGTTTGTCTTCTGACTGAGGATCCTCCCCTGTCTTCTCTGCCCCCTTCTTGTCACATGTGCATTTTTTTTCTTCTATTTTACAAATAAATGTACGCTCAGACACAGGTTTTGGGAAATTGAAACGACATACAGTCTTCTTTTTCCTGCATGACTTTGAATGTCGTTTGGAATGTGTTTGCACTGATGACACAATGTCCAATAACGCGTCATCATCTGAGGGTAACTCACACGATACGTACTTATCAATAAACTCTACAACCTCCTCGTCTGTATTCTTATCAATTTGGGGAGCACCCTCGATCCAAAACAGACAGTGAACATGAGGAGAACCGCGCTGCTGAAACTCGACTCTATAAAAATAATCTATGATTTTGCCAATTGGTTGAGCATGAGACATGAGAACCTCGTTCAGAAAACAATGCCATCTGTAATCAAACATCCTCGCTGCTGTAACAGGGTTACCACGCAACAACTGACACCTGTCTGCCCACTCCAAATCCTCTACCGTCTGCGTTCTGCCTTCCTGCTTCAGGATGCTGGTCAGGAGATTCTGCCAGCGCAGATCTGCAGACGAAAACGAGCAAAACCACGTCGGAATCCCTAACTGACGCACACACGCCAAGACGTCCTTCTGCACCGACATCCAGTATGCTGGCGTCCCACGGAGAGGCTTTAAAAATCTAAATCCATCATCAAACTGCAACAACTGCTTCAGAGACTCCTCATCCTTCAGCATACTCTGACTAATCCTTTCAGACCTCTGACCTCCCTTACCTTTACGCAACGCTACAGAAACACTCGACATCACCTGATCAACCTCTGACATGTACTGAGCATAAAATATGTACTCTACATTATGTGCAAAACGACCATCGCAGTGCATAATCCTATTGTTGAAATAACGCGACAGACTCAACTGATAACGCCGACTGTCATGGAAGGTCTTCTGACCCACAGGAAACAACACGGGGAAACACTTTGCTTCATTACTCTGGTCAGAAAGCATCCTAACTGGACTATTTCCCTCTGCAGGCGCTATATTCACGATATCATCAAAATACTGATCTAATGCTTCCTGACCAATATCAACAGGCATAAGACAAGTGTCCTGAAACATGCAGTGCTGCTGTCTGTCATGTAACAGTTCGTCTTGTACTATGTCTGCTGATTCTGCTAAATCATCAACCTCAGCCTGTTCTACAACCTGACCAACAACCTCTCTTCCTGTACCAGCTTCCTCACTTCCTCTACCAGCTTCATCCTCACCCGCTGATCCAGCCTCTTCCCTCTCCCCATCTTCCTGCCTACTAAACTCATTAATCCACTCCTCATTAAACTCTATGTCTCTATAATGAGCATTGGTCCTCTTTAAATACTGCAGCGCCTGTCTTACATGCAACGGATCCACAAACTGGTACTCGTAATGTCCCTTATATGTCAACTTGCGCTTTAACTTCACCTGCACCAAAGACCCTTCCATACTCGAACGCGGCAACACATTACTAGTTTGTGTAATGTTGGCGGGAACACAGGTCACTGGACCATGTACTCCATTTTGCCCCCCTTTAGGCAATGCCAACATTTTCATAAAAGGAATATGCAAGGCTATCAAATGCTGCTCTACACTATTCAAACATCCCAGTTCTGATGGAACAGGATCAACATCCAAGTTATTACTCCAACATTCAGCTGGCATCTCACCTGCACTGATCTTACGATGACACGTATGACAAATCCACAGCTGACCTCGAGACAACACCAACTGACAAGGCACAACACACTGATCGTTACATCTATGCAAATACTTCTCACTAATGCACTGTTCTGCAATACCCGCTGTAGCTAAACTTGTACCATACACTTCCCTTACACAGCTCTGCACCTGATTTCTAAACAACAACCGATGACACACACAACACACAAAATCTGGACCATCTCTGACCTTTTCCAAAAACTGCTCCATAACAAAACCAAAGTCGACTGACTTCTCCATCCTCTGTTTCCTACTCAACCTGACGCTATCCATAACCCTCTCTCTGTGCTCAACACTTTCTCTATATTTACTAACACTCAGCGCTTTAACTTTCTCCCTGTGCTCGATGCTTTCTCTATACTTCGCTACACTCTTAACTTTACAACTCGCTTTAACTTTCTCCCTGTGCTCGATGCTTTGTCTGTACTTCGCTATACTCTTAGCTTTACAACTTGCTTTAACTTTCTCCCTGTGCTCGATGCTTTCTCTATACTTCGCTATACTCTTAGCTTTACAACTCGCTTTAACTTTCTCCCTATGCTCGATGCTTTCTCTGTACTTCGCTATACTCTTAGCTTTACTAATCGCTTTAACCCTCTGCCTGTGCTGGATGTTCTCTGTATATTTACGAACCTCCCTCGCTTTAACACTTTCTCTATACAATACGTTCTCCTGATACATCTTCATAAACTTTACTTTACGTCTCTCCCTAAGCAACCTACTGATTTTCTCCTGTGTCCCTTTTCTCTGCCTCAAATACTTTGATTTTACAGGCTTATGACCTACGCCTTCAGACCCTACACATTCATTACATCCAACGGCTAACTTCTCAGTATCCACAACATCTGTCACTCTAGACCTAATGCTATAACCTGACACATCACTAAGTTTACAGTAACTATAACAAATCTGCAGTCCAGGCTTATGCACACAAACAGTGTTCTCAAAATGCTGTCCCATGATATTCTCTACATAAATACACTCTGTTGACAAACACGTAGTGTTACACTTGTACTTCAACCAACGTCCATCATAAAAAGTACACACGCTAACTCCTAACCAATCTGCTGTGACCTGGATTTCTACCTCTGTAGCCCAACTGTTCACATTTCTCATCCTGGACTGCTGAAGATACTCTGAAACAGATGAATACTCACTTCTCAGAAGACTTGCATACTTCTCTGCATTCCTTTCTAACTCCTTACATACAGCTAGCCTAATCTTGCGATGGTGCTTCTGAGAGCCACTCACAGCCTGAGAGATGGCTCTGAAGAAGCAGTTACCATCAGCCACAATCCTCTCATTTAAACACGGGACCCCTAACAGCCCCACCTCTGTGGACACCGAACCACCGACCTTCACAAAGTCTACATTCAACTTGCTACACAAAGCTTTACAGACATCTACACTAAGAGGTTGGAAGAGCAGCTCCTCATTTGCCACAGCACTAACAAATTCTACATCTGCATTAACCTCACTAACATCAAATGTCTTTAATTTCTTCGACACACTAGTGCAAGAAGAAATTTTCCGCTTTCTACCATCACTAACTGTTGACTCTGCCGCTGAACCACTGCTCACCTGACTGGCTAAAGTCACAACAGAAATGCCAGACAGTGCTGGACTTACAGTTACACCTACACCACACTCAGACACACAATTTCCTGAGGAAATGTGTTTTACCCCGGCCTCAGAAACATCACTAGACTCCGCCACTGGAGCAGTACTCACCTCCGTAATACAGCTCTCCACAGAAACACCAGACAGCGCTGGGCTTGCACCCTCACTGACACGAACGCCACACAGCTCAAAGAGCTTCTGCCTAGAACTGAGACCGTCTGCCAAACAACAGATGTATCCATAGAGATCATCCAGACAATCAAACTGCAACACCACACTTTTACCGTCACTATGCACTAACCCCATGTCACAACGCGAGTGACTGTCCACCACAGCAAACCGTCCATCCTCACAAATGATGACAGAACTACTCCCACACAGTGTCATAATACATGTACTATACTGACTGAAGATCCTCTCCAGTCCAGTTCTCAGACTGATGAACACACCACTTTCGATGTGTTCACCCTCAGTCACGCCTACTTCACCCATCACTGTGTCGCCGTGGCTAAAGCTAAACAACTGCTCCCCTACCACAAAGTGCTTTGGCAGATCTCCAACAGACAGTAGGTTTGATTCGTGGCTAAAAATGTTCAGGTCACGCAAACTAGTGTACAACTCATCACCTACAACCAACACGCTATCAACATCAAACCTATCCCACGACAACACACTCAACAATGTGTGTTTGGCTAAGCTGGCCAAAGCTATAGCCATACACTGCCGCCCTCGATACACAAACCGCTCATCTCCCTGGTGAAAAGTCCCCCTTACAACCTTCCTCAGCCTGAACCCTCTAGTACCATCTGCTGCCACAACATGACTGTCTGACTCTGACACAACTGCACTAACATCAGAAACACTAACAAAAGGAACAAAAACGGCCTTATCTGTGCCGATCCTCTGTGATGTCCGGGTTCCCTCCTGGACGGCGGACGTCATCGGCACGGCAAGGCACGCTGCAGCAACCTCCTCCTCCTCCACCTCCACGGACGGCTGGGCTGTGACCTGCACCTGGCACAAAAACAAAATATGAGGTTTTTACTAAATAATACAACGAAAGACGACATGTTACTGCTTCCTAAAATCATCAACTACTGACATTATATTTTAAATGAAACACACCTCCTGGACTGCTGGGCCGGGCTTGGAGGCAGACTCGGTCACAGGGGCAGGCGCAGGTGTTGCCGGAGCCTATCAAGACAGAATAAAAATCAAAAACCATTAAAATGCAGCACTCTCTTTATCGCAGCATATGTTTAAGAAATATAAAAACAAACAAACATATCAACATCCTACCAAAAAAGAACAAACAAAAACAATACATAAACACTAACCTGCCGCTTTCGTCCTCTGCGCGTTGTGGCAACACCTCTCGGCTGACGCTTCACACGGAAGGTCTGTAGGAAGGAAAAAAAACCTCTTTAAAAACTGTCTTCCTGTTTTGACCTCTACAGTATTGACGTAATGTGTAAACAGCTTACCTGCCCGGCTGGCGGATCAGCAGGGCAGCCAGAGCCAGAAGAAGGGGAAACCTTCTCCATGGCGTCCAACATGCCACTGCTGAACCACACAGGGTTGGACGGGATGACAGACTGTCCCACCGGAGATGTTCCAGCCTTACGAAACAAAAACAACAGAGTTGGCTTGATTTCATTCTTGGAACAAAAAAACTTTGCACAGCTTTAAGCCACAAATTGTCTTGAAGCAACACATTACCTTGCCCTGCCGTCCACCCTGCCGTCCAACCACCGCCCACTCGCTGGGGTCTCTGTGACGCGGCACGGGAACGTGCCCCGTCACAGTGACCAGAGTGGGGGCCACCCGGCCACCCGGCGATCTCCGGGGAGACGCCGGGGGCGCGGGCGGAGGTGGTGCCAGCTGGAGGTAGGCCACGTTCCACATCAGCTGCGCCAGGATGGGCATGCCATCGGAGTCGCTGAGGTGCACCTGAAAGACAGTTTAACACAGCCAACATGTCACTCCAAAAACATGAAACTCCACCACATCTTGTATCACACCAACAAAGTATCCTGTACTTACGCCATCATGGCACCACAGCTCCAACCGATGGACTGGGAAGTGCGCCGTCACAGACACGTAGGGGAGACCTGACACACATGGCAGAAACATAATCAGTGCTTCTAATATTTACACTTGTATAAATTCTTTGGAATTATACATTACATCAATTATATCTGATTGTAACGTACCCATGCGTGCTGCGACACGGTGGTATTCCTGACGCAGCTGCTCTTGGAAGCCAAGGTCCATGGTCAGACGGGGAGGGAAGTCCAACACAAAGACCTAGAAACAACCATTTCTTCATTAACTCCCTTAAACAAGCCTAAAACACAACAGTCTGTTCACAACTACCAAATACATACTGATAACAGTGACTGCAATAACAAAAAAAGGAAAAACAAATCAATAAATACATAAAACACACCTTGGGCCAGCGGCTGCAGACGGTGGTCAGGAGCGCACCGAAGTCCAACGCCGCCTCACTGATGGTCCTGCTGGCAGTGAGGTTGTTGCTCGGGGCGAGCACACACACGGCATCCGGGGTCCACGGAACAGCAGCATGCAGCACCTCCGTCCTCAGCTCCCTGGCATCTGCACCTGGAACAGACAGAAAACCAAAAGACAGACAGCCCTCCGGGATGGCCACGAACCCGTCCACGATCCCGCGCAGGTGGGAGTCTCCAACGACGAACACGCGCTGCGACAACAGAGACATTGCTTTAGAACACAGACACCAGGTGTGACGCCATGCAACCATCACTGTCTTTATGAATAAGACAGAAATCGTACCTGCTTCTCCGGATGCTGAGCTGGAGTGACCAACTTGAAGCTGCGCTGGGTCAGCTCCGAAGTTGGCCATCTCCGCACACGATGGCGGTAGCCAGTACCGCGCCCTGTTCAAGCAAATCAAAATTCAACAATGTCAACACATGTGTTACACATCTTTAAATTACATATTATTTGTACCATTGAAACATGTAAAAAAAATACTATGTGATACATACGAGCACGAAACTCGGGGGCAGGTGGCAGGGGGGTCCAAGTCTGCGCCGTCGCCATCCTCCTCTTCATGGCCTGGGCACGCCGGTGGGACTTGGCACGGGGCATCTAAAAACATACACAAACAACAAAAACAAATTAATTCAACATTCACAAAGAAATCCTACAAACCACTCACTGATCACTGACTGTATGCTAATCATACTCAAAAGCCACACTACTCTGGCCTCAGCCTTCAAATACATACATCGCTCAACTTACCTTGGAAGCAGTACACAGACACCTACTAAAATGAGCAAGTGTGTGTGTGTGTGTGTGTGTGTGTGTGTGTGTGTGTGTGTGGGTGTGGGTGTAGGTGTGTATGTCCGGAATCAGAAATGTGTTAATCAGTTGGTTATGTGTGTTTACAATTGAATGAATGTATCTTTGTATGTGGTGTAGGTTCTGGATCAGAGGATCACAGATGTAGTGCAGATCGCAGGTAAGTCGCAGCTCTCAAAGCAGGAGGGTAGCAGATCACACGGTCAAGTGAGAAGGGTATCTGTAGATTAAAGAAAACACATGGTTTTATTTAACAATAAGTGTGATGTAGAAAATCTGTACAATTAAATAGGTGTTAGAGACAATAATGTAACATGCCTATAAGATTTAAATAACAAGTATTTCTCTCTACATATCCTGGATAAACTGCTGCTGTATAATTTTTTCATCTATTTTTTAAATGTCTAACATGGTAAAATGGCCGACAGTCATCCATTTTAAGAGAATTTAAACAATATGCTCATCTAACACAACAGCATCCATATTAAAACATGTTCTCACTGAAAGTAAAATGGCTGACACTACATTACAAATCTCTAAGCTACAGACACACAGCTACACAGAGCTTTCATTGTAACAGTATATGCTCATCTAACACAACAGCATCCATATTAAAACATGTTCTCACTGAAAGTAAAATGGCTGACACTGCATTACACCTCTCTAAGCTACAGACACACAGAGCTTTCATTGTAACAGTATATGCTCAACTAACATAAAAGCATCCATATTAAATGCAATTCAATACATTACACAAATCAATCTGCATTAACATAAACAAATCAAAATTCATATTAAAAATCCATCTCACATCAACTGCACTGCCTTTAAAATTTCACAGGATTTCTTTCAATTAAGCATCGGTGCCTTAGCAAACAAGTTTACCACAGAAAAGTTATCTACAGTTGGGAGTAATCACCTAAGCTAGCACATAAGGCTGCATGATGTCAAAACACACCGCTAACAGACATTAGCATAAATTATGCCACTTCATCAAAATACACCAACAAATGTTAAACATCCATCTCACATGCATTGCACTGTGTTTTACATTTCACTGTATTTCTTTAAATCAACCACTTGTTCATGAGGCATCGAGTTTAACAAAAGTTATCTGTAGTTACCCAAAAAGGTCAATTTACTCAAGGCTAACATCAAACAAAGCTAACAGCTCAGCTCAATTAAATAAATTACACAAATCAATCTGCATTAGCATAAACAAATCAAAATCCATATTAAAAATCCATCTCACATCCACTGCACTGCCTTTAAAATTTCACAGTATCTCTTTCAATCAAGCATCTGTGCCTTAGCAAACGAGTTTACCACAGAAAAGTTACCTACAGTTAGCAGTCATCACCTAAGCTAGCACATAAGGCTGCACGATGTCAAAACACACCGCTAACAGACATTGGCATCAGCATAAATTATGCTACTTCATCAAAATCCATCAACAAATGTTAATCATCCATCCAACATGCATTGCATTGCGTTTTTCATTTCACAGTATTTATTTAAATCAACCATTTGTTCATGAGGCCTCAAGTTTAACAAAGGTTAGCTGTAGTTACCCAAAAAGTTAATTCAGTCAAGGCTAGCATCAAGCAAAGCGAACAGCTCAAGGACAATAGCATACACAAAACCAAAGCCATCAATGAATGTTTCAAAGCCATCGCCCACACAGTCACTGATTTTAAGAGGTCTTCTATTTAAACAATATGCTCATCTAACATAACAGCATCCATATTATGTTCTTACTGAAAGTAAAATGGCTGACACTACATTACAAATCTCTAAGCTACAGCCACACAGACCTTTCATTTTAACAATCTCCTCAACTAACACAAAAGCATCCATATTAAATGCAATTCAATACATTACACAAATCAATCGGCATTTGCATAAACAAATCAAAATCCATATTAAAAATCCATCTCACATCACCTGCACTACCTTTAAAATTTCACAGTAACGTTATTCCTTTTCAATCAAGCATCTGTGCCTTAGCAATCGAGTTTACCACAGAAAAGTTACCTACAGTTGGCAGTCATCACCTAAGCTAGCACATAAGGCTGCACAATGTCAAAACACACCGCTAACAGACATTGGCATCAGCATAAATTATGCTACTTCATCAAAATCCAACAACAAATGTTAAACATCCATCCAGCATGCATTGCATTGCGTTTTACATTTCACAGTATTTATTTAAATCAACCACTTCTTCATTAGGCATCAAGTTTAACAAAAGTTAGCTGTAGTTACCCAAAAAGTTAATTCAGTCAAGGCTAGCATCAAGCAAAGCTAACAGCTCAAGGACAATAGCATACACAAAACCAAAGCCATCAATAAATGTTTCAAAGCCATCGCCCACACAGTCACTCATTTTAAGAGATCTGCGCCTTAGCAATCAAGTTTACCACATAAAAGTTACCTACAGTTAGCAGTCATCACCTAAGCTAGCACATAAGGCTGCATGATGTCAAAACACACCGCTAACAGGCATCAGCATAAATTATGCCACAGCTAACAGCTCAGCTCAATTAAATACATTATACAAATCAATCTGCATTAGCCAAAATAAATCAAAATCCATAATAAAAATCCATCTCACATCCACTGCACTACCTTTACAATTTCACAGTATTTCTTTCAATCAAGCATCTGGTCCTTAGCAATCGAGTTTACCACAGTAAAGTTACCTGCAGTTAGCAGTCATCACCCAAGCTAGCAAAGGCAGCATGTTGTAAAAACACACCGCTAACAGACAATAGCATCAGCATAAATTATGCTACTTCATCAAAATCCACCAATAAATGTTAAAAATCCATCCAACATATATTGTATAACCTTTAAAATTCCACAGTATTCCTTTAAATCAACCACTTGTATGACAGCCGTCGAGTTAATCAAACAAAAGTTAGCTACAATTATCTAAAAAGCTAATTCACTCAAGGCTAACATCAAACGAAGCAAAAGCCCAGCCAAAACCATCAATTAATGTTTTAAATCCAGCTCCCATCCACTGCACTGCCTTCAACACTCGCTAATATCGATCCACATCGAGCAGCTGGATGTTAGGAATCAGTAAAGTTAGCTACAGTTAACATTAGCAGCACAATGTCATCACACAACAAGCTAACAATAAGCTAGCATAAAGCTAACATGATTAACAAATGGTCTTACCTCAGGAGTCGGTGTGAAGTGGCAGACCGACGCCCTGCAGCACGGGACTTTTATCAGCTCGGATGAGGACCCGCAATGCGGCTCGGGAGGTCCAATCAGCTTCTACTGCAGTAGAAACTTGATCCATGTGGAGTCAAGGTCAGCGCAGCAGGAGCCCCTGTTTCATTAGCGGGGTTTCCCTCATAAAAAAAAAAATGAGATGACGTAGTGGCAGTTCAAGAGTGGAGGCTCTAAAAATCGTCTAAAACTTTTGTCTTCAACTCGCTCATACGGCCACAATTTTCACTGTACAGACACAATTTCTATCACAAAACGTAGGAAAATTTGTCCTGCTCACAGAAATGTTGACATGGAGTCTGTCACATGTACACATTTTTGCCGAATGCCTTCAAAGTGAAGGGAGCGCCGATTTTTTTCTCATTCACTCCCATGTAAACTCGGAAGAGAAATTTCTGGAAACAGCTGCAGTGCAACACATTTTAAACTCGCTCCCCTGACCGCATTTTTGAGGCCAGAAATCTAAAAATGGCCACATACGTTCACGACAAGCGGCTGTCTCTCACCATCACTTTATTTCCTTTTTTGGACCAACGGTTTGGGTGTAAGAACAATTTGTTCAAGGACTCAAAACCCATGTTAAACAGCCTGTGCTGATCTTCCCTCGCAGGGAAGTCATTAATCGCCATGACAACGGCTGCTCACACAGACACAGACAAAGGGCAGCAGCTCTCTGTCTCTGTCTGTGTGTCTGTCTGTGTGTCTGTCTCTGTGTCTGTGTCTCTGTCTGTGTGTCTGTCTCTGTGTCTGTGTCTCACAATCTTTACAGGACAGATTACAGCAGCACAATCTTCATTTGAAACAGCAAATACACATTATTAACCCATAAAGTGCCAAAATGGGCTCTCTAGCGCCACCTAGCTGCACTAAAATGGCCACTGTGGCCTGTAGGCATGTCGTAGACAGATCAAACCACTCTCTCACTCTGACCCTAGCTGCACCTACTTAGTGATCATGGCAACCACTGTCACAAACTCACAGAAACATGATGTGTGTGTGATTCTAAAATTTACCTGATGACATGACAACGGCAGAATCTCCATTTTAACCCTTTAGTTGCCAGAGTTATTTGAGGAAAATATTCATTTCTACATTTCAATATGCTCTGGCTTGAAAGTGGTGAGAGATAAAGGCATACTGTAAATGAGAAAACTTTTCATTATTAGGGACCGAGCCTGAAGACAGAGGACTCCTCTGCGAGTAGTCCTCGCCGAAGGCGAGGACCCTATTTACCCCCTAAACATGCTCAAAAACTCACGAAAATTGGCACGCATATCAGAACCGGTAAACAATTTTAGCAAATCATGAAATTAACCCCTAAAGTGCCAAAATGTGCTCTCTAGCGCCACCTAGGCACACAAAAATGGCCATTGCAGCCTGTAGCTGTGTTGTTTTTCTCATCTCATCCTCAAAATGAAGAAACAGGAATCTGATGGGAGAAAATTCACTCATCTAATTTGCATATTGTCATATCACTTCTACATAGCTACAGCTACAGAAAGCATTCAAACATCAAAACGTTCAGCTCTGTGAGAATTTTCTGACGTTTGTGGCAATGTGCCAAAATGGGCGCGAGGCGAGGTCCCGCCAAACGCTGCTTGCAGCTTTAATTAGGGACCGAGCCTAGAGGCAGAGGACTGCTCAGGGAGCAGTCCTCGCCGAAGGCGAGGACCCTCTTGTATTTTGAACGCTCATTAGGAAACATGCCCAGAGCCAAAAACACTACTCACAGAGGAGTCCTCGCCGAAGGCGAGGACCCTAATGCTTCTTAACTCTTCATTAGGGGCTGACCAGTCCTCGCCTGAGGCGAGGAATGCACTATTGTTTTTGTAAGGTTTATTATTATTTCTTTCTTTCTTTCTTTGTTTCTCCCGCCGCCACTTTGAACTGGAATTTGACCCCCTAAACATGCTCAAAAACTCACCAAAATTGGCACGCACATCAGAACTGGTGAAAAATTTTAGGCAATCATGCAATTAACCCCTAAAGTGCCAAAATGAGCTCTCTAGCGCCACCTAGGCACACAAAAATGGCCGCTACGGCCTGTAGGAACGTCGTAGAAACATCAGACGAAAACTGCTGTGTTTGTCTCATCAAGACCTAAAAATCACGCGCAGTGACCCCTGACCTAAATCCAACAGGAAGTGACGTAATTTCCCTTTCAAAGTAAGATTTTGCCTTAAAACTGCATAAAACTGCCTTTCCTAAAATAAACATCTTCTCATACACCGTTTATCCCACCGGCTTCAAACTTGCAGGGATTCCAGATCAACTCCTTCTAATCAAAAGTTATTCGTAACTTTTCCATTCCTCGTTTAGTTTGGATTTTGTGGGCTCCTGAAGGTGGGATGTCAGAAAAACGTCCTCACGGCCGTCGAAAGCTGTCCCATAGGAAATGAATGGCGGCAGGGGGGAGAAAGAGACCAATCTTTGGGCTTTTTCAAGCCTTTACAGTGTCGCCATACTTTGAGCTACAGACTCCATTCCAACTCTCAAATGTTGCCACAGGTCTCATGTATTCACTCATGTTTTCATCTTTTCCCTATCTTTTATCGTTTTTTCTCGGTGCCTCTCAGAGTACCATGAGCAAAAGTGGAGAAATTTTCCGTTTATAATGGGTGTCTATGCACGGAATGTTTCGGGCTAGAGTGGAGGGAGCTCTAAAAACTCGTCTAAAACTTTTCTCTTTAACTCGCTGCCATGGCCACAATTTTCACTGTACAGACACAATTTCTATCACAAAACGTAGGAAAATTTGTCCTGGTTACAGAAATGTTGACATGGAGTCTGTCACAGGTACACATTTTTGCCCAATGGCTCCAAAGTGAAGGGAGTGCCGATTTTTCTCTCATTCACTCCCATGTAAACTCAGAGGAGAAATTTCTAGAAACACCTGCAGTGCAACACATTTTAAACTCGCTCCCCTGACCACAAATTTGACACCAGAAATATAAAAATCACCACGTACGTTCACGACAAGTGGCTGTCTCTCACCATCACTTTATTTCCTTTTTTGGACCAACGGTTTGGCTGTGAGAACAATTTGTTCGAGGAGTCAAAACCCATGTTAAAAAGCCTGTGCTGATCTTCCCTCTCTGTCTGTGGCTGTGTGCCGCAACTGCAGGCAAGTCATGAATCGCCATGACAACGGCTCCTCACACAGACACAGACACAGACACAGGGCAGCAGCTCTCTGTCTCTGTGTCTGTGTCTGTGTCTGTCTGTGTGTCTGTCTCTCTCTCTGTCTGTGTGCCTGTCTCTGTCTGTGTGTCTGTCGCTGTCTGTGTGTCTGTCTGTGTGTCTGTCTCTCTCTCTGTCTCTGTCTGTTTGTCTGTCTGTGTGTCTGTCTCTCTCTCTGTCTCTGTCTCTGTCTGTGTGTCTGTCTCTGTGTCTGTCTCTCTCTCTGTCTCTGTCTGTGTCTGTCTCTCTCTCTGTCTCTGTCTCTGTCTCTGTCTGTTTGTCTGTCTCTGTGTCTGTCTCTGTCTCTGTGTCTCACAATCTTTACAGGACAGATTACAGCAGCACAATCTTCATTGGAAACAGCAAATACACATTATTAACCCATAAAGTGCCAAAATGGGCTCTCTAGCGCCACCTAGTTGCACTAAAATGGCCGCTGTGGCCTGTAGGCATGTCGTAGACAGATCAAACCACTCTCTCACTCTGACCCTAGCTGCACCTACTTAGTGATCATGGCAACCACTGTCACAAACTCACAGAAACATGATGTGTGTGTGATTCCAAAAAAACAACAACTGCCTTTTCTAAAAATAACATCTTCTCATACACCGTTTATCCCACCGGCTTCAAACTTGAAGGGACTCTAGATCAACTCCTTCTAATCAAAAGTTATTCGTAACTTTTCCATTCCTCGTTTCGTTTGGATTTTGTGGGCTCCTGAAGGTGAGATGTCAGAAAAACGTCCTGACGGCCGTCGAAAGCTGTCCCATAGGAAATGAATGGCGGCAGGGGGGAGAAAGAGACTAACTGGAAACAGCTTCAGTGCAACACATTTTAAACTCACTCCCCTGACCACAAATTTGACTCCAGAAATATAAAATTCACCACGTACGTTCACGACAAGTGGCTGTCTCTCATCATTACTTTATTTCCTTTTTTGGACCAACGGTTTGGCTGTGAGAACAATTTGTTCGAGGAGTCATAACCCATGTTAAACAGCCTGTGCTGATCTTCCCTCTCTGTCTGTGGCTGTGTGCCGCAACTGCAGGCAAGTCAATAATCGCCATGACAACGGCTGCTCACACAGACACAGACAAAGACACAGGGCAGCAGCTCTCTGTCTCTGTCTCTGTGTCTGTGTCTGTCTGTGTGTCTGTCTCTGTGTCTGTGTCTCTCTCTCTGTCTCTGTCTGTGTGACTGTGTCTGTGTCTGTCTGTGTGTCTGTGTATCTGTCTGTCTCTGTCTCTGTCTGTGTCTCTGTCTCTGTGTCTCACAATCTTTACAGGACAGATTACAGCAGCACAATCTTCATTTGAAACAGGAAGTGCACATTATTAACCCATAAAGTGCCAAAATGTGCCCTCTAGCGCCACCTACCTGCAATAAAATGGCCACTGTGGCCTGTAGGCATGTCGTATGGCAACCACTGTCACAAACTCACAGAAACATGATGTGTGTGTGATTGCAAAATTTACCTGATGACATGACAGCGGCAGAATCTCCATTTTAACCCTTTAGTTGCCAGAGTTATTTGAGAAAAATATTCATTTCTACATTTCAATATGCTGTGGCTTGAAAATGGTGAGGGATAAAGACATACTGTAAATGAGAAAACTTTTCATTATGAGGGACCGAGCCTGGAGACAGAGGACTCCTCCGTGAGTAGTCCTCGCCGAAGGCGAGGACCCTATTTACCCCCTAAACATGCTTAAAAACTCACGAAAATTGGCACGCATATCAGAACCAGTGAACAATTTATGATAATCATGAAATTAACCCCTAAAGTGACAAAATGTGCTCTCTAGCGCCACCTAGACACACTAAAATGACCACTGCAGCCTATAGGTGTGTTGTTTTCGTCATCTCATCCTCAAAATTAAGGAATCTGATGGGAGAACATTCACTCATCTAATTTGCATATTGTGATATCACTTCTACATAGCTACAGCTACAGCAAAAATTCAAACATCAAAACGATCAGCTCTGTGAGAATTTTCTGATGTTTGTAGCAATGTGTGTGATATTTCTAAATAATTCGCTGGAGGCCGAAACGGGCGAGGTCCCGCCAAACGCTGCTTGCAGCTTTAATTAGGGACCGAGCCTAGAGGCAGAGGACTGCTCAGAGAGCAGTCCTCGCCGAAGGCGAGGACCCTCTTGTATTTTGACCGTTCATTAGGAAACATGCCCAGAGCCAAAACACTACTCACAGAGGAGTCCTCGCCGAAGGCGAGGACCCTCATGCTTCCAAACTCTTCATTAGGGGCAGACCAGTCCTCGCCGGAGGCGAGGACACTATTGTTTTTGGAAGGTTTATTATTATTTATTTCTTTCTTTCTTTCTTTCTTTCTTCCGCCGCCTCTTTGAACTGGAATTTGACCCCCTAAACATGCTCAAAAACTCACCAAAATTGGCACGCACATCAGAACTGGTGAAAAATTTTAGGCAATCATGCAATTAACCCCTAAAGTGCCAAAATGAGCTCTCTAGCGCCCCCTAGGCACACAAAAATGGCCGCTACGGCCTGTAGGAACGTCGTAGAAACATCAAACGAAAACTGCCGTGTTTGTCTCATCAAGACCTAAAAATCACGCGCTGTGACCCCTGACCTAAATCCAACAGGAAGTGACGTAATTGCCCTTTCAAAGTAAGATTTTGCCTTAAAACTGCATAAAACTGCATTTCCTAAAAAAAACATCTTCTCATACACCGTTTATCCCACCGGCTTCAAACTTGCAGGGATTCCAGATCAACTCTTTCTAATCAAAAGTTATTCGTAACTTTTCCATTCCTGGCTTCGTTTGGATTTTGTGGGCTCCTGAAGGTGAGATGTCAGAAAAACGTCCTCACGGCCGTCGAAAGCTGTCCCATTGGAAATGAATGGCAGCAGGGGGGAGAAAGAGACCAATCTTAGGGCTTTTTCGAGCCTTTACAGTGTCACCATACTTTGAGCTACAGACTCCATTCCAACTCTCAAATGTTGCCACAGGTCTCATGTATTCACTCATGTTTTCATCTTTTCCCTATCTTTTATCGCTTTTTCTCGGTGCCTCTCAGAGTACCATGAGCAAAAGTGGAGAAATTTTCCGTTTATAATGGGTGTCTATGCACGGAATGTTTCGCGCTAGAGTGGAGAGAGCTCTAAAAACTCGTCTAAAACTTTTGTCTTTAACTCGCTGCCATGGCCACAATTTTCACTGTACAGACACAATTTCTATCACAAAACGTAGGAAAATTTGTCCTGGTTACAGAAATGTTGACATGGAGTCTGTCACACGTACACATTTTTGCCCAGTGGCTCCAAAGTGAAGGGAGTGCCGATTTTTCTCTCATTCACTCCCATGTAAACTCAGAGGAGAAATTTCTAGAAACACCTGCAGTGCAACACATTTTAAACTCGCTCCCCTGACCACAAATTTCACTCCAAAAATATAAAAATCACCACGTACGTTCACGACAAGTGGCTGTCTCTCACCATCACTTTATTTCCTTTTTTGGACCAACGGTTTGGCTGTGAGAACAATTTGTTCGAGGAGTCAAAACCCATGTTAAACAGCCTGTGCTGATCT
Source organism: Epinephelus awoara (assembly GCA_035609425.1). NCBI lineage: Eukaryota > Metazoa > Chordata > Actinopteri > Perciformes > Serranidae > Epinephelus > Epinephelus awoara. Next base: position 5,227,963 of record CM069295.1, on the reverse strand, counting down.
TCCCTCTCTGTCTGTGGCTGTGTGCCGCAACTGCAGGCAAGTCATGAATCGCCATGACAACGGCTCCTCACACAGACACAGACACAGGGCAGCAGCTCTCTGTCTCTGTCTGTGTGTCTGTCGCTGTCTGTGTGTCTGTCTGTGTGTCTGTCTCTCTCTCTGTCTCTGTCTGTGTCTCTGTCTGTGTGTCTGTCTCTGTGTCTGTGTCTCACAATCTTTACAAGACAGATTACAGCAGCACAATCTTCATTTGAAACAGCAAATACACATTATTAACCCATAAAGTGCCAAAATGGGCTCTCTAGCGCCACCTAGTTGCACTAAAATGGCCACTGTGGCCTGTGGGCATGTCGTAGACAGATCAAACCACTCTCTCACTCTGACCCTAGCTGCACCTACTTAGTGATCATGGCAACCACTGTCACAAACTCACAGAAACATGATGTGTGTGTGATTCCAAAAACAAACAAACTGCCTTTTCTAAAAAAAACATCTTCTCATACACCGTTTATCCCACCGGCTTCAAACTTGAAGGGACTCTAGATCAACTCCTTCTAATCAAAAGTTATTCGTAACTTTTCCATTCCTCGTTTCGTTTGGATTTTGTGGGCTCCTGAAGGTGAGATGTCAGAAAAACGTCCTGACGGCCGTCGAAAGCTGTCCCATAGGAAATGAATGGCGGCAGGGGGGAGAAAGAGACTAACTGGAAACAGCTTCAGTGCAACACATTTTAAACTCACTCCCCTGACCACAAATTTGACTCCAGAAATATAAAATTCACCACGTACGTTCACGACAAGTGGCTGTCTCTCATCATTACTTTATTTCCTTTTTTGGACCAACGGTTTGGCTGTGAGAACAATTTGTTCGAGGAGTCAAAACCCATGTTAAACAGCCTGTGCTGATCTTCCCTCTCTGTCTGTGGCTGTGTGCCGCAACTGCAGGCAAGTCATGAATCGCCATGACAACGGCTGCTCACACAGACACAGACACAGGGCAGCAGCTCTCTGTCTCTGTCTCTGTCTGTGTGTCTGTCTGTGTCTGTCTGTGTGTCTGTGTATCTGTCTGTCTCTGTCTCTGTCTGTGTCTCTGTCTCTGTGTCTCACAATCTTTACAGGACAGATTACAGCAGCACAATCTTCATTTGAAACAGGAAGTGCACATTATTAACCCATAAAGTGCCAAAATGGGCTCTCTAGCACCACCTACCTGCAATAAAATGGCCACTGTGGCCTGTAGGCATGTCGTAGACAGATCAAACCACTCTCTCACTCTGACCCTAGCTGTACCTACTTCGTGATCATGGCAACCACTGTCACAAACTCACAGAAACATGATGTGTGTGTGATTGCAAAATTTACCTGATGACATGACAGCGGCAGAATCTCCATTTTAACCCTTTAGTTGCCAGAGTTATTTGAGGAAAATATTCATTTCTACATTTCAATATGCTGTGGCTTGAAAGTGGTGAGAGACAAAGGCATACTGTAAATGAGAAAACTTTTCATTATTAGGCACCGAGCCTGGAGACAGAGGACTCCTCTGCGAGTAGTCCTCGCCGAAGGCGAGGACCCTATTTACCCCTAAACATGCTCAAAAACTCACGAAAATTGGCAAGCATATCAGAACCAGTGAACAATTCATGATAATCATGAAATTAACCCCTAAAGTGACAAAATGTGCTCTCTAGCGCCACCTAGACACACTAAAATGACCACTGCAGCCTATAGGTGTGTTGTTTTTGTCATCTCATCCTCAAAATTAAGGAATCTCATGGGAGAACATTCACTCATCTAATTTGCATATTGTGATATCACTTCTACAAAGCTACAGCTACAGCAAAAATTCAAACATCAAAACGATCAGCTCTGTGAGAATTTTCTGATGTTTGTAGCAATGTGTGTGATATTTCTAAATAATTCGCTGGAGGCCGAAACGGGCGAGGTCCCGCCAAACGCTGCTTGCAGCTTTAATTATTATTATTATTCTTTCTTTCTTTCTCCCGCCGCCTCTTTGAACTGGAATTTGACCCCCTAAACATGCTCAAAAACTCACCAAAATTGGCACGCACATCAGAACTGGTGAAAAATTTTAGGCAATCATGCAATTAACCCCTAAAGTGCCAAAATGAGCTCTCTAGCGCCACCTAGGCACACAAAAATGGCCGCTACGGCCTGTAGGAACGACGTAGAAACATCAGACGAAAACTGCTGTGTTTGTCTCATCAAGACCTAAAAATCACGCGCTGTGACCCCTGACCTAAATCCAACAGGAAGTGACGTAATTTCCCTTTCAAAGTAAGATTTTGCCTTAAAACTGCATAAAACTGCCTTTCCTAAAATAAACATCTTCTCATACACCGTTTATCCCACCGGCTTCAAACTTGCAGGGATTCCAGATCAACTCCTTCTAATCAAAAGTTATTCGTAACTTTTCCATTCCTGGCTTCGTTTGGATTTTGTGGGCTCCTGAAGGTGAGATGTCAGAAAAACGTCCAGACGGTCGTCGAAAGCTGTCCCATTGGAAATGAATGGCAGCAGGGGGGAGAAAGAGACCAATCTTTGGGCTTTTTCGAGCCTTTACAGTGTCGCCATACTTTGAGCTACAGACTCCATTCCAACTCTCAAATGTTGCCACAGGTCTCATGTATTCACTCATGTTTTCATCTTTTCCCTATCTTTTATCGTTTTTTCTCGGTGCCTCTCAGAGTACCATGAGCAAAAGTGGAGAAATTTTCCGTTTATAATGGGTGTCTATGCACGGAATGTTTCGCGCTAGAGTGGAGAGAGCTCTAAAAACTCGTCTAAAACTTTTGTCTTTAACTCGCTGCCATGGCCACAATTTTCACTGTACAGACACAATTTCTATCACAAAACATAGGAAAATTTGTCCTGGTTACAGAAATGTTGACATGGAGTCTGTCACACGTACACATTTTTGCCCAGTGGCTCCAAAGTGAAGGGAGTGCCGATTTTTCTCTCATTCACTCCCATGTAAACTCAGAGGAGAAATTTCTAGAAACACCTGCAGTGCAACACATTTTAAACTCGCTCCCCTGACCACATTTATGAGTCCAGAAATATAAAAATCACCACGTACGTTCACGACAAGTGGCTGTCTCTCACCATCACTTTATTTCCTTTTTTGGACCAACGGTTTGGCTGTGAGAACAATTTGTTCGAGGAGTCAAAACCCATGTTAAAAAGCCTGTGCTGATCTTCCCTCTCTGTCTGTGGCTGTGTGCCGCAACTGCAGGCAAATCATGAATCGCCATGACAACGGCTGCTCACACAGACACAGACACAGACACAGGGCAGCAGCTCTCTGTCTCTGTCTCTGTCTGTGTGTCTGTCTCTGTCTGTGTGTCTGTCTGTGTGTCTGTCTCTCTCTCTGTCTCTGTCTGTGTCTCTGTCTGTGTGTCTGTCTGTGTCTCTGTGTCTCACAATCTTTACAGGACAGATTACAGCAGCACAATCTTCATTTGAAACAGCAAGTACACATTATTAACCCTTAAAGTGCCAAAATGGGCTCTCTAGCGCCACCTAGTTGCACTAAAATGATCACTGTGGCCTGTAGGCATGTCGTGGACAGATCAAACCACTCTCTCACTCTGACACTAGCTGCACCTACTTAGTGATCATGGCAACCACTGTCGCAAACTCACAGAAACATGATGTGTGTGTGACTCTAAAATTTACCTGATGACATGACAGCGGCAGAATCTCCATTTTAACCCTTTAGTTGCCAGAGTTATTTGAGGAAAATATTCATTTCTACATTTCAAAAGGCTGTGGCTTGAAAGTGGTGAGAGACAAAGGCATACTGTAAATGAGAAAACTTTTCATTATTAGGGACCGAGCCTGGAGGCAGAGGACTCCTGACAGAGCAGTCCTCGCCGAAGGCGAGGACCCTATTTACCCCCTAAACATGCTCAAAAACTCACCAAAATTGGCACGCATATCAGAACCGGTGAACAATTTTAGCTAATCATGAAATTAACCCCTAAAGTGCCAAAATGTGCTCTCTAGCGCCACCTAGGCACACAAAAATGGCCATTGCAGCCTGTAGCTGTTTGTTTTTGTCGTCTCATCCTCAAAATGAAGGAACAGGAATCTGATGGGAGAAAATTCACTCATCTAATTTGCATATTGTCAGATCACTTCTACATAGCTACAGCTACAGAAAGCATTCAAACATCAAAACGTTCAGCTCTGTGAGAATTTTCTGACGTTTGTGGCAATGTGCCAAAATGGGCGCGAGGCGAGGTCCCGCCAAACGCTGCTTGCAGCTTTAATTATTATTATTATTTCTTTCTTCCGCCGCCTCTTTGAACTGTAATTTGACCCCCTAAACATGCTCAAAAACTCACCAAAATTGGCACGCACATCAGAACTGGTGAAAAATTTTAGGCAATCATGCAATTAACCCCTAAAGTGCCAAAATGAGCTCTCTAGCGCCACCTAGGCACACAAAAATGGCCGCTACGGCCTGTAGGAACGTCGTAGAAACATCAGACGAAAACTGCTGTGTTTGTCTCATCAAGACCTAAAAATCACGCGCAGTGACCCCTGACCTAAATCCAACAGGAAGTGACGTAATTTCCCTTTCAAAGTAAGATTTTGCCTTAAAACTGCAAAAAACTGCCTTTCGTAAAAAAAACATCTTCTCATACACCGTTTATCCCACCGGCTTCAAACTTGCAGGGATTCCAGATCAACTCTTTCTAATCAAAAGTTATTCGTAACTTTTCCATTCCTGGCTTCGTTTGGATTTTGTGGGCTCCTGAAGGTGAGATGTCAGAAAAACGTCCTCACGGCCGTCGAAAGCTGTCCCATTGGAAATGAATGGCGGCAGGGGGGAGAAAGAGACCAATCTTTGGGCTTTTTGGAGCCTTTACAGTGTCGCCATACTTTGAGCTACAGACTCCATTCCAACTCTCAAATGTTGCCACAGGTCTCATGTATTCACTCATGTTTTCATCTTTTCCCTATCTTTTATCGTTTTTTCTCGGTGCCTCTCAGAGTACCATGAGCAAAAGTGGAGAAATTTTCCGTTTATAATGGGTGTCTATGCACGGAATGTTTCGCGCTAGAGTGGAGAGAGCTCTAAAAACTCGTCTAAAACTTTTGTCTTTAACTCGCTGCCATGGCCACAATTTTCACTGTACAGACACAATTTCTATCACAAAACGTAGGAAAATTTGTCCTGGTTACAGAAATGTTGACATGGAGTCTGTCACACGTACACATTTTTGCCCAGTGGCTCCAAAGTGAAGGGAGTGCCGATTTTTCTCTCATTCACTCCCATGTAAACTCAGAGGAGAAATTTCTAGAAACACCTGCAGTGCAACACATTTTAAACTCGCTCCCCTGACCACAAATTTGACTCCAGAAATATAAAAATCACCACGTACGTTCACGACAAGTGGCTGTCTGTCACCATCACTTTATTTCCTTTTTTGGACCAACGGTTTGGCTGTGAGAACAATTTGTTCGAGGAGTCAAAACCCATGTTAAAAAGCCTGTGCTGATCTTCCCTCTCTGTCTGTGGCTGTGTGCCGCAACTGCAGGCAAGTCATGAATCGCCATGACAACGGCTGCTCACACAGACACAGACACAGACACAGGGCAGCAGCTCTCTGTCTCTGTCTCTGTCTCTGTCTGTGTGTCTGTCGCTGTCTGTGTGTCTGTCTGTGTGTCTGTCTCTCTCTCTGTCTCTGTCTGTGTCTCTGTCTGTGTGTCTGTCTCTGTGTCTGTGTCTCACAATCTTTACAAGACAGATTACAGCAGCACAATCTTCATTTGAAACAGCAAATACACATTATTAACCCATAAAGTGCCAAAATGGGCTCTCTAGTGCCACCTAGTTGAACTAAAATGGCCACTGTGGCCTGTAGGCATGTCGTAGACAGATCAAACCACTCTCTCACTCTGACCCTAGCTGTACCTACTTAGTGATCATGGCAACCACTGTCACAAACTCACAGAAACATGATGTGTGTGTGATTCCAAAATTTACCTGATGACATGACAGCGGCAGAATCTCCATTTTAACCCTTTAGTTGCCAGAGTTATTTGAGGAAAATATTCATTTCTACATTTCAATATGCTGTGGCTTGAAAGTGGTGAGGGATAAAAGGATATTGTAAATGAGAAACGTTTTCATTATTAGGGACCGAGCCTGGAGACAGAGGACTCCTGACAAAGCAGTCCTCGCCGAAGGCGAGGAACCTATTTACCCCCTAAACATGCTCAAAAACTCACCAAAATTGGCACGCATATCAGAACCGGTGAACAATTTTAGCTAATCATGAAATTAACCCCTAAAGTGCCAAAATGTGCACTCTAGCGCCACCTAGGCACACTAAAATGGCCACTGCAGCCTGTATCTGTGCTGTTTTTGTCATCTCATCCTCAAAATGAAGAAACAGGAATCTGATGGGAGAAAATTCACTCATCTAATTTGCATATTGTCATATCACTTCTACATAGCTACAGCAAAAATTCAAACATCAAAACGATCAGCTCTGTGACAATTTTCTGATGTTTGTGGCAATGTGTGTGATATTTCTAAACAATTCGCTGGAGGCCGAAACGGGCGAGGTCCCGCCAAACGCTGCTTGCAGCTTTAATTAGGGACCGAGCCTAGAGGCAGAGGACTGCTCAGAGAGCAGTCCTCGCCGAAGGCGAGGACCCTCTTGTATTTTGAACGCTCATTAGGAAACATGCCCAGAGCCAAAAACACTACTCACAGAGGAGTCCTCGCCGAAGGCGAGGACCCTAATGCTTCTTAACTGTCAACTGGGGGCTGAGTAGTCCTCGCCGAAGGCGAGGAAACACTATTGTTTTTGTAATGTTTATTATTATTATTATTTCTTTCTTCCGCCGCCTCTTTGAACTGTAATTTGACCCCCTAAACATGCTCAAAAACTCACCAAAATTGGCACGCACATCAGAACTGGTGAAAAATTTTAGGCAATCATGCAATTAACCCCTAAAGTGCCAAAATGAGCTCTCTAGCGCCACCTAGGCACACAAAAATGGCCGCTACGGCCTGTAGGAACGTCGTAGAAACATCAGACGAAAACTGCTGTGTTTGTCTCATCAAGACCTAAAAATCACGCGCAGTGACCCCTGACCTAAATCCAACAGGAAGTGACGTAATTTCCCTTTCAAAGTAAGATTTTGCCTTAAAACTGCAAAAAACTGCCTTTCGTAAAAAAAACATCTTCTCATACACCGTTTATCCCACCGGCTTCAAACTTGCAGGGATTCCAGATCAACTCTTTCTAATCAAAAGTTATTCGTAACTTTTCCATTCCTGGCTTCGTTTGGATTTTGTGGGCTCCTGAAGGTGAGATGTCAGAAAAACGTCCTCACGGCCGTCGAAAGCTGTCCCATTGGAAATGAATGGCGGCAGGGGGGAGAAAGAGACCAATCTTTGGGCTTTTTGGAGCCTTTACAGTGTCGCCATACTTTGAGCTACAGACTCCATTCCAACTCTCAAATGTTGCCACAGGTCTCATGTATTCACTCATGTTTTCATCTTTTCCCTATCTTTTATCGTTTTTTCTCGGTGCCTCTCAGAGTACCATGAGCAAAAGTGGAGAAATTTTCCGTTTATAATGGGTGTCTATGCACGGAATGTTTCGCGCTAGAGTGGAGAGAGCTCTAAAAACTCGTCTAAAACTTTTGTCTTTAACTCGCTGCCATGGCCACAATTTTCACTGTACAGACACAATTTCTATCACAAAACGTAGGAAAATTTGTCCTGGTTACAGAAATGTTGACATGGAGTCTGTCACACGTACACATTTTTGCCCAGTGGCTCCAAAGTGAAGGGAGTGCCGATTTTTCTCTCATTCACTCCCATGTAAACTCAGAGGAGAAATTTCTAGAAACACCTGCAGTGCAACACATTTTAAACTCGCTCCCCTGACCACAAATTTGACTCCAGAAATATAAAAATCACCACGTACGTTCACGACAAGTGGCTGTCTGTCACCATCACTTTATTTCCTTTTTTGGACCAACGGTTTGGCTGTGAGAACAATTTGTTCGAGGAGTCAAAACCCATGTTAAAAAGCCTGTGCTGATCTTCCCTCTCTGTCTGTGGCTGTGTGCCGCAACTGCAGGCAAGTCATGAATCGCCATGACAACGGCTGCTCACACAGACACAGACACAGACACAGGGCAGCAGCTCTCTGTCTCTGTCTCTGTCTCTGTCTGTGTGTCTGTCGCTGTCTGTGTGTCTGTCTGTGTGTCTGTCTCTCTCTCTGTCTCTGTCTGTGTCTCTGTCTGTGTGTCTGTCTCTGTGTCTGTGTCTCACAATCTTTACAAGACAGATTACAGCAGCACAATCTTCATTTGAAACAGCAAATACACATTATTAACCCATAAAGTGCCAAAATGGGCTCTCTAGTGCCACCTAGTTGAACTAAAATGGCCACTGTGGCCTGTAGGCATGTCGTAGACAGATCAAACCACTCTCTCACTCTGACCCTAGCTGTACCTACTTAGTGATCATGGCAACCACTGTCACAAACTCACAGAAACATGATGTGTGTGTGATTCCAAAATTTACCTGATGACATGACAGCGGCAGAATCTCCATTTTAACCCTTTAGTTGCCAGAGTTATTTGAGGAAAATATTCATTTCTACATTTCAATATGCTGTGGCTTGAAAGTGGTGAGGGATAAAAGGATATTGTAAATGAGAAACGTTTTCATTATTAGGGACCGAGCCTGGAGACAGAGGACTCCTGACAAAGCAGTCCTCGCCGAAGGCGAGGAACCTATTTACCCCCTAAACATGCTCAAAAACTCACCAAAATTGGCACGCATATCAGAACCGGTGAACAATTTTAGCTAATCATGAAATTAACCCCTAAAGTGCCAAAATGTGCACTCTAGCGCCACCTAGGCACACTAAAATGGCCACTGCAGCCTGTATCTGTGCTGTTTTTGTCATCTCATCCTCAAAATGAAGAAACAGGAATCTGATGGGAGAAAATTCACTCATCTAATTTGCATATTGTCATATCACTTCTACATAGCTACAGCAAAAATTCAAACATCAAAACGATCAGCTCTGTGACAATTTTCTGATGTTTGTGGCAATGTGTGTGATATTTCTAAACAATTCGCTGGAGGCCGAAACGGGCGAGGTCCCGCCAAACGCTGCTTGCAGCTTTAATTAGGGACCGAGCCTAGAGGCAGAGGACTGCTCAGGGAGCAGTCCTCGCCGAAGGCGAGGACCCTCTTGTATTTTGAACACTCATTAGGAAACATGCCCAGAGCCAAAAACACTACTCACAGAGGAGTCCTCGCCGAAGGCGAGGACCTTAATGCTTCTAAACTGTTCATTTGAGGAAGAGTAGTCCTAGTCCTCGCCGAAGGCGAGGACACTATTGTTTTTGGAAGGTTTATTATTATTATTATTATTATTTCTTTCTTCCGCCGCCTCTTTGAACTGGAATTTGACCCCCTAAACATGCTCAAAAACTCACCAAAATTGGCACGCACATCAGAACTGGTGAAAAATTTTAGGCAATCATGCAATTAACCCCTAAAGTGCCAAAATGAGCTCTCTAGCGCCCCCTAGGTACACAAAAATGGCCGCTACGGCCTGTAGGAACGTCGTAGAAACATCAGACGAAAACTGCTGTGTTTGTCTCATCAAGACCTAAAAACCACGCGCTGTGACCCCTGACCTAAATCCAACAGGAAGTGACGTAATTTCCCTTTCAAAGTAAGATTTTGCCTTAAAACTGCATAAAACTGCATTTCCTAAAAAAAACATCTTCTCATACACCGTTTATCCCACCGGCTTCAAACTTGCAGGGATTCCAGATCAACTCTTTCTAATCAAAAGTTATTCGTAACTTTTCCATTCCTGGCTTCGTTTGGATTTTGTGGGCTCCTGAAGGTGAGATGTCAGAAAAACGTCCTCACGGCCGTCGAAAGCTGTCCCATTGGAAATGAATGGCGGCAGGGGGGAGAAAGAGACCAATCTTTGGGCTTTTTAGAGCCTTTACAGTGTCGCCATACTTTGAGCTACAGACTCCATTCCAACTCTCAAATGTTGCCACAGGTCTCATGTATTCACTCATGTTTTCATCTTTTCCCTATCTTTTATGGTTTTTTCTCGGTGCCTCTCAGAGTACCATGAGCAAAAGTGGAGAAATTTTCCGTTTATAATGGGTGTCTATGCACGGAATGTTTCGCGCTAGAGTGGAGAGAGCTCTAAAAACTCGTCTAAAACTTTTGTCTTTAACTCGCTGCCATGGCCACAATTTTCACTGTACAGACACAATTTCTATCACAAAACGTAGGAAAATTTGTCCTGGTTACAGAAATGTTGACATGGAGTCTGTCACACGTACACATTTTTGCCCAGTGGCTCCAAAGTGAAGGGAGTGCCGATTTTTCTCTCATTCACTCCCATGTAAACTCAGAGGAGAAATTTCTAGAAACACCTGCAGTGCAACACATTTTAAACTCGCTCCCCTGACCACATTTATGAGTCCAGAAATATAAAAATCAACACGTACGTTCACGACAAGTGGCTGTCTCTCACCATCACTTTATTTCCTTTTTTGGACCAACGGTTTGGCTGTGAGAACAAGTTGTTCGAGGAGTCAAAACCCATGTTAAAAAGCCTGTGCTGATCTTCCCTCTCTGTCTGTGGCTGTGTGCCGCAACTGCAGGCAAGTCATGAATCGCCATGACAACGGCTGCTCACACAGACACAGACACAGACACAGGGCAGCAGCTCTCTGTCTCTCTCTCTGTCTGTGTGCCTGTATCTCTCTCTGTCTCTCTCTCTGTCTCTCTCTCTGTCTCTGTCTGTGTGTCTGTCTGACTGTCTCTCTCTCTGTGTCTGTCTCTCTCTCTGTCTGTGTGTCTGTCTCTGTGTCTCACAATCTTTACAGGACAGATTACAGCAGCACAATCTTCATTTGAAACAGCAAATACACATTATTAACCCATGAAGTGCCAAAATGGGCTCTCTAGCGCCACCTACCTGCAATAAAATGTTCACTGTGGCCTGTAGGCATGTCGTAGACAGATCAAACCACTCTCTCACTCTGACCCTAGCTGCACCTACCTAGTGATCATGGCAACCACTGTCACAAAGTCACAAAAACATGAGGTGTGTGTGATTCTAAAATTTACCTGATGACATGACAGCGGCAGAATCTCCATTTTAACCCTTTAGTTGCCAGAGTTATATGAGGAAAATATTAATTTCAACATTTCAATATGCTGTGGCTTGAAAGTGGTGAGAGATAAAGGCATACTGTAAATGAGAAAACTTTTCATTATTAGGGACCGAGCCTGGAGACAGAGGACTCCTGACAGAGCAGTCCTCGCCGAAGGCGAGGACCCTATTTACCCCCTAAACATGCTCAAAAAATCACCAAAATTGGCACGCATATCAGAACCGGTGAACAATTTCAACAAATCATGAAATTAACCCCTAAAGTGCCAAAATGGGCTCTCTAGCGCCACCTAGGCACACTACAATGGCCACTGCAGCCTGTAGCTGTGTTGTTTTTCTCATCTCATCCTCAAAATGAAGAAACAGGAATCTGATGGGAGAAAAGTCACTCATCTAATTTGCATATTGTCAGATCACTTCTACATAGCTACAGCTACAGAAAGCATTCAAACATCAAAACGTTCAGCTCTGTGAGAATTTTCTGACGTTTGTGGCAATGTGCCAAAATGGGCGCGAGGCGAGGTCCCGCCAAACGCTGCTTGCAGCTTTAATTAGGGACCGAGCCTAGAGGCAGAGGACTGCTCAGGGAGCAGTCCTCGCCGAAGGCGAGGACCCTCTTGTATTTTGAACGCTCATTAGGAAACATGCCCAGAGCCAAAAACACTACTCACAGAGGAGTCCTCGCCGAAGGCGAGGACCCTAATGCTTCTTAACTCTTCATTAGGGGCTGACCAGTCCTCGCCGGAGGCGAGGAATGCACTATTGTTTTTGTAAGGTTTATTAGGGACCGAGCCTAGAGGCAGAGGACTGCTCAGGGAGCAGTCCTCGCCGAAGGCGAGGACCCTCTTGTATTTTGAACGTTCATTAGGAAACATGCCCAGAGCCAAAAACACTACTCACAGAGGAGTCCTCGCCGAAGGCGAGGACCCTCATGCTTCCAAACTGTTCATTTGAGGAAGAGCAGTCCTAGTCCTCGCCGGAGGCGAGGACACTATTGTTTTTGGAAGGTTTATTATTATTCTTTCTTTCTTTCTTTCTCCCGCCGCCACTTTGAACTGGAATTTGACCCCCTAAACATGCTCAAAAACTCACCAAAATTGGCACGCACATCAGAACTGGTGAAAAATTTTAGGCAATCATGCAATTAACCCCTAAAGTGCCAAAATGAGCTCTCTAGCGCCACCTAGGCACACAAAAATGGCCGCTACGGCCTGTAGGAACGTCGTAGAAACATCAGACGAAAACTGCTGTGTTTGTCTCATCAAGACCTAAAAATCACGCGCAGTGACCCCTGACCTAAATCCAACAGGAAGTGACGTAATTTCCCTTTCAAAGTAAGATTTTGCCTTAAAACTGCAAAAAACTGCCTTTCGTAAAAAAAACATCTTCTCATACACCGTTTATCCCACCGGCTTCAAACTTGCAGGGATTCCAGATCAACTCTTTCTAATCAAAAGTTATTCGTAACTTTTCCATTCCTGGCTTCGTTTGGATTTTGTGGGCTCCTGAAGGTGAGATGTCAGAAAAACGTCCTCACGGCCGTCGAAAGCTGTCCCATAGGAAATGAATGGCGGCAGGGGGGAGAAAGAGACCAATCTTTGGGCTTTTTCGAGCCTTTACAGTGTCGCCATACTTTGAGCTACAGACTCCATTCCAACTCTCAAATGTTGCCACAGGTCTCATGTATTCACTCATGTTTTCATCTTTTCCCTATCTTTTATCGTTTTTTCTCGGTGCCTCTCAGAGTACCATGAGCAAAAGTGGAGAAATTCTCCGTTTATAATGGGTGTCTATGCACGGAATGTTTCGCGCTAGAGTGGAGAGAGCTCTAAAAACTCGTCTAAAACTTTTGTCTTTAACTCGCTGCCATGGCCACAATTTTCACTGTACAAACACAATTTCTATCACAAAACGTAGGAAAATTTGTCCTGGTTACAGAAATGTTGACATGGAGTCTGTCACACGTACACATTTTTGCCCAGTGGCTCCAAAGTGAAGGGAGTGCCGATTTTTCTCTCATTCACTCCCATGTAAACTCAGAGGAGAAATTTCTGGAAACAGCTTCAGTGCAACACATTTTAAACTCGCTCCCCTGACCACAAATTTCACTCCAAAAATATAAAAATCACCACGTACGTTCACGACAAGTGGCTGTCTCTCACCATCACTTTATTTCCTTTTTTGGACCAATGGTTTGGCTGTGAGAACAATTTGTTCGAGGAGTCAAAACCCATGTTAAACAGCCTGTGCTGATCTTCCCTCTCTGTCTGTGGCTGTGTGCCGCAACTGCAGGCAAGTCATGAATCGCCATGACAACGGCTCCTCACACAGACACAGACACAGACACAGACACAGGGCAGCAGCTCTCTGTCTCTCTCTCTGTGTGCCTGTCTCTGTCTGTGTGTCTGTCGCTGTCTGTGTGTCTGTCTGTGTGTCTGTCTCTCTCTCTGTCTCTGTCTGTGTCTCTGTCTGTGTGTCTGTCTCTGTGTCTCACAATCTTTACAGGACAGATTACAGCAGCACAATCTTCATTTGAAACAGCAAATACACATTATTAACCCCTAAAGTGCCAAAATGGGCTCTCTAGCGCCACCTATTTGCACTAAAATGATCACTGTGGCCTGTAGGCATGTCGTAGACAGATCAAACCACTCTCTCACTCTGACCCTAGCTGCAGCTACTTAGTGATCATGGCAACCACTGTCACAAACTCACAGAAACATGATGTGTGTGTGATTCCAAAAAAAAAAAAACTGCCTTTCCTAAAAAAAACATCTTCTCATACACCGTTTATCCCACCAGCTTCAAACTTGCAGGGATTCCAGATCAACTCCTTCTAATCAAAAGTTATTCGTAACTTTTCCATTCCTCGTTTCGTTTGGATTTTGTGGGCTCCTGAAGGTGAGATGTCAGAAAAACGTCCTGACGGCCGTCGAAAGCTGTCCCATAGGAAATGAATGGCGGCAGGGGGGAGAAAGAGACTAACTGGAAACAGCTTCAGTGCAACACATTTTAAACTCGCTCCCCTGACCACATTTATGAGTCCAGAAATATAAAAATCACCACGTACGTTCACGACAAGTGGCTGTCTCTCACCATCACTTTATTTCCTTTTTTGGACCAACGGTTTGGCTGTGAGAACAATTTGTTCGAGGAGTCAAAACCCATGTTAAAAAGCCTGTGCTGATCTTCCCTCTCTGTCTGTGGCTGTGTGCCGCAACTGCAGGCAAGTCATGGATCGCCATGACAACGGCTGCTCACACAGACACAGACACAGACACAGGGCAGCAGCTCTCTGTCTCTGTCTCTGTCTGTGTGTCTGTCTCTGTCTGTGTGTCTGTCTCTGTGTCTGTCTGTGTGTCTGTCTCTCTCTCTGTCTCTGTCTCTGTCTCTGTGTCTGTCTCTGTGTCTGTCTCTCTCTCTGTCTCTGTCTCTGTCTGTGTGTCTGTCTCTGTCTCTGTGTCTCACAATCTTTACAGGACAGATTACAGCAGCACAATCTTCATTTGAAACAGCAAATACACATTATTAACCCATAAAGTGCCAAAATGGGCTCTCTAGCGCCACCTAGTTGCACTAAAATGGCCACTGTGGCCTGTAGGCATGTCGTAGACAGATCAAACCACTCTCTCACTCTGACCCTAGCTGCACCTACTTAGTGATCATGGCAACCACTGTCACAAAGTCACAGAAACATGATGTGTGTGTGATTCCAAAAAAAAAAAAACTGCCTTTCCTAAAAAAAACATCTTCTCATACACCGTTTATCCCACCGGCTTCAAACTTGCAGGGACTCTAGATCAACTCCTTCTAATCAAAAGTTATTCGTAACTTTTCCATTCCTCGTTTAGTTTGGATTTTGTGGGCTCCTGAAGGTGAGATGTCAGAAAAACGTCCTCACGGCCGTCGAAAGCTGTCCCATAGGAAATGAATGGCGGCAGGGGGGAGAAAGAGACTAACTGGAAACAGCTTCAGTGCAACACATTTTAAACTCACTCCCCTGACCACAAATTTGACTCTAGAAATATAAAATTCACCACGTACGTTCACGACAAGTGGCTGTCTCTCATCATTACTTTATTTTCTTTTTTTGACCAACGGTTTGGCTGTGAGAACAATTTGTTCGAGGAGTCAAAACCCATGTTAAACAGCCTGTGCTGATCTTCCCTCTCTGTCTGTGTGTCTGTCTGTGTGTCTGTCTCTCTCTCTGTCTCTGTCTGTGTCTATGTCTGTGTGTCTGTCTCTGTGTCTGTGTCTCACAATCTTTACAGGACAGATTACAGCAGCACAATCTTCATTTGAAACAGCAAATACACATTATTAACCCCTAAAGTGCCAAAATGGGCTCTCTAGCGCCACCTAGTTGCACTAAAATGGCCACTGTGGCCTGTAGGCATGTCGTAGACAGATCAAACCACTCTCTCACTCTGACCCTAGCTGCACCTACTTAGTGATCATGGCAACCACTGTCACAAAGTCACAGAAACATGATGTGTGTGTGATTCTAAAATTTACCTGATGACATGACAGCGGCAGAATCTCCATTTTAACCCTTTAGTTGCCAGAGTTATATGAGGAAAATATTAATTTCAACATTTCAATATGCTGTGGCTTGAAAGTGGTGAGAGATAAAGGCATACTGTAAATGAGAAAACTTTTCATTATTAGGGACCGAGCCTGGAGACAGGGGACTCCTGACAGAGCAGTCCTCGCCGAAGGCGAGGACCCTATTTACCCCCTAAACATGCTCAAAAACTCACCAAAATTGGCATGCATATCAGAACCGGTGAACAATTTCAGCAAATCATGAAATTAACCCCTAAAGTGCCAAAATGTGCTCTCTAGCGCCACCTAGGCACCCAGGCCATTGCAGCCTGTAGCTGTTTGTTTTTGTCATCTCATCCTCAAAATGAAGGAACAGGAATCTGATGGGAGAAAATTCACTCATCTAATTTGCATATTGTCAGATCACTTCTACATAGCTACAGCAAAAATTCAAACATCAAAACGATCAGCTCTGTGACAATTTTCTGATGTTTGTGGCAATGTGTGTGATATTTCTAAATAATTCGCTGGAGGCCGAAACGGGCGAGGTCCCGCCAAACGCTGCTTGCAGCTTTAATTAGGGACCGAGCCTAGAGGCAGAGGACTGCTCAGAGAGCAGTCCTCGCCGAAGGCGAGGACCCTCTTGTATTTTGAACGCTCATTAGGAAACATGCCCAGAGCCATAAACACTACTCACAGAGGAGTCCTCGCCGAAGGCGAGGACCCTCATGCTTCTTAACTCTTCATTAGGTGCAGACCAGTCCTCGCCGGAGGCGAGGACACTATTGTTTTTGTAATGTTTATTATTATTATTTCTTTCTTTCTTCCGCCGCCTCTTTGAACTGTAATTTGACCCCCTAAACATGCTCAAAAACTCACCAAAATTGGCACGCACATCAGAACTGGTGAAAAATTTTAGGCAATCATACAATTAACCCCTAAAGTGCCAAAATGAGCTCTCTAGCGCCACCTAGGCACACAAAAATGGCCGCTACGGCCTGTAGGAACGTCGTAGAAACATCAAACGAAAACTGCCGTGTTCGTCTCATCAAGACCTAAAAATCACGCGCAGTGACCCCTGACCTAAATCCAACAGGAAGTGACGCAATTGCTTCGTTTGGATTCTGTGGGCTCCTGAAGGTGAGATGTCAGAAAAACGTCCAGACGGTCGTCGAAAGCTGTCCCATTGGAAATGAATGGCAGCAGGGGGGAGAAAGAGACTAATCTTTGGGCTTTTTCTAGCCTTTACAGTGTCGCCATACTTTGAGCTACAGACTCCATTCCAACTCTCAAATGTTGCCACAGGTCTCATGTATTCACTCATGTTTTCATCTTTTCCCTATCTTTTATCGTTTTTTCCGGGTGCCTCTCAGAGTACCATGAGCAAAAGTGGAGAAATTTTCCGTTTATAATGGGTGTCTATGCACGGAATGTTTCGCGCTAGAGTGGAGAGAGCTCTAAAAACTCGTCTAAAACTTTTGTCTTTAACTCGCTGCCATGGCCACAATTTTCACTGTACAGACACAATTTCTATCACAAAACGTAGGAAAATTTGTCCTGGTTACAGAAATGTTGACATGGAGTCTGTCACACGTACACATTTTTGCCCAGTGGCTCCAAAGTGAAGGGAGTGCCGATTTTTCTCTCATTCACTCCCATGTAAACTCAGAGGAGAAATTTCTGGAAACAGCTTCAGTGCAACACATTTTAAACTCGCTCCCCTGACCACAAATTTGACTCCAGAAATATAAAAATCACCACGTACGTTCACGACAAGTGGCTGTCTGTCACCATCACTTTATTTCCTTTTTTGGACCAACGGTTTGGCTGTGAGAACAATTTGTTCGAGGAGTCAAAACCCATGTTAAAAAGCCTGTGCTGATCTTCCCTCTCTGTCTGTGGCTGTGTGCCGCAACTGCAGGCAAGTCATGAATCGCCATGACAACGGCTGCTCACACAGACACAGACACAGACACAGGGCAGCAGCTCTCTGTCTCTGTCTCTGTCTGTGTGTCTGTCTGTGTGTCTGTCTCTCTCTCTGTCTTTGTCTGTGTGTCTGTGTCTGTCTCTCCCTCTATCTGTGTGTGGCCTGTAGGCATGTCGTAGACAGATCAAACCACTCTCTCACACTGACCCTAGCCGCACCTACTTAGTGATCATGGCAACCACTGTCACAAACTCACAGAAACATGATGTGTGTGTGATTCTAAAATTTACCTGATGACATGACAGCGGCAGAATCTCCATTTTAACCCTTTAGTTGCCAGAGTTATTTGAGGAAAATATTCATTTCAACATTTCCAAAGGCTGTGGCTTGAAAGTGATGAGGGATAAAGGCATACTGTAAATGAGAAAAATTTTCATTATTAGGGACCGAGCCTGGAGACAGAGGACTCCTCTGCGAGTAGTCCTCGCCGAAGGCGAGGATCCTATTTACCCCCTACACATGCTCAAAAACTCACCAAAATTGGCACGCATATCAGAACCAGTGAACAATTTTAGCAAATCATGAAATTAACCTCTAAAGTGCCAAAATGCGCTCTCTAGCGCCGCCTAGGCACACAAAAATGGCCACTGCAGCCTATAGTTGTGTTGTTTTTGTCATCTCATCCTCAAAATGAAGAAACAGGAATCTGATGGGACAAAATTCACTCATCTAATTTGCATTTATCATATCACTTCTACATAGCTACAGCAAAAATTCAAACATCAAAACGATCAGCTCTGTGAGAATTTTCTGATGTTTGTAGCAATGTGTGTGATATTTCTAAATAATTCGCTGGAGGCCGAAACGGGCGAGGTCCCGCCAAACGCTGCTTGCAGCTTTAATTATTCTTTCTTTCTTTCTTTGTTTCTCCCGCCGCCACTTTGAACTGTAATTTGACCCCCTAAACATGCTCAAAAACTCACCAAAATTGGCACGCACATCAGAACTGGTGAAAAATTTTAGGCAATCATGCAATTAACCCCTAAAGTGCCAAAATGAGCTCTCTAGCGCCACCTAGGCACACAAAAATGGCCGCTACGGCCTGTAGGAACGTCGTAGAAACATCAGACGAAAACTGCTGTATTCGTCTCATCAAGACCTAAAAATCACGCGCAGTGACCCCTGACCTAAATCCAACAGGAAGTGACGTAATTTCCCTTTCAAAGTAAGATTTTGCCTTAAAACTGCATAAAACTGCATTTCCTAAAAAAAACATCTTCTCATACACCGTTTATCCCACCGGCTTCAAACTTGCAGGGATTCCAGATCAACTCCTTCTAATCAAAAGTTATTCGTAACTTTTCCATTCCTCGTTTAGTTTGGATTTTGTGGGCTCCTGAAGGTGAGATGTCAGAAAAACGTCCAGACGGTCGTCGAAAGCTGTCCCATTGGAAATGAATGGCAGCAGGGGGGAGAAAGAGACTAATCTTTGGGCTTTTTCTAGCCTTTACAGTGTCTCCATACTTTGAGCTACAGACTCCATTCCAACTCTCAAATGTTGCCACAGGTCTCATGTATTCACTCATGTTTTCATCTTTTCCCTATCTTTTACCGTTTTTTCTCGGTGCCTCTCAGAGTACCATGAGCAAAAATGGAGAAATTTTCCGTTTATAATGGGTGTCTATGCACGGAATGTTTCGCGCTAGAGTGGAGAGAGCTCTAAAAACTCGTCTAAAACTTTTGTCTTTAACTCGCTGCCACGGCCACAATTTTCACTGTACAGACACAATTTAAACCACAAAACGTAGGAAAATTTGTCCTGGTCACAGAAATGTTGACATGGAGTCTGTCACACGTACACATTTTTGCCCAATGGCTCCAAAGCGATGGGAGTGCCGATTTTTTTCTCATTCACTCCCATGTAAACTCAGAGGAGAAATTTCTGGAAACAGCTTCAGTGCAACACATTTTAAACTCGCTCCCCTGACCACAAATTTCACTCCAAAAATATAAAAATCACCACGTACGTTCACGACAAGTGGCTGTCTCTCACCATCACTTTATTTCCTTTTTTGGACCAACGGTTTGGCTGTGAGAACAATTTGTTCGAGGAGTCAAAACCCATGTTAAAAAGCCTGTGCTGATCTTCCCTCTCTGTCTGTGGCTGTGTGCCGCAACTGCAGGCAAGTCATGAATCGCCATGACAACGGCTGCTCACACAGACACAGACACAGACACAGGGCAGCAGCTCTCTGTCTCTGTGTATGTCTGTGTGTCTGTCTCTCTCTCTGTCTGTGTGTCTGTCTCTGTCTGTGTGTGTCTCTCTCTGTCTCTATCTGTGTGTCTGTCTCTCTCTCTGTCTGTCTCTGTGTCTGTCTGTGTGTCTGTCTCTCTCTCTGTCTCTGTGTCTGTCTGTGTGTCTGTCTGTCTCTGTCTGTGTGTCTGTCTCTGTGTCTCACAATCTTTACAGGACAGATTACAGCAGCACAATCTTCATTTGAAACAGCAAATACACATTATTAACCCCTAAAGTGCCAAAATGTGCTCTCTAGCGCCACCTACCTGCAATAAAATGGCCACTGTGGCCTGTAGGCATGTCGTAGACAGATCAAACCACTCTCTCACTCTGACCCTAGCTGCACCTACTTAGTGATCATGGCAACCACTGTCACAAACTCACAGAAACATGATGTGTGTGTGATTCCAAAATTTACCTGATGACATGACAGTGGCAGAATCCCCATTTTAACCCTTTAGTTGCCAGAGTTATTTGAGGAAAATATTCATTTCAACATTTCGAAAGGCTGTGGCTTGAAAGTGATGAGGGATAAAGGCATACTGTAAATGAGAAAACTTTTCATTATTAGGGTCCGAGCCTGGAGACAGAGGACTCCTCTGCGAGTAGTCCTCGCCGAAGGCGAGGATCCTATTTACCCCCTAAACATGCTCAAAAACTCACCAAAATTGGCACGCATATCAGAACCAGTGAACAATTTTAGCAAATCATAAAATTAACCTCTAAAGTGCCAAAATGTGCTCTCTAGCGCCGCCTAGGCACACTAAAATGGCCACTGCGGCCTGTAGTTGTGTTGTTTTTGTCATCTCATCCTCAAAATGAAGAAACAGGAATCTGATGGGACAAAATTCACTCATCTAATTTGCATTTATCATATCACTTCTACATAGCTACAGCAAAAATTAAAACATCAAAACGATCAGCTCTGTGAGAATTTTCTGATGTTTGTAGCAATGTGTGTGATATTTCTAAATAATTCGCTGGAGGCCGAAACGGGCGAGGTCCCGCCAAACGCTGCTTGCAGCTTTAATTAGGGACCGAGCCTAGAGGCAGAGGACTGCTCAGGGAGCAGTCCTCGCCGAAGGCGAGGACCCTCTTGTATTTTGAACGCTCATTAGGAAACATGCCCAGAGCCAAAAACACTACTCACAGAGGAGTCCTCGCCGAAGGCGAGGACCATCATGCTTCCAAACTGTTCAGTGGAGGAAGAGGAGTCCTCGCCGAAGGCGAGGAATGCACTATTGTTTTTGGAAGGTTTATTATTATTATTATTATTTCTTTCTTTCTTCCGCCGCCTCTTTGAACTGGAATTTGACCCCCTAAACATGCTCAAAAACTCACCAAAATTGGCACGCACATCAGAACTGGTGAAAAATTTTAGGCAATCATGCAATTAACCCCTAAAGTGCCAAAATGAGCTCTCTAGCGCCACCTAGGCACACAAAAATGGCCGCTACGGCCTGTAGGAACGTCGTAGAAACATCAGACGAAAACTGCTGTGTTTGTCTCATCAAGACCTAAAAATCACGCGCTGTGACCCCTGACCTAAATCCAACAGGAAGTGACGTAATTTCCCTTTCAAAGTAAGATTTTGCCTTAAAACTGCATAAAACTGTCTTTCCTAAAATAAACATCTTCTCATACACCGTTTATCCCACCGGCTTCAAACTTGCAGGGATTCCAGATCAACTCCTTCTAATCAAAAGTTATTCGTAACTTTTCCATTCCTCGTTTCGTTTGGATTTTGTGGGCTCCTGAAGGTGAGATGTCAGAAAAACGTCCTCACGGCCGTCGAAAGCTGTCCCATAGGAAATGAATGGCGGCAGGGGGGAGAAAGAGACCAATCTTTGGGCTTTTTCGAGCCTTTACAGTGTCGCCATACTTTGAGCTACAGACTCCATTCCAACTCTCAAATGTTGCCACAGGTCTCATGTATTCACTCATGTTTTCATCTTTTCCCTATCTTTTATCGTTTTTTCTCGGTGCCTCTCAGAGTACCATCAGCAAAAGTGGAGAAATTTTCCGTTTATAATGGGTGTCTATGCACGGAATGTTTCGCGCTAGAGTGGAGACAGCTCTAAAAACTCGTCTAAAACTTTTGTCTTTAACTCGCTGCCATGGCCACAATTTTCACTGTACAGACACAATTTCTATCACAAAACGTAGGAAAATTTGTCCTGGTTACAGAAATGTTGACATGGAGTCTGTCACACGTACACATTTTTGCCCAGTGGCTCCAAAGTGAAGGGAGTGCCGATTTTTCTCTCATTCACTCCCATGTAAACTCAGAGGAGAAATTTCTGGAAACAGCTTCAGTGCAACACATTTTAAACTCGCTCCCCTGACCACAAATTTCACTCCAAAAATATAAAAATCACCACGTACGTTCACGACAAGTGGCTGTCTCTCACCATCACTTTATTTCCTTTTTTGGACCAACGGTTTGGCTGTGAGAACAATTTGTTCGAGGAGTCAAAACCCATGTTAAAAAGCCTGTGCTGATCTTCCCTCTCTGTCTGTGGCTGTGTGCCGCAACTGCAGGCAAGTCATGAATCGCCATGACAACGGCTGCTCACACAGACACAGACACAGGGCAGCAGCTCTCTGTCTCTGTCTCTGTCTGTGTGTCTGTCTCTGTCTGTGTGTCTGTCTCTCTCTCTGTCTCTGTCTGTGTCTCTGTCTGTGTGTCTGTCTCTGTGTCTGTGTCTCACAATCTTTACAGGACAGATTACAGCAGCACAATCTTCATTTGAAACAGCAAGTACACATTATTAACCCTTTAAGTGCCAAAATGGGCTCTCTAGCGCCACCTAGTCGCACTAAAATGATCATTGTGGCCTGTAGGCATGTCGTAGACAGATCAAACCACTCTCTCACTCTGACCCTAGCTGCACCTACTTAGTGATCATGGCAACCACTGTCGCAAACTCACAGAAACATGATGTGTGTGTGATTCTAAAATTTACCTGATGACATGACAGCGGCAGAATCTCCATTTTAACCCTTTAGTTGCCAGAGTTATTTGAGGAAAATATTCATTTCTACATTTCAATATGCTGTGGCTTGAAAGTGGTGAGAGATAAAGGCATACTGTAAATGAGAAAACTTTTCATTATTAGGGACCGAGCCTGGAGACAGAGGACTCCTCCGTGAGTAGTCCTCGCCAAAGGCGAGGACCCTATTTACCCCCTAAACATGCTCAAAAACTCGCGAAAATTGGCACGCATATCAGAACCGGTGAACAGTTTTAGCTAATCATGAAATTAACCCCTAAAGTGCCAAAATGAGCTCTCTAGCGCCACCTAGGCACACAAAAATGGCCGCTACAGCCTGTAGGAACGTCATAGAAACATCAAAACAAAACTGCCGTGTTCGTCTCATCAAGACCTAAAAATCACGCACTGTGACCCCTGACCTAAATCCAACAGGAAGTGACGTAATTGCCCTTTCAATGTAAGATTTTGCCTTAAAATTGCATAAAACTGCCTTTCCTAAAAAAAACATCTTCTCATACACCGTTTATCCTATCGGCTTCAAACTTGCAGGGATTCCAGATCAACTCCTTCTAATCAAAACTTATTCGTAACTTTTCCATTCCTCGTTTAGTTTGGATTTTGTGGGCTCCTGAAGGTGAGATGTCAGAAAAACGTCCTGACGGTCGTCGAAAGCTGTCCCATTGGAAATGAATGGCAGCAGGAGGGAGAAAGAGACTAATCTTTGGGCTTTTTCTAACCTTTACAGTGTCTCCATACTTTGAGCTACAGACTCCATTCCAACTCTCAAATGTTGCCACAGGTCTCATGTATTCACTCATGTTTTCATCTTTTCCCTATCTTTTATCGTTTTTTCTCGGTGCCTCTCAGAGTACCATGAGCAAAAGTGGAGAAATTCTCCGTTTATAATGGGTGTCTATTGCACGGAATGTTCCGCGCTAGAGTGGAGAGAGCTCTAAAAACTCGTCTAAAACTTTTGTCTTTAACTCGCTGCCATGGCCACAATTTTCACTGTACAGACACAATTTCTATCACAAAATGTAGGAAAATTTGTCCTGGTCACAGAAATGTTGACGTGGAATCTCTCACATGTACACATTTTTGCTGAATTGCTCCAAAGCGAAGGGAGTGCCGATTTTTTTCTCATCCACTCCCATGTAAACTCAGAGGAGAAATTTCTGGAAACAGCTGCAGTGCAACACATTTTAAACTCGCTCCCCTGACCACAAATTTCACTCCAGAAATATAAAAATCACCACGTACGTTCACGACAAGTGGCTGTCTCTCACCATCACTTTATTTCCTTTTTTGGACCAACGGTTTGGCTGTGAGAACAATTTGTTCGAGGAGTCAAAACCCATGTTAAAAAGCCTGTGCTGATCTTCCCTCTCTGTCTGTGGCTGTGTGCCGCAACTGCAGGCAAATCATGAATCGCCATGACAACGGCTGATCACACAGACACAGACACAGACACAGGGCAGCAGCTCTCTGTCTCTGTCTCTGTCTGTGTCTGTGTGTCTGTGTCTGTCTGTGCATCTGTCTCTGTCTGTGTGTCTGTCTCTCTCTCTGTATCTGTCTCTGTCTGTGTCTGTCTCTGTGTCTCACAATCTTTACAGGACAGATTACAGCAGCACAATCTTCATTTGAAACAGCAAATACACATTATTAACCCATAAAGTGCCAAAATGGGCTCTCTAGCGCCACCTACCTGCAATAAAATGGCCACTGTGGCCTGTAGGCATGTCGTAGACAGATCAAACCACTCTCTCACTCTGACCCTAGCTGCACCTACTTAGTGATCATGGCAACCACTGTCACAAAGTCACAGAAACATGATGTGTGTGTGATTCTAAAATTTACCTGATGACATGACAGCGGCAGAATCTCCATGTTAACCCTTTAGTTGCCAGAGTTATTTGAGGAAAATATTCATTTCTACATTTCAATATGTTGTGGCTTGAAAGTGGTGAGAGATAAAAGTATATTGTAAATGAGAAATGTTTTCATAATTAGGGACCGAGCCTGGAGGCAGAGGACTCCTCCGCGAGGAGGACCCTATTATTTTTGGTGCATTTATTATTAGGGGCTGAGCCTAGAGGCAGAGGACTGCTCACACAAGTGACACTCCAAGGTCATACAACTTGAAATAGTATTTTTTTAGGGTTACATTAAATTAGTAGTGGCCTACAGGACACAATGAAATAGCCACTGAATGACAGGTTATTTTAGCTACTTTGTTTAATAAATCAAATATGAATAAAACTAGAGAAATCAATCATGGCCCTGTAAAACATGCCTTACCTGTTTGAATGTTTTTATATTTAATTTTAAGCTGCCTCCACGTGTTTTCCTGTCACATTGCACCTACATGAAAATGAGATTTTTTTTTCAAAACCACTCTACCACTTTTACACCTGTATGCTATGATTTCAATCAAGTGTGGTTAAATGTTAAATTAATGTACTGCATTCAAACTTACTTATCGACTTTTTATAATGTACTCTCCTTTGTAATTCGTGTTTTATCTATGTTAATGTTGTTTTTGTGTTTATCCTTAAAAATTGTTACAATTTATATGATGCATCTATATATTCATGTCCAAACATCATAACGTGTTCCACAACAAACCAGGAACACAGTTACCACAGACTTTTGTCTTTTACAGTACACTTCAATTCTTAACAGTATGAAAGACACCATTTTGTAGCAAATATTATATAGTGTTATCATTACAGTACATTTCATTTGAATGTGGACACTCTGGAGATGACATTTTGTTTCCATAGCCAACATATCACAGTTACATTTTAGTTAATACACTGGTTGCTGATGGACTCGAGGCTCATCCTACTCTCAGTGTGCTATGTGTGAGCTCTGTCCTGCGTGTTCTGCAATGAAGCAATAGGAGAAGATATTCGGTCTCAGTTAATGTAGTTTATTAAGCAGTAAAGGAATAATATTACAGAGCTCTGGGTCTCAACTTCACATCCCTGCCAAACAACAAAGTCTGTCAGCTCATCAAGTCTGACCTCCTATCCTTCCCCTGACCCAGTATATTTGAGCGTAACAGAGTGTCATTGTGCACGCAAGGCGTTGTCCTCTTCTCATTGGCGGTTCCACTTCCTCCTTCACCACACCACGCCCCTGTCTCGTGTTGATCCGACTCCTTCCCGCTGACGGTGGGGGCGTGGTTCCTGTTTTGAAAGACAAGAGAACACAACTCCCAACACATGCTGTACCTTACTATCTGTACATCACTTCCTATTCTTTTTACCATATATGAAACTAAGTATCTAAGCATTGCGGTATGTGCTCCTCAGACTTCATGTCTCTTCCGCTTCTGTACTTCTCCACTTCTGCAAAGCAAACACATTCAGATTAGCTGAAATCACGTCAGTATTCTCATTGTTCACACATCTAAAACTTATATAGTGAAACACTACTTATAGTAAAACACATAAAATCATTCTATTCCGAACATTGCAAATATGGCAACAAAACATATCAGGACATTCATTTACATAACTCATTGTTTCCCTTTATGGTTCATGTAGAAAAAAAATGATCAATTAACAGTCCTACATTCTCTTCCTGTCCATGCTCTCAAACAACAACAACTGACATGGGATTACTTTTTGAACTTTTATCATGCCCCTCACATAGACTACAGTACATCTTGGGCAGAACATGCACACACACAAAAAACAAACAAACATTTGTCCCAAAATTCCACTTGCAATATCACTTGGGGACTGCAGAGGTTGGGATGCTCCATCACAGCAGCATTTTCAACCACCTCAGAGAGAAGAAAGATAACTGTTAAAAAGTAAACGCCACCAACCAACTATTAAATTCATTTAAGCAGTGTCAATGAGCTATAGAAACTTTGAAAGGGACAGGGAGAGAGAAAACATAAGATTGGAGGGACACAATGGGGAGGAGAATTTGTGGAAACAACAACACCACCACCACCACCACCACCACCAGCAACATTTTTTGTTTACAAGTGTCCTGTTTGGCAGCTAAGACATGCAGAATGAAGAGTCTGTGCCTTGTGGTGCCAGAACAGATTTGCTCTACGGTCAGAGTTGCTGTATGGTCATGTACACAAACATGAGCATTTCTTAGCTGAACTACTGACTGCACTTCCTGTATTAAAAGCTACTGTTGCTACCGTGCTCCCGCCAGATGATTAATGTTGTTGTATGCTGCTGTCATTCCCGTTTCTCCTGCACCTCTCTGTCTCTCTCTCTCTCTCTCTCTGTATTTCTCTCTCTCTGTCTCATTATGTCATACATATTACTATTTATTATCTGTTCTGTACGCCATCTACTGCCTGTCTGTCCGTCTGGGAAGAGGGATCCCTCCTCAGTTGCTCTTCCTGAGCTTTCTACCATTTTTTGTGTGTGTGTGTGGGGGGGGGCATGATCAGGTGTGAGGGTCCCAAGGACAGAGGAATGTTGTATCCTGTAAAGCCATGTGAGGCAAATTGTGATTTGTGATATTGGGTTTTATCAATAACATTGATTGATTGATTGATAGATAAATTAATACATGCATAAATACATACATTCACAGCCGTAACAGAGACAAACAACCAACATGTGGCAGACAGAGACCAACACATCTACAATCACTAACAGCTGTGAAAACCATGGTTATATTAATTAACTAACACTATTCACAACAGCTAACATTCAACTCATTCCACCTCTAATACATGATTGGTTTCACCTAAAATCTCTACACAATAATCATATCAACATCCTAAAAACATTTCCGCACAATACATTCAAATCTCCCTACAATACACAATCTTCACACAATGGAGTGGGACAGACTTTACACTAACACAAACTCACGTGAGAGCAAAGCTACACAATTTCAACACAACAAACTACAAGTCAGTTTCCTCTTCAAACTCTACATATAAACACAATGACAACAATAACAACACCACCACTACCTACATTTGCACTGGGACTTTGTATGACTCACATGAAGCTACATCTCAGACTACACAAACCAACCTGATCTAATCCACATCTAAACACACGCATCCACCTCTACATCCTGAAAATCCTCAAAAAACCTGTCCAAGTCCTCTAGCTCACCCTGATCATCTCTCACACTAAAACTACACAGAATACCTTCATGATCACTGAAGTACGTGGGCATCACTGCACATTCCACGTCATACTGTGCTGTTTTAACATAAACGTGATCAATTAATGTCCCCTTCTCTGTTGTCTCCTGTGTTACATGCTGATGAAATCCTTTTTCACCCATGAATTTACAAATTGATGACTTTTTCAAAACATTCTCATTAAAATCTCCCATCACTACGATTGTGTCACTAATTGGATTCAGCCAATCAAGTAATTTCCCCACATTTTGTTTAAATAAAGACTTTGGATAACATGGTGGACGATAAATTACTGCCATCAGAATGTTAAATTTGCTACACAGGCACACCAAACACTCCAGATTCAAATCGGGTGCCTGCAGGATGCTACAGTCCAAATTGCCTACACTGTACAAACCAACTCCACCATGTTCTAGATCCTGGAGCTCTAACAATTTGGGGTTACTGCTGCTGTAACACAAACCTCGCGGACGACTGTGGAAAGCATATCCATCAATTTGGACACTGTCTAACGAGGACTGTGCAGTGAGCCACGTTTCTGTGACAGCAATACAGTTAGGCTGTAAATGCTGTGTGCAAGACACCAAATCTGCCAGGTGGCGACTTAAATTTTGAACGTTCATTAAATACACAGAGAAACTTTGTACACTTAATGAAGGTTTAGGCTGCTCAATTAAAAATGGGGGCATGCTGTCTAAGGCCTCCTTTATGGCATCCTTGCAGTAAATGGCCTTCACTTTAAAATCCCTGATGATCAGTCCAGACAAAGCCCTAACACGACTCAAAGCTACATACGCCTGCCCAGGTGCAAACACCTTCTTCAAAGACACTACAGCCTGATCTACCGTTAATCCCTGCACTTTATGCACCGTACACGCCCACGCTAGCCTAAGAGGAAACTGAAATCGCAGACCACCTGCTTTAGTTGCCCTGTCCTCCTCGGGATCAATAGCAGTAGAATACCTGCATTCTACTGCCGCATGTGCACGTGTTTTCCTCCTCTGTGAGCCAATTTTCTCGTCATCAAATTTGACATAAACTGTTTTAGGAAACCTCTCATCATTACCAAAATCGATATGAGTTACCGTGCCACATGCGCCATTGACCAGACCGTCCTCAACATCTACGTTCTTACACAACATAACACGCGCGTTCCTTGCCAAACACAACCTGGCCGGTAAACATGTGTCCGCATTACTATGATGCCCTGCTGTACATTCCAATTGACCTGTTTTCCTGTTATGTTTAAAATCTTTGGCTTCAATCTCAACATAATCCGGACACATGTTAATCAACTGCATAAAATTATGCTCACTTACTTGCGCATTTGTTGGAAAAATATGCAAAGCAGAGCTCTCTTCCCCTGTCTCGCAAGCCTTCAATATTTCAACATCACTAGCTAACATGGGGGTGGCCTTTGAACGCACTCTCAACCTGTTCAGCAATGCTGCAAACACACTATCCTTCTGCCTAACTATGGTTGTCAACTCCACTATACTAAAACCACACCACAGGTCCACACCAAGCGGACAGCTATACAGAGGCTTCCCTTTAACGGGAGGCAACTGATAGAAGTCTCCAACAGCTATCACACTGACATTACCAAATGGGGAAAAGTCGCCCGTCTGCTTCACCTGCCTTAACCTACCATGAACATATGCCAACAGATTGTGATCAACCATACTGATTTCATCTATGATTACAATTTGGAGGTGACTAAATTTGGCTCTCAAAGAGTTTAGTTTGTCCTCACCCAAAGGGATGTAAGGCAAACTGGAATGTGTGCCAATACTGAATGTGTGATGAATTGTTGCTGCATTTAAATTGTACGCAGCTATGCCTGTAGGTGCGCTTAACAAAACACAAATATCGTCTGGTTGATCACAAAGTGTGGACAACAACCTCCCTGCCTCATACTGAATAGCCCTAATTAAATGACTTTTCCCCGTCCCTGCACCACCTGTCACAAACACACGCAGAGGTTCTGGGTTTTTACCCATCACCTTCTGCAAACACCACTGTCTGACCTTATAAAACACAGCCAACTGTGTCTCATTCAGAGACCTAACTAAAGCTAAGCCCTCACTTCTACACAACACATTCCTCTTCCTCTCCAACTGCGCTACCGGTCTACTACCAACAACCAAATCTGGCACATTCTCCAGACGTTCTTGCAACTGCTCCTCCGCTATCTCGGAGCCCTGCTGCTGCCTTCTCTCCTCTAAACACTCCAGGCGTTCGACTTCCTGTTCAGGACACAGCTCCCCCCAAGCATCCTCCTCATCTACACCATGCTGCTCTGCAATCTCCTGCGCACGCTCTAAATCTGGATTATCTACATCAAACACTGCTCTATTATCCCTCACCACGTCCTTAACAGCATGTACTGACCCGTCACTAAATGTCACACTTCCATCCTCATGGAACTGTTCAAACAGCTCAAAGCCTTCAGGTTTGAGGTCTGAGTCAGTTCTATATGGAAGGAACAACTGCAGCAAACTCTGAAAATGCAACTCTGGATATTTTTCCAAACTGACGCGCATGTACCGAACAACCGCAAACTGAGTACGTGTTCTCTTCAAAATGAAGCCCAAATCATTTTTCAATCGAATCATGTCCTGAGACTTTTCGTTTTTGGAAAGAACGCGATACTCCGACGCAAATGTCGCCATACACATATTTTCAAACACATCACCGTCGGGCCTGTTCCTATATCTATCCACGAAGCTCGTCATCCACATATCGTCTGTGCTAAGATCGTGTGCAGATGCTCTCTCCCTCAAAACACTGAGGGGTAAACTCATCTTCACTATATTATTCCCAGTCGGCACAAACACAACCTTCCTAGAGCACTCCTTCAAATGCAAGTTCGTTAACCTATACACTGCCTCCTGAGCACTAACGTCCCTATTATGCAAATACACACTACCCAACTTCTTCAACGCGTCTTTAGCGGAGACATTTCCTTGGTTCTTGGCTTCTTTTTGGGCATTACTCAACAACAGGCCAATTTCTCTCTCTGCTTTTGTAATGTACGATATTATATACACAACAACTGCATACGCATCAGTAACAAAGCTCACATCAATATTAGCGTTCCAACACTTCAACAACTGCTTGCTATACTGATTGACCCAAACTTCATTTACTCCTCTCTTATAAACTACCTTGGTCTTCTTTTGCATGATCCGATATGCCGTTTCAAAAATCTCCTGATTAATGCCCACACTCATAAATAACTCCTCTACACTACCAAACGACTCACTTTCCACTGCTTTCTTCACGGATTCCAATATAGACTTCGCAATGTCTACTCTCATCTTCTTACTCCTGTCAAAACACCTACAGACTGGTTTGTCTTCTGACTGAGGATCCTCCCCTGTCTTCTCTGCCCCCTTCTTGTCACATGTGCATTTTTTTTCTTCTATTTTACAAATAAATGTACGCTCAGACACAGGTTTTGGGAAATTGAAACGACATACAGTCTTCTTTTTCCTGCATGACTTTGAATGTCGTTTGGAATGTGTTTGCACTGATGACACAATGTCCAATAATGCGTCATCATCTGAGGGTAACTCGCACGATACGTACTTATCGATAAACTCTACAACCTCCTCGTCTGTATTCTTATCAATTTGGGGAGCACCCTCGATCCAAAACAGACAGTGAACATGAGGAGAACCGCGCTGCTGAAACTCGACTCTATAAAAATAATCTATGATTTTGCCAATTGGTTGAGCAGGAGACATGAGAACCTCGTTCAGAAAACAATGCCATCTGTAATCAAACATCCTCGCTGCTGTAACTGGGTTACCGCGCAACAACTGACACCTGTCTGCCCACTCCAAATCCTCTACCGTCTGCGTTCTGCCTTCCTGCTTCAGGATGCTGGTCAGGAGATTCTGCCAGCGCAGATCTGCAGACGAAAACGAGCAAAACCACGTCGGAATCCCTAACTGACGCACACACGCCAAGACGTCCTTCTGCACCGACATCCAAAACGCTGGCGTCCCACGGAGAGGCTTTAAAAATCTAAATCCATCATCAAACTGCAACAACTGCTTCAGAGACTCCTCATCCTTCAGCATACTCTGACTAATCCTTTCAGACCTCTGACCTCCCTTACCTTTACGCAACGCTACAGAAACACTCGACATCACCTGATCAACCTCTGACATGTACTGAGCAAAAAATATGTACTCTACATTACGTGCAAAACGACCATCGCAGTGCATAATCCTATTGTTGAAATAACGCGACAGACTCAACTGATAACGCCGACTGTCGTGGAAGGTCTTCTGACCCACAGGAAACAACACGGGGAAACACTTTGCTTCATTACTCTGGTCAGAAAGCATCCTAACTGGACTACTTCCCTCTGCAGGCGCTATATTCACGATATCATCAAAATACTGATCTAATGCTTCCTGACCAATATCAACAGGCATAAGACAAGTGTCCTGAAACATGCAGTGCTGCTGTCTGTCGTGTAACAGTTCGTCTTGTACTATGTCCGCTGATTCTGCTACATCATCAACCTCAGCCTGTTCTACAACCTGACCAACAACCTCACTTCCTGTAACAGCTTCCTCACTTCCTCTACAAGCTTCATCCTCACTACCTGATCCAGCCTCTTCCCTCTCCCCATCTTCCTGCCTACAAAACTCATTAATCCACTCCTCATTAAACTCTATGTCTCTATAATAAACATTGGTCCTCTTTAAATACTGCAGCGCCTGTCTTACATGCAACGGATCCACAAACTGGTACTCGTAATGTCCCTTATACGTCAACTTGCGCTTTAACTTCACCTGCACCAAAGACCCTTCCATACTCGAACGCGGCAACACATTACTAGTTTGCGTAATGTTGGCGGGAACACAGGTCACTGGACCATGTACTCCATTTTGCCCCCCTTTAGGCAATGCCAACATTTTCATAAAAGGAATATGCAAGGCTATCAAATGCTGCTCTATACTATTCAGACATCCCAGATCTGGTGGAACAGGATCAACATCCAAGTTATTACTCCAACATTCAGCTGGCATCTCACCTGCGCTAATCTTACGATGACACGTATGACAAATCCACAGCTGACCTCTAGACAACACCAACTGACAAGGCACAACACACTGATCGTTACATCTATGCAAATACTTCTCACTAATGCACTGTTCTGCAATACCCGCTGTAGCTAAACTTGTACCATACACTTCCCTTACACAGCTCTGCACCTGATTTCTAAACAACAACCTATGACACACACAACACACAAAATCTGGACCATCTCTGACCTTTTCCAAAAACTGCTCCATAACAAAACCAAAGTCAACTGACTTCTCCATCCTCTGTTTCCTACTCAACCTTACGCTATCCATAACCCTCTCTCTGTGCTCAACACTTTCTCTATATTTACTAACGCTCATCATTTTGACTCTCTGTCTGTGCTGGGTGTCTTGTCTATATTTACCAACACTCATCATTTTGACTCTCTCTCTGTGCTGGGTGTCTTGTCTATATTTACCAATACTCATCATTTTGACTCTCTGTCTGTGCTGGGTGTCTTGTCTATATTTACCAACACTCATCTTTTTAACTCTCTGTCTGTGCTGGGTGTCCTCTCCATATTTACTAACACTCAGCGCTTTAACTTTCTCCCTGTGCTCGATGCTTTCTCTATACTTCGCTATAGTCTTAGCTTTACAACTCGCTTTAACTTTCTCCCTATGCTCGATGCTTTCTCTATACTTCGCTATGCTCTTAGCTTTACAACTCGCTTTCACTTTCTCCCTATGCTCGATGCTTTGTCTATACTTCGCTATACTCTTAGCTTTACTAATTGCTTTAACCCTCTGCCTGTGCTGGATGTTCTCTCTATATTTACGAACCTCCCTCGCTTTAACACTTTCTCTATACAATACATTCCCCTGATACATCTTCATAAACTTTACTCTACGTCTCTCCCTAAGCAACCTACTGATTTTCTCCTGTGTCCCTTTTCTCTGCCTCAAATACTTTGATTTTACAGGCTTATCACCTATGCCTTCAGACCCTACACATTCATTACTTCCAACGGCTAACTTTTGACTATCCACAACATCCGTCACTCTAGACCTAATGCTATAACCTGACACATCACTAAGTTTACAGCAACTATAACAAATCTGCAGTCCAGGCTTATGCACACAAACAGTGTTCTCAAAATGCTGTCCCATGACATTCTCTACATAAATACACTCAGCTGACAAACACGTAGTGTTACACTTGTACTTCAACCAACGTCCATCATAAAAAGTATACACACTAACTCCTAACCAATCTGCTGTGACCTGGATTTCTACCTCTGTAGCCCAACTGTTCACATTTCTCATCCTGGACTGCTGAAGATACTCTGAAACAGATGAATACTCAGTTCTCAGAAGACTTGCATACTTATCTGCATTCCTTTCTAACTCCTTACATACAGCTAGCCTAATCTTGCGATGATGCTTCTGTGAGCCACTCACAGCCTGAGAGATGGCTCTGAAGAAGCAGTTACCATCAGCCACAATCCTCTCATTTAAACACGGGACCCCTAACAGCCCCACCTCTGTGGACACCGAACCACCTACCTTCACAAAGTCTACATTCAACTTGCTACACAAAGCTTTACAGACATCTACACTAAGAGGTTGGAAGAGCAGCTCCTCATTTGCCGCAGCACTAACAAATTCTACATCTGCATTAACCTCACTAACATCAAATGTCTTTAATTTCTTTGACACACTAGTGCGAGAAGAAATTTTCCGCTTTCTACCATCACTAACTGTTGACTCTGCCGCTGAACCACTGCTCACCTGACTGGCTAAAGTCACAACAGAAATGCCAGACAGTGCTGGACTTACAGTTACACCAACACCACACTCAGACACACAATTTCCTGAGGAAATGTGTTTTACCCTGGCCTCAGAAACATCACTAGACTCTGCCACTGGAGCAGTACTCATCTCAGTAATACCGCTCTCCACAGAAACACCAGACAGCATTGGGCTTGCACCCTCACTGACACTAACGCCACACAGCTCAAAGAGCTTCTGCCTAGAACTGAGACTGTCTGCCAAACAACAGATGTATCCATAGAGATCATCCAGACAATCAAACTGCAACACCACACTTTTACCGTCACTATGCACTAACCCCATGTCACAACGCGAGTGACTGTCCACCACAGCAAACCGTCCATCCTCGCAAATGATGACAGAACTGCTCCCACACAGTGTCATAATACATGTACTGTACTGACTGAAGATCCTCTCCAGTCCAGTTCTCAGACTGATGAACACACCACTTTCGATGTGTTCACCCTCAGTCACGCCTACTTCACCCATCACTGTGTCACCGTGGCTAAAGCTAAACAACTGCTCCCCTACCACAAAGTGCTTTGGCAGATCTCCAACAGACAGTAGGTTTGATTCGTGGCTAAAAATGTTCAGGTCACGCAAACTAGTGTACAACTCATCACCTACAACCAACACGCTATCAACATCAAACCTATCCCACGACAACACACTCAACAATGTGTGTTTGGCTAAGCTGGCCAAAGCTATAGCCATACACTGCCGCCCTCGATACACAAACCGCTCATCTCCCTGGTGAAAAGTCCCCCTTACAACCTTCCTCAGCCTGAACCCTCTAGTACCATCTGCTGCCACAACATGACTGTCTGACTCTGACACAACTGCACTAACATCAGGAACACTAACAAAAGGAACAAAAACAGCCTTATCTGTGCCGATCCTCTGTGATGTCCGGGTTCCCTCCTGGACGGCGGACGTCATCGGCACGGCAAGGCACGCTGCAGCAACCTCCTCCTCCTCCACCTCCACGGACGGCTGGGCTGTGACCTGCACCTGGCACAAAAACAAAATATGAGATTTTTACTAAATAATACAACGAAAGACGACATGTTACTGCTTCCTAAAATCATCAACTACTGACATTATATTTTAAATGAAACACACCTCCTGGACTGCTGGGCCGGGCTTGGAGGCAGACTCGGTCACAGGGGCAGGCGCAGGTGTTGCCGGAGCCTATCAAGATAGAATAAAAATCAAAAACCATTAAAATGCAGCAAATATAAAAAAAAATTCCACATCAAAATCCTACCAGAAAAGAACAAACAAAAACAATACATAAACACCAACCTGCCGCTTTCGTCCTCTGCGCGTTGTGGCAACACCCCTCGGCTGACGCTTCACACGGAAGGTCTGTAGGAAGGAAAAAAAACCTCTATAAAAACTGTCCTCCTGTTTTGACCTCTACAGTATTGACGTAATGTGTAAACAGCTTACCTGCCAGGCTGGCGGATCAGCAGGGCAGCCAGAGCCAGAAGAAGGGGAAACCTTCTCCATGGCGTCCAACATGCCACTGCTGAACCACACAGGGTTGGACGGGATGACAGACTGTCCCACCGGAGATGTTCCAGCCTTACAAAACAAAAACAACAGAGTTGGCTCGATTTCATTCTTGGAACAAAAAAACTTTGCACAGCTTTAAGCCACAAATTGTCTTGAAGCAACACATTACCTTGCCCTGCCGTCCACCCTGCCGTCCAACCACCGCCCACTCGCTGGGGTCACTGTGACGCGGCACGGGAACGTGCCCCGTCACAGTGACCAGAGTGGGGGCCACCCGGCCACCCGGCGATCTCCGGGGAGACGCCGGGGGCACGGGCGGAGGTGGTGCCAGCTGGAGGTAGGCCACGTTCCACATCAGCTGCATCAGGATGGGCATGCCATCGGAGTCGCTGAGGTGCACCTGAAAGACAGTTTAACACAGCCAACATGTCACTCCAAAAACATGAAACTCCACCACGTCTTGTATCACACCAACAAAGTATCCTGTACTTACGCCATCATGGCACCACAGCTCCAACCGATGGACTGGGAAGTGCGCCGTCACAGACACGTAGGGGAGACCTGACACACATGGCAGAAACATAATCAGTGCTTCTAATATTTACACTTGTATAAATTCTTTGGAATTATACATTACATCAATTATATCTGATTGTAACGTACCCATGCGTGCTGCGACACGGTGGTATTCCTGACGCAGCTGCTCTTGGAAGCCAAGGTCCATGGTCAGACGGGGAGGGAAGTCCAACACAAAGACCTAGAAACAACCATTTCTTCATTAACTCCCTTAAACAAGCATAAAACACAACAGTCTGTTCACAACTACCAAATACATACTGATAACAGTGACTGCAATAACAAAAAAAGGAAAAACAAATCAATAAATACATAAAACACACCTTGGGCCAGCGGCTGCAGACGGTGGTCAGGAGCGCACCGAAGTCCAACGCCGCCTCACTGATGGTCCTGCTGGCAGTGAGGTTGTTGCTCGGGGCGAGCACACACACGGCATCCGGGGTCCACGGAACAGCAGCATGCAGCACCTCCGTCCTCAGCTCCCTGGCATCTGCACCTGGAACAGACAGAAAACCAAAAGACAGACAGCCCTCCGGGATGGCCACGAACCCGTCCACGATCCCGCGCAGGTGGGAGTCTCCAACGACGAACACACGCTGCGACAACAGAGACATTGCTTTAGAACACAGACACCAGGTGTGACGCCATGCAACCATCACTGTCTTTATGAATAAGACAGAAATCGTACCTGCTTCTCCGGATGCTGAGCTGGAGTGACCAACTTGAAGCTGCGCTGGGTCAGCTCCGAAGTTGGCCATCTCCGCACACGATGGCGGTAACCAGTACCGCGCCCTGTTCAAGCAAATCAAAATTCAACAATGTCAACACATGTGTTACACATCTTTAAATTACAT
Organism: Epinephelus awoara; assembly: GCA_035609425.1. NCBI lineage: Eukaryota > Metazoa > Chordata > Actinopteri > Perciformes > Serranidae > Epinephelus > Epinephelus awoara. The sequence goes on along the minus strand of CM069295.1, from coordinate 5,190,006 downwards.
CTTATTTGTACCATTGAAACATGTAAAAAAAAAACTATGTGATACATACGAGCACGAAACTCGGGGGCAGGTGGCAGGGGGGTCCAAGTCTGCGCCGTCGCCATCCTCCTCTTCATGGCCTGGGCACGCCGGTGGGACTTGGCACGGGGCATCTAAAAACATACACAAACAACAAAAACAAATTAATTCACCATTCACAAAGAAATCATACAAACCACTCACTGATCACTGACTGTATGCTAATCATACTCAAAAGCCACACTACTCTGGCCTCAGCCTTCAAATACATACATCACTCAACTTACCTTGGAAGCAGTACACAGACACCTACTAAAATAAGCAAGTGTGTGTGTGTGTGTGTGTGTGTGTGTGGGTGTGTATGTCCGGAATCAGAAATGTGTTAATCAGTTGGTTATGTGTGTTTACAATTGAATGAATGTATCTTTGTATGTGGTGTAGGTTCTGGATCAGAGGATCACAGATGTAGTGCAGATCGCAGGTAAGTCGCAGCTCTCAAAGCAGGAGGGTAGCAGATCACACGGTCAAGTGAGAAGGGTATCTGTAGATTAAAGAAAACACATGGTTTTATTTAACAATAAGTGTGATGTAGAAAATCTGTACAATTAGATAGGTGTTAGAGATAATAATGTAACATGCCTATAAGATTTAAATAACAAGTATTTCTCTCTACATATCCTGGATAAACTGCTGCTGTATAATTTTTCCATCTATTTTTTAAATGTCTAACATGGTAAAATGGCTGACAGTCATCCATTTTAAGAGATCTTACATTTAAACAATATGCTCATCTAACACAACAGCATCCATCTTAAAACATGTTCTCACTGAAAGTAAAATGGCTGACACTACATTACAAATCTCTAAGCTACAGACACACAGCTACACAGAGCTTTCATTGTAACAGTATATGCTCAACTAACATAAAAGCATCCATATTAAATGCAATTCAATACATTACACAAATCAATCTGCATTAGCATAAACAAATCAAAATTCATATTAAAAATCCATCTCACATCAACTGCACTGCCTTTAAAATTTCACAGTATTTCTTTCAATCAAGCATCGGTGCCTTAGCAAACAAGTTTACCACAGAAAAGTTATCTACAGTTGGCAGTCATCACCTAAGCTAGCACATAAGGCTGCACGATGTCAAAACACACCGCTAACAGACATTAGCATCAGCATAAATTATGCTACTTCATCAAAATCCATCAACAAATGTTAATCATCCATCCAACATGCATTGCACTGCGTTTTACATTTCACAGTATTTCTTTAAATCAACCACTTGTTCATGAGGCCTCAAGTTTAACAAAAGTTAGCTGTAGTTACCCAAAAAGTTAATTCAGTCAAGGCTAGCATCAAGCAAAGCTAACAGCTCAAGGACAATAGCATACACAAAACCAAAGCCATCAATGAATGTTTCAAAGCCATCGCCCACAAAGTCACTCATTTTAAGAGATCTTCTATTTAAATAATATGCTCATCTAACATAACAACATCCATATTATGTTCTTACTAAAAGCAAAATGGCTGACACTACATTACAAATCTCTAAGCTACAGCCACACAGACCTTTCATTTTAACAATCTCCTCAACTAACAGAAAAGCATCCATATTAAATGAAATTCAATACATTACACAAATCAATCTACATTAGCATAAACAAATCAAAATCCATATTAAAAATCCATCTCACATCCACTGCACTACCTTTAAAATTTCACAGTATTCCTTTCAATCAAGCATCTGTGCCTTAGCAATCGAGTTTACCACAGAAAAGTTACCTACAGTTAGCAGTCATCACCTATGCTAGCACATAAGGCTGCACAATGTCAAAACACACCGCTAACAGACATTGGCATCAGCATAAATTATGCTACTTCATCAAAATCCATCAACAAATGTTTAACATCCATCCAACATGCATTGCACTGCATTTTACATTTCACAGTATTTCTTTAAATCAACCACTTGTTCATTAGGCATCAAGTTTAACAAAAGTTAGCTGTAGTTACCCAAAAAGTTAATTCAGTCAAGGCTAGCATCAAGCAAAGCTAACAGCTCAAGGACAATAGCATACACAAAACCAAAGCCATCAATAAATGTTTCAAAGCCATCGCCCACAAAGTCACTCATTTTAAGAGATCTGTGCCTTAGCAATCAAGTTTACCACTGAAAAGTTACCTACAGTTAGCAGTCATCACCTAAGCTAGCACATAAGGCTGCATGATGTCAAAACACACCGCTAACAGACATCAGCATAAATTATGCCACTTCATCAAAATACACCAACAAATGTTAAACATCCATCCAACATGCATTGCACTGCGTTTTACATTTCACAGTATTTCTTTAAATCAACCACTTGTTCATTAGGCATCAAGTTTAACAAAAGTTAGCTGTAGTTACCCAAAAAGTTAATTCAGTCAAGGCTAGCATCAAGCAAAGCTAACAGCTCAAGGACAATAGCATACACAAAACCAAAGCCATCAATGAATGTTTCAAAGCCATCGCCCACACAGTCACTCATTTTAAGAGATCTTCTATTTAAACAATATGCTCATCTAACATAACAGCATCCATATTATGTTCTTACTAAAAGCAAAATGGCTGACACTACATTACAAATCTCTAAGCTACAGCCACACAGACCTTTCATTTTAACAATCTCCTCAACTAACACAAAAGCATCCATATTAAATGCAATTCAATAAATTACACAAATCAATCTGCATTAGCAAAAACAAATCAAAATCCATATTAAAAATCCATCTCACATCCACTGCACTACCTTTAAAATTTCACAGTATTCCTTTCAATCAAGCATCTGTGCCTTGGCAATCGAGTTTACCACAGAAAAGTTACCTACAGTTAGCAGTCATCACCTAAGCTAGCACATAAGGCTGCACAATGTCAAAACACACCGCTAACAGACATTGGCATCAGCATAAATTATGCTACTTCATCAAAATCCATCAACAAATGTTAATCATCCATCCAACATGCATTGCACTGCGTTTTACATTTCACAGTATTTCTTTAAATCAACCACTTGTTCATTAGGCCTCAAGTTTAACAAAAGTTAGCTGTAGTTACCCAAAAAGTTAATTCAGTCAAGGCTAGCATCAAGCAAAGCTAACAGCTCAAGGACAATAGCATACACAAAACCAAAGCCATCAATGAATGTTTCAAAGCCATCGCCCACACAGTCACTCATTTTAAGAGATCTTCTATTTAAACAATATGCTCATCTAACATAACAGCATCCATATTATGTTCTTACTAAAAGCAAAATGGCTGACACTACATTACAAATCTCTAAGCTACAGCCACACAGACCTTTCATTTTAACAATCTCCTCAACTAACACAAAAGCATCCATATTAAATGCAATTCAATACATTACACAAATCAATCTGCATTAGCATAAACAAATCAAAATCCATGTTAAAAATCCATCTCACATCAACTGCACTGCCTTTAAAAATTCACAGTATTTCTTTCAATCAAGCATCTGTGCCTTAGCAAACAAGTTTACCACAGAAAAGTTACCTACAGTTAGCAGTCATCACCTAAGCTAGCACATAAGGCTGCATGATGTCAAAACACACCACTAACAGACATTAGCATCAGCATAAATTATGCCACTTCATCAAAATCCACCAACAAATGTTTAACATCCATCCAACATGCATTGCACTGCGTTTTACATTTCACAGTATTTCTTTAAATCAACCACTTGTTCATTAGGCCTCAAGTTTAACAAAAGTTAGCTGTAGTTACCCAAAAAGTTAATTCAGTCAAGGCTAGCATCAAGCAAAGCTAACAGCTCAAGGACAATAGCATACACAAAACCAAAGCCATCAATAAATGTTTCAAAGCCATCGCCCACAAAGTCACTCATTTTAAGAGATCTGCGCCTTAGCAATCAAGTTTACCACATAAAAGTTACCTACAGTTAGCAGTCATCACCTAAGCTAACACATAAGGCTGCATGATGTCAAAACACACCGCTAACAGGCATCAGCATAAATTATGCCACTTCAACAAAATACACCAACAAATGTTAAACATCCATCCAACATGCATTGCACTGCGTTTTACATTTCACAGTATTTCTTTAAATCAACCACTTGTTCATTAGGCATTAAATTTAACAAAAGTTAGCTGCAGTTACCCAAAAAGTTTATTCACTCCAGGCTAACATCAAAGACAGCTAACAGCTCAGCTCAATTAAATACATTATACAAATCAATCTGCATTAGCCCAAATAAATCAAAATCCATATCAAAAATCCATCTCACATCCACTGCACTGCCTTTACAATTTCAAAGTATTTCTTTCAATCAAGTATCTGTGCCTTAGCAATCAAGTTTACCACAGTAAAGTTACCTACAGTTAGCAGTCATCACCCAAGCTAGCAAAGGCAGCATGTTGTAAAAACACACCGCTAACAGACAATAGCATCAGCATAAATTATGCTACTTCATCAAAATCCACCAAGAAATGTTAAAAATCCATCCAACATATATTGTACTACCTTTAAAATTCCACAGTATTTCTTTAAATCAACCACTTGTATGACAGCCGTCGAGTTAATCAAACAAAAGTTAGCTACAATTATCTAAAAAGCTAATTCATTCAAGGCTAACATCAAACGAAGCAAAAGCCCAGCCAAAACCATCAATTAATGTTTTAAATCCATCTCCCATCTACTGCACTGCCTTCAACACTCGCTAATATCGATCCACATCGAGCAGCTGGATGTTAGGAATCAGTAAAGTTAGCTAGAGTTAACATTAGCAGCACAATGTCATCACACAACAAGCTAACAATAAGCTAGCATAAAGCTAACATGATTAACAAATGGTCTTACCTCAGGAGTCGGTGTGAAGTGGCAGACCGACGCCCTGCAGCACGGGACTTTTATCAGCTCGGATGAGGAGCCGCAATGCGGCTCGGGAGGTCCAATCAGCTTCTACTGCAGTAGAAACTTGATCCATGTGGAGTCAAGGTCAGCGCAGCAGGAGCCCCTGTTTCATTAGCGGGGTTTCCCTCATAAAAAAAAATGAGATGACGTAGTGGCAGTTCAAGAGCGGAGAGAGCTCTAAAAATCGTCTAAAACTTTTGTTTTTAACTCGCTCATACGGCCAAAATTTTCACTGTACAGACACAATTTCTATCACAAAACGTAGGAAAATTTGTCCTGCTCACAGATATGTTGACATGGAGTCTGTCACAGGTACACATTTTTGCCGAATGGCTTCAAAGCGAAGGGAGTGCCGATTTTTTTCTCATTCACTCCCATGTAAACTCGGAGGAGAAATTTCTGGAAACAGCTGCAGTGCAACACATTTTAAACTCGCTCCCCTGACCACATTTTTGAGTCCAGAAATCTAAAAATGGCCACATACGTTCACGACAAGTGGCTGTCTCTCACCATCACTTTATTTCCTTTTTTAGACCAACGGTTTGGGTGTGACAACAATTTGTTCGAGGACTCAAAACCCATGTTAAACAGCCTGTGTTGATCTTCCCTCGCAGGGAAGTAATTAATCGCCATGACAACGGCTGCTCACACAGACACAGACACAGGGCAGCAGCTCTCTGTCTCTGTCTGTGTGTCTGTCTCTGTCTCTGTGTCTCACAATCTTAACAGGACAGATAACAGCAGCACAATCTTCATTTGAAACAGCAAATACACATTATTAACCCATAAAGTGCCAAAATGGGCTCTCTAGCGCCACCTAGCTGCACTAACATGGCCACTGTGGCCTGTAGGCATGTCGTAGACAGATCAAACCACTCTCTCACTCTGACCCTAGCTGCACCTACTTAGTGATCATGGCAACCACTGTCACAAACTCACAGAAACATGATGTGTGTGTGATTGTAAAATTTACCTGATGACATGACAGCGGCAGAATCTCCATTTTAACCCTTTAGTTGCCAGAGTTATTTGAGGAAAATATTCATTTCAACATTTGCAAAGGCTGTGGCTTGAAAGTGGTGAGGGATAAAGGCATACTGTAAATGAGAAAACTTTTCATTATTAGGGACCGAGCCTGGAGACAGAGGACGCCTCCGCGAGTAGTCCTCGCCAAAGGCGAGGACCCTATTTACCCCCTAAACATGCTCAAAAACTCACGAAAATTGGCACACATATCAGAACCAGTGAACAATTTTAGCAAATCATGAAATTAACCGCCAAAGTGCCAAAATGTGCTCTCTAGCGCCACCTAGGCACACTACAATGGCCACTGCAGCCTGTAGCTGTGTTGTTTTTGTCATCTCATCCTCAAAATGAAGAAACAGGAATCTGATGGGAGAAAATTCACTCATCTAATTTGCATATTGTCATATCACTTCTACATAGCTACAGCTACAGAAAGCATTCAAACATCAAAACGCTCAGCTCTGTGAGAATTTTCTGATGTTTGTAGCAATGTGTGTGATATTTCTAAATAATTCGCTGGAGGCCGAAACGGGCGAGGTCCCGCCAAACGCTGCTTGCAGCTTTAATTATTATTCTTTCTTTCTCCCGCCGCCACTTTGAAGTGGAATTTGACCCCCTAAACATGCTCAAAAACTCACCAAAATTGGCACGCACATCAGAACTGGTGAAAAATTTTAGGCAATCATGCAATTAATCCCTAAAGTGCCAAAATGAGCTCTCTAGCGCCACCTAGGCACACAAAAATGGCCACTACGGCCTGTAGGAACGTCGTAGAAACATCAAACGAAAACTGCCGTGTTTGTCTCATCAAGACCTAAAAATCACGCGCAGTGACCCCTGACCTAAATCCAACAGGAAGTGACGTAATTTCCCTTTCAAAGTAAGATTTTGCCTTAAAACTGCATAAAACTGCCTTTCCTAAAATAAACATCTTCTCATACACCGTTTATCCCACCGGCTTCAAACTTGCAGGGATTCCAGATCAACTCTTTCTAATCAAAAGTTATTCGTAACTTTTCCATTCCTCGTTTAGTTTGGATTTTGTGGGCTCCTGAAGGTGAGATGTCAGAAAAACGTCCTCACGGCCGTCGAAAGCTGTCCCATAGGAAATGAATGGCGGCAGGGGGGAGAAAGAGACCAATCTTTGGGCTTTTTCGAGCCTTTACAGTGTCGCCATACTTTGAGCTACAGACTCCATTCCAACTCTCAAATGTTGCCACAGGTCTCATGTATTCACTCATGTTTTCATCTTTTCCCTATCTTTTATCGTTTTTTCTCGGTGCCTCTCAGAGTACCATGAGCAAAAGTGGAGAAATTCTCCGTTTATAATGGGTGTCTATGCACGGAATGTTTCGCGCTAGAGTGGAGAGAGCTCTAAAAACTCGTCTAAAACTTTTGTCTTTAACTCGCTGCCATGGCCACAATTTTCACTGTACAGACACAATTTCTATCACAAAACGTAGGAAAATTTGTCCTGGTTACAGAAATGTTGACATGGAGTCTGTCACACGTACACATTTTTGCCCAGTGGCTCCAAAGTGAAGGGAGTGCCGATTTTTCTCTCATTCACTCCCATGTAAACTCAGAGGAGAAATTTCTAGAAACACCTGCAGTGCAACACATTTTAAACTCGCTCCCCTGACCACATTTATGAGTCCAGAAATATAAAAATCACCACGTACGTTCACGACAAGTGGCTGTCTCTCACCATCACTTTATTTCCTTTTTTGGACCAACGGTTTGGCTGTGAGAACAATTTGTTCGAGGAGTCAAAACCCATGTTAAAAAGCCTGTGCTGATCTTCCCTCTCTGTCTGTGGCTGTGTGCCGCAACTGCAGGCAAATCATGGATCGCCATGACAACGGCTGCTCACACAGACACAGACACAGACACAGGGCAGCAGCTCTCTATCTCTGTCTGTGTCTGTGTGCCTGTCTCTGTCTGTGTGTCTGTCGCTGTCTGTGTGTCTGTCTGTGTGTCTGTCTCTCTCTCTGTCTCTGTCTGTGTCTCTGTCTGTGTGTCTGTCTCTGTGTCTGTGTCTCACAATCTTTACAGGACAGATTACAGCAGCACAATCTTCATTTGAAACAGCAAGTACACATTATTAACCCATAAAGTGCCAAAATGGGCTCTCTAGCGCCACCTAGTTGCACTAAAATGATCACTGTGGCCTGTAGGCATGTCCTAGAAAGATCAAACCACTCTCTCACTCTGACCCTAGCTGCACCTACTTAGTGATCATGGCATCCACTGTCGCAAACTCACAGAAACATGATGTGTGTGTGACTCTAAAATTTACCTGATGACATGACAGCGGCAGAATCTCCATTTTAACCCTTTAGGTGCCAGAGTTATTTGAGGAAAATATTCATTTCTACATTTCAAAAGGCTGTGGCTTGAAAGTGGTGAGAGATAAAGGCATACTGTAAATGAGAAAACTTTTCATTATTAGGCACCGAGCCTGGAGACAGAGGACTCCTCCGCGAGTAGTCCTCGCCGAAGGCGAGGATCCTATTTACCCCCTAAACATGCTCAAAAACTCATGAAAATTGGCACGCATATCAGAACCAGTGAACAATTTATGATAATCATGAAATTAACCCCTAAAGTGACAAAATGTGCTCTCTAGCGCCGCCTAGACACACTAAAATGACCACTGCAGCCTATAGGTGTGTTGTTTTTGTCATCTCATCCTCAAAATTAAGGAATCTCATGGGAGAACATTCACTCATCTAATTTGCATATTGTGATATCACTTCTACATAGCTACAGCTACAGCAAAAATTCAAACATCAAAACGATCAGCTCTGTGAGAATTTTCTGATGTTTGTAGCAATGTGTGTGATATTTCTAAATAATTCGCTGGAGGCCGAAACGGGCGAGGTCCCGCCAAACGCTGCTTGCAGCTTTAATTATTATTTATTTCTTTCTTCCGCCGCCTCTTTGAACTGGAATTTGACCCCCTAAACATGCTCAAAAACTCACCAAAATTGGCACGCACATCAGAACTGGTGAAAAATTTTAGGCAATCATGCAATTAACCCCTAAAGTGCCAAAATGAGCTCTCTAGCGCCACCTAGGCACACAAAAATGGCCGCTACGGCCTGTAGGAACGTCGTAGAAACATCAGACCAAAACTGCCGTGTTCGTCTCATCAAGACCTAAAAATCACGCGCAGTGACCCCTGACCTAAATCCAACAGGAAGTGATGTAATTGCTCTTTCAAAGTAAGATTTTGCCTTAAAACTGCATAAAACTGCATTTCCTAAAAAAAACATCTTCTCATACAGCGTTTATCCCACCGGCTTCAAACTTGCAGGGATTCCAGATCAACTCCTTCTAATCAAAAGTTATTCGTAACTTTTCCATTCCTGGCTTAGTTTGGATTTTGTGGGCTCCTGAAGGTGAGATGTCAGAAAAACGTCCTCACGGCCGTCGAAAGCTGTCCCATTGGAAATGAATGGCAGCAGGGGGGAGAAAGAGACTAATCTTTGGGCTTTTTCTAGCCTTTACAGTGTCGCCATACCTTGAGCTACAGACTCCATTCCAACTCTCAAATGTTGCCACAGGTCTCATGTATTCACTCATGTTTTCATCTTTTCCCTATCTTTTATCGTTTTTTCTCGGTGCCTCTCAGAGTACCATGAGCAAAAGTGGAGAAATTTTCCGTTTATAATGGGTGTCTATGCACGGAATGTTTCGCGCTAGAGTGGAGAGAGCTCTAAAAACTCGTCTAAAACTTTTGTCTTTAACTCGCTGCCATGGCCACAATTTTCACTGTACAGACACAATTTCTATCACAAAACGTAGGAAAATTTGTCCTGGTTACAGAAATGTTGACATGGAGTCTGTCACACGTACACATTTTTGCCCAGTGGCTCCAAAGTGAAGGGAGTGCCGATTTTTCTCTCATTCACTCCCATGTAAACTCAGAGGAGAAATTTCTAGAAACAGCTTCAGTGCAACACATTTTAAACTCGCTCCCCTGACCACATTTATGAGTCCAGAAATATAAAAATCACCACGTACGTTCACGACAAGTGGCTGTCTCTCACCATCACTTTATTTCCTTTTTTGGACCAACGGTTTGGCTGTGAGAACAATTTGTTCGAGGAGTCAAAACCCATGTTAAAAAGCCTGTGCTGATCTTCCCTCTCTGTCTGTGGCTGTGTGCCGCAACTGCAGGCAAGTCATGAATCGCCATGACAACGGCTGCTCACACAGACACAGACACAGACACAGGGCAGCAGCTCTCTGTCTCTGTCTCTCTCTCTGTCTCTGTGTCTGTGTCTCTCTCTCTGTTTCTGTCTGTGTCTGTGTGTATGTCTCTGTGTCTGTCTCTCTCTCTGTCTCTGTCTGTGTGTCTGTGTCTGTCTCTCTCTCTGTCTCTGTCTGCTTGTCTGTCTGTGTGTCTGTCTCTCTCTCTGTCTCTGTCTCTGTCTCTGTCTGTGTGTCTGTCTCTGTGTCTGTCTCTCTCTCTGTCTGTGTCTGTGTCTGTCTCTCTCTCTGTCTCTGTCTCTGTCTGTTTGTCTGTCTCTGTGTCTGTCTCTGTCTCTGTGTCTCACAATCTTTACAGGACAGATTACAGCAGCACAATCTTCATTTGAAACAGCAAATACACATTATTAACCCATAAAGTGCCAAAATGGGCTCTCTAGCGCCACCTAGTTGCACTAAAATGGCCACTGTGGCCTGTAGGCATGTCGTAGACAGATCAAACCACTCTCTCACTCTGACCCTAGCTGCACCTACTTAGTGATCATGGCAACCACTGTCACAAACTCACAGAAACATGATGTGTGTGTGATTCCAAAAAAAAACAACTGCCTTTTCTAAAAAAAACATCTTCTCATACACCGTTTATCCCACCGGCTTCAAACTTGAAGGGACTCTAGATCAACTCCTTCTAATCAAAAGTTATTCGTAACTTTTCCATTCCTCGTTTCGTTTGGATTTTGTGGGCTCCTGAAGGTGAGATGTCAGAAAAACGTCCTGACGGCCGTCGAAAGCTGTCCCATAGGAAATGAATGGCGGCAGGGGGGAGAAAGAGACTAACTGGAAACAGCTTCAGTGCAACACATTTTAAACTCACTCCCCTGACCACAAATTTGACTCCAGAAATATAAAATTCACCACGTACGTTCACGACAAGTGGCTGTCTCTCATCATTACTTTATTTCCTTTTTTGGACCAACGGTTTGGCTGTGAGAACAATTTGTTCGAGGAGTCAAAACCCATGTTAAACAGCCTGTGCTGATCTTCCCTCTCTGTCTGTGTCTGTGTGCCGCAACTGCAGGCAAGTCAATAATCGCCATGACAACGGCTGCTCACACAGACACAGACACAGACACAGGGCAGCAGCTCTCTGTCTCTGTCTCTGTGTCTGTGTCTGTCTGTGTGTCTGTCTCTGTGTCTGTCTCTCTCTCTGTCTGTGTCTCTGTCTGTGTGTCTGTCTGTGTCTCTGTGTCTCACAATCTTTACAGGACAGATTACAGCAGCACAATCTTCATTTGAAACAGGAAGTGCACATTATTAACCCCTAAAGTGCCAAAATGGGCTCTCTAGCGCCACCTAGGTGCACTAAAAAGATCACTGTGGCCTGTAGGCATGTCGTAGACAGATCAAACCACTCTCTCACTCTGACCCTAGCTGCACCTACTTAGTGATCATGGCAACCACTGTCACAAAGTCACAGAAACATGATGTGTGTGTGATTCTAAAATTTACCTGATGACATGACAGCGGCAGAATCTCCATTTTAACCCTTTAGTTGCCAGAGTTATTTGAGGAAAATATTCATTTCTACATTTCAATATGCTCTGGCTTGAAAGTGGTGAGAGATAAAGGCATACTGTAAATGAGAAAACTTTTCATTATTAGGGACCGAGCCTGAAGACAGAGGACTCCTCCGCGAGTAGTCCTCGCCGAAGGCGAGGACCCTATTTACCCCCTAAACATGCTCAAAAACTCACGAAAATTGGCACGCATATCAGAACCGGTAAACAATTTTAGCTAATCATGAAATTAACCCCTAAACTGCCAAAATGTGCCCTCTAGCGCTGCCTAGCCACACTAAAATGGCCACTGCAGCATGTAGTTGTCTTATTTTTGTCATCTCATCCTCAAAATGAAGAAACAGGAATCTGATGGGAGAAAATTCACTCATCTAATTTGCATATTATCATATCACTTCTACATAGCTACAGCAAAAATTCAAACACAAAAACGATCAGCTCTGTGAGAATTTTCTGATGTTTGTAGCAATGTGTGTGATATTTCTAAATAATTCGCTGGAGGCCGAAACGGGCGAGGTCCCGCCAAACGCTGCTTGCAGCTTTAATTAGGGACCGAGCCTAGAGGCAGAGGACTGCTCAGAGAGCAGTCCTCGCCGAAGGCGAGGACCCTCTTGTATTTTGAACGCTCATTAGGAAACATGCCCAGAGCCAAAAACACTACTCACAGAGGAGTCCTCGCCGAAGGCGAGGACCATCATGCTTCCAAACTGTTCACTGGAGGAAGAGCAGTCCTCGCCAAAGGCGAGGACAAGACACTATTGTTTTTGTAAGGTTTATTATTATTATTCTTTCTTTCTTTCTTTCTTTCTTTCTTCCGCCGCCTCTTTGAACTGGAATTTGACCCCCTAAACATGCTCAAAAACTCACCAAAATTGGCACGCACATCAGAACTGGTGAAAAATTTTAGGCAATCATGCAATTAACCCCTAAAGTGCCAAAATGAGCTCTCTAGCGCCCCCTAGGTACACAAAAATGGCCGCTACGGCCTGTAGGAACGTCGTAGAAACATCAAACGAAAACTGCTGTGTTTGTCTCATCAAGACCTAAAAACCACGCGCTGTGACCCCTGACCTAAATCCAACAGGAAGTGACGTAATTTCCCTTTCAAAGTAAGATTTTGCCTTAAAACTGCATAAAACTGCATTTCCTAAAAAAAACATCTTCTCATACACCGTTTATCCCACCGGCTTCAAACTTGCAGGGATTCCAGATCAACTCTTTCTAATCAAAAGTTATTCGTAACTTTTCCATTCCTGGCTTCGTTTGGATTTTGTGGGCTCCTGAAGGTGAGATGTCAGAAAAACGTCCTCACGGCCGTCGAAAGCTGTCCCATTGGAAATGAATGGCGGCAGGGGGGAGAAAGAGACCAATCTTTGGGCTTTTTAGAGCCTTTACAGTGTCGCCATACTTTGAGCTACAGACTCCATTCCAACTCTCAAATGTTGCCACAGGTCTCATGTATTCACTCATGTTTTCATCTTTTCCCTATCTTTTATCTTTTTTTCTCGGTGCCTCTCAGAGTACCATGAGCAAAAGTGGAGAAATTTTCCGTTTATAATGGGTGTCTATGCACGGAATGTTTCGCGCTAGAGTGGAGAGAGCTCTAAAAACTTGTCTAAAACTTTTGTCTTTAACTCGCTGCCATGGCCACAATTTTCACTGTACAGACACAATTTCTATCACAAAACGTAGGAAAATTTGTCCTGGTTACAGAAATGTTGACATGGAGTCTGTCACACGTACACATTTTTGCCCAGTGGCTCCAAAGTGAAGGGAGTGCCGATTTTTCTCTCATTCACTCCCATGTAAACTCAGAGGAGAAATTTCTAGAAACACCTGCAGTGCAACACATTTTAAACTCGCTCCCCTGACCACAAATTTCACTCCAAAAATATAAAAATCACCACGTACGTTCACGACAAGTGGCTGTCTCTCACCATCACTTTATTTCCTTTTTTGGACCAACGGTTTGGCTGTGAGAACAATTTGTTCGAGGAGTCAAAACCCATGTTAAAAAGCCTGTGCTGATCTTCCCTCTCTGTCTGTGGCTGTTTGCCGCAACTGCAGGCAAGTCATTATCGCCATGACAACGGCTGCTCACACAGACACAGACACAGACACAGGGCAGCAGCTCTCTGTCTCTGTGTCTGTCTGTGTGTCTGTCTCTCTCTCTGTCTCTGTCTGTGTGTCTGTCTGACTGTCTCTCTCTCTGTGTCTGTCTCTCTCTCTGTCTGTGTGTCTGTCTCTGTGTCTCACAATCTTTACAGGACAGATCACAGCAGCACAATCTTCATTTGAAACAGCAAATACACATTATTAACCCATGAAGTGCCAAAATGGGCTCTCTAGCGCCACCTACCTGCAATAAAATGTTCACTGTGGCCTGTAGGCATGTCGTAGACAGATCAAACCACTCTCTCACTCTGACCCTAGCTGCACCTACCTAGTGATCATGGCAACCACTGTCACAAACTCACAGAAACATGATGTGTGTGTGATTCTAAAATTTACCTGATGACATGACAGCGGCAGAATCTCCATTTTAACCCTTTAGTTGCCAGAGTTATATGAGGAAAATATTAATTTCAACATTTCAATATGCTGTGGCTTGAAAGTGGTGAGAGATAAAGGCATACTGTAAATGAGAAAACTTTTCATTATTAGGGACCGAGCCTGGAGACAGAGGACTCCTGACAGAGCAGTCCTCGCCGAAGGCGAGGACCCTATTTACCCCCTAAACATGCTCAAAAAATCACCAAAATTGGCACGTATATCAGAACCGGTGAACAATTTCAGCAAATCATGAAATTAACCCCTAAAGTGCCAAAATGGGCTCTCTAGCGCCACCTAGGCACACTACAATGGCCACTGCAGCCTGTAGCTGTGTTGTTTTTCTCATCTCATCCTCAAAATGAAGAAACAGGAATCTGATGGGAGAAAATTCACTCATCTAATTTGCATATTGTCAGATCACTTCTACATAGCTACAGCTACAGAAAGCATTCAAACATCAAAACGTTCAGCTCTGTGACAATTTTCTGACGTTTGTGGCAATGTGCCAAAATGGGCGCGAGGCGAGGTCCCGCCAAACGCTGCTTGCAGCTTTAATTATTATTTCTTTCTTTCTTCCGCCGCCTCTTTGAACTGTAATTTGACCCCCTAAACATGCTCAAAAACTCACCAAAATTGGCACGCACATCAGAACTGGTGAAAAATTTTAGGCAATCATACAATTAACCCCTAAAGTGCCAAAATGAGCTCTCTAGCGCCACCTAGGCACACAAAAATGGCAGCTACGGCCTGTAGGAACGTCGTAGAAACATCAAACGAAAACTGCCGTGTTCGTCTCATCAAGACCTAAAAATCACGCGCAGTGACCCCTGACCTAAATCCAACAGGAAGTGACGCAATTGCCCTTTCAAAGTAAGATTTTGCCTTAAAACTGCAAAAAACTGCCTTTCATAAAAAAAACATCTTCTCATACACCATTTATCCCACCGGCTTCAAACTTGCAGGGATTCCAGATCAACTCTTTCTAATCAAAAGTTATTCGTAACTTTTCCATTCCTGGCTTCGTTTGGATTCTGTGGGCTCCTGAAGGTGAGATGTCAGAAAAACGTCCAGACGGTCGTCGAAAGCTGTCCCATTGGAAATGAATGGCAGCAGGGGGGAGAAAGAGACTAATCTTTGGGCTTTTTCTAGCCTTTACAGTGTCGCCATACTTTGAGCTACAGACTCCATTCCAACTCTCAAATGTTGCCACAGGTCTCATGTATTCACTCATGTTTTCATCTTTTCCCTATCTTTTATCGTTTTTTCTCGGTGCCTCTCAGAGTACCATGAGCAAAAGTGGAGAAATTTTCCGTTTATAATGGGTGTCTATGCACGGAATGTTTCGCGCTAGAGTGGAGAGAGCTCTAAAAACTCGTCTGAAACTTTTGTCTTTAACTCGCTGCCATGGCCACAATTTTCACTGTACAGACACAATTTCTATCACAAAACGTAGGAAAATTTGTCCTGGTTACAGAAATGTTGACATGGAGTCTGTCACACGTACACATTTTTGCCCAGTGGCTCCAAAGTGAAGGGAGTGCCGATTTTTCTCTCATTCACTCCCATGTAAACTCAGAGGAGAAATTTCTGGAAACAGCTGAGGTGCAACACATTTTAAACTCGCTCCCCTGACCACAAATTTCACTCCAAAAATATAAAAATCACCACGTACGTTCACGACAAGTGGCTGTCTCTCACCATCACTTTATTTCCTTTTTTGGACCAACGGTTTGGCTGTGAGAACAATTTGTTCGAGGAGTCAAAACCCATGTTAAAAAGCCTGTGCTGATCTTCCCTCTCTGTCTGTGGCTGTGTGCCGCAACTGCAGGCAAGTCATTGATCGCCATGACAACGGCTGCTCACACAGACACAGACACAGACACAGGGCAGCAGCTCTCTGTCTCTGTGTCTGTGTCTCTGTGTCTCTCTCTGTCTGTGTCTCTGTCTGTGTGTCTGTCTCTCTCTCTGTCTCTGTCTGTCTCTCTGTGTATGTCTCTCTCTCTGTATCTGTCTGTGTCTATGTCTATGTGTCTCTGTCTCTGTGTCTCACAATCTTTACAGGACAGATTACAGCAGCACAATCTTCATTTGAAACAGCAAATACACATTATTAACCCATTAAGTGCCAAAATGGGCTCTCTAGCGCCACCTAGCTGCACTAAAATGGCCACTGTGGCCTGTAGGCATGTCGTAGACAGATCAAACCACTCTCTCACTCTGACCCTAGCTGCACCTACTTAGTGATCATGGCAACCACTGTCACAAACTCACAGAAACATGATGTGTGTGTGATTCCAAAAAAAAAAAAACTGCCTTTCCTAAAAAAAACATCTTCTCATACACCGTTTATCCCACCGGCTTCAAACTTGCAGGGATTCCAGATCAACTCCTTCTAATCAAAAGTTATTCGTAACTTTTCCATTCCTCGTTTCGTTTGGATTTTGTGGGCTCCTGAAGGTGAGATGTCAGAAAAACGTCCTGACGGCCGTCGAAAGCTGTCCCATTGGAAATGAATGGCGGCAGGGGGGAGAAAGAGACTAACTGGAAACAGCTTCAGTGCAACACATTTTGAACTCACTCCCCTGACCACAAATTTGACTCCAGAAATATAAAATTCACCACGTACGTTCACGACAAGTGGCTGTCTCTCATCATTACTTTATTTCCTTTTTTGGACCAACGGTTTGGCTGTGAGAACAATTTGTTCGAGGAGTCAAAACCCATTTTAAACAGCCTGTGCTGATCTTCCCTCTCTGTCTGTGTCTGTGTGCCGCAACTGCAGGCAAGTCAATAATCGCCATGACAACGGCTGCTCACACAAACACAGACACAGGGCAGCAGCTCTCTGTCTCTGTCTCTGTCTGTGTGTCTGTCTGTGTCTGTCTGTGTGTCTGTGTATCTGTCTGTCTCTGTCTCTGTCTGTGTCTCTGTCTCTGTGTCTCACAATCTTTACAGGACAGATTACAGCAGCACAATCTTCATTTGAAACAGGAAGTGCACATTATTAACCCATAAAGTGCCAAAATGGGCTCTCTAGCGCCACCTACCTGCAATAAAATGGCCACTGTGGCCTGTAGGCATGTCGTAGACAGATCAAACCACTCTCTCACTCTGACCCTAGCTGTACCTACTTCGTGATCATGGCAACCACTGTCACAAACTCACAGAAACATGATGTGTGTGTGATTGCAAAATTTACCTGATGACATGACAGCGGCAGAATCTCCATTTTAACCCTTTAGTTGCCAGAGTTATTTGAGAAAAATATTCATTTCTACATTTCAATATGCTGTGGCTTGAAAATGGTGAGAGATAAAGACATACTGTAAATGAGAAAACTTTTCATTATGAGGGACCGAGCCTGGAGACAGAGGACTCCTGAAAGAGCAGTCCTCGCCGAAGGCGAGGACCCTATTTACCCCTAAACATGCTCAAAAACTCACGAAAATTGGCAAGCATATCAGAACCAGTGAACAATTCATGATAATCATGAAATTAACCCCTAAAGTGAAAAAATGTGCTCTCTTGCGCCACCTAGACACACTAAAATGACCACTGCAGCCTATAGGTGTGTTGTTTTTGTCATCTCATCCTCAAAATTAAGGAATCTCATGGGAGAACATTCACTCATCTAATTTGCATATTGTGATATCACTTCTACATAGCTACAGCTACAGCAAAAATTCAAACATCAAAACGATCAGCTCTGTGAGAATTTTCTGATGTTTGTAGCAATGTGTGTGATATTTCTAAATAATTCGCTGGAGGCCGAAACGGGCGAGGTCCCGCCAAACGCTGCTTGCAGCTTTAATTAGGGACCGAGCCTAGAGGCAGAGGACTGCTCAGGGAGCAGTCCTCGCCGAAGGCGAGGACCCTCTTGTATTTTGAACGCTCATTAGGAAACATGCCCAGAGCCAAAAACACTACTCACAGAGGAGTCCTCGCCGAAGGCGAGGACCATCATGCTTCCATACTGTTCATTTGAGGAAGAGCAGTCCTAGTCCTCGCCGGAGGCGAGGACACTATTGTTTTTGGAAGGTTTATTATTATTTCTTTCTTCCGCCGCCTCTTTGACCTGGAATTTGACCCCCTAAACATGCTCAAAAACTCACCAAAATTGGCACGCACATCGGAACTGGTGAAAAATTTTAGGCAATCATGCAATTAACCCCTAAAGTTCCAAAATGAGCTCTCTAGCGCCACCTAGGTACACAAAAATGGCCGCTACGGCCTGTAGGAACGTCGTAGAAACATCAAACGAAAACTGCCGTGTTCGTCTCATCAAGACCTAAAAATCACGCGCAGTGACCCCTGACCTAAATCCAACAGGAAGTGACGCAATTGCCCTTTCAAAGTAAGATTTTGCCTTAAAACTGCAAAAAACTGCCTTTCGTAAAAAAAACATCTTCTCATACACCGTTTATCCCACCGGCTTCAAACTTGCAGGGATTCCAGATCAACTCCTTCTAATCAAAAGTTATTCGTAACTTTTCCATTCCTGGCTTCGTTTGGATTTTGTGGGCTCCTGAAGGTGAGATGTCAGAAAAACGTCCAGACGGTCGTCGAAAGCTGTCCCATTGGAAATGAATGGCAGCAGGGGGGAGAAAGAGACTAATCTTTGGGCTTTTTCTAGCCTTTACAGTGTCTCCATACTTTGAGCTACAGACTCCATTCCAACTCTCAAATGTTGCCACAGGTCTCATGTATTCACTCATGTTTTCATCTTTTCCCTATCTTTTATCGTTTTTTCTCGGTGCCTCTCAGAGTACCATGAGCAAAAGTGGAGAAATTTTCCGTTTATAATGGGTGTCTATGCACGGAATGTTTCGCGCTAGAGTGGAGAGAGCTCTAAAAACTCGTCTAAAACTTTTGTCTTTAACTCGCTGCCATGGCCACAATTTTCACTGTACAGACACAATTTCTATCACAAAACGTAGGAAAATTTGTCCTGGTTACAGAAATGTTGACATGGAGTCTGTCACACGTACACATTTTTGCCCAATGGCTCCAAAGTGAAGGGAGTGCCGATTTTTTTCTCATTCACTCCCATGTAAACTCAGAGGAGAAATTTCTGGAAACAGCTGCAGTGCAACACATTTTAAACTCGCTCCCCTGACCACAAATTTCACTCCAAAAATATAAAAATCACCACGTACGTTCACGACAAGTGGCTGTCTCTCACCATCACTTTATTTCCTTTTTTGGACCAACGGTTTGGCTGTGAGAACAATTTGTTCGAGGAGTCAAAACCCATGTTAAAAAGCCTGTGCTGATCTTCCCTCTCTGTCTGTGGCTGTGTGCCGCAACTGCAGGCAAGTCATGAATCGCCATGACAACGGCTGCTCACACAGACACAGACACAGACACAGGGCAGCAGCTCTCTCTCTCTGTCTCTGTCTCTGTCTCTGTGTGTCTGTCTCTCTCTCTGTCTCTGTCTGTGTGTCAGTGTCTGTCTCTCTCTCTGTCTCTGTCTGTTTGTCTGTCTGTGTGTCTGTCTCTCTCTCTGTCTCTGTCTCTGTCTGTGTGTCTGTCTCTGTGTCTGTCTCTCTCTCTGTCTCTGTCTGTGTCTGTCTCTCTCTCTGTCTCTGTCTCTGTCTCTGTCTGTTTGTCTGTCTCTGTGTCTGTCTCTGTCTCTGTGTCTCACAATCTTTACAGGACAGATTACAGCAGCACAATCTTCATTGGAAACAGCAAATACACATTATTAACCCATAAAGTGCCAAAATGGGCTCTCTAGCGCCACCTAGTTGCACTAAAATGGCCGCTGTGGCCTGTAGGCATGTCGTAGACAGATCAAACCACTCTCTCACTCTGACCCTAGCTGCACCTACTTAGTGATCATGGCAACCACTGTCACAAACTCACAGAAACATGATGTGTGTGTGATTCCAAAAAAACAACAACTGCCTTTTCTAAAAAAAACATCTTCTCATACACCGTTTATCCCACCGGCTTCAAACTTGAAGGGACTCTAGATCAACTCCTTCTAATCAAAAGTTATTCGTAACTTTTCCATTCCTCGTTTCGTTTGGATTTTGTGGGCTCCTGAAGGTGAGATGTCAGAAAAACGTCCTGACGGCCGTCGAAAGCTGTCCCATAGGAAATGAATGGCGGCAGGGGGGAGAAAGAGACTAACTGGAAACAGCTTCAGTGCAACACATTTTAAACTCACTCCCCTGACCACAAATTTGACTCCAGAAATATAAAATTCACCACGTACGTTCACGACAAGTGGCTGTCTCTCATCATTACTTTATTTCCTTTTTTGGACCAACGGTTTGGCTGTGAGAACAATTTGTTCGAGGAGTCATAACCCATGTTAAACAGCCTGTGCTGATCTTCCCTCTCTGTCTGTGGCTGTGTGCCGCAACTGCAGGCAAGTCAATAATCGCCATGACAACGGCTGCTCACACAGACACAGACAAAGACACAGGGCAGCAGCTCTCTGTCTCTGTCTCTGTGTCTGTGTCTGTCTGTGTGTCTGTCTCTGTGTCTGTGTCTCTCTCTCTGTCTCTGTCTGTGTGACTGTGTCTGTGTCTGTCTGTGTGTCTGTGTATCTGTCTGTCTCTGTCTCTGTCTGTGTCTCTGTCTCTGTGTCTCACAATCTTTACAGGACAGATTACAGCAGCACAATCTTCATTTGAAACAGGAAGTGCACATTATTAACCCATAAAGTGCCAAAATGTGCCCTCTAGCGCCACCTACCTGCAATAAAATGGCCACTGTGGCCTGTAGGCATGTCGTATGGCAACCACTGTCACAAACTCACAGAAACATGATGTGTGTGTGATTGCAAAATTTACCTGATGACATGACAGCGGCAGAATCTCCATTTTAACCCTTTAGTTGCCAGAGTTATTTGAGAAAAATATTCATTTCTACATTTCAATATGCTGTGGCTTGAAAATGGTGAGGGATAAAGACATACTGTAAATGAGAAAACTTTTCATTATGAGGGACCGAGCCTGGAGACAGAGGACTCCTCCGTGAGTAGTCCTCG
Organism: Epinephelus awoara; assembly: GCA_035609425.1. Taxonomy (NCBI): domain Eukaryota; kingdom Metazoa; phylum Chordata; class Actinopteri; order Perciformes; family Serranidae; genus Epinephelus; species Epinephelus awoara. The sequence continues at coordinate 5,168,674 of CM069295.1, read as the reverse complement.
CCGAAGGCGAGGACCCTATTTACCCCCTAAACATGCTTAAAAACTCACGAAAATTGGCACGCATATCAGAACCAGTGAACAATTTATGATAATCATGAAATTAACCCCTAAAGTGACAAAATGTGCTCTCTAGCGCCACCTAGACACACTAAAATGACCACTGCAGCCTATAGGTGTGTTGTTTTCGTCATCTCATCCTCAAAATTAAGGAATCTGATAGGAGAACATTCACTCATCTAATTTGCATATTGTGATATCACTTCTACATAGCTACAGCTACAGCAAAAATTCAAACATCAAAACGATCAGCTCTGTGAGAATTTTCTGATGTTTGTAGCAATGTGTGTGATATTTCTAAATAATTCGCTGGAGGCCGAAACGGGCGAGGTCCCGCCAAACGCTGCTTGCAGCTTTAATTAGGGACCGAGCCTAGAGGCAGAGGACTGCTCAGGGAGCAGTCCTCGCCGAAGGCGAGGACCCTCTTGTATTTTGAACGCTCATTAGGAAACATGCCCAGAGCCAAAAACACTACTCACAGAGGAGTCCTCGCCGAAGGCGAGGACCATCATGCTTCTAAAATGTTCAGTGGAGGAAGAGGAGTCCTCGCCGAAGGCGAGGAATGCACTATTGTTTTTGGAAGGTTTATTATTATTAGGGACCGAGCCTAGAGGCAGAGGACTGCTCAGAGAGCAGTCCTCGCCGAAGGCGAGGACCCTCTTGTATTTTGACCGTTCATTAGGAAACATGCCCAGAGCCAAAACACTACTCACAGAGGAGTCCTCGCCGAAGGCGAGGACCCTCATGCTTCCAAACTCTTCATTAGGGGCAGACCAGTCCTCGCCGGAGGCGAGGACACTATTGTTTTTGGAAGGTTTATTATTATTTATTTCTTTCTTTCTTTCTTTCTTTCTTCCGCCGCCTCTTTGAACTGGAATTTGACCCCCTAAACATGCTCAAAAACTCACCAAAATTGGCACGCACATCAGAACTGGTGAAAAATTTTAGGCAATCATGCAATTAACCCCTAAAGTGCCAAAATGAGCTCTCTAGCGCCACCTAGGCACACAAAAATGGCCGCTACGGCCTGTAGGAACGTCGTAGAAACATCAGACGAAAACTGCTGTGTTTGTCTCATCAAGACCGAAAAATCACGCGCTGTGACCCCTGACCTAAATCCAACAGGAAGTGACGTAATTTCCCTTTCAAAGTAAGATTTTGCCTTAAAACTGCATAAAACTGCCTTTCCTAAAATAAACATCTTCTCATACACCGTTTATCCCACCGGCTTCAAACTTGCAGGGATTCCAGATCAACTCTTTCTAATCAAAAGTTATTCGTAACTTTTCCATTCCTGGCTTCGTTTGGATTTTGTGGGCTCCTGAAGGTGAGATGTCAGAAAAACGTCCTCACGGCCGTCGAAAGCTGTCCCATAGGAAATGAATGGCGGCAGGGGGGAGAAAGAGACCAATCTTTGGGCTTTTTCGAGCCTTTACAGTGTCGCCATACTTTGAGCTACAGACTCCATTCCAACTCTCAAATGTTGCCACAGGTCTCATGTATTCACTCATGTTTTCATCTTTTCCCTATCTTTTATCGTTTATTCTCGGTGCCTCTCAGAGTACCATGAGCAAAAGTGGAGAAATTTTCCGTTTATAATGGGTGTCTATGCACGGAATGTTTCGAGCTAGAGTGGAGAGAGCTCTAAAAACTCGTCTAAAACTTTTGTCTTTAACTCGCTGCCATGGCTACAATTTTCACTGTACAGACACAATTTCTATCACAAAACGTAGGAAAATTTGTCCTGGTTACAGAAATGTTGACATGGAGTCTGTCACACGTACACATTTTTGCCCAGTGGCTCCAAAGTGAAGGGAGTGCCGATTTTTCTCTCATTCACTCCCATGTAAACTCAGAGGAGAAATTTCTAGAAACACCTGCAGTGCAACACATTTTAAACTCGCTCCCCTGACCACAAATTTCACTCCAAAAATATAAAAATCACCACGTACGTTCACGACAAGTGGCTGTCTCTCACCATCACTTTATTTCCTTTTTTGGACCAACGGTTTGGCTGTGAGAACAATTTGTTCGAGGAGTCAAAACCCATGTTAAAAAGCCTGTGCTGATCTTCCCTCTCTGTCTGTGGCTGTGTGCCGCAACTGCAGGCAAGTCATTATCGCCATGACAACGGCTGCTCACACAGACACAGACACAGACACAGGGCAGCAGCTCTCTGTCTCTGTCTCTGTGTGTCTGTTTGTGTGTCTGTCTGTGTCTCTCTCTCTGTCTCTGTCTTTGTGTCTGTCTGTGTGTCTGTCTCTGTGTCTGTCTCTGTCTGTGTGTCTGTCTGTGTCTCTGTGTCTCACAATCTTTACAGGACAGATTACAGCAGCACAATCTTCATTTGAAACAGCAAGTACACATTATTAACCCTTAAAGTGCCAAAATGTGCCCTCTAGCGCCACCTAGTTGCACTAAAATGATCACTGTGGCCTGTAGGCATGTCGTAGAAAGATCAAACCACTCTCTCACTCTGACCCTAGCTGCACCTACTTAGTGATCATGGCAACCACTGTCACAAACTCACAGAAACATGATGTGTGTGTGATTCTAAAATTTACCTGATGACATGACAGCGGCAGAATCTCCATTTTAACCCTTTAGTTGCCAGAGTTATTTGAGGAAAATATTCATTTCTACATTTCAATATGCTGTGGCTTGAAAGTGGTGAGGGATAAAGGCATACTGTAAATGAGAAAACTTTTCATTATTAGGGACCGAGCCTGGAGACAGAGGACTCCTGAAAGAGCAGTCCTCGCCAAAGGCGAGAACCCTATTTACCCCCTAAACATGCTCAAAAACTCACCAAAATTGGCACGCATATCAGAACTGGTGAACAATTTTAGCATATCATGAAATTAACCGCTAAAGTGCCAAAATGTGCTCTTTAGCGCCACCTAGGCACACTAAAATGGCCACTGTGGCCTGTAGGCATGTCGTAGACAGATCAAACCACTCTCTCACTCTGACCCTAGCTGCACCTACTTAGTGATCATGGCAACCACTGTCACAAACTCACAGAAACATGATGTGTGTCTGATTCTAAAACTTACCTGATGACATGACAGCGGCAGAATCTCCATTTTAACCCTTTAGTTGCCAGAGTTATTTGAGGAAAATATTCATTTCTACATTTCAATATGCTGTGGCTTGAAAGTGATGAGAGATAAAGGCATACTGTAAATGAGAAAAATTTTCATTATTAGGGACCGAGCCTGGAGACAGAGGACTCCTCCGCGAGTAGTCCTCGCCAAAGGCGAGGACCCTATTTACCCCCTAAACATGCTCAAAAACTCACGAAAATTGGCACGCATATCAGAACCAGTGAAAAATTTGAGCAAATCATGAAATGAACCCCTAAAGTGCCAAAATGTGCTCTCTAGCGCCACCTAGGCACACTAAAATTGCCACTGCAGCCTATAGGTGTGTTGTTTTTGTCATCTCATCCTCAAAATGAAGGAACAGGAATCTGATGGGAGAAAATTCACTCATCTAATTTGCATATTGTCAGATCACTTCTACATAGCTACAGCTACAGAAAGCATTCAAACATCAAAACGTTCAGCTCTGTGAGAATTTTCTGACGTTTGTGGCGATGTGCCAAAATGGGCGCGAGGCGAGGTCCCGCCAAACGCTGCTTGCAGCTTTAATTAGGGACCGAGCCTAGAGGCAGAGGACTGCTCAGAGAGCAGTCCTCGCCGAAGGCGAGGACCCTCTTGTATTTTGACCGTTCATTAGGAAACATGCCCAGAGCCAAAAACACTACTCACAGAGGAGTCCTCGCCGAAGGCGAGGACCCTCATGCTTCTAAACTCTTCATTAGGAGCAGACCAGTCCTCGCCGGAGGCGAGGACACTATTGTTTTTGGAAGGTTTATTAGGGACCGAGCCTAGAGGCAGAGGACTGCTCAGAGAGCAGTCCTCGCCGAAGGCGAGGACCCTCTTGTATTTTGAACGCTCATTAGGAAACATGCCCAGAGCCAAAACACTACTCACAGAGGAGTCCTCGCCAAAGGCGAGGACCCTAGTGCATCTGAACTGTTCATTGGGGGCAGAGCAGTCCTCGCCGAAGGCGAGGAATGCACTATTGTTTTTGGAAGGTTTATTATTTCTTTCTTTCTTTCTTCCGCCGCCACTTTGAACTGGAATTTGACCCCCTAAACATGCTCAAAAACTCACCAAAATTGGCACGCACATCAGAACTGGTGAAAAATTTTAGGCAATCATGAAATTAACCCCTAAAGTGCCAAAATGAGCTCTCTAGCGCCACCTAGGCACACAAAAATGGCCGCTACGGCCTGTAGGAACGTCGTAGAAACATCAAACGAAAACTGCCGTGTTCGTCTCATCAAGACCTAAAAATCACGCGCAGTGACCCCTGACCTAAATCCAACAGGAAGTGACGCAATTGCCCTTTCAAAGTAAGATTTTGCCTTAAAACTGCATAAAACTGCCTTTCGTAAAATAAACATCTTCTCCTACACCGTTTATCCCACCGGCTTCAAACTTGCAGGGATTCCAGATCAACTCCTTCTAATCAAAAGTTATTCGTAACTTTTCCATTCCTCTTTTCGTTTTGATTTTGTGGGCTCCTGAAGGTGAGATGTCAGAAAAACGTCCAGACGGTCGTCGAAAGCTGTCCCATAGGAAATGAATGGCAGCAGGGGGGAGAAAGAGACTAATCTTTGGGCTTTTTCTAGCCTTTACAGTGTCACCATACTTTGAGCTACAGACTCCATTCCAACTCTCAAATGTTGCCACAGGTCTCGTGTATACACTCATGTTTTCATCTTTTCTCTATCTTTTACCGTTTTTTCTCGGTGCCTCTCAGAGTACCATGAGCAAAAGTGGAGAAATTTTCCGTTTATAATGGGTGTCTATGCACGGAATGTTTCGCGCTAGAGTGGAGAGAGCTCTAAAAACTCGTCTAAAACTTTTGTCTTTAACTCGCTGCCATGGCCACAATTTTCACTGTACAGACACAATTTCTATCACAAAACGTAGGAAAATTTGTCCTGGTTACAGAAATGTTGACATGGAGTCTGTCACACGTACACATTTTTGCCCAGTGGCTCCAAAGTGAAGGGAGTGCCGATTTTTCTCTCATTCACTCCCATGTAAACTCAGAGGAGAAATTTCTGGAAACAGCTTCAGTGCAACACATTTTAAACTCGCTCCCCTGACCACAAATTTCACTCCAAAAATATAAAAATCACCACGTACGTTCACCACAAGTGGCTGTCTCTCACCATCACTTTATTTCCTTTTTTGGACCAACGGTTTGGCTGTGAGAACAATTTGTTCGAGGAGTCAAAACCCATGTTAAAAAGCCTGTGCTGATCTTCCCTCTCTGTCTGTGGCTGTGTGCCGCAACTGCAGGCAAGTCATAAATCGCCATGACAACGGCTGCTCACACAGACACAGACACAGACACAGGGCAGCAGCTCTCTGTCTCTGTCTGTGTGTCTGTCTCTCTCTCTGTCTGTGTGTCTGTCTCTCTCTCTGTCTCTGTCTGTGTGTCTGTCTCTGTGTCTGTCCGTGTGTCTGTCTCTCTCTCTGTCTGTGTGTCTGTCTCTGTGTCTGTCCGTGTGTCTGTCTCTGTCTCTGTGTCTGTCTGTGTGTCTGTCTGTTTGTCTGTCTCTCTCTGTCTCTGTCTGTGTGTCTGTCTCTGTCTGTGTGTCTGTCTCTCTCTCTGTCTCTGTGTCTGTCTCTCTCTCTGTCTCTGTCTGTGTGTCTGTCTGTGTCTCTGTGTCTCACAATCTTTACAGGACAGATTACAGCAGCTGAATCTTCATTTGAAACAGCAAATACACATTATTAACCCCTAAAGTGCCAAAATGGGCTCTCTAGGGCCACCTAGTTGCACTAAAATGGCCACTGTGGCCTGTAGGCATGTCGTAGACAGATCAAACCACTCTCTCACTCTGACCCTAGCTGCACTTACTTAGTGATCATGGCAACCACTGTCACAAACTCACAGAAACATGTGTCTGTGATTCTAAAATTTATCTGATGACATGACAGCGGCAGAATCTCCATTTTAACCCTTTAGTTGCCAGAGTTATTTGAGGAAAATATTCATTTCTACATTTCAATATGCTGTGGCTTGAAAGTGGTGAGGGATAAAAGTATATTGTAAATGAGAAACGTTTTCATTATTAGGGACCGAGCCTGGAGGCACGAGCCTGGAGGCAAAGGACCCTATTGTTTTTGGTGCATTTATTAGGGACAGAGCCTACAGGAAGAGGATTCCTATGGTTTTTGGCGCATTTATTATTAGGGACTAAGCCTAGAGGTAGAGGACTGCTCACACTCCAAGGTCATACAACTTGAAATAGTATTTTTTAGGGTTAAATTACTAGTGGCCTACAGGACACAATGAAATAGCCACTGAATGACACGTTATTTAAGCTACTTTGTTTAATAAATCAAATATGAATAAAACTAGACAAATCAATCATGGCCCTGTAAAACATGCCTTACCTGTTTGAATGATGTTTTTATATTTCATTTTAAGCTGCCTCCACGTGTTTTCCCCTGTGACATTGTACCTACATGAAAATGAGATTTTTTTCAAAAACACTCTACCACTTTTTCACCTGTATGCTACGATTTCAGTCAAGTGTGGTTAAATGTTAAATTAATGGACTACTGCATTTAAACTTTGTTATCGACTTGTTTTTATAATTTACTCTTTGTAATTCATGTTTTATCTATGTTAATGTTGGATTTGTGTTTATCCTCAAAAATTGTTACAATTTATATGATGCATCTATGTATTCATATAGAAACATAACGTATTACACAACAAACCAGGAATACAGTTACCACAGACCTTTGTCTTTTACAGTACACTCCAATTCTTAACAGTATGAAAGACGCCATTTTGTAGCTAACATTATATAGCTCATTTATCATTACAGTGCATTTCATTTGAATGTGGATACTTTGGAGATGACATTTTGTTTCCACAGACAACATATCAGTTACATTTAAGTTAATACACTGGTTGCTGATGGACTCGAGGCTCATCCTACTCTCAGTGTGCTATGTGTGAGCTCAGTCCTGCATGTTCTTTAATGAAGCAATAGGAGAAGATATTCGGTCTCAGTTAATGTAGTTTATTAAGCAGTAAAGGAATAATATTACAGAGCTCTGGGTCTCAACTTCACATCCCTGCCAAACAACAAAGGTGTGTCAGTTCATGAAGTCTGACCTATCCTTCCCCTGACCCAGTATATTTGAGCGTAACAGTGTCATTGTGCACGCAAGGCGTTGTCCTCTTCTCATTGGTGGTTCCACTTCCTCCTTCACCACACCACGCCCCTGCCTCGTGTTAATCTGACTCCTTCCCGCTGACGGTGGGGGCGTGGTTCCTGTTTTGAAAGACAAGAGAACACCACAACTCCCAACACATGCTGTACCTTACTATCTGTACATCACTTGCTATTCTTTTTACCATATATGAAACTAAGTATCTAAGCATTGCGGTATGTGCTCCTCAGACTTCATGTCTCTTGCTCTCCTGTACTTCTCCACTTCTGCAAAGCAAACACATTCAGATCAGCTGAAATCATCTCATTGTTCACACATGTAAAACTTATATAGTGAAACACAACTTGTAGTAAAACACATAAAATCATTCTATTCCCAACATTGCAAATATGGCAACAAAACATGTCAGGACATTCATTTACATAACTCATTGATTCACTTTATGGTTCATGTAGAAAAAAATGATCAATTAACAGTCCCACATTCTCTTCCTGTCCATGCTCTCAAACAACAATTGACATGGGATTACTTTTTGAACCTTTATCATGCCCCTCAACCACCTCAGAGAGAAGAAAGATTACTGTTAAGAAGTAAACGCCACCAACCAACTATTCAATTCATTTAAGCAGTGTCAATGAGCTATATAAAGTTTGAAAGTGACAGGAAGAGAGAAAACATAAGATTGGAGGGACACAAGGGGGAGGAGAATTCTTGGAAACAACAACAACAACAACAACAACAGCAGCAGCAGCAGCAACATTTTTTGTTTACAAGTGTCCTGTTCGGCAGCTAAGACATGCAGAATGAAGAGTCTGTGCCTTGTGGTGCCAGAACAGATTTGCTCTACGGTCAGAGTTGCTGTAAGGTCATGTACACAAACATGAGCATTTCTTATCTGAACTACTGACTGCATTTCCTGTATTAAAAGCTACTGTTGCTACCGTGCTCCCGCCAGATGATTAATGTTGTTGTACGCTGCTGTCATTCCCCTTTCTCCTGCCCCTCTCTGTCTCTCTCTCTCTCTCTGTATTTCTCTCTGTCTCATTATGTCATACGTATTACTATTTATTATTATTACTATTTATTATGCGTGATCAGGTGTGAGGGTCCCAAGTACAGAGGGATGTTGTATCCTGTAAAGCCCTGTGAGACAAATTGTGATTTGTGATATTGGGTTTTATCAATAACATTGATTGATTGATAAAGAAATACATGAATAAATAACAACAACAACAACCATAATAGTCGCATCTCCTCTTGCGTTGATGTGTAACATCATGATTTAACTGTTGCATCTTTTCTAAGTTACTGATCAGAATTTTGAACACTACAGGGCTACAGAAAGCATGCAACATCAAGCCTGTCTATTTTCTAGAGATAAATTTGTTTGACTCAAATTAACCTTTTCATATTTTCATAACTGAAACAGTTGCATATGAACACATCAGGAGTGAAAGAACCACAAACTCTAACATGCATAAATACATACATTCACAGTTTTAACAGAGACAAACAACCAACATGTGGCAGACAGAGACCAACACATCTACAATCACGAATAGCTGTGAAAACCATGATTATAATTAATTAATTAATTATTAACTAACACTATTCACAACAGCTAACATTCGACTCATTCCACCTGCAATACATGATTGGTTTCACCCAAAATCTCTACACAATAACCATATCAACATACTAAAAACATTTCCACACAATACACTCAAATCTCCCTACAATACACAATCTTAACACAGTGGAGTGGGACAGACAAATTCACGTGAGAGCAAACCTACACAATTTCAACACAACAAACTACAAGTCAGTTTCCTCTTCAAACTCTACATATAAACACAATGACAACAATAATAACACCACCACTACCTACATTTGCACTGGGACTTTGTATGACTCACATGAAGCTACATCGCAGACTACACAAACCAACCTGATCAAATCCACATCTAAAACACTACACATCCACCTCTACATCCTCAAAAAACCTGTCCAAGTCCTCTAGCTCACCCTGATCATCTCTCACACTAAAACTACACAGAATACCTTCATGATCACTGAAGTACGTGGGCATCACTGCACATTCCACATCATACTGTGCTGTTTTAACATAAACGTGATCAATTAATGTCCCCTTCTCTGTTGTCTCCTGTGTTACATGCTGATGAAATCCTTTTTGACCCATGAATTTACAAATTGATGATTTTTTCAAAACATTCTCATTAAAATCTCCCATCACTACGATTGTATCACTAATTGGATTCAGCCAATCAAGTAATTTCTCCAGATTTTGTTTAAATAAAGACTTTGGATAACACGGTGGACGATAAATTACTGCCATCAGAATGTTAAATTTGGTACACAGGCACACCAAACACTCCAGATTCAAATCGGGTGCCTGCAGGAGGCTACAGTCCAAATTGCCTACACTGTACAAACCAACTCCACCATGTTCTAGATCCTGGAGCTCTAACAATTTGGGGTTACTGCTGCTGTAACACAAACCTCGCGGACGACTGTGGAAAGCATATCCATCAATTTGGACACTGTCTGACGAGGACTGTGCAGTGAGCCACGTTTCTGTGACAGCAATACAGTTAGGCTGTAAATGCTGTGTGCAAGACACCAAATCTGCCAGGTGGCGACTTAAATTTTGAACGTTCATTAAATACACAGAGAAATTTTGTGCACTTAATGAAGGTTTAGGCTGCTCAATTAAAAATGGGGGCATGCTGTCTAAGGCCTCCTTTATGGCGTCCTTGCAGTAAATGGCCTTCACTTTAAAATCCCTGATGATCAGTCCAGACAAAGCCCTAACACGACTCAAAGCTACATACGCCTGCCCAGGTGCAAACACCTTCTTCAAAGACACTACAGCCTCATCTACCGTTAATCCCTGCACTTTATGCACCGTACACGCCCACGCTAGTCTAAGAGGAAACTGAAATCGCAGACCACCTGCTTTAGTTGCCCTGTCCTCCTCGGGATCAATAGCAGTAGAATACCTGCATTCTACTGCCGCATGTGCACGTGTTTTCCTCCTCTGTGAGCCAATTTTCTCGTCATCAAATTTGACATAAACTGTTTTAGGAAACGTCTCATCATTACCAAAATCGATACGAGTTACCGTGCCACATGCGCCATTGACCAGACCGTCCTCAACATCTACGTTCTTACATAACATAACACGCGCGTTCTTTGCCAAACACAACCTGGCCGGTAAACATGTGTCCGCATTACTATGATGCCCTGCTGTACATTCCAATTGACCTGTTTTCCTGTTATGTTTAAAATCTTTGGCTTCAATCTCAACATAATCCGGACACATGTTAATCAACTGCATAAAATTATGCTCACTTACTTGCAGATTTGTCGGAAAAATATGCAAAGCAGAGCTCTCTTCCCCTGTCTCGCAAGCCTTCAATATTTCAACATCACTAGCTAACATGGGGGTGGCCTTTGAACGCACTCTCAACCTGTTCAGCAATGCTGCAAACACACTATCCTTCTGCCTAACTATGGTTGTCAACTCCACTATACTAAAACCACACCACAGGTCCACACCAAGCGGACAGCTATACAGAGGCTTCCCTTTAACGGGAGGCAACTGATAGAAGTCTCCAACAGCTATCACACTGACATTACCAAATGGGGAAAAGTCGCCCGTCTGCTTCACCTGCCTTAACCTACCATGAACATATGCCAACAGATTGTGATCAACCATACTGATTTCATCTATGATTACAATTTGGAGGTGACTAAATTTGGCTCTCAAAGAGTTTAGTTTGTCCTCACCCAAAGGGATGTAAGGCAAACTGGAATGTGTGCCAATACTGAATGTGTGATGAATTGTTGCTGCATTTAAATTGTACGCAGCTATGCCTGTAGGTGCGCTTAACAAAACACAAATATCGTCTGGTTGATCACAAAGTGTGGACAACAACCTCCCTGCCTCATACTGAATAGCCCTAATTAAATGACTTTTCCCCGTCCCTGCACCACCTGTCACAAACACACGCAGAGGTTTTGGGTTTTTACCCATCACCTTCTGTAAACACCACTGTCTGACCTTATAAAACACAGCCATCTGTGTCTCATTCAGAGACCTAACTAAAGCTAAGCCCTCACTTCTACACAACACATTCCTCTTCCTCTCCAACTGCGCTACCGGTCTACTACCAACAACCAAATCTGGCACATTCTCCAGACGTTCTTGCAACTGCTCCTCTGCTATCTCAGAGCCCTGCTGCTGCCTTCTCTCCTCTAAACACTCAAGGCGTTCAACTTCCTGTTCAGGACACAGCTCCCCCCAAGCATCCTCCTCATCTACACCATGCTGCTCTGCAATCTCCTGCGCACGCTCTAAATCTGGATTATCTACATCAAACACTGCTCTATTATCCTTCACCACGTCCTTAACAGCATGTACTGACCCGTCACTAAATGTCACACTTCCATCCTCATGGAACTGTTCAAACAGCTCAAAGCCTTCAGGTTTGAGGTCTGAGTCAGTTCTATATGGAAGGAACAACTGCAGCAAACTCTGAAAATGCAACTCTGGATGTTTTTCCAAACTAACGCGCATGTACCGAACAACCGCAAACTGAGTACGTGTTCTCTTCAAAATGAAGCCCAAATCATTTTTCAATCGAATCATGTCCGGAGACTTTTCGTTTTTGGAAAGAACGCGATACTCCGACGCAAATGTCGCCATACACATATTTTCAAACACATCACTGTCGGGCCTGTTCCTATATCTATCCACAAAGCTCGTCATCCACATATCGTCTGTGCTAAGATCGTGTGCAGATGCTCTCTCCCTCAAAACACTGAGGGGTAAACTCATCTTCACTATATTATTCCCTGTCGGCACAAACACAACCTTCCTAGAGCACTCCTTCAAATGCAAGTTCGTTAACCTATACACTGCCTCCTGAGCACTAACATCCCTATTATGCAAATACACACTACCCAACTTCTTCAACGCGTCTTTAGCAGAGACATTTCCTTGGTTCTTGGCTTCTTTTTGGGCATTACTCAACAACAGGCCAATTTCTCTCTCTGCTTTTGTAATGTACGATATTATATACACAACAACTGCATACGCATCAGTAACAAAGCTCACATCAATATTAGCGTTCCAACACTTCAACAACTGCTTGCTATACTGATTGACCCAAACTTCATTTACTCCTCTCTTATAAACTACCTTGGTCTTCTTTTGCATTATCCGATATGCCGTTTCAAAAATCTCCTGATTAATGCCCACACTCATAAATAACTCCTCTACACTACCAAACGACTCACTTTCCACTGCTTTCTTCACGGACTCCAATATAGACTTCGCAATGTCTACTCTCATCTTCTTACTCCTGTCAAAACACCTACAGACTGGTTTGTCTTCTGACTGAGGATCCTCCCCTGTCTTCTCTGCCCCCTTCTTGTCACATGTGCATTTTTTTTCTTCTATTTTACAAATAAATGTACGCTCAGACACAGGTTTTGGGAAATTGAAACGACATACAGTCTTCTTTTTCCTGCATGACTTTGAATGTCGTTTGGAATGTGTTTGCACTGATGACACAATGTCCAATAACGCGTCATCATCTGAGGGTAACTCACACGATACGTACTTATCAATAAACTCTACAACCTCCTCGTCTGTATTCTTATCAATTTGGGGAGCACCCTCGATCCAAAACAGACAGTGAACATGAGGAGAACCGCGCTGCTGAAACTCGACTCTATAAAAATAATCTATGATTTTGCCAATTGGTTGAGCATGAGACATGAGAACCTCGTTCAGAAAACAATGCCATCTGTAATCAAACATCCTCGCTGCTGTAACAGGGTTACCACGCAACAACTGACACCTGTCTGCCCACTCCAAATCCTCTACCGTCTGCGTTCTGCCTTCCTGCTTCAGGATGCTGGTCAGGAGATTCTGCCAGCGCAGATCTGCAGACGAAAACGAGCAAAACCACGTCGGAATCCCTAACTGACGCACACACGCCAAGACGTCCTTCTGCACCGACATCCAGTATGCTGGCGTCCCACGGAGAGGCTTTAAAAATCTAAATCCATCATCAAACTGCAACAACTGCTTCAGAGACTCCTCATCCTTCAGCATACTCTGACTAATCCTTTCAGACCTCTGACCTCCCTTACCTTTACGCAACGCTACAGAAACACTCGACATCACCTGATCAACCTCTGACATGTACTGAGCATAAAATATGTACTCTACATTATGTGCAAAACGACCATCGCAGTGCATAATCCTATTGTTGAAATAACGCGACAGACTCAACTGATAACGCCGACTGTCATGGAAGGTCTTCTGACCCACAGGAAACAACACGGGGAAACACTTTGCTTCATTACTCTGGTCAGAAAGCATCCTAACTGGACTATTTCCCTCTGCAGGCGCTATATTCACGATATCATCAAAATACTGATCTAATGCTTCCTGACCAATATCAACAGGCATAAGACAAGTGTCCTGAAACATGCAGTGCTGCTGTCTGTCATGTAACAGTTCGTCTTGTACTATGTCTGCTGATTCTGCTAAATCATCAACCTCAGCCTGTTCTACAACCTGACCAACAACCTCTCTTCCTGTACCAGCTTCCTCACTTCCTCTACCAGCTTCATCCTCACCCGCTGATCCAGCCTCTTCCCTCTCCCCATCTTCCTGCCTACTAAACTCATTAATCCACTCCTCATTAAACTCTATGTCTCTATAATGAGCATTGGTCCTCTTTAAATACTGCAGCGCCTGTCTTACATGCAACGGATCCACAAACTGGTACTCGTAATGTCCCTTATATGTCAACTTGCGCTTTAACTTCACCTGCACCAAAGACCCTTCCATACTCGAACGCGGCAACACATTACTAGTTTGTGTAATGTTGGCGGGAACACAGGTCACTGGACCATGTACTCCATTTTGCCCCCCTTTAGGCAATGCCAACATTTTCATAAAAGGAATATGCAAGGCTATCAAATGCTGCTCTACACTATTCAAACATCCCAGTTCTGATGGAACAGGATCAACATCCAAGTTATTACTCCAACATTCAGCTGGCATCTCACCTGCACTGATCTTACGATGACACGTATGACAAATCCACAGCTGACCTCGAGACAACACCAACTGACAAGGCACAACACACTGATCGTTACATCTATGCAAATACTTCTCACTAATGCACTGTTCTGCAATACCCGCTGTAGCTAAACTTGTACCATACACTTCCCTTACACAGCTCTGCACCTGATTTCTAAACAACAACCGATGACACACACAACACACAAAATCTGGACCATCTCTGACCTTTTCCAAAAACTGCTCCATAACAAAACCAAAGTCGACTGACTTCTCCATCCTCTGTTTCCTACTCAACCTGACGCTATCCATAACCCTCTCTCTGTGCTCAACACTTTCTCTATATTTACTAACACTCAGCGCTTTAACTTTCTCCCTGTGCTCGATGCTTTCTCTATACTTCGCTACACTCTTAACTTTACAACTCGCTTTAACTTTCTCCCTGTGCTCGATGCTTTGTCTGTACTTCGCTATACTCTTAGCTTTACAACTTGCTTTAACTTTCTCCCTGTGCTCGATGCTTTCTCTATACTTCGCTATACTCTTAGCTTTACAACTCGCTTTAACTTTCTCCCTATGCTCGATGCTTTCTCTGTACTTCGCTATACTCTTAGCTTTACTAATCGCTTTAACCCTCTGCCTGTGCTGGATGTTCTCTGTATATTTACGAACCTCCCTCGCTTTAACACTTTCTCTATACAATACGTTCTCCTGATACATCTTCATAAACTTTACTTTACGTCTCTCCCTAAGCAACCTACTGATTTTCTCCTGTGTCCCTTTTCTCTGCCTCAAATACTTTGATTTTACAGGCTTATGACCTACGCCTTCAGACCCTACACATTCATTACATCCAACGGCTAACTTCTCAGTATCCACAACATCTGTCACTCTAGACCTAATGCTATAACCTGACACATCACTAAGTTTACAGTAACTATAACAAATCTGCAGTCCAGGCTTATGCACACAAACAGTGTTCTCAAAATGCTGTCCCATGATATTCTCTACATAAATACACTCTGTTGACAAACACGTAGTGTTACACTTGTACTTCAACCAACGTCCATCATAAAAAGTACACACGCTAACTCCTAACCAATCTGCTGTGACCTGGATTTCTACCTCTGTAGCCCAACTGTTCACATTTCTCATCCTGGACTGCTGAAGATACTCTGAAACAGATGAATACTCACTTCTCAGAAGACTTGCATACTTCTCTGCATTCCTTTCTAACTCCTTACATACAGCTAGCCTAATCTTGCGATGGTGCTTCTGAGAGCCACTCACAGCCTGAGAGATGGCTCTGAAGAAGCAGTTACCATCAGCCACAATCCTCTCATTTAAACACGGGACCCCTAACAGCCCCACCTCTGTGGACACCGAACCACCGACCTTCACAAAGTCTACATTCAACTTGCTACACAAAGCTTTACAGACATCTACACTAAGAGGTTGGAAGAGCAGCTCCTCATTTGCCACAGCACTAACAAATTCTACATCTGCATTAACCTCACTAACATCAAATGTCTTTAATTTCTTCGACACACTAGTGCAAGAAGAAATTTTCCGCTTTCTACCATCACTAACTGTTGACTCTGCCGCTGAACCACTGCTCACCTGACTGGCTAAAGTCACAACAGAAATGCCAGACAGTGCTGGACTTACAGTTACACCTACACCACACTCAGACACACAATTTCCTGAGGAAATGTGTTTTACCCCGGCCTCAGAAACATCACTAGACTCCGCCACTGGAGCAGTACTCACCTCCGTAATACAGCTCTCCACAGAAACACCAGACAGCGCTGGGCTTGCACCCTCACTGACACGAACGCCACACAGCTCAAAGAGCTTCTGCCTAGAACTGAGACCGTCTGCCAAACAACAGATGTATCCATAGAGATCATCCAGACAATCAAACTGCAACACCACACTTTTACCGTCACTATGCACTAACCCCATGTCACAACGCGAGTGACTGTCCACCACAGCAAACCGTCCATCCTCACAAATGATGACAGAACTACTCCCACACAGTGTCATAATACATGTACTATACTGACTGAAGATCCTCTCCAGTCCAGTTCTCAGACTGATGAACACACCACTTTCGATGTGTTCACCCTCAGTCACGCCTACTTCACCCATCACTGTGTCGCCGTGGCTAAAGCTAAACAACTGCTCCCCTACCACAAAGTGCTTTGGCAGATCTCCAACAGACAGTAGGTTTGATTCGTGGCTAAAAATGTTCAGGTCACGCAAACTAGTGTACAACTCATCACCTACAACCAACACGCTATCAACATCAAACCTATCCCACGACAACACACTCAACAATGTGTGTTTGGCTAAGCTGGCCAAAGCTATAGCCATACACTGCCGCCCTCGATACACAAACCGCTCATCTCCCTGGTGAAAAGTCCCCCTTACAACCTTCCTCAGCCTGAACCCTCTAGTACCATCTGCTGCCACAACATGACTGTCTGACTCTGACACAACTGCACTAACATCAGAAACACTAACAAAAGGAACAAAAACGGCCTTATCTGTGCCGATCCTCTGTGATGTCCGGGTTCCCTCCTGGACGGCGGACGTCATCGGCACGGCAAGGCACGCTGCAGCAACCTCCTCCTCCTCCACCTCCACGGACGGCTGGGCTGTGACCTGCACCTGGCACAAAAACAAAATATGAGGTTTTTACTAAATAATACAACGAAAGACGACATGTTACTGCTTCCTAAAATCATCAACTACTGACATTATATTTTAAATGAAACACACCTCCTGGACTGCTGGGCCGGGCTTGGAGGCAGACTCGGTCACAGGGGCAGGCGCAGGTGTTGCCGGAGCCTATCAAGACAGAATAAAAATCAAAAACCATTAAAATGCAGCACTCTCTTTATCGCAGCATATGTTTAAGAAATATAAAAACAAACAAACATATCAACATCCTACCAAAAAAGAACAAACAAAAACAATACATAAACACTAACCTGCCGCTTTCGTCCTCTGCGCGTTGTGGCAACACCTCTCGGCTGACGCTTCACACGGAAGGTCTGTAGGAAGGAAAAAAAACCTCTTTAAAAACTGTCTTCCTGTTTTGACCTCTACAGTATTGACGTAATGTGTAAACAGCTTACCTGCCCGGCTGGCGGATCAGCAGGGCAGCCAGAGCCAGAAGAAGGGGAAACCTTCTCCATGGCGTCCAACATGCCACTGCTGAACCACACAGGGTTGGACGGGATGACAGACTGTCCCACCGGAGATGTTCCAGCCTTACGAAACAAAAACAACAGAGTTGGCTTGATTTCATTCTTGGAACAAAAAAACTTTGCACAGCTTTAAGCCACAAATTGTCTTGAAGCAACACATTACCTTGCCCTGCCGTCCACCCTGCCGTCCAACCACCGCCCACTCGCTGGGGTCTCTGTGACGCGGCACGGGAACGTGCCCCGTCACAGTGACCAGAGTGGGGGCCACCCGGCCACCCGGCGATCTCCGGGGAGACGCCGGGGGCGCGGGCGGAGGTGGTGCCAGCTGGAGGTAGGCCACGTTCCACATCAGCTGCGCCAGGATGGGCATGCCATCGGAGTCGCTGAGGTGCACCTGAAAGACAGTTTAACACAGCCAACATGTCACTCCAAAAACATGAAACTCCACCACATCTTGTATCACACCAACAAAGTATCCTGTACTTACGCCATCATGGCACCACAGCTCCAACCGATGGACTGGGAAGTGCGCCGTCACAGACACGTAGGGGAGACCTGACACACATGGCAGAAACATAATCAGTGCTTCTAATATTTACACTTGTATAAATTCTTTGGAATTATACATTACATCAATTATATCTGATTGTAACGTACCCATGCGTGCTGCGACACGGTGGTATTCCTGACGCAGCTGCTCTTGGAAGCCAAGGTCCATGGTCAGACGGGGAGGGAAGTCCAACACAAAGACCTAGAAACAACCATTTCTTCATTAACTCCCTTAAACAAGCCTAAAACACAACAGTCTGTTCACAACTACCAAATACATACTGATAACAGTGACTGCAATAACAAAAAAAGGAAAAACAAATCAATAAATACATAAAACACACCTTGGGCCAGCGGCTGCAGACGGTGGTCAGGAGCGCACCGAAGTCCAACGCCGCCTCACTGATGGTCCTGCTGGCAGTGAGGTTGTTGCTCGGGGCGAGCACACACACGGCATCCGGGGTCCACGGAACAGCAGCATGCAGCACCTCCGTCCTCAGCTCCCTGGCATCTGCACCTGGAACAGACAGAAAACCAAAAGACAGACAGCCCTCCGGGATGGCCACGAACCCGTCCACGATCCCGCGCAGGTGGGAGTCTCCAACGACGAACACGCGCTGCGACAACAGAGACATTGCTTTAGAACACAGACACCAGGTGTGACGCCATGCAACCATCACTGTCTTTATGAATAAGACAGAAATCGTACCTGCTTCTCCGGATGCTGAGCTGGAGTGACCAACTTGAAGCTGCGCTGGGTCAGCTCCGAAGTTGGCCATCTCCGCACACGATGGCGGTAGCCAGTACCGCGCCCTGTTCAAGCAAATCAAAATTCAACAATGTCAACACATGTGTTACACATCTTTAAATTACATATTATTTGTACCATTGAAACATGTAAAAAAAATACTATGTGATACATACGAGCACGAAACTCGGGGGCAGGTGGCAGGGGGGTCCAAGTCTGCGCCGTCGCCATCCTCCTCTTCATGGCCTGGGCACGCCGGTGGGACTTGGCACGGGGCATCTAAAAACATACACAAACAACAAAAACAAATTAATTCAACATTCACAAAGAAATCCTACAAACCACTCACTGATCACTGACTGTATGCTAATCATACTCAAAAGCCACACTACTCTGGCCTCAGCCTTCAAATACATACATCGCTCAACTTACCTTGGAAGCAGTACACAGACACCTACTAAAATGAGCAAGTGTGTGTGTGTGTGTGTGTGTGTGTGTGTGTGTGTGTGTGTGGGTGTGGGTGTAGGTGTGTATGTCCGGAATCAGAAATGTGTTAATCAGTTGGTTATGTGTGTTTACAATTGAATGAATGTATCTTTGTATGTGGTGTAGGTTCTGGATCAGAGGATCACAGATGTAGTGCAGATCGCAGGTAAGTCGCAGCTCTCAAAGCAGGAGGGTAGCAGATCACACGGTCAAGTGAGAAGGGTATCTGTAGATTAAAGAAAACACATGGTTTTATTTAACAATAAGTGTGATGTAGAAAATCTGTACAATTAAATAGGTGTTAGAGACAATAATGTAACATGCCTATAAGATTTAAATAACAAGTATTTCTCTCTACATATCCTGGATAAACTGCTGCTGTATAATTTTTTCATCTATTTTTTAAATGTCTAACATGGTAAAATGGCCGACAGTCATCCATTTTAAGAGAATTTAAACAATATGCTCATCTAACACAACAGCATCCATATTAAAACATGTTCTCACTGAAAGTAAAATGGCTGACACTACATTACAAATCTCTAAGCTACAGACACACAGCTACACAGAGCTTTCATTGTAACAGTATATGCTCATCTAACACAACAGCATCCATATTAAAACATGTTCTCACTGAAAGTAAAATGGCTGACACTGCATTACACCTCTCTAAGCTACAGACACACAGAGCTTTCATTGTAACAGTATATGCTCAACTAACATAAAAGCATCCATATTAAATGCAATTCAATACATTACACAAATCAATCTGCATTAACATAAACAAATCAAAATTCATATTAAAAATCCATCTCACATCAACTGCACTGCCTTTAAAATTTCACAGGATTTCTTTCAATTAAGCATCGGTGCCTTAGCAAACAAGTTTACCACAGAAAAGTTATCTACAGTTGGGAGTAAT
This sequence comes from Epinephelus awoara, assembly GCA_035609425.1. Lineage (NCBI taxonomy): Eukaryota > Metazoa > Chordata > Actinopteri > Perciformes > Serranidae > Epinephelus > Epinephelus awoara. The sequence goes on along the minus strand of CM069295.1, from coordinate 5,148,297 downwards.
CACCTAAGCTAGCACATAAGGCTGCATGATGTCAAAACACACCGCTAACAGACATTAGCATAAATTATGCCACTTCATCAAAATACACCAACAAATGTTAAACATCCATCTCACATGCATTGCACTGTGTTTTACATTTCACTGTATTTCTTTAAATCAACCACTTGTTCATGAGGCATCGAGTTTAACAAAAGTTATCTGTAGTTACCCAAAAAGGTCAATTTACTCAAGGCTAACATCAAACAAAGCTAACAGCTCAGCTCAATTAAATAAATTACACAAATCAATCTGCATTAGCATAAACAAATCAAAATCCATATTAAAAATCCATCTCACATCCACTGCACTGCCTTTAAAATTTCACAGTATCTCTTTCAATCAAGCATCTGTGCCTTAGCAAACGAGTTTACCACAGAAAAGTTACCTACAGTTAGCAGTCATCACCTAAGCTAGCACATAAGGCTGCACGATGTCAAAACACACCGCTAACAGACATTGGCATCAGCATAAATTATGCTACTTCATCAAAATCCATCAACAAATGTTAATCATCCATCCAACATGCATTGCATTGCGTTTTTCATTTCACAGTATTTATTTAAATCAACCATTTGTTCATGAGGCCTCAAGTTTAACAAAGGTTAGCTGTAGTTACCCAAAAAGTTAATTCAGTCAAGGCTAGCATCAAGCAAAGCGAACAGCTCAAGGACAATAGCATACACAAAACCAAAGCCATCAATGAATGTTTCAAAGCCATCGCCCACACAGTCACTGATTTTAAGAGGTCTTCTATTTAAACAATATGCTCATCTAACATAACAGCATCCATATTATGTTCTTACTGAAAGTAAAATGGCTGACACTACATTACAAATCTCTAAGCTACAGCCACACAGACCTTTCATTTTAACAATCTCCTCAACTAACACAAAAGCATCCATATTAAATGCAATTCAATACATTACACAAATCAATCGGCATTTGCATAAACAAATCAAAATCCATATTAAAAATCCATCTCACATCACCTGCACTACCTTTAAAATTTCACAGTAACGTTATTCCTTTTCAATCAAGCATCTGTGCCTTAGCAATCGAGTTTACCACAGAAAAGTTACCTACAGTTGGCAGTCATCACCTAAGCTAGCACATAAGGCTGCACAATGTCAAAACACACCGCTAACAGACATTGGCATCAGCATAAATTATGCTACTTCATCAAAATCCAACAACAAATGTTAAACATCCATCCAGCATGCATTGCATTGCGTTTTACATTTCACAGTATTTATTTAAATCAACCACTTCTTCATTAGGCATCAAGTTTAACAAAAGTTAGCTGTAGTTACCCAAAAAGTTAATTCAGTCAAGGCTAGCATCAAGCAAAGCTAACAGCTCAAGGACAATAGCATACACAAAACCAAAGCCATCAATAAATGTTTCAAAGCCATCGCCCACACAGTCACTCATTTTAAGAGATCTGCGCCTTAGCAATCAAGTTTACCACATAAAAGTTACCTACAGTTAGCAGTCATCACCTAAGCTAGCACATAAGGCTGCATGATGTCAAAACACACCGCTAACAGGCATCAGCATAAATTATGCCACAGCTAACAGCTCAGCTCAATTAAATACATTATACAAATCAATCTGCATTAGCCAAAATAAATCAAAATCCATAATAAAAATCCATCTCACATCCACTGCACTACCTTTACAATTTCACAGTATTTCTTTCAATCAAGCATCTGGTCCTTAGCAATCGAGTTTACCACAGTAAAGTTACCTGCAGTTAGCAGTCATCACCCAAGCTAGCAAAGGCAGCATGTTGTAAAAACACACCGCTAACAGACAATAGCATCAGCATAAATTATGCTACTTCATCAAAATCCACCAATAAATGTTAAAAATCCATCCAACATATATTGTATAACCTTTAAAATTCCACAGTATTCCTTTAAATCAACCACTTGTATGACAGCCGTCGAGTTAATCAAACAAAAGTTAGCTACAATTATCTAAAAAGCTAATTCACTCAAGGCTAACATCAAACGAAGCAAAAGCCCAGCCAAAACCATCAATTAATGTTTTAAATCCAGCTCCCATCCACTGCACTGCCTTCAACACTCGCTAATATCGATCCACATCGAGCAGCTGGATGTTAGGAATCAGTAAAGTTAGCTACAGTTAACATTAGCAGCACAATGTCATCACACAACAAGCTAACAATAAGCTAGCATAAAGCTAACATGATTAACAAATGGTCTTACCTCAGGAGTCGGTGTGAAGTGGCAGACCGACGCCCTGCAGCACGGGACTTTTATCAGCTCGGATGAGGACCCGCAATGCGGCTCGGGAGGTCCAATCAGCTTCTACTGCAGTAGAAACTTGATCCATGTGGAGTCAAGGTCAGCGCAGCAGGAGCCCCTGTTTCATTAGCGGGGTTTCCCTCATAAAAAAAAAAATGAGATGACGTAGTGGCAGTTCAAGAGTGGAGGCTCTAAAAATCGTCTAAAACTTTTGTCTTCAACTCGCTCATACGGCCACAATTTTCACTGTACAGACACAATTTCTATCACAAAACGTAGGAAAATTTGTCCTGCTCACAGAAATGTTGACATGGAGTCTGTCACATGTACACATTTTTGCCGAATGCCTTCAAAGTGAAGGGAGCGCCGATTTTTTTCTCATTCACTCCCATGTAAACTCGGAAGAGAAATTTCTGGAAACAGCTGCAGTGCAACACATTTTAAACTCGCTCCCCTGACCGCATTTTTGAGGCCAGAAATCTAAAAATGGCCACATACGTTCACGACAAGCGGCTGTCTCTCACCATCACTTTATTTCCTTTTTTGGACCAACGGTTTGGGTGTAAGAACAATTTGTTCAAGGACTCAAAACCCATGTTAAACAGCCTGTGCTGATCTTCCCTCGCAGGGAAGTCATTAATCGCCATGACAACGGCTGCTCACACAGACACAGACAAAGGGCAGCAGCTCTCTGTCTCTGTCTGTGTGTCTGTCTGTGTGTCTGTCTCTGTGTCTGTGTCTCTGTCTGTGTGTCTGTCTCTGTGTCTGTGTCTCACAATCTTTACAGGACAGATTACAGCAGCACAATCTTCATTTGAAACAGCAAATACACATTATTAACCCATAAAGTGCCAAAATGGGCTCTCTAGCGCCACCTAGCTGCACTAAAATGGCCACTGTGGCCTGTAGGCATGTCGTAGACAGATCAAACCACTCTCTCACTCTGACCCTAGCTGCACCTACTTAGTGATCATGGCAACCACTGTCACAAACTCACAGAAACATGATGTGTGTGTGATTCTAAAATTTACCTGATGACATGACAACGGCAGAATCTCCATTTTAACCCTTTAGTTGCCAGAGTTATTTGAGGAAAATATTCATTTCTACATTTCAATATGCTCTGGCTTGAAAGTGGTGAGAGATAAAGGCATACTGTAAATGAGAAAACTTTTCATTATTAGGGACCGAGCCTGAAGACAGAGGACTCCTCTGCGAGTAGTCCTCGCCGAAGGCGAGGACCCTATTTACCCCCTAAACATGCTCAAAAACTCACGAAAATTGGCACGCATATCAGAACCGGTAAACAATTTTAGCAAATCATGAAATTAACCCCTAAAGTGCCAAAATGTGCTCTCTAGCGCCACCTAGGCACACAAAAATGGCCATTGCAGCCTGTAGCTGTGTTGTTTTTCTCATCTCATCCTCAAAATGAAGAAACAGGAATCTGATGGGAGAAAATTCACTCATCTAATTTGCATATTGTCATATCACTTCTACATAGCTACAGCTACAGAAAGCATTCAAACATCAAAACGTTCAGCTCTGTGAGAATTTTCTGACGTTTGTGGCAATGTGCCAAAATGGGCGCGAGGCGAGGTCCCGCCAAACGCTGCTTGCAGCTTTAATTAGGGACCGAGCCTAGAGGCAGAGGACTGCTCAGGGAGCAGTCCTCGCCGAAGGCGAGGACCCTCTTGTATTTTGAACGCTCATTAGGAAACATGCCCAGAGCCAAAAACACTACTCACAGAGGAGTCCTCGCCGAAGGCGAGGACCATCATGCTTCCAAACTGTTCAGTGGAGGAAGAGGAGTCCTCGCCGAAGGCGAGGAATGCACTATTGTTTTTGGAAGGTTTATTATTATTATTATTATTTCTTTCTTTCTTCCGCCGCCTCTTTGAACTGGAATTTGACCCCCTAAACATGCTCAAAAACTCACCAAAATTGGCACGCACATCAGAACTGGTGAAAAATTTTAGGCAATCATGCAATTAACCCCTAAAGTGCCAAAATGAGCTCTCTAGCGCCACCTAGGCACACAAAAATGGCCGCTACGGCCTGTAGGAACGTCGTAGAAACATCAGACGAAAACTGCTGTGTTTGTCTCATCAAGACCTAAAAATCACGCGCTGTGACCCCTGACCTAAATCCAACAGGAAGTGACGTAATTTCCCTTTCAAAGTAAGATTTTGCCTTAAAACTGCATAAAACTGTCTTTCCTAAAATAAACATCTTCTCATACACCGTTTATCCCACCGGCTTCAAACTTGCAGGGATTCCAGATCAACTCCTTCTAATCAAAAGTTATTCGTAACTTTTCCATTCCTCGTTTCGTTTGGATTTTGTGGGCTCCTGAAGGTGAGATGTCAGAAAAACGTCCTCACGGCCGTCGAAAGCTGTCCCATAGGAAATGAATGGCGGCAGGGGGGAGAAAGAGACCAATCTTTGGGCTTTTTCGAGCCTTTACAGTGTCGCCATACTTTGAGCTACAGACTCCATTCCAACTCTCAAATGTTGCCACAGGTCTCATGTATTCACTCATGTTTTCATCTTTTCCCTATCTTTTATCGTTTTTTCTCGGTGCCTCTCAGAGTACCATCAGCAAAAGTGGAGAAATTTTCCGTTTATAATGGGTGTCTATGCACGGAATGTTTCGCGCTAGAGTGGAGACAGCTCTAAAAACTCGTCTAAAACTTTTGTCTTTAACTCGCTGCCATGGCCACAATTTTCACTGTACAGACACAATTTCTATCACAAAACGTAGGAAAATTTGTCCTGGTTACAGAAATGTTGACATGGAGTCTGTCACACGTACACATTTTTGCCCAGTGGCTCCAAAGTGAAGGGAGTGCCGATTTTTCTCTCATTCACTCCCATGTAAACTCAGAGGAGAAATTTCTGGAAACAGCTTCAGTGCAACACATTTTAAACTCGCTCCCCTGACCACAAATTTCACTCCAAAAATATAAAAATCACCACGTACGTTCACGACAAGTGGCTGTCTCTCACCATCACTTTATTTCCTTTTTTGGACCAACGGTTTGGCTGTGAGAACAATTTGTTCGAGGAGTCAAAACCCATGTTAAAAAGCCTGTGCTGATCTTCCCTCTCTGTCTGTGGCTGTGTGCCGCAACTGCAGGCAAGTCATGAATCGCCATGACAACGGCTGCTCACACAGACACAGACACAGGGCAGCAGCTCTCTGTCTCTGTCTCTGTCTGTGTGTCTGTCTCTGTCTGTGTGTCTGTCTCTCTCTCTGTCTCTGTCTGTGTCTCTGTCTGTGTGTCTGTCTCTGTGTCTGTGTCTCACAATCTTTACAGGACAGATTACAGCAGCACAATCTTCATTTGAAACAGCAAGTACACATTATTAACCCTTTAAGTGCCAAAATGGGCTCTCTAGCGCCACCTAGTCGCACTAAAATGATCATTGTGGCCTGTAGGCATGTCGTAGACAGATCAAACCACTCTCTCACTCTGACCCTAGCTGCACCTACTTAGTGATCATGGCAACCACTGTCGCAAACTCACAGAAACATGATGTGTGTGTGATTCTAAAATTTACCTGATGACATGACAGCGGCAGAATCTCCATTTTAACCCTTTAGTTGCCAGAGTTATTTGAGGAAAATATTCATTTCTACATTTCAATATGCTGTGGCTTGAAAGTGGTGAGAGATAAAGGCATACTGTAAATGAGAAAACTTTTCATTATTAGGGACCGAGCCTGGAGACAGAGGACTCCTCCGTGAGTAGTCCTCGCCAAAGGCGAGGACCCTATTTACCCCCTAAACATGCTCAAAAACTCGCGAAAATTGGCACGCATATCAGAACCGGTGAACAGTTTTAGCTAATCATGAAATTAACCCCTAAAGTGCCAAAATGAGCTCTCTAGCGCCACCTAGGCACACAAAAATGGCCGCTACAGCCTGTAGGAACGTCATAGAAACATCAAAACAAAACTGCCGTGTTCGTCTCATCAAGACCTAAAAATCACGCACTGTGACCCCTGACCTAAATCCAACAGGAAGTGACGTAATTGCCCTTTCAATGTAAGATTTTGCCTTAAAATTGCATAAAACTGCCTTTCCTAAAAAAAACATCTTCTCATACACCGTTTATCCTATCGGCTTCAAACTTGCAGGGATTCCAGATCAACTCCTTCTAATCAAAACTTATTCGTAACTTTTCCATTCCTCGTTTAGTTTGGATTTTGTGGGCTCCTGAAGGTGAGATGTCAGAAAAACGTCCTGACGGTCGTCGAAAGCTGTCCCATTGGAAATGAATGGCAGCAGGAGGGAGAAAGAGACTAATCTTTGGGCTTTTTCTAACCTTTACAGTGTCTCCATACTTTGAGCTACAGACTCCATTCCAACTCTCAAATGTTGCCACAGGTCTCATGTATTCACTCATGTTTTCATCTTTTCCCTATCTTTTATCGTTTTTTCTCGGTGCCTCTCAGAGTACCATGAGCAAAAGTGGAGAAATTCTCCGTTTATAATGGGTGTCTATTGCACGGAATGTTCCGCGCTAGAGTGGAGAGAGCTCTAAAAACTCGTCTAAAACTTTTGTCTTTAACTCGCTGCCATGGCCACAATTTTCACTGTACAGACACAATTTCTATCACAAAATGTAGGAAAATTTGTCCTGGTCACAGAAATGTTGACGTGGAATCTCTCACATGTACACATTTTTGCTGAATTGCTCCAAAGCGAAGGGAGTGCCGATTTTTTTCTCATCCACTCCCATGTAAACTCAGAGGAGAAATTTCTGGAAACAGCTGCAGTGCAACACATTTTAAACTCGCTCCCCTGACCACAAATTTCACTCCAGAAATATAAAAATCACCACGTACGTTCACGACAAGTGGCTGTCTCTCACCATCACTTTATTTCCTTTTTTGGACCAACGGTTTGGCTGTGAGAACAATTTGTTCGAGGAGTCAAAACCCATGTTAAAAAGCCTGTGCTGATCTTCCCTCTCTGTCTGTGGCTGTGTGCCGCAACTGCAGGCAAATCATGAATCGCCATGACAACGGCTGATCACACAGACACAGACACAGACACAGGGCAGCAGCTCTCTGTCTCTGTCTCTGTCTGTGTCTGTGTGTCTGTGTCTGTCTGTGCATCTGTCTCTGTCTGTGTGTCTGTCTCTCTCTCTGTATCTGTCTCTGTCTGTGTCTGTCTCTGTGTCTCACAATCTTTACAGGACAGATTACAGCAGCACAATCTTCATTTGAAACAGCAAATACACATTATTAACCCATAAAGTGCCAAAATGGGCTCTCTAGCGCCACCTACCTGCAATAAAATGGCCACTGTGGCCTGTAGGCATGTCGTAGACAGATCAAACCACTCTCTCACTCTGACCCTAGCTGCACCTACTTAGTGATCATGGCAACCACTGTCACAAAGTCACAGAAACATGATGTGTGTGTGATTCTAAAATTTACCTGATGACATGACAGCGGCAGAATCTCCATGTTAACCCTTTAGTTGCCAGAGTTATTTGAGGAAAATATTCATTTCTACATTTCAATATGTTGTGGCTTGAAAGTGGTGAGAGATAAAAGTATATTGTAAATGAGAAATGTTTTCATAATTAGGGACCGAGCCTGGAGGCAGAGGACTCCTCCGCGAGGAGGACCCTATTATTTTTGGTGCATTTATTATTAGGGGCTGAGCCTAGAGGCAGAGGACTGCTCACACAAGTGACACTCCAAGGTCATACAACTTGAAATAGTATTTTTTTAGGGTTACATTAAATTAGTAGTGGCCTACAGGACACAATGAAATAGCCACTGAATGACAGGTTATTTTAGCTACTTTGTTTAATAAATCAAATATGAATAAAACTAGAGAAATCAATCATGGCCCTGTAAAACATGCCTTACCTGTTTGAATGTTTTTATATTTAATTTTAAGCTGCCTCCACGTGTTTTCCTGTCACATTGCACCTACATGAAAATGAGATTTTTTTTTCAAAACCACTCTACCACTTTTACACCTGTATGCTATGATTTCAATCAAGTGTGGTTAAATGTTAAATTAATGTACTGCATTCAAACTTACTTATCGACTTTTTATAATGTACTCTCCTTTGTAATTCGTGTTTTATCTATGTTAATGTTGTTTTTGTGTTTATCCTTAAAAATTGTTACAATTTATATGATGCATCTATATATTCATGTCCAAACATCATAACGTGTTCCACAACAAACCAGGAACACAGTTACCACAGACTTTTGTCTTTTACAGTACACTTCAATTCTTAACAGTATGAAAGACACCATTTTGTAGCAAATATTATATAGTGTTATCATTACAGTACATTTCATTTGAATGTGGACACTCTGGAGATGACATTTTGTTTCCATAGCCAACATATCACAGTTACATTTTAGTTAATACACTGGTTGCTGATGGACTCGAGGCTCATCCTACTCTCAGTGTGCTATGTGTGAGCTCTGTCCTGCGTGTTCTGCAATGAAGCAATAGGAGAAGATATTCGGTCTCAGTTAATGTAGTTTATTAAGCAGTAAAGGAATAATATTACAGAGCTCTGGGTCTCAACTTCACATCCCTGCCAAACAACAAAGTCTGTCAGCTCATCAAGTCTGACCTCCTATCCTTCCCCTGACCCAGTATATTTGAGCGTAACAGAGTGTCATTGTGCACGCAAGGCGTTGTCCTCTTCTCATTGGCGGTTCCACTTCCTCCTTCACCACACCACGCCCCTGTCTCGTGTTGATCCGACTCCTTCCCGCTGACGGTGGGGGCGTGGTTCCTGTTTTGAAAGACAAGAGAACACAACTCCCAACACATGCTGTACCTTACTATCTGTACATCACTTCCTATTCTTTTTACCATATATGAAACTAAGTATCTAAGCATTGCGGTATGTGCTCCTCAGACTTCATGTCTCTTCCGCTTCTGTACTTCTCCACTTCTGCAAAGCAAACACATTCAGATTAGCTGAAATCACGTCAGTATTCTCATTGTTCACACATCTAAAACTTATATAGTGAAACACTACTTATAGTAAAACACATAAAATCATTCTATTCCGAACATTGCAAATATGGCAACAAAACATATCAGGACATTCATTTACATAACTCATTGTTTCCCTTTATGGTTCATGTAGAAAAAAAATGATCAATTAACAGTCCTACATTCTCTTCCTGTCCATGCTCTCAAACAACAACAACTGACATGGGATTACTTTTTGAACTTTTATCATGCCCCTCACATAGACTACAGTACATCTTGGGCAGAACATGCACACACACAAAAAACAAACAAACATTTGTCCCAAAATTCCACTTGCAATATCACTTGGGGACTGCAGAGGTTGGGATGCTCCATCACAGCAGCATTTTCAACCACCTCAGAGAGAAGAAAGATAACTGTTAAAAAGTAAACGCCACCAACCAACTATTAAATTCATTTAAGCAGTGTCAATGAGCTATAGAAACTTTGAAAGGGACAGGGAGAGAGAAAACATAAGATTGGAGGGACACAATGGGGAGGAGAATTTGTGGAAACAACAACACCACCACCACCACCACCACCACCAGCAACATTTTTTGTTTACAAGTGTCCTGTTTGGCAGCTAAGACATGCAGAATGAAGAGTCTGTGCCTTGTGGTGCCAGAACAGATTTGCTCTACGGTCAGAGTTGCTGTATGGTCATGTACACAAACATGAGCATTTCTTAGCTGAACTACTGACTGCACTTCCTGTATTAAAAGCTACTGTTGCTACCGTGCTCCCGCCAGATGATTAATGTTGTTGTATGCTGCTGTCATTCCCGTTTCTCCTGCACCTCTCTGTCTCTCTCTCTCTCTCTCTCTGTATTTCTCTCTCTCTGTCTCATTATGTCATACATATTACTATTTATTATCTGTTCTGTACGCCATCTACTGCCTGTCTGTCCGTCTGGGAAGAGGGATCCCTCCTCAGTTGCTCTTCCTGAGCTTTCTACCATTTTTTGTGTGTGTGTGTGGGGGGGGGCATGATCAGGTGTGAGGGTCCCAAGGACAGAGGAATGTTGTATCCTGTAAAGCCATGTGAGGCAAATTGTGATTTGTGATATTGGGTTTTATCAATAACATTGATTGATTGATTGATAGATAAATTAATACATGCATAAATACATACATTCACAGCCGTAACAGAGACAAACAACCAACATGTGGCAGACAGAGACCAACACATCTACAATCACTAACAGCTGTGAAAACCATGGTTATATTAATTAACTAACACTATTCACAACAGCTAACATTCAACTCATTCCACCTCTAATACATGATTGGTTTCACCTAAAATCTCTACACAATAATCATATCAACATCCTAAAAACATTTCCGCACAATACATTCAAATCTCCCTACAATACACAATCTTCACACAATGGAGTGGGACAGACTTTACACTAACACAAACTCACGTGAGAGCAAAGCTACACAATTTCAACACAACAAACTACAAGTCAGTTTCCTCTTCAAACTCTACATATAAACACAATGACAACAATAACAACACCACCACTACCTACATTTGCACTGGGACTTTGTATGACTCACATGAAGCTACATCTCAGACTACACAAACCAACCTGATCTAATCCACATCTAAACACACGCATCCACCTCTACATCCTGAAAATCCTCAAAAAACCTGTCCAAGTCCTCTAGCTCACCCTGATCATCTCTCACACTAAAACTACACAGAATACCTTCATGATCACTGAAGTACGTGGGCATCACTGCACATTCCACGTCATACTGTGCTGTTTTAACATAAACGTGATCAATTAATGTCCCCTTCTCTGTTGTCTCCTGTGTTACATGCTGATGAAATCCTTTTTCACCCATGAATTTACAAATTGATGACTTTTTCAAAACATTCTCATTAAAATCTCCCATCACTACGATTGTGTCACTAATTGGATTCAGCCAATCAAGTAATTTCCCCACATTTTGTTTAAATAAAGACTTTGGATAACATGGTGGACGATAAATTACTGCCATCAGAATGTTAAATTTGCTACACAGGCACACCAAACACTCCAGATTCAAATCGGGTGCCTGCAGGATGCTACAGTCCAAATTGCCTACACTGTACAAACCAACTCCACCATGTTCTAGATCCTGGAGCTCTAACAATTTGGGGTTACTGCTGCTGTAACACAAACCTCGCGGACGACTGTGGAAAGCATATCCATCAATTTGGACACTGTCTAACGAGGACTGTGCAGTGAGCCACGTTTCTGTGACAGCAATACAGTTAGGCTGTAAATGCTGTGTGCAAGACACCAAATCTGCCAGGTGGCGACTTAAATTTTGAACGTTCATTAAATACACAGAGAAACTTTGTACACTTAATGAAGGTTTAGGCTGCTCAATTAAAAATGGGGGCATGCTGTCTAAGGCCTCCTTTATGGCATCCTTGCAGTAAATGGCCTTCACTTTAAAATCCCTGATGATCAGTCCAGACAAAGCCCTAACACGACTCAAAGCTACATACGCCTGCCCAGGTGCAAACACCTTCTTCAAAGACACTACAGCCTGATCTACCGTTAATCCCTGCACTTTATGCACCGTACACGCCCACGCTAGCCTAAGAGGAAACTGAAATCGCAGACCACCTGCTTTAGTTGCCCTGTCCTCCTCGGGATCAATAGCAGTAGAATACCTGCATTCTACTGCCGCATGTGCACGTGTTTTCCTCCTCTGTGAGCCAATTTTCTCGTCATCAAATTTGACATAAACTGTTTTAGGAAACCTCTCATCATTACCAAAATCGATATGAGTTACCGTGCCACATGCGCCATTGACCAGACCGTCCTCAACATCTACGTTCTTACACAACATAACACGCGCGTTCCTTGCCAAACACAACCTGGCCGGTAAACATGTGTCCGCATTACTATGATGCCCTGCTGTACATTCCAATTGACCTGTTTTCCTGTTATGTTTAAAATCTTTGGCTTCAATCTCAACATAATCCGGACACATGTTAATCAACTGCATAAAATTATGCTCACTTACTTGCGCATTTGTTGGAAAAATATGCAAAGCAGAGCTCTCTTCCCCTGTCTCGCAAGCCTTCAATATTTCAACATCACTAGCTAACATGGGGGTGGCCTTTGAACGCACTCTCAACCTGTTCAGCAATGCTGCAAACACACTATCCTTCTGCCTAACTATGGTTGTCAACTCCACTATACTAAAACCACACCACAGGTCCACACCAAGCGGACAGCTATACAGAGGCTTCCCTTTAACGGGAGGCAACTGATAGAAGTCTCCAACAGCTATCACACTGACATTACCAAATGGGGAAAAGTCGCCCGTCTGCTTCACCTGCCTTAACCTACCATGAACATATGCCAACAGATTGTGATCAACCATACTGATTTCATCTATGATTACAATTTGGAGGTGACTAAATTTGGCTCTCAAAGAGTTTAGTTTGTCCTCACCCAAAGGGATGTAAGGCAAACTGGAATGTGTGCCAATACTGAATGTGTGATGAATTGTTGCTGCATTTAAATTGTACGCAGCTATGCCTGTAGGTGCGCTTAACAAAACACAAATATCGTCTGGTTGATCACAAAGTGTGGACAACAACCTCCCTGCCTCATACTGAATAGCCCTAATTAAATGACTTTTCCCCGTCCCTGCACCACCTGTCACAAACACACGCAGAGGTTCTGGGTTTTTACCCATCACCTTCTGCAAACACCACTGTCTGACCTTATAAAACACAGCCAACTGTGTCTCATTCAGAGACCTAACTAAAGCTAAGCCCTCACTTCTACACAACACATTCCTCTTCCTCTCCAACTGCGCTACCGGTCTACTACCAACAACCAAATCTGGCACATTCTCCAGACGTTCTTGCAACTGCTCCTCCGCTATCTCGGAGCCCTGCTGCTGCCTTCTCTCCTCTAAACACTCCAGGCGTTCGACTTCCTGTTCAGGACACAGCTCCCCCCAAGCATCCTCCTCATCTACACCATGCTGCTCTGCAATCTCCTGCGCACGCTCTAAATCTGGATTATCTACATCAAACACTGCTCTATTATCCCTCACCACGTCCTTAACAGCATGTACTGACCCGTCACTAAATGTCACACTTCCATCCTCATGGAACTGTTCAAACAGCTCAAAGCCTTCAGGTTTGAGGTCTGAGTCAGTTCTATATGGAAGGAACAACTGCAGCAAACTCTGAAAATGCAACTCTGGATATTTTTCCAAACTGACGCGCATGTACCGAACAACCGCAAACTGAGTACGTGTTCTCTTCAAAATGAAGCCCAAATCATTTTTCAATCGAATCATGTCCTGAGACTTTTCGTTTTTGGAAAGAACGCGATACTCCGACGCAAATGTCGCCATACACATATTTTCAAACACATCACCGTCGGGCCTGTTCCTATATCTATCCACGAAGCTCGTCATCCACATATCGTCTGTGCTAAGATCGTGTGCAGATGCTCTCTCCCTCAAAACACTGAGGGGTAAACTCATCTTCACTATATTATTCCCAGTCGGCACAAACACAACCTTCCTAGAGCACTCCTTCAAATGCAAGTTCGTTAACCTATACACTGCCTCCTGAGCACTAACGTCCCTATTATGCAAATACACACTACCCAACTTCTTCAACGCGTCTTTAGCGGAGACATTTCCTTGGTTCTTGGCTTCTTTTTGGGCATTACTCAACAACAGGCCAATTTCTCTCTCTGCTTTTGTAATGTACGATATTATATACACAACAACTGCATACGCATCAGTAACAAAGCTCACATCAATATTAGCGTTCCAACACTTCAACAACTGCTTGCTATACTGATTGACCCAAACTTCATTTACTCCTCTCTTATAAACTACCTTGGTCTTCTTTTGCATGATCCGATATGCCGTTTCAAAAATCTCCTGATTAATGCCCACACTCATAAATAACTCCTCTACACTACCAAACGACTCACTTTCCACTGCTTTCTTCACGGATTCCAATATAGACTTCGCAATGTCTACTCTCATCTTCTTACTCCTGTCAAAACACCTACAGACTGGTTTGTCTTCTGACTGAGGATCCTCCCCTGTCTTCTCTGCCCCCTTCTTGTCACATGTGCATTTTTTTTCTTCTATTTTACAAATAAATGTACGCTCAGACACAGGTTTTGGGAAATTGAAACGACATACAGTCTTCTTTTTCCTGCATGACTTTGAATGTCGTTTGGAATGTGTTTGCACTGATGACACAATGTCCAATAATGCGTCATCATCTGAGGGTAACTCGCACGATACGTACTTATCGATAAACTCTACAACCTCCTCGTCTGTATTCTTATCAATTTGGGGAGCACCCTCGATCCAAAACAGACAGTGAACATGAGGAGAACCGCGCTGCTGAAACTCGACTCTATAAAAATAATCTATGATTTTGCCAATTGGTTGAGCAGGAGACATGAGAACCTCGTTCAGAAAACAATGCCATCTGTAATCAAACATCCTCGCTGCTGTAACTGGGTTACCGCGCAACAACTGACACCTGTCTGCCCACTCCAAATCCTCTACCGTCTGCGTTCTGCCTTCCTGCTTCAGGATGCTGGTCAGGAGATTCTGCCAGCGCAGATCTGCAGACGAAAACGAGCAAAACCACGTCGGAATCCCTAACTGACGCACACACGCCAAGACGTCCTTCTGCACCGACATCCAAAACGCTGGCGTCCCACGGAGAGGCTTTAAAAATCTAAATCCATCATCAAACTGCAACAACTGCTTCAGAGACTCCTCATCCTTCAGCATACTCTGACTAATCCTTTCAGACCTCTGACCTCCCTTACCTTTACGCAACGCTACAGAAACACTCGACATCACCTGATCAACCTCTGACATGTACTGAGCAAAAAATATGTACTCTACATTACGTGCAAAACGACCATCGCAGTGCATAATCCTATTGTTGAAATAACGCGACAGACTCAACTGATAACGCCGACTGTCGTGGAAGGTCTTCTGACCCACAGGAAACAACACGGGGAAACACTTTGCTTCATTACTCTGGTCAGAAAGCATCCTAACTGGACTACTTCCCTCTGCAGGCGCTATATTCACGATATCATCAAAATACTGATCTAATGCTTCCTGACCAATATCAACAGGCATAAGACAAGTGTCCTGAAACATGCAGTGCTGCTGTCTGTCGTGTAACAGTTCGTCTTGTACTATGTCCGCTGATTCTGCTACATCATCAACCTCAGCCTGTTCTACAACCTGACCAACAACCTCACTTCCTGTAACAGCTTCCTCACTTCCTCTACAAGCTTCATCCTCACTACCTGATCCAGCCTCTTCCCTCTCCCCATCTTCCTGCCTACAAAACTCATTAATCCACTCCTCATTAAACTCTATGTCTCTATAATAAACATTGGTCCTCTTTAAATACTGCAGCGCCTGTCTTACATGCAACGGATCCACAAACTGGTACTCGTAATGTCCCTTATACGTCAACTTGCGCTTTAACTTCACCTGCACCAAAGACCCTTCCATACTCGAACGCGGCAACACATTACTAGTTTGCGTAATGTTGGCGGGAACACAGGTCACTGGACCATGTACTCCATTTTGCCCCCCTTTAGGCAATGCCAACATTTTCATAAAAGGAATATGCAAGGCTATCAAATGCTGCTCTATACTATTCAGACATCCCAGATCTGGTGGAACAGGATCAACATCCAAGTTATTACTCCAACATTCAGCTGGCATCTCACCTGCGCTAATCTTACGATGACACGTATGACAAATCCACAGCTGACCTCTAGACAACACCAACTGACAAGGCACAACACACTGATCGTTACATCTATGCAAATACTTCTCACTAATGCACTGTTCTGCAATACCCGCTGTAGCTAAACTTGTACCATACACTTCCCTTACACAGCTCTGCACCTGATTTCTAAACAACAACCTATGACACACACAACACACAAAATCTGGACCATCTCTGACCTTTTCCAAAAACTGCTCCATAACAAAACCAAAGTCAACTGACTTCTCCATCCTCTGTTTCCTACTCAACCTTACGCTATCCATAACCCTCTCTCTGTGCTCAACACTTTCTCTATATTTACTAACGCTCATCATTTTGACTCTCTGTCTGTGCTGGGTGTCTTGTCTATATTTACCAACACTCATCATTTTGACTCTCTCTCTGTGCTGGGTGTCTTGTCTATATTTACCAATACTCATCATTTTGACTCTCTGTCTGTGCTGGGTGTCTTGTCTATATTTACCAACACTCATCTTTTTAACTCTCTGTCTGTGCTGGGTGTCCTCTCCATATTTACTAACACTCAGCGCTTTAACTTTCTCCCTGTGCTCGATGCTTTCTCTATACTTCGCTATAGTCTTAGCTTTACAACTCGCTTTAACTTTCTCCCTATGCTCGATGCTTTCTCTATACTTCGCTATGCTCTTAGCTTTACAACTCGCTTTCACTTTCTCCCTATGCTCGATGCTTTGTCTATACTTCGCTATACTCTTAGCTTTACTAATTGCTTTAACCCTCTGCCTGTGCTGGATGTTCTCTCTATATTTACGAACCTCCCTCGCTTTAACACTTTCTCTATACAATACATTCCCCTGATACATCTTCATAAACTTTACTCTACGTCTCTCCCTAAGCAACCTACTGATTTTCTCCTGTGTCCCTTTTCTCTGCCTCAAATACTTTGATTTTACAGGCTTATCACCTATGCCTTCAGACCCTACACATTCATTACTTCCAACGGCTAACTTTTGACTATCCACAACATCCGTCACTCTAGACCTAATGCTATAACCTGACACATCACTAAGTTTACAGCAACTATAACAAATCTGCAGTCCAGGCTTATGCACACAAACAGTGTTCTCAAAATGCTGTCCCATGACATTCTCTACATAAATACACTCAGCTGACAAACACGTAGTGTTACACTTGTACTTCAACCAACGTCCATCATAAAAAGTATACACACTAACTCCTAACCAATCTGCTGTGACCTGGATTTCTACCTCTGTAGCCCAACTGTTCACATTTCTCATCCTGGACTGCTGAAGATACTCTGAAACAGATGAATACTCAGTTCTCAGAAGACTTGCATACTTATCTGCATTCCTTTCTAACTCCTTACATACAGCTAGCCTAATCTTGCGATGATGCTTCTGTGAGCCACTCACAGCCTGAGAGATGGCTCTGAAGAAGCAGTTACCATCAGCCACAATCCTCTCATTTAAACACGGGACCCCTAACAGCCCCACCTCTGTGGACACCGAACCACCTACCTTCACAAAGTCTACATTCAACTTGCTACACAAAGCTTTACAGACATCTACACTAAGAGGTTGGAAGAGCAGCTCCTCATTTGCCGCAGCACTAACAAATTCTACATCTGCATTAACCTCACTAACATCAAATGTCTTTAATTTCTTTGACACACTAGTGCGAGAAGAAATTTTCCGCTTTCTACCATCACTAACTGTTGACTCTGCCGCTGAACCACTGCTCACCTGACTGGCTAAAGTCACAACAGAAATGCCAGACAGTGCTGGACTTACAGTTACACCAACACCACACTCAGACACACAATTTCCTGAGGAAATGTGTTTTACCCTGGCCTCAGAAACATCACTAGACTCTGCCACTGGAGCAGTACTCATCTCAGTAATACCGCTCTCCACAGAAACACCAGACAGCATTGGGCTTGCACCCTCACTGACACTAACGCCACACAGCTCAAAGAGCTTCTGCCTAGAACTGAGACTGTCTGCCAAACAACAGATGTATCCATAGAGATCATCCAGACAATCAAACTGCAACACCACACTTTTACCGTCACTATGCACTAACCCCATGTCACAACGCGAGTGACTGTCCACCACAGCAAACCGTCCATCCTCGCAAATGATGACAGAACTGCTCCCACACAGTGTCATAATACATGTACTGTACTGACTGAAGATCCTCTCCAGTCCAGTTCTCAGACTGATGAACACACCACTTTCGATGTGTTCACCCTCAGTCACGCCTACTTCACCCATCACTGTGTCACCGTGGCTAAAGCTAAACAACTGCTCCCCTACCACAAAGTGCTTTGGCAGATCTCCAACAGACAGTAGGTTTGATTCGTGGCTAAAAATGTTCAGGTCACGCAAACTAGTGTACAACTCATCACCTACAACCAACACGCTATCAACATCAAACCTATCCCACGACAACACACTCAACAATGTGTGTTTGGCTAAGCTGGCCAAAGCTATAGCCATACACTGCCGCCCTCGATACACAAACCGCTCATCTCCCTGGTGAAAAGTCCCCCTTACAACCTTCCTCAGCCTGAACCCTCTAGTACCATCTGCTGCCACAACATGACTGTCTGACTCTGACACAACTGCACTAACATCAGGAACACTAACAAAAGGAACAAAAACAGCCTTATCTGTGCCGATCCTCTGTGATGTCCGGGTTCCCTCCTGGACGGCGGACGTCATCGGCACGGCAAGGCACGCTGCAGCAACCTCCTCCTCCTCCACCTCCACGGACGGCTGGGCTGTGACCTGCACCTGGCACAAAAACAAAATATGAGATTTTTACTAAATAATACAACGAAAGACGACATGTTACTGCTTCCTAAAATCATCAACTACTGACATTATATTTTAAATGAAACACACCTCCTGGACTGCTGGGCCGGGCTTGGAGGCAGACTCGGTCACAGGGGCAGGCGCAGGTGTTGCCGGAGCCTATCAAGATAGAATAAAAATCAAAAACCATTAAAATGCAGCAAATATAAAAAAAAATTCCACATCAAAATCCTACCAGAAAAGAACAAACAAAAACAATACATAAACACCAACCTGCCGCTTTCGTCCTCTGCGCGTTGTGGCAACACCCCTCGGCTGACGCTTCACACGGAAGGTCTGTAGGAAGGAAAAAAAACCTCTATAAAAACTGTCCTCCTGTTTTGACCTCTACAGTATTGACGTAATGTGTAAACAGCTTACCTGCCAGGCTGGCGGATCAGCAGGGCAGCCAGAGCCAGAAGAAGGGGAAACCTTCTCCATGGCGTCCAACATGCCACTGCTGAACCACACAGGGTTGGACGGGATGACAGACTGTCCCACCGGAGATGTTCCAGCCTTACAAAACAAAAACAACAGAGTTGGCTCGATTTCATTCTTGGAACAAAAAAACTTTGCACAGCTTTAAGCCACAAATTGTCTTGAAGCAACACATTACCTTGCCCTGCCGTCCACCCTGCCGTCCAACCACCGCCCACTCGCTGGGGTCACTGTGACGCGGCACGGGAACGTGCCCCGTCACAGTGACCAGAGTGGGGGCCACCCGGCCACCCGGCGATCTCCGGGGAGACGCCGGGGGCACGGGCGGAGGTGGTGCCAGCTGGAGGTAGGCCACGTTCCACATCAGCTGCATCAGGATGGGCATGCCATCGGAGTCGCTGAGGTGCACCTGAAAGACAGTTTAACACAGCCAACATGTCACTCCAAAAACATGAAACTCCACCACGTCTTGTATCACACCAACAAAGTATCCTGTACTTACGCCATCATGGCACCACAGCTCCAACCGATGGACTGGGAAGTGCGCCGTCACAGACACGTAGGGGAGACCTGACACACATGGCAGAAACATAATCAGTGCTTCTAATATTTACACTTGTATAAATTCTTTGGAATTATACATTACATCAATTATATCTGATTGTAACGTACCCATGCGTGCTGCGACACGGTGGTATTCCTGACGCAGCTGCTCTTGGAAGCCAAGGTCCATGGTCAGACGGGGAGGGAAGTCCAACACAAAGACCTAGAAACAACCATTTCTTCATTAACTCCCTTAAACAAGCATAAAACACAACAGTCTGTTCACAACTACCAAATACATACTGATAACAGTGACTGCAATAACAAAAAAAGGAAAAACAAATCAATAAATACATAAAACACACCTTGGGCCAGCGGCTGCAGACGGTGGTCAGGAGCGCACCGAAGTCCAACGCCGCCTCACTGATGGTCCTGCTGGCAGTGAGGTTGTTGCTCGGGGCGAGCACACACACGGCATCCGGGGTCCACGGAACAGCAGCATGCAGCACCTCCGTCCTCAGCTCCCTGGCATCTGCACCTGGAACAGACAGAAAACCAAAAGACAGACAGCCCTCCGGGATGGCCACGAACCCGTCCACGATCCCGCGCAGGTGGGAGTCTCCAACGACGAACACACGCTGCGACAACAGAGACATTGCTTTAGAACACAGACACCAGGTGTGACGCCATGCAACCATCACTGTCTTTATGAATAAGACAGAAATCGTACCTGCTTCTCCGGATGCTGAGCTGGAGTGACCAACTTGAAGCTGCGCTGGGTCAGCTCCGAAGTTGGCCATCTCCGCACACGATGGCGGTAACCAGTACCGCGCCCTGTTCAAGCAAATCAAAATTCAACAATGTCAACACATGTGTTACACATCTTTAAATTACATCTTATTTGTACCATTGAAACATGTAAAAAAAAAACTATGTGATACATACGAGCACGAAACTCGGGGGCAGGTGGCAGGGGGGTCCAAGTCTGCGCCGTCGCCATCCTCCTCTTCATGGCCTGGGCACGCCGGTGGGACTTGGCACGGGGCATCTAAAAACATACACAAACAACAAAAACAAATTAATTCACCATTCACAAAGAAATCATACAAACCACTCACTGATCACTGACTGTATGCTAATCATACTCAAAAGCCACACTACTCTGGCCTCAGCCTTCAAATACATACATCACTCAACTTACCTTGGAAGCAGTACACAGACACCTACTAAAATAAGCAAGTGTGTGTGTGTGTGTGTGTGTGTGTGTGGGTGTGTATGTCCGGAATCAGAAATGTGTTAATCAGTTGGTTATGTGTGTTTACAATTGAATGAATGTATCTTTGTATGTGGTGTAGGTTCTGGATCAGAGGATCACAGATGTAGTGCAGATCGCAGGTAAGTCGCAGCTCTCAAAGCAGGAGGGTAGCAGATCACACGGTCAAGTGAGAAGGGTATCTGTAGATTAAAGAAAACACATGGTTTTATTTAACAATAAGTGTGATGTAGAAAATCTGTACAATTAGATAGGTGTTAGAGATAATAATGTAACATGCCTATAAGATTTAAATAACAAGTATTTCTCTCTACATATCCTGGATAAACTGCTGCTGTATAATTTTTCCATCTATTTTTTAAATGTCTAACATGGTAAAATGGCTGACAGTCATCCATTTTAAGAGATCTTACATTTAAACAATATGCTCATCTAACACAACAGCATCCATCTTAAAACATGTTCTCACTGAAAGTAAAATGGCTGACACTACATTACAAATCTCTAAGCTACAGACACACAGCTACACAGAGCTTTCATTGTAACAGTATATGCTCAACTAACATAAAAGCATCCATATTAAATGCAATTCAATACATTACACAAATCAATCTGCATTAGCATAAACAAATCAAAATTCATATTAAAAATCCATCTCACATCAACTGCACTGCCTTTAAAATTTCACAGTATTTCTTTCAATCAAGCATCGGTGCCTTAGCAAACAAGTTTACCACAGAAAAGTTATCTACAGTTGGCAGTCATCACCTAAGCTAGCACATAAGGCTGCACGATGTCAAAACACACCGCTAACAGACATTAGCATCAGCATAAATTATGCTACTTCATCAAAATCCATCAACAAATGTTAATCATCCATCCAACATGCATTGCACTGCGTTTTACATTTCACAGTATTTCTTTAAATCAACCACTTGTTCATGAGGCCTCAAGTTTAACAAAAGTTAGCTGTAGTTACCCAAAAAGTTAATTCAGTCAAGGCTAGCATCAAGCAAAGCTAACAGCTCAAGGACAATAGCATACACAAAACCAAAGCCATCAATGAATGTTTCAAAGCCATCGCCCACAAAGTCACTCATTTTAAGAGATCTTCTATTTAAATAATATGCTCATCTAACATAACAACATCCATATTATGTTCTTACTAAAAGCAAAATGGCTGACACTACATTACAAATCTCTAAGCTACAGCCACACAGACCTTTCATTTTAACAATCTCCTCAACTAACAGAAAAGCATCCATATTAAATGAAATTCAATACATTACACAAATCAATCTACATTAGCATAAACAAATCAAAATCCATATTAAAAATCCATCTCACATCCACTGCACTACCTTTAAAATTTCACAGTATTCCTTTCAATCAAGCATCTGTGCCTTAGCAATCGAGTTTACCACAGAAAAGTTACCTACAGTTAGCAGTCATCACCTATGCTAGCACATAAGGCTGCACAATGTCAAAACACACCGCTAACAGACATTGGCATCAGCATAAATTATGCTACTTCATCAAAATCCATCAACAAATGTTTAACATCCATCCAACATGCATTGCACTGCATTTTACATTTCACAGTATTTCTTTAAATCAACCACTTGTTCATTAGGCATCAAGTTTAACAAAAGTTAGCTGTAGTTACCCAAAAAGTTAATTCAGTCAAGGCTAGCATCAAGCAAAGCTAACAGCTCAAGGACAATAGCATACACAAAACCAAAGCCATCAATAAATGTTTCAAAGCCATCGCCCACAAAGTCACTCATTTTAAGAGATCTGTGCCTTAGCAATCAAGTTTACCACTGAAAAGTTACCTACAGTTAGCAGTCATCACCTAAGCTAGCACATAAGGCTGCATGATGTCAAAACACACCGCTAACAGACATCAGCATAAATTATGCCACTTCATCAAAATACACCAACAAATGTTAAACATCCATCCAACATGCATTGCACTGCGTTTTACATTTCACAGTATTTCTTTAAATCAACCACTTGTTCATTAGGCATCAAGTTTAACAAAAGTTAGCTGTAGTTACCCAAAAAGTTAATTCAGTCAAGGCTAGCATCAAGCAAAGCTAACAGCTCAAGGACAATAGCATACACAAAACCAAAGCCATCAATGAATGTTTCAAAGCCATCGCCCACACAGTCACTCATTTTAAGAGATCTTCTATTTAAACAATATGCTCATCTAACATAACAGCATCCATATTATGTTCTTACTAAAAGCAAAATGGCTGACACTACATTACAAATCTCTAAGCTACAGCCACACAGACCTTTCATTTTAACAATCTCCTCAACTAACACAAAAGCATCCATATTAAATGCAATTCAATAAATTACACAAATCAATCTGCATTAGCAAAAACAAATCAAAATCCATATTAAAAATCCATCTCACATCCACTGCACTACCTTTAAAATTTCACAGTATTCCTTTCAATCAAGCATCTGTGCCTTGGCAATCGAGTTTACCACAGAAAAGTTACCTACAGTTAGCAGTCATCACCTAAGCTAGCACATAAGGCTGCACAATGTCAAAACACACCGCTAACAGACATTGGCATCAGCATAAATTATGCTACTTCATCAAAATCCATCAACAAATGTTAATCATCCATCCAACATGCATTGCACTGCGTTTTACATTTCACAGTATTTCTTTAAATCAACCACTTGTTCATTAGGCCTCAAGTTTAACAAAAGTTAGCTGTAGTTACCCAAAAAGTTAATTCAGTCAAGGCTAGCATCAAGCAAAGCTAACAGCTCAAGGACAATAGCATACACAAAACCAAAGCCATCAATGAATGTTTCAAAGCCATCGCCCACACAGTCACTCATTTTAAGAGATCTTCTATTTAAACAATATGCTCATCTAACATAACAGCATCCATATTATGTTCTTACTAAAAGCAAAATGGCTGACACTACATTACAAATCTCTAAGCTACAGCCACACAGACCTTTCATTTTAACAATCTCCTCAACTAACACAAAAGCATCCATATTAAATGCAATTCAATACATTACACAAATCAATCTGCATTAGCATAAACAAATCAAAATCCATGTTAAAAATCCATCTCACATCAACTGCACTGCCTTTAAAAATTCACAGTATTTCTTTCAATCAAGCATCTGTGCCTTAGCAAACAAGTTTACCACAGAAAAGTTACCTACAGTTAGCAGTCATCACCTAAGCTAGCACATAAGGCTGCATGATGTCAAAACACACCACTAACAGACATTAGCATCAGCATAAATTATGCCACTTCATCAAAATCCACCAACAAATGTTTAACATCCATCCAACATGCATTGCACTGCGTTTTACATTTCACAGTATTTCTTTAAATCAACCACTTGTTCATTAGGCCTCAAGTTTAACAAAAGTTAGCTGTAGTTACCCAAAAAGTTAATTCAGTCAAGGCTAGCATCAAGCAAAGCTAACAGCTCAAGGACAATAGCATACACAAAACCAAAGCCATCAATAAATGTTTCAAAGCCATCGCCCACAAAGTCACTCATTTTAAGAGATCTGCGCCTTAGCAATCAAGTTTACCACATAAAAGTTACCTACAGTTAGCAGTCATCACCTAAGCTAACACATAAGGCTGCATGATGTCAAAACACACCGCTAACAGGCATCAGCATAAATTATGCCACTTCAACAAAATACACCAACAAATGTTAAACATCCATCCAACATGCATTGCACTGCGTTTTACATTTCACAGTATTTCTTTAAATCAACCACTTGTTCATTAGGCATTAAATTTAACAAAAGTTAGCTGCAGTTACCCAAAAAGTTTATTCACTCCAGGCTAACATCAAAGACAGCTAACAGCTCAGCTCAATTAAATACATTATACAAATCAATCTGCATTAGCCCAAATAAATCAAAATCCATATCAAAAATCCATCTCACATCCACTGCACTGCCTTTACAATTTCAAAGTATTTCTTTCAATCAAGTATCTGTGCCTTAGCAATCAAGTTTACCACAGTAAAGTTACCTACAGTTAGCAGTCATCACCCAAGCTAGCAAAGGCAGCATGTTGTAAAAACACACCGCTAACAGACAATAGCATCAGCATAAATTATGCTACTTCATCAAAATCCACCAAGAAATGTTAAAAATCCATCCAACATATATTGTACTACCTTTAAAATTCCACAGTATTTCTTTAAATCAACCACTTGTATGACAGCCGTCGAGTTAATCAAACAAAAGTTAGCTACAATTATCTAAAAAGCTAATTCATTCAAGGCTAACATCAAACGAAGCAAAAGCCCAGCCAAAACCATCAATTAATGTTTTAAATCCATCTCCCATCTACTGCACTGCCTTCAACACTCGCTAATATCGATCCACATCGAGCAGCTGGATGTTAGGAATCAGTAAAGTTAGCTAGAGTTAACATTAGCAGCACAATGTCATCACACAACAAGCTAACAATAAGCTAGCATAAAGCTAACATGATTAACAAATGGTCTTACCTCAGGAGTCGGTGTGAAGTGGCAGACCGACGCCCTGCAGCACGGGACTTTTATCAGCTCGGATGAGGAGCCGCAATGCGGCTCGGGAGGTCCAATCAGCTTCTACTGCAGTAGAAACTTGATCCATGTGGAGTCAAGGTCAGCGCAGCAGGAGCCCCTGTTTCATTAGCGGGGTTTCCCTCATAAAAAAAAATGAGATGACGTAGTGGCAGTTCAAGAGCGGAGAGAGCTCTAAAAATCGTCTAAAACTTTTGTTTTTAACTCGCTCATACGGCCAAAATTTTCACTGTACAGACACAATTTCTATCACAAAACGTAGGAAAATTTGTCCTGCTCACAGATATGTTGACATGGAGTCTGTCACAGGTACACATTTTTGCCGAATGGCTTCAAAGCGAAGGGAGTGCCGATTTTTTTCTCATTCACTCCCATGTAAACTCGGAGGAGAAATTTCTGGAAACAGCTGCAGTGCAACACATTTTAAACTCGCTCCCCTGACCACATTTTTGAGTCCAGAAATCTAAAAATGGCCACATACGTTCACGACAAGTGGCTGTCTCTCACCATCACTTTATTTCCTTTTTTAGACCAACGGTTTGGGTGTGACAACAATTTGTTCGAGGACTCAAAACCCATGTTAAACAGCCTGTGTTGATCTTCCCTCGCAGGGAAGTAATTAATCGCCATGACAACGGCTGCTCACACAGACACAGACACAGGGCAGCAGCTCTCTGTCTCTGTCTGTGTGTCTGTCTCTGTCTCTGTGTCTCACAATCTTAACAGGACAGATAACAGCAGCACAATCTTCATTTGAAACAGCAAATACACATTATTAACCCATAAAGTGCCAAAATGGGCTCTCTAGCGCCACCTAGCTGCACTAACATGGCCACTGTGGCCTGTAGGCATGTCGTAGACAGATCAAACCACTCTCTCACTCTGACCCTAGCTGCACCTACTTAGTGATCATGGCAACCACTGTCACAAACTCACAGAAACATGATGTGTGTGTGATTGTAAAATTTACCTGATGACATGACAGCGGCAGAATCTCCATTTTAACCCTTTAGTTGCCAGAGTTATTTGAGGAAAATATTCATTTCAACATTTGCAAAGGCTGTGGCTTGAAAGTGGTGAGGGATAAAGGCATACTGTAAATGAGAAAACTTTTCATTATTAGGGACCGAGCCTGGAGACAGAGGACGCCTCCGCGAGTAGTCCTCGCCAAAGGCGAGGACCCTATTTACCCCCTAAACATGCTCAAAAACTCACGAAAATTGGCACACATATCAGAACCAGTGAACAATTTTAGCAAATCATGAAATTAACCGCCAAAGTGCCAAAATGTGCTCTCTAGCGCCACCTAGGCACACTACAATGGCCACTGCAGCCTGTAGCTGTGTTGTTTTTGTCATCTCATCCTCAAAATGAAGAAACAGGAATCTGATGGGAGAAAATTCACTCATCTAATTTGCATATTGTCATATCACTTCTACATAGCTACAGCTACAGAAAGCATTCAAACATCAAAACGCTCAGCTCTGTGAGAATTTTCTGATGTTTGTAGCAATGTGTGTGATATTTCTAAATAATTCGCTGGAGGCCGAAACGGGCGAGGTCCCGCCAAACGCTGCTTGCAGCTTTAATTAGGGACCGAGCCTAGAGGCAGAGGACTGCTCAGAGAGCAGTCCTCGCCGAAGGCGAGGACCCTCTTGTATTTTGAACGCTCATTAGGAAACATGCCCAGAGCCAAAAACGCTACTCACAGAGGAGTCCTCGCCGAAGGCGAGGACCTTAATTCTTCTAAACTCTTCATTTGAGGATGAGTAGTCCTCGCCGAAGGCGAGGACACTATTGTTTTTGGAAGGTTTATTATTATTATTATTATTCTTTCTTCCGCCGCCACTTTGAAGTGGCATTTGACCCCCTAAACATGCTCAAAAACTCACCAAAATTGGCACGCACATCAGAACTGGTGAAAAATTTTAGGCAATCATGAAATTAACCCCTAAAGTGCCAAAATGAGCTCTCTAGCGCCACCTAGGCACACAAAAATGGCCGCTACGGCCTGTAGGAACGTCGTAGAAACATCAGACGAAAACTGCTGTGTTTGTCTCATCAAGACCTAAAAATCACGCGCTGTGACCCCAGACCTAAATCCAACAGGAAGTGACGTAATTGCCCTTTCAAAGTAAGATTTTGCCTTAAAACTGCATAAAACTGCCTTTCCTAAAATAAACATCTTCTCATACACCGTTTATCCCACCGGCTTCAAACTTGCAGGGATTCCAGATCAACTCTTTCTAATCAAAAGTTATTCGTAACTTTTCCATTCCTGGCTTCGTTTGGATTTTGTGGGCTCCTGAAGGTGAGATGTCAGAAAAACGTCCAGACGGTCGTCGAAAGCTGTCCCATTGGAAATGAATGGCAGCAGGGGGGAGAAAGAGACCAATCTTTGGGCTTTTTCGAGCCTTTACAGTGTCGCCATACTTTGAGCTACAGACTCCATTCCAACTCTCAAATGTTGCCACAGGTCTCATGTATTCACTCATGTTTTCATCTTTTCCCTATCTTTTATCGTTTTTTCTCGGTGCCTCTCAGAGTACCATGAGCAAAAGTGGAGAAATTTTCCGTTTATAATGGGTGTCTATGCACGGAATGTTTCGCGCTAGAGTGGAGAGAGCTCTAAAAACTCGTCTAAAACTTTTGTCTTTAACTCGCTGCCATGGCCACAATTTTCACTGTACAGACACAATTTCTATCACAAAACGTAGGAAAATTTGTCCTGGTTACAGAAATGTTGACATGGAGTCTGTCACACGTACACATTTTTGCCCAGTGGCTCCAAAGTGAAGGGAGTGCCGATTTTTCTCTCATTCACTCCCATGTAAACTCAGAGGAGAAATTTCTAGAAACACCTGCAGTGCAACACATTTTAAACTCGCTCCCCTGACCACATTTATGAGTCCAGAAATATAAAAATCACCACGTACGTTCACGACAAGTGGCTGTCTCTCACCATCACTTTATTTCCTTTTTTGGACCAACGGTTTGGCTGTGAGAACAATTTGTTCGAGGAGTCAAAACCCATGTTAAAAAGCCTGTGCTGATCTTCCCTCTCTGTCTGTGGCTGTGTGCCGCAACTGCAGGCAAGTCATGAATCGCCATGACAACGGCTGCTCACACAGACACAGACACAGACACAGGGCAGCAGCTCTCTGTCTCTGTCTCTCTCTCTGTCTCTGTGTCTGTCTCTGTCTGTGTGTCTGTCTCTCTCTCTGTCTCTCTCTCTGTCTCTGTCTGTGTGTCTGTCTGTGTGTCTGTCTCTGTGTCTGTCTCTCTCTCTGTGTCTGTCTCTGTCTGTGTGTCTGTCTGTGTCTCTGTGTCTCACAATCTTTACAGGACAGATTACAGCAGCACAATCTTCATTTGAAATAGCAAATACACATTATTAACCCATAAAGTGCCAAAATGGGCTCTCTAGCGCCACCTACCTGCAATAAAATGGCCACTGTGGCCTGTAGGCATGTCGTAGACAGATCAAACCACTCTCTCACTCTGACCCTAGCTGCACCTACTTCGTGATCATGGCAACCACTGTCACAAACTCACAGAAACATGATGTGTGTGTGATTCCAAAATTTACCTGATGACATGACAGCGGCAGAATCTCCATTTTAACCCTTTAGTTGCCAGAGTTATTTGAGGAAAATATTCATTTCTACATTTCAATATGCTGTGGCTTGAAAGTGGTGAGAGATAAAGGCATACTGTAAATGAGAAAACTTTTCATTATTAGGGACCGAGCCTGGAGACAGAGGACTCCTGAAAGAGCAGTCCTCGCCAAAGGCGAGGACCCTATTTACCCCCTAAACATGCTCAAAAACTCACGAAAATTGGCACGCATATCAGAACTGGTGAACAATTTTAGCATATCATGAAATTAACCGCTAAAGTGCCAAAATGTGCCCTCTAGCGCCACCTAGGCACACTAAAATGGCCACTGTGGCCTGTAGGCATGTCGTAGACAGATCAAACCACTCTCTCACACTGACCCTAGCCGCACCTACTTAGTGATCATGGCAACCACTGTCACAAACTCACAGAAACATGATGTGTGTGTGATTCTAAAATTTACCTGATGACATGACAGCGGCAGAATCTCCATTTTAACCCTTTAGTTGCCAGAGTTATTTGAGGAAAATATTCATTTCAACATTTCCAAAGGCTGTGGCTTGAAAGTGATGAGGGATAAAGGCATACTGTAAATGAGAAAACTTTTCATTATTAGGGACCGAGCCTGGAGACAGAGGACTCCTCTGCGAGTAGTCCTCGCCAAAGGCGAGGACCCTATTTACCCCCTAAACATGCTCAAAAACTCACCAAAATTGGCACGCATATCAGAACCAGTGAACAATTTTAGCAAATCATGAAATTAACCTCTAAAGTGCCAAAATGTGCTCTCTAGCGCCGCCTAGCCACACTAAAATGGCCACTGCAGCCTGTAGTTGTGTTGTTTTTGTCATCTCATCCTCAAAATGAAGAAACAGGAATGTGATGGGACAACATTCACTCATCTAATTTGCATTTATCATATCACTTCTACATAGCTACAGCAAAAATTCAAACATCAAAACGATCAGCTCTGTGAAAATTTTCTGATGTTTGTGGCAATGTGTGTGACATTTCTAAATAATTCGCTGGAGTCCGAAACGGGCGAGGTCCCGCCAAACGCTGCTTGCAGCTTTAATTATTATTATTCTTTCTTTCTTTCTTTCTTTCTTTCTTCCGCCGCCTCTTTGAACTGGAATTTGACCCCCTAAACATGCTCAAAAACTCACCAAAATTGGCACGCACATCAGAACTGGTGAAAAATTTTAGGCAATCATGCAATTAACCCCTAAAGTGCCAAAATGAGCTCTCTAGCGCCCCCTAGGTACACAAAAATGGCCGCTACGGCCTGTAGGAACGTCGTAGAAACATCAGACGAAAACTGCTGTGTTTGTCTCATCAAGACCTAAAAACCACGCGCTGTGACCCCTGACCTAAATCCAACAGGAAGTGACGTAATTTCCCTTTCAAAGTAAGATTTTGCCTTAAAACTGCATAAAACTGCATTTCCTAAAAAAAACATCTTCTCATACACCGTTTATCCCACCGGCTTCAAACTTGCAGGGATTCCAGATCAACTCTTTCTAATCAAAAGTTATTCGTAACTTTTCCATTCCTGGCTTCGTTTGGATTTTGTGGGCTCCTGAAGGTGAGATGTCAGAAAAACGTCCTCACGGCCGTCGAAAGCTGTCCCATAGGAAATGAATGGCGGCAGGGGGGAGAAAGAGACCAATCTTTGGGCTTTTTCGAGCCTTTACAGTGTCGCCATACTTTGAGCTACAGACTCCATTCCAACTCTCAAATGTTGCCACAGGTCTCGTGTATTCACTCATGTTTTCATCTTTTCCCTATCTTTTATCGTTTTTTCTCGGTGCCTCTCAGAGTACCATGAGCAAAAGTGGAGAAATTTTCCGTTTATAATGGGTGTCTATGCACGGAATGTTTCGCGCTAGAGTGGAGAGAGCTCTAAAAACTCGTCTAAAACTTTTGTCTTTAACTCGCTGCCATGGCCACAATTTTCACTGTACAGACACAATTTCTATCACAAAACGTAGGAAAATTTGTCCTGGTTACAGAAATGTTGACATGGAGTCTGTCACACGTACACATTTTTGCCCAGTGGCTCCAAAGTGAAGGGAGTGCCGATTTTTCTCTCATTCACTCCCATGTAAACTCAGAGGAGAAATTTCTAGAAACACCTGCAGTGCAACACATTTTAAACTCGCTCCCCTGACCACAAATTTCACTCCAAAAATATAAAAATCACCACGTACGTTCATGACAAGTGGCTGTCTCTCACCATCACTTTATTTCCTTTTTTGGAGCAACGGTTTGGCTGTGAGAACAATTTGTTCGAGGAGTCAAAACCCATGTTAAAAAGCCTGTGCTGATCTTCCCTCTCTGTCTGTGGCTGTGTGCCGCAACTGCAGGCAAGTCATGAATCGCCATGACAACGACTGCTCACACAGACACAGACACAGACACAGACACAGGGCAGCAGCTCTCTGTCTCTGTCTCTGTGTGTCTGTGTGTCTGTCTCTGTGTCTGTCTCTGTCTGTGTGTCTGTGTCTGTCTCTCTCTCTGTCTCTGTCTGCTTGTCTGTCTGTGTGTCTGTCTCTCTCTCTGTCTCTGTCTCTGTCTGTGTGTCTGTCTCTGTGTCTGTCTCTCTCTCTGTCTCTGTCTGTGTCTGTCTCTCTCTCTGTCTCTGTCTCTGTCTCTGTCTGTTTGTCTGTCTCTGTGTCTGTCTCTGTCTCTGTGTCTCACAATCTTTACAGGACAGATTACAGCAGCACAATCTTCATTTGAAACAGCAAATACACATTATTAACCCATAAAGTGCCAAAATGGGCTCTCTAGCGCCACCTAGTTGCACTAAAATGGCCACTGTGGCCTGTAGGCATGTCGTAGACAGATCAAACCACTCTCTCACTCTGACCCTAGCTGCACCTACTTAGTGATCATGGCAACCACTGTCACAAACTCACAGAAACATGATGTGTGTGTGATTCCAAAAAAAAACAAAACTGCCTTTTCTAAAAAAAACATCTTCTCATACACCGTTGATCCCACCGGCTTCAAACTTGAAGGGACTCTAGATCAACTCCTTCTAATCAAAAGTTATTCGTAACTTTTCCATTCCTCGTTTCGTTTGGATTTTGTGGGCTCCTGAAGGTGAGATGTCAGAAAAACGTCCTCACGGCCGTCGAAAGCTGTCCCATAGGAAATGAATGGCGGCAGGGGGGAGAAAGAGACTAACTGGAAACAGCTTCAGTGCAACACATTTTAAACTCACTCCCCTGACCACAAATTTGACTCCAGAAATATAAAATTCACCATGTACGTTCACCACAAGTGGCTGTTTCTCATCATTACTTTATTTCCTTTTTTGGACCAACGGTTTGGCTGTGAGAACAATTTGTTCGAGGAGTCAAAACCCATGTTAAACAGCCTGTGCTGATCTTCCCTCTCTGTCTGTGTCTGTGTGCCGCAACTGCAGGCAAGTCAATAATCGCAATGACAACGGCTGCTCACACAGACACAGACACAGACACAGGGCAGCAGCTCTCTGTCTCTGTCTCTGTCTGTGTGTCTGTCTGTGTATGTCTGTGTCTGTCTCTCTCTCTGTCTGTGTCTCTGTCTGTGTGTCTGTCTGTGTCTCTGTGTCTCACAATCTTTACAGGACAGATTACAGCAGCACAATCTTCATTTGAAACAGGAAGTGCACATTATTAACCCATAAAGTGCCAAAATGGGCTCTCTAGCGCCACCTACCTGCAATAAAATGGCCACTGTGGCCTGTAGGCATGTCGTAGACAGATCAAACC
This sequence comes from Epinephelus awoara, assembly GCA_035609425.1. Lineage (NCBI taxonomy): Eukaryota > Metazoa > Chordata > Actinopteri > Perciformes > Serranidae > Epinephelus > Epinephelus awoara. The sequence continues at coordinate 5,115,085 of CM069295.1, read as the reverse complement.
ACTCTCTCACTCTGACCCTAGCTGTACCTACTTAGTGATCATGGCAACCACTGTCACAAACTCACAGAAACATGATGTGTGTGTGATTGCAAAATTTACCTGATGACATGACAGCGGCAGAATCTCCATTTTAACCCTTTAGTTGCCAGAGTTATTTGAGAAAAATATTCATTTCTACATTTCAATATGCTGTGGCTTGAAAATGGTGAGGGATAAAGACATACTGTAAATGAGAAAACTTTTCATTATGAGGGACCGAGCCTGGAGACAGAGGACTCCTCCGTGAGTAGTCCTTGCCGAAGGCGAGGACCCTATTTACCCCCTAAACATGCTTAAAAACTCACGAAAATTGGCACGCATATCAGAACCAGTGAACAATTTATGATAATCATGAAATTAACCCCTAAAGTGACAAAATGTGCTCTCTAGCGCCACCTAGACACACTAAAATGACCACTGCAGCCTATAGGTGTGTTGTTTTCGTCATCTCATCCTCAAAATTAAGGAATCTGATGGGAGAACATTCACTCATCTAATTTGCATATTGTGATATCACTTCTACATAGCTACAGCTACAGAAAACATTCAAACATCAAAACGATCAGCTCTGTGAGAATTTTCTGATGTTTGTAGCAATGTGTGTGATATTTCTAAATAATTCGCTGGAGGCCGAAACGGGCGAGGTCCCGCCAAACGCTGCTTGCAGCTTTAATTAGGGACCGAGCCTAGAGGCAGAGGACTGCTCAGGGAGCAGTCCTCGCCGAAGGCGAGGACCCTCTTGTATTTTGAACGTTCATTAGGAAACATGCCCAGAGCCAAAAACACTACTCACAGAGAAGTCCTCGCCGAAGGCGAGGACCCTCATGCTTCCAAACTGTTCATTGGAGGAAGAGCAGTCCTAGTCCTCGCCGGAGGCGAGGACACTATTGTTTTTGGAAGGTTTATTATTTCTTTCTTTCTTCCGCCGCCTCTTTGAACTGGAATTTGACCCCCTAAACATGCTCAAAAACTCACCAAAATTGGCACGCACATCAGAACTGGTGAAAAATTTTAGGCAATCATGCAATTAACCCCTAAAGTGCCAAAATGAGCTCTCTAGCGCCACCTAGGCACACAAAAATGGCCGCTACGGCCTGTAGGAACGTCGTATAAACATCAAACGAAAACTGCCGTGTTTGTCTCATCAAGACCTAAAAATCACGCGCTGTGACCCCTGACCTAAATCCAACAGGAAGTGACGTAATTTCCCTTTCAAAGTAAGATTTTGCCTTAAAACTGCATAAAACTGCCTTTCCTAAAATAAACATCTTCTCATACACCGTTTATCCCACCGGCTTCAAACTTGCAGGGATTCCAGATCAACTCCTTCTAATCAAAAGTTATTCGTAACTTTTCCATTCCTCTTTTCGTTTGGATTTTGTGGGCTCCTGAAGGTGAGATGTCAGAAAAACGTCCTGACGGCCGTCGAAAGCTGTCCCATAAGAAATGAATGGCAGCAGGGGGGAGAAAGAGACTAATCTTTGGGCTTTTTCTAGCCTTTACAGTGTCTCCATACTTTGAGCTACAGACTCCATTCCAACTCTCAAATGTTGCCACAGGTCTCATGTATTCACTCATGTTTTCATCTTTTCCCTATCTTTTACCGTTTTTTCTCGGTGCCTCTCAGAGTACCATGAGCAAAAGTGGAGAAATTCTCCGTTTATAATGGGTGTCTATTGCACGGAATGTCCGCGCTAGAGTGGAGAGAGCTCTAAAAACTCGTCTAAAACTTTTGTCTTTAACTCGCCGCCATGGCCACAATTTTCACTGTACAGACACAATTTCTATCACAAAACGTAGGAAAATTTGTCCTGGTCACAGAAATGTTGACATGGAGTCTGTCACACGTACACATTTTTGCCCAGTGGCTCCAAAGTGAAGGGAGTGCCGATTTTTCTCTCATTCACTCCCATGTAAACTCAGAGGAGAAATTTCTAGAAACACCTGCAGTGCAACACATTTTAAACTCGCTCCCCTGACCACATTTATGAGTCCAGAAATATAAAAATCCCCACGTACGTTCACGACAAGTGGCTGTCTCTCACCATCACTTTATTTCCTTTTTTGGACCAACGGTTTGGCTGTGAGAACAATTTGTTCGAGGAGTCAAAACCCATGTTAAAAAGCCTGTGCTGATCTTCCCTCTCTGTCTGTGGCTGTGTGCCGCAACTGCAGGCAAGTCATTATCACCATGACAACGGCTGCTCACACAGACACAGACACAGACACAGGGCAGCAGCTCTCTGTCTCTGTCTCTCTCTCTGTCTCTGTGTCTGTCTGTGTGTCTGTCTCTCTCTCTGTCTCTCTCTCTGTCTCTGTCTGTGTGTCTGTCTCTGTGTCTGTCTCTGTGTCTTTCTCTCTCTCTGTGTCTGTCTCTGTCTGTGTGTCTGTCTGTGTCTCTGTGTCTCACAATCTTTACAGGAGAGATTACAGCAGCACAATCTTCATTTGAAATAGCAAATACACATTATTAACCCATAAAGTGCCAAAATGGGATCTCTAGCGCCACCTACCTGCAATAAAATGGCCACTGTGGCCTGTAGGCATGTCGTAGACAGATCAAACCACTCTCTCACTCTGACCCTAGCTGCACCTACTTAGTGATCATGGCATCCACTGTCGCAAACTCACAGAAACATGATGTGTGTGTGACTCTAAAATTTACCTGATGACATGACAGCGGCAGAATCTCCATTTTAACCCTTTAGTTGCCAGAGTTATTTGAGGAAAATATTCATTTCTACATTTCAAAAGGCTGTGGCTTGAAAGTGGTGAGAGATAAAGGCATACTGTAAATGAGAAAACTTTTCATTATTAGGCACCGAGCCTGGAGACAGAGGACTCCTCCGCGAGTAGTCCTCGCCAAAGGCGAGGACCCTATTTACCCCCTAAACATGCTCAAAAACTCACCAAAATTGGCACGCATATCAGAACCAGTGAAAAATTTTAGCAAATCATGAAATTAACCCCTAAAGTGCCAAAATGTGCTCTCTAGCGCCACCTAGGCACACAAAAATGGCCATTGCAGCCTGTAGCTGTTTGTTTTTGTCATCTCATCCTCAAAATGAAGGAACAGGAATCTGATGGGAGAAAATTCACTCATCTAATTTGCATATTGTCAGATCACTTCTACATAGCTACAGCTACAGAAAGCATTCAAACATCAAAACGTTCAGCTCTGTGAGAATTTTCTGACGTTTGTGGCGATGTGCCAAAATGGGCGCGAGGCGAGGTCCCGCCAAACGCTGCTTGCAGCTTTAATTAGGGACCGAGCCTAGAGGCAGAGGACTGCTCAGGGAGCAGTCCTCGCCGAAGGCGAGGACCCTCTTGTATTTTGAACGTTCATTAGGAAACATGCCCAGAGCCAAAACACTACTCACAGAGGAGTCCTCGCCAAAGGCGAGGACCCTAGTGCATCTGAACTGTTCATTGGGGGCAGAGCAGTCCTCGCCGAAGGCGAGGAATGCACTATTGTTTTTGTAATGTTTATTATTTCTTTCTTTCTTTCTTCCGCCGCCTCTTTGAACTGGAATTTGACCCCCTAAACATGCTCAAAAACTCACCAAAATTGGCACGCACATCAGAACTGGTGAAAAATTTTAGGCAATCATGCAATATACCCCTAAAGTGCCAAAATGAGCTCTCTAGCGCCACCTAGGCACACAAAAATGGCCGCTACGGCCTGTAGGAACGTCGTAGAAACATCAGACCAAAACTGCCGTGTTCGTCTCATCAAGACCTAAAAATCACGCGCAGTGACCCCTGACCTAAATCCAACAGGAAGTGACGTAATTTCCCTTTCAAAGTAAGATTTTGCCTTAAAACTGCATAAAACTGCATTTCCTAAAAAAAACATCTTCTCATACACCGTTTATCCCACCGGCTTCAAACTTGCAGGGATTCCAGATCAACTCCTTCTAATCAAAAGTTATTCGTAACTTTTCCATTCCTCGTTTAGTTTGGATTTTGTGGGCTCCTGAAGGTGAGATGTCAGAAAAACGTCCTCACGGCCGTCGAAAGCTGTCCCATAGGAAATGAATGGCGGCAGGGGGGAGAAAGAGACCAATCTTTGGGCTTTTTCGAGCCTTTACAGTGTCGCCATACTTTGAGCTACAGACTCCATTCCAACTCTCAAATGTTGCCACAGGTCTCATGTATTCACTCATGTTTTCATCTTTTCCCTATCTTTTATCGTTTTTTCTCGGTGCCTCTCAGAGTACCATGAGTAAAAGTGGAGAAATTTTCCGTTTATAATGGGTGTCTATGCACGGAATGTTTCGCGCTAGAGTGGAGAGAGCTCTAAAAACTCGTCTAAAACTTTTGTCTTTAACTCGCTGCCATGGCCACAATTTTCACTGTACAGACACAATTTCTATCACAAAACGTAGGAAAATTTGTCCTGGTTACAGAAATGTTGACATGGAGTCTGTCACACGTACACATTTTTGCCCAATGGCTCCAAAGTGAAGGGAGTGCCGATTTTTCTCTCATTCACTCCCATGTAAACTCAGAAGAGAAATTTCTAGAAACACCTGCAGTGCAACACATTTTAAACTCGCTCCCCTGACCACATTTATGAGTCCAGAAATATAAAAATCACCACGTACGTTCACGACAAGTGGCTGTCTCTCACCATCACTTTATTTCCTTTTTTGGACCAACGGTTTGGCTGTGAGAACAATTTGTTCGAGGAGTCAAAACCCATGTTAAAAAGCCTGTGCTGATCTTCCCTCTCTGTCTGTGGCTGTGTGCCGCAACTGCAGGCAAATCATGAATCGCCATGACAACGGCTGCTCACACAGACACAGACACAGACACAGGGCAGCAGCTCTCTGTCTCTGTGTCTCTCTCTGTCTCTGTGTCTGTCTGTGTGTCTGTCTCTCTCTCTGTCTCTCTCTCTGTCTCTGTCTGTGTGTCTGTCTGTGTGTCTGTCTCTGTGTCTGTCTCTCTCTCTGTGTCTGTCTCTGTCTGTGTGTCTGTCTGTGTCTCTGTGTCTCACAATCTTTACAGGAGAGATTACAGCAGCACAATCTTCATTTGAAATAGCAAATACACATTATTAACCCATAAAGTGCCAAAATGGGCTCTCTAGCGCCACCTACCTGCAATAAAATGGCCACTGTGGCCTGTAGGTATGTCGTAGACAGATCAAACCACTCTCTCACTCTGACCCTAGCTGTACCTACTTCGTGATCATGGCAACCACTGTCACAAACTCACAGAAACATGATGTGTGTGTGATTCCAAAATTTACCTGATGACATGACAGCGGCAGAATCTCCATTTTAACCCTTTAGTTGCCAGAGTTATTTGAGGAAAATATTCATTTCTACATTTCAATATGCTGTGGCTTGAAAGTGGTGAGGGATAAAGGCATACTGTAAATGAGAAAACTTTTCATTATTAGGGACCGAGCCTGGAGACAGAGGACTCCTGAAAGAGCAGTCCTCGCCAAAGGCTAGGACCCTATTTACCCCCTAAACATGCTCAAAAACTCACGAAAATTGGCACGCATATCAGAACTGGTGAACAATTTTAGCATATCATGAAATTAACCGCTAAAGTGCCAAAATGTGCCCTCTAGCGCCACCTAGTTGCACTAAAATGGCCACTGTGGCCTGTAGGCATGTCGTAGACAGATCAAACCACTCTCTCACTCTGACCCTAGCTGCACCTACTTAGTGATCATGGCAACCACTGTCACAAACTCACAGAAACATGATGTGTGTGTGATTCTAAAATTTAGCTGATGACATGACAGCGGCAGAATCTCCATTTTAACCCTTTAGTTGCCAGATTTATTTGAGGAAAATATTCATTTCAACATTTCAAAAGGTTGTGGCTTGAAAGTGGTGAGAGATAAAGGCATACTGTAAATGACAAAAATTTTCGTTATTAGGGACCGAGCCTGGAGACAGAGGACTCATCAGCGAGGAGTCCTCGCCAAAGGCGAGGACACTATTTACCCCCTACACATGCTCAAAAACTCACCAAAATTGGCACGCATATCAGAACCAGTGAACAATTTTAGCAAATCATGAAATTAACCTCTAAAGTGCCAAAATGCGCTCTCTAGCGCCGCCTAGGCACACAAAAATGGCCACTGCAGCCTATAGTTGTGTTGTTTTTGTCATCTCATCCTCAAAATGAAGAAACAGGAATCTGATGGGACAAAATTCACTCATCTAATTTGCATTTATCATATCACTTCTACATAGCTACAGCAAAAATTCAAACATCAAAACGATCAGCTCTGTGAGAATTTTCTGATGTTTGTAGCAATGTGTGTGATATTTCTAAATAATTCGCTGGAGGCCGAAACGGGCGAGGTCCCGCCAAACGCTGCTTGCAGCTTTAATTCTTTCTTTCTTTCTTTCTTTCTTTCTTCCGCCGCCACTTTGAACTGGAATTTGACCCCCTAAACATGCTCAAAAACTCACCAAAATTGGCACACACATCAGAACTGGTGAAAAATTTTAGGCAATCATGAAATTAACCCCTAAAGTGCCAAAATGAGCTCTCTAGCGCCCCCTAGGCACACAAAAATGGCCGCTACGGCCTGTAGGAACGTCGTAGAAACATCAAACGAAAACTGCCGTGTTCGTCTCATCAAGACCTAAAAATCACGCGCAGTGACCCCTGACCTAAATCCAACAGGAAGTGACGCAATTGCCCTTTCAAAGTAAGATTTTACCTTAAAACTGCAAAAAACTGCCTTTCGTAAAAAAAACATCTTCTCATACACCGTTTATCCCACCGGCTTCAATCTTGCAGGGATTCCAGATCAACTCCTTCTAATCAAAAGTTATTCGTAACTTTTCCATTCCTCGTTTCGTTTGGATTTTGTGGGCTCCTGAAGGTGAGATGTCAGAAAAACGTCCTGACGGCCGTCGAAAGCTGTCCCATCGGAAATGAATGGCAGCAGGGGGGAGAAAGAGACTAATCTTTGGGCTTTTTCTAGCCTTTACAGTGTCTCCATACTTTGAGCTACAGACTCCATTCCAACTCTCAAATGTTGCCACAGGTCTCGTGTATACACTCATGTTTTCATCTTTTCCCTATCTTTTACCGTTTTTTCTCGGTGCCTCTCAGAGTACCATGAGCAAAAGTGGAGAAATTCTCCGTTTATAATGGGTGTCTATTGCACGGAATGTTTCGGGCTAGAGTGGAGAGAGCTCTAAAAACTTGTCTAAAACTTTTGTCTTTAACTCGCTGCCATGGCCACAATTTTCACTGTACAGACACAATTTATACCACAAAACGTAGGAAAATTTGTCCTGGTCACAGACATGTTGACATGGAATCTGTCACATGTACACATTTTTGCCCAATGGCTCCAAAGCGAAGGGAGTGCCGATTTTTTTCTCATTCACTCCCATGTAAACTCAGAGGAGAAATTTCTGGAAACAGCTGCAGTGCAACACATTTTAAACTCGCTCCCCTGACCACAAATTTAACTCCAGAAATATAAAAATCACCACGTACGTTCACGACAAGTGGCTGTCTCTCACCATCACTTTATTTCCTTTTTTGGACCAACGGTTTGGCTGTGAGAACAATTTGTTCGAGGAGTCAAAACCCATGTTAAACAGCCTGTGCTGATCTTCCCTCTCTGTCTGTGGCTGTGTGCCGCAACTGCAGGCAAGTCATGAATCGCCATGACAACGGCTGCTCACACAGACACAGACACAGAAACAGGGCAGCTCTCTGTCTCTGTGTCTGTGTCGGTGTGTCTGTCTCTGTGTCTGTCTCTCTCTGTCTCTGTCTCTGTCTCTGTCTCTGTCTGTGTGTCTGTCTGTGTGTCTGTCTCTGTGTCTGTCTCTCTCTCTGTGTCTGTCTCTCTCTCTGTCTGTGTTTCTGTCTGTGTCTCTGTGTCTCACAATATTTACAGGACAGATTACAGCAGCACAATCTTCATTTGAAACAGCAAATACACGTTATTAACCCATAAAGTTCCAAAATGGGCTCTCTAGCGCCACCTACCTGCAATAAAATGATCACTGTGGCCTGTAGGCATGTCGTAGACAGATCAAACCACTCTCTCACTCTGACCCTAGCTGCACCTACTTAGTGATCATGGCAACCACTGTCACAAACTCACAGAAACATGATGTGTGTGTGATTCCAAAATTTACCTGATGACATGACAGCGGCAGAATCTCCATTTTAACCCTTTAGTTTCCAGAGTTATTTGAGGAAAATATTCATTTCTACATTTCAATATGCTGTGGCTTGAAAGTGGTGAGAGATAAAGGCATACTGTAAATGAGAAAACTTTTCATTATTAGGCACCGAGTCTAGAGGCAGAGGACTCCTCCGTGAGTAGTCCTCGCCGAAGGCGAGGACCCTATTTACCCCCTAAACATGCTCAAAAACTCACCAAAATTGGCATGCATATCAGAACCAGTGAACAATTTATGATAATCATGAAATTAACCCCTAAAGTGCCAAAATGTGCTCTCTAGCGCCACCTAGACACACAAAAATGGCCGCTACGGCCTGTAGGAACGTCGTAGAAACATCAGACCGAAACTGCCGTGTTCGTCTCATCAAGACCTAAAAATCACGCGCTGTGACCCCTGACCTAAATCCAACAGGAAGTGACGCAATTGCCCTTTCAAAGTAAGATTTTGCCTTAAAACTGCATAAAACTGCTTTTCCTAAAAAAAACATCTTCTCATACACCGTTTATCCCACCGGCTTCAAACTTGCAGGGATTCCAGATCAACTCCTTCTAATCAAAAGTTATTCGTAACTTTTCCATTCCTCGTTTAGTTTGGATTTTGTGGGCTCCTGAAGGTGAGATGTCAGAAAAACGTCCTGACGGTCGTCGAAAGCTGTCCCATAGGAAATGAATGGCAGCAGGGGGGAGAAAGAGACTAATCTTTGGGCTTTTTCTAGCCTTTACAGTGTCTCCATACTTTGAGCTACAGACTCCATTCCAACTCTCAAATGTTGCCACTGGTCTCATGTATTCACTCATGTTTTCATCTTTTCTCTATCTTTTATCATTTTTTCTCAGTGCCTCTCAGAGTACCATGAGCAAAAGTGGAGAAATTCTCCGTTTATAATGGGTGTCTATTGCACGGAATGTTCCGCGCTAGAGTGGAGAGAGCTCTAAAAATCGTCTAAAACTTTTGTCTTTAACTCGCTGCCATGGCCACAATTTTCACTGTACAGACACAATTTCTATCACAAAACGTAGGAAAATTTGTCCTGGTTACAGAAATGTTGACATGGAGTCTGTCACACGTACACATTTTTGCCCAGTGGCTCCAAAGTGAAGGGAGTGCCGATTTTTCTCTCATTCACTCCCATGTAAACTCAGAGGAGAAATTTCTGGAAACACCTGCAGTGCAACACATTTTAAACTCGCTCCCCTGACCACATTTATGAGTCCAGAAATATTAAAAATCACCACGTACGTTCACGACAAGTGGCTGTCTCTCAACATCACTTTATTTCCTTTTTTGGACCAACGGTTTGGCTGTGAGAACAATTTGTTCGAGGAGTCAAAACCCATGTTAAAAAGCCTGTGCTGATCTTCCCTCTCTGTCTGTGGCTGTGTGCCGCAACTGCAGGCAAGTCATGAATCGCCATGACAACGGCTGCTCACACAGACACAGACACAGACACAGGGCAGCAGCTCTCTGTCTCTGTCTCTGTCTCTGTGTCTGTCTCTCTCTCTGTCTCTCTCTCTGTCTCTGTCTGTGTGTCTGTCTGTGTGTCTGTCTCTGTGTCTGTCTCTCTCTCTGTGTCTGTCTCTGTCTGTGTGTCTGTCTGTGTCTCTGTGTCTCACAATCTTTACAGGAGAGATTACAGCAGCACAATCTTCATTTGAAATAGCAAATACACATTATTAACCCATAAAGTGCCAAAATGGGCTCTCTAGCGCCACCTACCTGCAATAAAATGGCCACTGTGGCCTGTAGGCATGTCGTAGACAGATCAAACCACTCTCTCACTCTGACCCTAGCTGTACCTACTTCGTGATCATGGCAACCACTGTCACAAACTCACAGAAACATGATGTGTGTGTGATTCCAAAATTTACCTGATGACATGACAGCGGCAGAATCTCCATGTTAACCCTTTAGTTGCCAGAGTTATTTGAGGAAAATATTCATTTCTACATTTCAATATGCTGTGGCTTGAAAGTGGTGAGAGATAAAGGCATACTGTAAATGAGAAAACTTTTCATTATTAGGGACCGAGCCTGGAGACAGAGGACTCCTGAAAGAGCAGTCCTCGCCAAAGGCGAGGACCCTATTTACCCCCTAAACATGCTCAAAAACTCACGAAAATTGGCACGCATATCAGAACTGGTGAACAATTTTAGCATATCATGAAATTTAACCGCTAAAGTGCCAAAATGTGCCCTCTAGCGCCACCTAGTTGCACTAAAATGATCACTGTGGCCTGTAGGCATGTCGTAGACAGATCAAACCACTCTCTCACTCTGACCCTAGCTGTACCTACTTCGTGATCATGGCAACCACTGTCACAAACTCACAGAAACATGATGTGTGTGTGATTCCAAAATTTACCTGATGACATGACAGCGGCAGAATCTCCATGTTAACCCTTTAGTTGCCAGAGTTATTTGAGGAAAATATTCATTTCTACATTTCAATATGCTGTGGCTTGAAAGTGGTGAGAGATAAAGGCATACTGTAAATGAGAAAACTTTTCATTATTAGGGACCGAGCCTGGAGACAGAGGACTCCTGAAAGAGCAGTCCTCGCCAAAGGCGAGGACCCTATTTACCCCCTAAACATGCTCAAAAACTCACGAAAATTGGCACGCATATCAGAACTGGTGAACAATTTTAGCATATCATGAAATTTAACCGCTAAAGTGCCAAAATGTGCCCTCTAGCGCCACCTAGTTGCACTAAAATGATCACTGTGGCCTGTAGGCATGTCGTAGACAGATCAAACCACTCTCTCACTCTGACCCTAGCTGTACCTACTTCGTGATCATGGCAACCACTGTCACAAACTCACAGAAACATGATGTGTGTGTGATTCCAAAATTTACCTGATGACATGACAGCGGCAGAATCTCCATTTTAACCCTTTAGTTGCCAGAGTTATTTGAGGAAAATATTCATTTCTACATTTCAAAAGGCTGTGGCTTGAAAGTGGTGAGAGATAAAGGCATACTGTAAATGAGAAAACTTTTCATTATTAGGGACCGAGCCTGAAGACAGAGGACTCCTCCGTGAGTAGTCCTCGCCGAAGGCGAGGACCCTATTTACCCCCTAAACATGCTCAAAAACTCGCTAAAATTGGCACGCATATCAGAACCGGTGAACAATTTTAGCTAATCATGAAATTAACCCTTAAAGTGCCAAAATGTGCTCTCTAGCGCCACCTAGGCACACAAAAATGGCCATTGCAGCCTGTAGCTGTTTTTTTTTGTCGTCTCATCCTCAAAATGAAGGAACAGGAATCTGATGGGAGAAAATTCTCTCATCTAATTTGCATATTGTCAGATCACTTCTACATAGCTACAGCTACAGAAAGCATTCAAACATCAAAACGTTCAGCTCTGTGAGAATTTTCTGACGTTTGTGGCAATGTGCCAAAATGGGCGCGAGGCGAGGTCCCGCCAAACGCTGCTTGCAGCTTTAATTCTTTCTTTCTTTCTTTCTTCCGCCGCCACTTAGAACTGGAATTTGACCCCCTAAACATGCTCAAAAACTCACCAAAATTGGCACGCACATCAGAACTGGTGAAAAATTTTAGGCAATCATGAAATTAACCCCTAAAGTGCCAAAATGAGCTCTCTAGCGCCACCTAGGCACACAAAAATGGCCGCTACGGCCTGTAGGAACGTCGTAGAAACATCAGACCAAAACTGCCGTTTTCGTCTCATCAAGACCTAAAAATCACGCGCTGTGACCCCTGACCTAAATCTAACAGGAAGTGACGTAATTGCCCTTTCAAAGTAAGATTTTGCCTTAAAACTGCTTAAAATTGCCTTTCCTAAAAAAAACATCTTCTCATACACTGTTTATCCCACCGGCTTCAAACTTGCAGGGATTCCAGATCAACTCCTTCTAATCAAAACTTATTCGTAACTTTTCCATTCCTTGTTTCGTTTGGATTTTGTGGGCTCCTGAAGGTGAGATGTCAGAAAAACGTCCAGACGGTCGCCGAAAGCTGTCCCATAGGAAATGAATGGCAACAGGGGGGAGAAAGAGACTAATCTTTGGGGTTTTTCTAGCCTTTACAGTGTCTCCATACTTTGAGCTACAGACTCCATTCCAACTCTCAAATGTTGCCACTGGTCTCATGTATTCACTCATGTTTTCATCTTTTCTCTATCTTTTATCATTTTTTCTCAGTGCCTCTCAGAGTACCATGAGCAAAAGTGGAGAAATTCTCCATTTATAATGGGTGTCTATTGCACGGAATGTTCCGCGCTATAGAGTGGAGAGAGCTCTAAAAATCGTCTAAAACTTTTGTCTTTAACTCGCTGCCATGGCCACAATTTTCACTGTACAGACACAATTTCTATCACAAAACGTAGGAAAATTTGTCCTGGTTACAGAAATGTTGACATGGAGTCTGTCACACGTACACATTTTTGCCCAGTGGCTCCAAAGCGAAGGGAGTGCCGATTTTTTTCTCATTCACTCCCATGTAAACTCAGAGGAGAAATTTCTGGAAACAGCTGCAGTGCAACACATTTTAAACTCGCTCCCCTGACCACAAATTTAACTCCAGAAATATAAAAATCACCACGTACGTTCACGACAAGTGGCTGTCTCTCACCATCACTTTATTTCCTTTTTTGGACCAACGGTTTGGCTGTGAGAACAATTTGTTCGAGGAGTCAAAACCCATGTTAAAAAGCCTGTGCTGATCTTCCCTCTCTGTCTGTGGCTGTGTGCCGCAACTGCAGGCAAGTCATTGATCGCCATGACAACGGCTGCTCACACAGACACAGACACAGACACAGGGCAGCTCTCTGTGTCTCTGTCTGTGTCTCTCTCTGTGTCTCTGTCTGTGTGTCTGTCTGTGTGTCTGTGTCTTGTCTCTCTCTCTGTCTCTCTGTCTGTGTGTCTGTCTCTATGTCTGTCTCTGTCTCTGTCTCTGTCTGTGTCTGTCTCTCTCTCTGTCTCTGTCTTTGTGTGTCTGTCTCTGTGTCTGTCTCTGTCTGTGTGTCTGTCTGTGTGTCTGTCTGTGTGTCTGTCTCTATCTCTGTCTCTGTCTGTGTGTCTGTGTCTGTCTCTCTCTCTGTCTCTGTCTTTGTGTGTCTGTCTCTGTGTCTGTCTCTGTCTGTGTGTCTGTCTGTGTGTCTGTCTCTCTCTCTCTGTCTCTGTCTGTGTGTATGTCTCTGTGTCTGTCTCTCTCTCTGTCTCTGTGTCTGTCTGTCTCTGTCTGTCTCTGTCTCTGTCTCTGTCTGTGTGTCTGTCTCTGTCTCTGTGTCTCACAATCTTTACAGGACAGATTACAGCAGCACAATCTTCATTTGAAACAGCAAATACACATTATTAACCCATAAAGTGCCAAAATGGGCTCTCTAGCGCCACCTAGTTGCACTAAAATGGCCACTGTGGCCTGTAGGCATGTCGTAGACAGATCAAACCACTCTCTCACTCTGACCCTAGCTGCACCTACTTAGTGATCATGGCAACCACTGTCACAAAGTCACAGAAACATGATGTGTGTGTGATTCTAAAATTTACCTGATGACATGACAGCGGCAGAATCTCCATTTTAACCCTTTAGTTTCCAGAGTTATTTGAGGAAAATATTCATTTCAACATTTCCAAAGGCTGTGGCTTGAAAATGGTGAGAGATAAAGACATACTGTAAATGTGAAAACTTTTCATTATGAGGGACCGAGCCTGGAGACAGAGGACTCCTCCGTGAGTAGTCCTCGCCAAAGGCGAGGACCCTATTTACCCCCTAAACATGCTCAAAAACTCACGAAAATTGGCAAGCATATCAAAACCAGTGAACAATTTATGATAATCATGAAATTAACCCCTAAAGTGACAAAATGTGCTCTCTAGCGCCACCTAGACACACTAAAATGACCACTGCAGCCTATAGGTGTGTTGTTTTTGTCATCTCATCCTCAAAATTAAGGAATCTGATGGGAGAACATTCACTCATCTAATTTGCATATTGTGATATCACTTCTACATAGCTACAGCTACAGAAAACATTCAAACATCAAAACGATCAGCTCTGTGAGAATTTTCTGATGTTTGTAGCAATGTGTGTGATATTTCTAAATAATTCGCTGGAGGCCGAAACGGGCGAGGTCCCGCCAAACGCTGCTTGCAGCTTTAATTAGGGACCGAGCCTAGAGGCAGAGGACTGCTCAGGGAGCAGTCCTCGCCGAAGGCGAGGACCCTCTTGTATTTTGAGCGCTCATTAGGAAACATGCCCAGAGCCAAAAACACTACTCACAGAGGAGTCCTCGCCGAAGGCGAGGACCCTCATGCTTCCAAACTGTTCATTTGAGGAAGAGCAGTCCTAGTCCTCGCCGGAGGCGAGGACACTATTGTTTTTGGAAGGTTTATTATTATTTATTTCTTTCTTTCTTTCTTTCTTTCTTTCTTTCTTTCTTCCGCCGCCTCTTTGAACTGGGATTTGACCCCCTAAACATGCTCAAAAACTCACCAAAATTGGCACGCACATCAGAACTGGTGAAAAATTTTAGGCAATCATGAAATTAACCCCTAAAGTGCCAAAATGAGCTCTCTAGCGCCACCTAGGCACACAAAAATGGCCGCTACGGCCTGTAGGAACGTCGTAGAAACATCAGACGAAAACTGCTGTGTTTGTCTCATCAAGACCTAAAAATCACGCGCAGTGACCCCTGACCTAAATCCAACAGGAAGTGACGTAATTTCCCTTTCAAAGTAAGATTTTGCCTTAAAACTGCAAAAAACTGCCTTTCGTAAAAAAAACATCTTCTCATACACCGTTTATCCCACCGGCTTCAAAGTTGCAGGGATTCCAGATCAACTCCTTCTAATCAAAAGTTATTCGTAACTTTTCCATTCCTGGCTTCGTTTGGATTTTGTGGGCTCCTGAAGGTGAGATGTCAGAAAAACGTCCTCACGGCCGTCGAAAGCTGTCCCATAGGAAATGAATGGCGGCAGGGGGGAGAAAGAGACCAATCTTTGGGCTTTTTCGAGCCTTTACAGTGTCGCCATACTTTGAGCTACAGACTCCATTCCAACTCTCAAATGTTGCCACAGGTCTCATGTATTCACTCATGTTTCATCTTTTCCCTATCTTTTATCGTTTTTTCTCGGTGCCTCTCAGAGTACCATGAGCAAAAGTGGAGAAATTTTTCGTTTATAATGGGTGTCTATGCACGGAATGTTTCGCGCTAGAGTGGAGAGAGCTCTAAAAACTCGTCTAAAACTTTTGTCTTTAACTCGCTGCCATGGCCACAATTTTCACTGTACAGACACAATTTCTATCACAAAACGTAGGAAAATTTGTCCTGGTTACAGAAATGTTGACATGGAGTCTGTCACACGTACACATTTTTGCCCAGTGGCTCCAAAGTGAAGGGAGTGCCGATTTTTCTCTCATTCACTCCCATGTAAACTCAGAGGAGAAATTTCTGGAAACAGCTTCAGTGCAACACATTTTAAACTCGCTCCCCTGACCACAAATTTCACTCCAAAAATATAAAAATCACCACGTACGTTCACGACAAGTGGCTGTCTCTCACCATCACTTTATTTCCTTTTTTGGACCAACGGTTTGGCTGTGAGAACAATTTGTTCGAGGAGTCAAAACCCATGTTAAAAAGCCTGTGCTGATCTTCCCTCTCTGTCTGTGGCTGTGTGCCGCAACTGCAGGCAAATCATGAATCGCCATGACAACGGCTGCTCACACAGACACAGACACAGACACAGGGCAGCAGCTCTCTGTCTCTGTCTCTGTCTGTGTGTCTGTCTCTGTCTGTGTGTCTGTCTCTGTCTGTGTGTCTGTCTGTGTGTCTGTCTCTCTCTCTGTCTCTGTCTGTGTCTCTGTCTGTGTGTCTGTCTCTGTGTCTGTGTCTCACAATCTTTACAGGCTAGATTACAGCAGCACAATCTTCATTTGAAACAGCAAGTACACATTATTAACCCTTAAAGTGCCAAAATGGGCTCTCTAGCGCCACCTAGTTGCACTAAAATGGCCACTGTGGCCTGTAGGCATGTCGTAGACAGATCAAACCACTCTCTCACTCTGACCCTAGCTGCACCTACTTAGTGATCATGGCAACCACTGTCACAAACTCACAGAAACATGATGTGTGTGTGATTCCAAAAAAAAACAACTGCCTTTTCTAAAAAAAACATCTTCTCATACACCGTTTATCCCACCGGCTTCAAACTTGAAGGGACTCTAGATCAACTCCTTCTAATCAAAAGTTATTCGTAACTTTTCCATTCCTCGTTTCGTTTGGATTTTGTGGGCTCCTGAAGGTGAGATGTCAGAAAAACGTCCTCACGGCCGTCGAAAGCTGTCCCATAGGAAATGAATGGCGGCAGGGGGGAGAAAGAGACTAACTGGAAACAGCTTCAGTGCAACACATTTTAAACTCACTCCCCTGACCACAAATTTGACTCCAGAAATATAAAATTCACCACGTACGTTCACGACAAGTGGCTGTCTCTCATCATTACTTTATTTCCTTTTTTGGACCAACGGTTTGGCTGTGAGAACAATTTGTTCGAGGAGTCAAAACCCATGTTAAACAGCCTGTGCTGATCTTCCCTCTCTGTCTGTGTCTGTGTGCCGCAACTGCAGGCAAGTCAATAATCGCCATGACAACGGCTGCTCACACAGACACAGACACAGACACAGGGCAGCAGCTCTCTGTCTCTGTCTCTGTCTGTGTGTCTGTCTGTCTCTCTCTCTGTGTCTGTCTCTCTCTCTGTCTGTGTCTCTGTCTGTGTGTCTGTCTGTGTCTCTGTGTCTCACAATCTTTACAGGACAGATTACAGCAGCACAATCTTCATTTGAAACAGGAAGTGCACATTATTAACCCCTAAAGTGCCAAAATGGGCTCTCTAGCGCCACCTAGGTGCACTAAAAAGATCACTGTGGCCTGTAGGCATGTCGTAGACAGATCAAACCACTCTCTCACTCTGACCCTAGCTGCACCTACTTAGTGATCATGGCAACCACTGTCACAAAGTCACAGAAACATGATGTGTGTGTGATTCTAAAATTTACCTGATGACATGACAGCGGCAGAATCTCCATTTTAACCCTTTAGTTGCCAGAGTTATTTGAGGAAAATATTCATTTCTACATTTCAATATGCTCTGGCTTGAAAGTGGTGAGAGATAAAGGCATACTGTAAATGAGAAAACTTTTCGTTATTAGGGACCGAGCCTGAAGACAGAGGACTCCTCCGCGAGTAGTCCTCGCCGAAGGCGAGGACCCTATTTACCCCCTAAACATGCTCAAAAACTCACGAAAATTGGCACGCATATCAGAACCGGTAAACAATTTTAGCAAATCATGAAATTAACCCCTAAACTGCCAAAATGTGCCCTCTAGCGCTGCCTAGCCACACTAAAATGGCCACTGCAGCATGTAGTTGTGTTATTTTTGTCATCTCATCCTCAAAACGAAGAAACAGGAATCTGATGGGAGAAAATTCACTCATCTAATTTGCATATTATCATATCACTTCTACATAGCTACAGCAAAAATTCAAACACAAAAACGATCAGCTCTGTGAGAATTTTCTGATGTTTGTAGCAATGTGTGTGATATTTCTAAATAATTCGCTGGAGGCCGAAACGGGCGAGGTCCCGCCAAACGCTGCTTGCAGCTTTAATTAGGGACCGAGCCTAGAGGCAGAGGACTGCTCAGAGAGCAGTCCTCGCCGAAGGCGAGGACCCTCTTGTATTTTGAACGCTCATTAGGAAACATGCCCAGAGCCAAAAACACTACTCACAGAGGAGTCCTCGCCGAAGGCGAGGACCATCATGCTTCTAGAATGTTCACTGGAGGAAGAGGAGTCCTCGCCGAAGGCGAGGACAGGACACTATTGTTTTTGTAAGGTTTATTATTATTTCTTTCTTTCTTTCTTTCTTCCGCCGCCTCTTTGAACTGGAATTTGACCCCCTAAACATGCTCAAAAACTCACCAAAATTGGCACGCACATCAGAACTGGTGAAAAATTTTAGGCAATCATGCAATTAACCCCTAAAGTGCCAAAATGAGCTCTCTAGCGCCACCTAGGCACACAAAAATGGCCGCTACGGCCTGTAGGAACGTCGTAGAAACATCAGACGAAAACTGCTGTGTTTGTCTCATCAAGACCTAAAAATCACGCGCTGTGACCCCTGACCTAAATCCAACAGGAAGTGACGTAATTTCCCTTTCAAAGTAAGATTTTGCCTTAAAACTGCAAAAAACTGCCTTTCGTAAAAAAAACATCTTCTCATACACCGTTTATCCCACCGGCTTCAAACTTGCAGGGATTCCAGATCAACTCCTTCTAATCAAAAGTTATTCGTAACTTTTCCATTCCTCTTTTCGTTTTGATTTTGTGGGCTCCTGAAGGTGAGATGTCAGAAAAACGTCCTCACGGCCGTCGAAAGCTGTCCCATAGGAAATGAATGGCGGCAGGGGGGAGAAAGAGACCAATCTTTGGGCTTTTTCGAGCCTTTACAGTGTCGCCATACTTTGAGCTACAGACTCCATTCCAACTCTCAAATGTTGCCACAGGTCTCATGTATTCACTCATGTTTTCATCTTTTCCCTATCTTTTACCGTTTTTTCTCGGTGCCTCTCAGAGTACCATGAGCAAAAGTGGAGAAATTTTCCGTTTATAATGGGTGTCTATGCACGGAATGTTTCGCGCTAGAGTGGAGAGAGTTCTAAAAACTCGTCTAAAACTTTTGTCTTTAACTCGCTGCCATGGCCACAATTTTCACTGTACAGACACAATTTCTATCACAAAACGTAGGAAAATTTGTCCTGGTTACAGAAATGTTGACATGGAGTCTGTCACACGTACACATTTTTGCCCAGTGGCTCCAAAGTGAAGGGAGTGCCGATTTTTCTCTCATTCACTCCCATGTAAACTCAGAGGAGAAATTTCTAGAAACACCTGCAGTGCAACACATTTTAAACTCGCTCCCCTGACCACAAATTTCACTCCAAAAATATAAAAATCACCACGTACGTTCACGACAAGTGGCTGTCTCTCACCATCACTTTATTTCCTTTTTTGGAGCAACGGTTTGGCTGTGAGAACAATTTGTTCGAGGAGTCAAAACCCATGTTAAACAGCCTGTGCTGATCTTCCCTCCCTGTCTGTGGCTGTGTGCCGCAACTGCAGGCAAGTCATGAATCGCCATGACAACGGCTGCTCACACAGACACAGACACAGGGCAGCAGCTCTCTGTCTCTGTTTCTGTCTGTGTCTGTGTGTCTGTCTCTGTGTCTGTCTCTGTCTGTTTGTCTGTCTGTGTGTCTGTCTCTCTCTCTGTCTCTGTCTCTGTCTGTGTGTCTGTCTCTGTGTCTGTCTCTCTCTGTGTCTCTGTCTCTGTCTGTCTCTCTCTCTGTCTCTGTCTGTGTGTCTGTGTCTGTCTCTCTCTCTGTCTCTGTCTGTTTGTCTGTCTGTGTGTCTGTCTCTCTCTCTGTCTCTGTCTCTGTCTGTGTGTCTGTCTCTGTGTCTGTCTCTCTCTGTGTCTCTGTCTCTGTCTGTCTCTCTCTCTGTCTCTGTCTGTGTGTCTGTGTCTGTCTCTCTCTCTGTCTCTGTCTGTTTGTCTGTCTGTGTGTCTGTCTCTCTCTCTGTCTCTGTCTCTGTCTGTGTGTCTGTCTCTGTGTCTGTCTCTCTCTGTGTCTCTGTCTCTGTCTGTCTCTCTCTCTGTCTCTGTCTCTGTCTCTGTCTGTTTGTCTGTCTCTGTCTCTGTCTCTGTGTCTCACAATCTTTACAGGACAGATTACAGCAGCACAATCTTCATTTGAAACAGCAAATACACATTATTAACCCCTAAAGTGCCAAAATGGGCTCTCTAGCGCCACCTAGTTGCACTAAAATGGCCACTGTGGCCTGTAGGCATGTCGTAGACAGATCAAACCACTCTCTCACTCTGACCCTAGCTGCACCTACTTAGTGATCATGGCAACCACTGTCACAAACTCACAGAAACATGATGTGTGTGTGATTCCAAAAAAAAAAAAACTGCCTTTCCTAAAAAAAACATCTTCTCATACACCGTTTATACCACCGGCTTCAAACTTGCAGGGATTCCAGATCAACTCCTTCTAATCAAAAGTTATTCGTAACTTTTCCATTCCTCGTTTCGTTTGGATTTTGTGGGCTCCTGAAGGTGAGATGTCAGAAAAACGTCCTGACGGCCGTCGAAAGCTGTCCCATAGAAAATGAATGGCGGCAGGGGGGAGAAAGAGACTAACTGGAAACAGCTTCAGTGCAACACATTTTAAACTCGCTCCCCTGACCACAAATTTCACTCCAAAAATATAAAAATCACCACGTACGTTCACGACAAGTGGCTGTCTCTCATCATTACTTTATTTCCTTTTTTGGACCAACGGTTTGGCTGTGAGAACAATTTGTTCGAGGAGTCAAAACCCATGTTAAACAGCCTGTGCTGATCTTCCCTCTCTGTCTGTGTCTGTGTGCCGCAACTGCAGGCAAGTCATTATCGCCATGACAACGGCTGCTCACACAGACACAGACACAGACACAGGGCAGCAGCTCTCTGTCTCTGTCTCTGTCTGTGTGTCTGTCTGTGTGTCTGTCTCTGTGTCTGTGTCTCTCTCTCTGTCTCTGTCTGTGTGACTGTGTCTGTGTCTGTCTGTGTGTCTGTGTATCTGTCTGTCTCTGTCTGTGTCTCTGTCTCTGTGTCTCACAATCTTTACAGGACAGATTACAGCAGCACAATCTTCATTTGAAACAGCAAGTACACATTATTAACCCTTAAAGTGCCAAAATGGGCTCTCTAGCGCCACCTAGCTGCACTAAAATGGCCACTGTGGCCTGTAGGCATGTCGCAGACAGATCAAACCACTCTCTCACTCTGACCCTAGCTGCACCTACTTCGTGATCATGGCAACCACTGTCACAAACTCACAGAAACATGATGTGTGTGTGATTGCAAAATTTACCTGATGACATGACAGCGGCAGAATCTCCATTTTAACCCTTTAGTTGCCAGAGTTATTTGAGAAAAATATTCATTTCTACATTTCAATATGCTGTGGCTTGAAAATGGTGAGAGATAAAGACATACTGTAAATGAGAAAACTTTTCATTATGAGGGACCGAGCCTGGAGACAGAGGACTCCTCCGTGAGTAGTCCTCGCCGAAGGCGAGGACCCTATTTACCCCCTAAACATGCTTAAAAACTCACGAAAATTGGCACGCATATCAGAACCAGTGAACAATTTATGATAATCATGAAATTAACCCCTAAAGTGACAAAATGTGCTCTCTAGCGCCACCTAGACACACTAAAATGACCACTGCAGCCTATAGGTGTGTTGTTTTCGTCATCTCATCCTCAAAATTAAGGAATCTGATGGGAGAACATTCACTCATCTAATTTGCATATTGTGATATCACTTCTACATAGCTACAGCTACAGAAAACATTCAAACATCAAAACGATCAGCTCTGTGAGAATTTTCTGATGTTTGTAGCAATGTGTGTGATATTTCTAAATAATTCGCTGGAGGCCGAAACGGGCGAGGTCCCGCCAAACGCTGCTTGCAGCTTTAATTATTATTATTCTTTCTTCCGCCGCCACTTTGAAGTGGCATTTGACCCCCTAAACATGCTCAAAAACTCACCAAAATTGGCACGCACATCAGAACTGGTGAAAAATTTTAGGTAATCATGAAATTAACCCCTAAAGTGCCAAAATGAGCTCTCTAGCGCCCCCTAGGTACACAAAAATGGCCGCTACGGCCTGTAGGAACGTCGTAGAAACATCAGACGAAAACTGCTGTGTTTGTCTCATCAAGACCTAAAAATCACGCGCAGTGACCCCTGACCTAAATCCAACAGGAAGTGACGTAATTGCCCTTTCAAAGTAAGATTTTGCCTTAAAACTGCAAAAAACTGCCTTTCCTAAAAAAAACATCTTCTCATACAGCGTTTATCCCACCGGCTTCAAACTTGCAGGGATTCCAGATCAACTCCTTCTAATCAAAAGTTATTCGTAACTTTTCCATTCCTGGCTTCGTTTGGATTTTGTGGGCTCCTGAAGGTGAGATGTCAGAAAAACGTCCTGACGGCCGTTGAAAGCTGTCCCATAGGAAATGAATGGCGGCAGGGGGGAGAAAGAGACCAATCTTTGGGCTTTTTCGAGCCTTTACAGTGTCGCCATACTTTGAGCTACAGACTCCATTCCAACTCTCAAATGTTGCCACAGGTCTCATGTATTCACTCATGTTTTCATCTTTTCCCTATCTTTTATCGTTTTTTCTCGGTGCCTCTCAGAGTACCATGAGCAAAAGTGGAGAAATTTTCCGTTTATAATGGGTGTCTATGCACGGAATGTTTCGCGCTAGAGTGGAGAGAGCTCTAAAAACTCGTCTAAAACTTTTGTCTTTAACTCGCTGCCATGGCCACAATTTTCACTGTACAGACACAATTTCTATCACAAAACGTAGGAAAATTTGTCCTGGTTACAGAAATGTTGACATGGAGTCTGTCACACGTACACATTTTTGCCCAGTGGCTCCAAAGTGAAGGGAGTGCCGATTTTTCTCTCATTCACTCCCATGTAAACTCAGAGGAGAAATTTCTAGAAACACCTGCAGTGCAACACATTTTAAACTCGCTCCCCTGACCACAAATTTCACTCCAAAAATATAAAAATCACCACGTACGTTCACCACAAGTGGCTGTCTCTCACCATCACTTTATTTCCTTTTTTGGACCAACGGTTTGGCTGTGAGAACAATTTGTTCGAGGAGTCAAAACCCATGTTAAAAAGCCTGTGCTGATCTTCCCTCTCTGTCTGTGGCTGTGTGCCGCAACTGCAGGCAAATCATGAATCGCCATGACAACGGCTGCTCACACAGACACAGACACAGACACAGGGCAGCAGCTCTCTGTCTCTGTCTCTGTCTGTGTGTCTGTCTCTGTCTGTGTGTCTGTCTGTGTGTCTGTCTCTCTCTCTGTCTCTGTCTCTGTCTGTGTGTCTGTCTCTGTGTCTGTGTCTCACAATCTTTACAAGACAGATTACAGCAGCATAATCTTCATTTGAAACAGCAAATACACATTATTAACCCCTAAAGTGCCAAAATGGGCTCTCTAGCGCCACCTAGTTGCACTAAAATGATCACTGTGGCCTGTAGGAATGTCGTAGACAGATCAAACCACTCTCTCACTCTGACCCTAGCTGCACCTACTTAGTGATCATGGCAACCACTGTCACAAACTCACAGAAACATGATGTGTGTGTGATTCCAAAAAAAAAAAAACTGCCTTTCCTAAAAAAAACATCTTCTCATACACCGTTTATCCCACCGGCTTCAAACTTGCAGGGATTCCAGATCAACTCCTTCTAATCAAAAGTTATTCGTAACTTTTCCATTCCTCGTTTCGTTTGGATTTTGTGGGCTCCTGAAGGTGAGATGTCAGAAAAACGTCCTGACGGCCGTCGAAAGCTGTCCCATAGGAAATGAATGGCGGCAGGGGGGAGAAAGAGACTAACTGGAAACAGCTTCAGTGCAACACATTTTAAACTCACTCCCCTGACCACAAATTTGACTCCAGAAATATAAAATTCACCACGTACGTTCACGACAAGTGGCTGTCTCTCATCATTACTTTATTTCCTTTTTTGGACCAACGGTTTGGCTGTGAGAACAATTTGTTCGAGGAGTCAAAACCCATGTTAAACAGCCTGTGCTGATCTTCCCTCTCTGTCTGTGTCTGTGTGCCGCAACTGCAGGCAAGTCAATAATCGCCATGACAACGGCTGCTCACACAGACACAGACACAGACACAGGGCAGCAGCTCTCTGTCTCTGTGTCTGTGTCTGTCTCTGTGTCTGTGTCTCTCTCTCTGTCTCTGTCTGTGTGTCTGTGTCTGTGTCTGTCTGTGTGTCTGTGTATCTGTCTGTCTCTGTCTGTGTCTCTGTCTCTGTGTCTCACAATCTTTACAGGACAGATTACAGCAGCACAATCTTCATTTGAAACAGGAAGTGCACATTATTAACCCATAAAGTGCCAAAATGGGCTCTCTAGCGCCACCTACCTGCAATAAAATGGCCACTGTGGCCTGTAGGCATGTCGTAGACAGATCAAACCACTCTCTCACTCTGACCCCAGCTGCACCTACTTAGTGATCATGGCAACCACTGTCACAAACTCACAGAAACATGATGTGTGTGTGATTGCAAAATTTACCTGATGACATGACAGCGGCAGAATCTCCATTTTAACCCTTTAGTTGCCAGACTTATTTGAGAAAAATATTCATTTCTACATTTCAATATGCTGTGGCTTGAAAATGGTGAGAGATAAAGACATACTGTAAATGAGAAAACTTTTCATTATGAGGGACCGAGCCTGGAGACAGAGGACTCCTCCGTGAGTAGTCCTCGCCGAAGGCGAGGACCCTATTTACCCCCTAAACATGCTTAAAAACTCACGAAAATTGGCACGCATATCAGAACCAGTGAACAATTTATGATAATCATGAAATTAACCCCTAAAGTGACAAAATGTGCTCTCTAGCGCCACCTAGACACACTAAAATGACCACTGCAGCCTATAGGTGTGTTGTTTTCGTCATCTCATCCTCAAAATTAAGGAATCTGATGGGAGAACATTCACTCATCTAATTTGCATATTGTGATATCACTTCTACATAGCTACAGCTACAGAAAACATTCAAACATCAAAACGATAACCTCTGTGAGAATTTTCTGATGTTTGTAGCAATGTGTGTGATATTTCTAAATAATTCGCTGGAGGCCGAAACGGGCGAGGTCCCGCCAAACGCTGCTTGCAGCTTTAATTAGGGACCGAGCCTAGAGGCAGAGGACTGCTCAGGGAGCAGTCCTCGCCGAAGGCGAGGACCCTCTTGTATTTTGAGCGCTCATTAGGAAACATGCCCAGAGCCAAAAACACTACTCACAGAGGAGTCCTCGCCGAAGGCGAGGACCCTCATGCTCCTTAACTGTCAATTGGGGGCTGAGCAGTCCTCGCCGAAGGCGAGGAATGCACTATTGTTTTTGTAAGGTTTATTATTATTTCTTTCTTTCTTTCTTTCTTTCTTCCGCCGCCACTTTGAACTGGAATTTGACCCCCTAAACATGCTCAAAAACTCACCAAAATTGGCACGCACATCAGAACTGGTGAAAAATTTTAGGCAATCATGCAATTAACCCCTAAAGTGCCAAAATGAGCTCTCTAGCGCCACCTAGGCACACAAAAATGGCCGCTACGGCCTGTAGGAACGTCGTAGAAACATCAAACGAAAACTGCCGTGTTCGTCTCATCAAGACCTAAAAATCACGCGCAGTGACCCCTGACCTAAATCCAACAGGAAGTGACGCAATTGCCCTTTCAAAGTAAGATTTTGCCTTTAAACTGCAAAAAACTGCCTTTCGTAAAAAAAACATCTTCTCATACACCGTTTATCCCACCGGCTTCAAACTTGCAGGGATTCCAGATCCACTCCTTCTAATCAAAAGTTATTCGTAACTTTTCCATTCCTCGTTTAGTTTGGATTTTGTGGGCTCCTGAAGGTGAGATGTCAGAAAAACGTCCTCACGGCCGTCGAAAGCTGTCCCATAGGAAATGAATGGCGGCAGGGGGGAGAAAGAGACGAATCTTTGGGCTTTTTCGAGCCTTTACAGTGTCGCCATATTTTGAGCTACAGACTCCATTCCAACTCTCAAATGTTGCCACAGGTCTCATGTATTCACTCATGTTTTCATCTTTTCCCTATCTTTTATCGTTTTTTCTCGGTGCCTCTCAGAGTACCATGAGCAAAAGTGGAGAAATTTTCCGTTTATAATGGGTGTCTATGCACGGAATGTTTCGGGCTAGAGTGGAGAGAGCTCTAAAAACTCGTCTAAAACTTTTGTCTTTAACTCGCTGCCATGGCCACAATTTTCACTGTACAGACACAATTTCTATCACAAAACGTAGGAAAATTTGTCCTGGTTACAGAAATGTTGACATGGAGTCTGTCACACGTACACATTTTTGCCCAATGGCTCCAAAGTGAAGGGAGTGCCGATTTTTCTCTCATTCACTCCCATGTAAACTCAGAGGAGAAATTTCTAGAAACACCTGCAGTGCAACACATTTTAAACTCGCTCCCCTGACCACAAATTTGACACCAGAAATATAAAAATCACCACGTACGTTCACGACAAGTGGCTGTCTCTCACCATCACTTTATTTCCTTTTTTGGACCAACGGTTTGGCTGTGAGAACAATTTGTTCGAGGACTCAAAACCCATGTTAAAAAGCCTGTGCTGATCTTCCCTCTCTGTCTGTGTCTGTTTGCCGCAACTGCAGGCAAGTCATTATCGCCATGACAACAGCTGCTCACACAGACACAGACACAGACAAAGGGCAGCAGCTCTCTGTCTCTGTGTCTGTGTCTGTGTCTGTCTGTCTGTGTGTCTATCTCTCTCTCTGTCTCTCTCTCTGTCTCTGTCTGTGTGTCTGTCTGTGTGTCTGTCTCTGTGTCTGTCTCTCTCTCTGTGTCTGTCTCTGTCTCTGTGTCTCACAATCTCTACAGGACAGATTACAGCAGCACAATCTTCATTTGAAACAGCAAATACACATTATTAACCCCTAAAGTGCCAAAATGGGCTCTCTAGCGCCACCTACCTGCAATAAAATGGCCACTGTGGCCTGTAGGCATGTCGTAGACATATCAAACCACTCTCTCACTCTGACCCTAGCTGCACCTACTTAGTGATCATGGCATCCACTGTCACAAACTCACAGAAACATGATGTGTGTGTGATTCCAAAATTTACCTGATGACATGACAGCGGCAGAATCTCCATTTTAACCCTTTAGTTGCCAGAGTTATTTGAGGAAAATATTCATTTCTACATTTCAATATGCTGTGGCTTGAAAGTGGTGAGGGATAAAGGCATACTGTAAATGAGAAAACTTTTCATTATTAGGGACCGAGCCTGGAGACAGAGGACTCCTGAAAGAGCAGTCCCTATTTACCCCCTAAACATGCTCAAAAACTCACGAAAATTGGCACGCATATCAGAACTGGTGAACAATTTTAGCATATCATGAAATTAACCGCTAAAGTGCCAAAATGTGCCCTCTAGCGCCACCTAGGCACACTAAAATGGCCACTGTGGCCTGTAGGCATGTCGTAGACAGATCAAACCACTCTCTCACTCTGACCCTAGCTGTACCTACTTAGTGATCATGGCAACCACTGTCAGAAACTCACAGAAACATGATGTGTGTGTGATTCCAAAATTTACCTGATGACATGACAGCGGCAGAATCTCCATTTTAACCCTTTAGTTGCCAGAGTTATTTGAGGAAAATATTCATTTCTACATTTCAAAAGGTTGTGGCTTCAAAGTGGTGAGAGATAAATGCATACTGTAAATGAGAAAACTTTTCATTATTAGGGACCGATCCTGAAGACAGAGGACTCCTCCGTGAGTAGTCCTCGCCAAAGGCGAGGACCCTATTTACCCCCTAAACATGCTCAAAAACTCACGAAAATTGGCACGCATATCAGAACCGGTAAACAATTTTAGCTAATCATGAAATTAACCCCTAAAGTGCCAAAATGTGCTCTCTAGCGCCACCTAGGCACACAAAAATGGCCATTGCAGCCTGTAGCTGTTTGTTTTTGTCGTCTCATCCTCAAAATGAAGAAACAGGAATCTGATGGGAGAAAATTCACTTATCTAATTTGCATATTGTCATATCACTTCTACATAGCTACAGCTACAGAAAGCATTCAAACATCAAAACGATAACCTCTGTGAGAATTTTCTGACGTTTGTGGCAATGTGCCAAAATGGGCGCGAGGCGAGGTCCCGCCAAACGCTGCTTGCAGCTTTAATTAGGGACCGAGCCTAGAGGCAGAGGACTGCTCAGGGAGCAGTCCTCGCCGAAGGCGAGGACCCTCTTGTATTTTGAACGTTGATTAGGAAACATGCCCAGAGCCAAAAACACTACTCACAGAAGAGTCCTCGCCGAAGGCGAGGACCCTCATGCTTCCAAAATGTTCATTGGAGGAAGAGCAGTCCTCGCCGGAGGCGAGGAATGCACTATTGTTTTTGGAAGGTTTATTATTATTATTATTATTAGGGACCGAGCCTAGAGGCAGAGGACTGCTCAGGGAGCAGTCCTCGCCGAAGGCGAGGACCCTCTTGTATTTTGACCGTTCATTAGGAAACATGCCCAGAGCCAAAACACTACTCACAGAGGAGTCCTCGCCGAAGGCGAGGACCCTCATGCTTCTTAACTCTTCATTTGGAGCAGACCAGTCCTCGCCGGAGGCGAGGACACTATTGTTTTTGGAAGGTTTATTAGGGACCGAGCCTAGAGGCAGAGGACTGCTCAGAGAGCAGTCCTCGCCGAAGGCGAGGACCCTCTTGTATTTTGAACGCTCATTAGGAAACATGCCCAGAGCCAAAAACACTACTCACAGAGGAGTCCTCGCCGAAGGCGAGGACCATCATGCTTCCAAACTGTTCACTGGAGGAAGAGCAGTCCTCGCCGAAGGCGAGGACAAGACACTATTGTTTTTGTAAGGTTTATTATTATTATTCTTTCTTTCTTTCTTTCTTTCTTTCTTCCGCCGCCTCTTTGAACTGGAATTTGACCCCCTAAACATGCTCAAAAACTCACCAAAATTGGCACGCACATCAGAACTGGTGAAAAATTTTAGGCAATCATGCAATTAACCCCTAAAGTGCCAAAATGAGCTCTCTAGCGCCCCCTAGGTACACAAAAATGGCCGCTACGGCCTGTAGGAACGTCGTAGAAACATCAGACGAAAACTGCTGTGTTTGTCTCATCAAGACCTAAAAACCACGCGCTGTGACCCCTGACCTAAATCCAACAGGAAGTGACGTAATTTCCCTTTCAAAGTAAGATTTTGCCTTAAAACTGCATAAAACTGCATTTCCTAAAAAAAACATCTTCTCATACACCGTTTATCCCACCGGCTTCAAACTTGCAGGGATTCCAGATCAACTCTTTCTAATCAAAAGTTATTCGTAACTTTTCCATTCCTGGCTTCGTTTGGATTTTGTGGGCTCCTGAAGGTGAGATGTCAGAAAAACGTCCTCACGGCCGTCGAAAGCTGTCCCATAGGAAATGAATGGCGGCAGGGGGGAGAAAGAGACCAATCTTTGGGCTTTTTCGAGCCTTTACAGTGTCGCCATACTTTGAGCTACAGACTCCATTCCAACTCTCAAATGTTGCCACAGGTCTCGTGTATTCACTCATGTTTTCATCTTTTCCCTATCTTTTATCGTTTTTTCTCGGTGCCTCTCAGAGTACCATGAGCAAAAGTGGAGAAATTTTCCGTTTATAATGGGTGTCTATGCACGGAATGTTTCGCGCTAGAGTGGAGAGAGCTCTAAAAACTCGTCTAAAACTTTTGTCTTTAACTCGCTGCCATGGCCACAATTTTCACTGTACAGACACAATTTCTATCACAAAACGTAGGAAAATTTGTCCTGGTTACAGAAATGTTGACATGGAGTCTGTCACACGTACACATTTTTGCCCAGTGGCTCCAAAGTGAAGGGAGTGCCGATTTTTCTCTCATTCACTCCCATGTAAACTCAGAGGAGAAATTTCTAGAAACACCTGCAGTGCAACACATTTTAAACTCGCTCCCCTGACCACAAATTTCACTCCAAAAATATAAAAATCACCACGTACGTTCATGACAAGTGGCTGTCTCTCACCATCACTTTATTTCCTTTTTTGGAGCAACGGTTTGGCTGTGAGAACAATTTGTTCGAGGAGTCAAAACCCATGTTAAAAAGCCTGTGCTGATCTTCCCTCTCTGTCTGTGGCTGTGTGCCGCAACTGCAGGCAAGTCATGAATCGCCATGACAACGACTGCTCACACAGACACAGACACAGACACAGGGCAGCAGCTCTCTGTCTCTGTCTCTGTGTGTCTGTGTGTCTGTCTCTGTGTCTGTCTCTGTCTGTGTGTCTGTGTCTGTCTCTCTCTCTGTCTCTGTCTGCTTGTCTGTCTGTGTGTCTGTCTCTCTCTCTGTCTCTGTCTCTGTCTGTGTGTCTGTCTCTGTGTCTGTCTCTCTCTCTGTCTCTGTCTGTGTCTGTCTCTCTCTCTGTCTCTGTCTCTGTCTCTGTCTGTTTGTCTGTCTCTGTGTCTGTCTCTGTCTCTGTGTCTCACAATCTTTACAGGACAGATTACAGCAGCACAATCTTCATTTGAAACAGCAAATACACATTATTAACCCATAAAGTGCCAAAATGGGCTCTCTAGCGCCACCTAGTTGCACTAAAATGGCCACTGTGGCCTGTAGGCATGTCGTAGACAGATCAAACCACTCTCTCACTCTGACCCTAGCTGCACCTACTTAGTGATCATGGCAACCACTGTCACAAACTCACAGAAACATGATGTGTGTGTGATTCCAAAAAAAAACAAAACTGCCTTTTCTAAAAAAAACATCTTCTCATACACCGTTGATCCCACCGGCTTCAAACTTGAAGGGACTCTAGATCAACTCCTTCTAATCAAAAGTTATTCGTAACTTTTCCATTCCTCGTTTCGTTTGGATTTTGTGGGCTCCTGAAGGTGAGATGTCAGAAAAACGTCCTCACGGCCGTCGAAAGCTGTCCCATAGGAAATGAATGGCGGCAGGGGGGAGAAAGAGACTAACTGGAAACAGCTTCAGTGCAACACATTTTAAACTCACTCCCCTGACCACAAATTTGACTCCAGAAATATAAAATTCACCATGTACGTTCACCACAAGTGGCTGTTTCTCATCATTACTTTATTTCCTTTTTTGGACCAACGGTTTGGCTGTGAGAACAATTTGTTCGAGGAGTCAAAACCCATGTTAAACAGCCTGTGCTGATCTTCCCTCTCTGTCTGTGTCTGTGTGCCGCAACTGCAGGCAAGTCAATAATCGCAATGACAACGGCTGCTCACACAGACACAGACACAGACACAGGGCAGCAGCTCTCTGTCTCTGTCTCTGTCTGTGTGTCTGTCTGTGTATGTCTGTGTCTGTCTCTCTCTCTGTCTGTGTCTCTGTCTGTGTGTCTGTCTGTGTCTCTGTGTCTCACAATCTTTACAGGACAGATTACAGCAGCACAATCTTCATTTGAAACAGGAAGTGCACATTATTAACCCATAAAGTGCCAAAATGGGCTCTCTAGCGCCACCTACCTGCAATAAAATGGCCACTGTGGCCTGTAGGCATGTCGTAGACAGATCAAACCACTCTCTCACTCTGACCCTAGCTGTACCTACTTAGTGATCATGGCAACCACTGTCACAAACTCACAGAAACATGATGTGTGTGTGATTGCAAAATTTACCTGATGACATGACAGCGGCAGAATCTCCATTTTAACCCTTTAGTTGCCAGAGTTATTTGAGAAAAATATTCATTTCTACATTTCAATATGCTGTGGCTTGAAAATGGTGAGGGATAAAGACATACTGTAAATGAGAAAACTTTTCATTATGAGGGACCGAGCCTGGAGACAGAGGACTCCTCCGTGAGTAGTCCTTGCCGAAGGCGAGGACCCTATTTACCCCCTAAACATGCTTAAAAACTCACGAAAATTGGCACGCATATCAGAACCAGTGAACAATTTATGATAATCATGAAATTAACCCCTAAAGTGACAAAATGTGCTCTCTAGCGCCACCTAGACACACTAAAATGACCACTGCAGCCTATAGGTGTGTTGTTTTCGTCATCTCATCCTCAAAATTAAGGAATCTGATGGGAGAACATTCACTCATCTAATTTGCATATTGTGATATCACTTCTACATAGCTACAGCTACAGAAAACATTCAAACATCAAAACGATCAGCTCTGTGAGAATTTTCTGATGTTTGTAGCAATGTGTGTGATATTTCTAAATAATTCGCTGGAGGCCGAAACGGGCGAGGTCCCGCCAAACGCTGCTTGCAGCTTTAATTAGGGACCGAGCCTAGAGGCAGAGGACTGCTCAGGGAGCAGTCCTCGCCGAAGGCGAGGACCCTCTTGTATTTTGAACGTTCATTAGGAAACATGCCCAGAGCCAAAAACACTACTCACAGAGAAGTCCTCGCCGAAGGCGAGGACCCTCATGCTTCCAAACTGTTCATTGGAGGAAGAGCAGTCCTAGTCCTCGCCGGAGGCGAGGACACTATTGTTTTTGGAAGGTTTATTATTTCTTTCTTTCTTCCGCCGCCTCTTTGAACTGGAATTTGACCCCCTAAACATGCTCAAAAACTCACCAAAATTGGCACGCACATCAGAACTGGTGAAAAATTTTAGGCAATCATGCAATTAACCCCTAAAGTGCCAAAATGAGCTCTCTAGCGCCACCTAGGCACACAAAAATGGCCGCTACGGCCTGTAGGAACGTCGTATAAACATCAAACGAAAACTGCCGTGTTTGTCTCATCAAGACCTAAAAATCACGCGCTGTGACCCCTGACCTAAATCCAACAGGAAGTGACGTAATTTCCCTTTCAAAGTAAGATTTTGCCTTAAAACTGCATAAAACTGCCTTTCCTAAAATAAACATCTTCTCATACACCGTTTATCCCACCGGCTTCAAACTTGCAGGGATTCCAGATCAACTCCTTCTAATCAAAAGTTATTCGTAACTTTTCCATTCCTCTTTTCGTTTGGATTTTGTGGGCTCCTGAAGGTGAGATGTCAGAAAAACGTCCTGACGGCCGTCGAAAGCTGTCCCATAAGAAATGAATGGCAGCAGGGGGGAGAAAGAGACTAATCTTTGGGCTTTTTCTAGCCTTTACAGTGTCTCCATACTTTGAGCTACAGACTCCATTCCAACTCTCAAATGTTGCCACAGGTCTCATGTATTCACTCATGTTTTCATCTTTTCCCTATCTTTTACCGTTTTTTCTCGGTGCCTCTCAGAGTACCATGAGCAAAAGTGGAGAAATTCTCCGTTTATAATGGGTGTCTATTGCACGGAATGTCCGCGCTAGAGTGGAGAGAGCTCTAAAAACTCGTCTAAAACTTTTGTCTTTAACTCGCCGCCATGGCCACAATTTTCACTGTACAGACACAATTTCTATCACAAAACGTAGGAAAATTTGTCCTGGTCACAGAAATGTTGACATGGAGTCTGTCACACGTACACATTTTTGCCCAGTGGCTCCAAAGTGAAGGGAGTGCCGATTTTTCTCTCATTCACTCCCATGTAAACTCAGAGGAGAAATTTCTAGAAACACCTGCAGTGCAACACATTTTAAACTCGCTCCCCTGACCACATTTATGAGTCCAGAAATATAAAAATCCCCACGTACGTTCACGACAAGTGGCTGTCTCTCACCATCACTTTATTTCCTTTTTTGGACCAACGGTTTGGCTGTGAGAACAATTTGTTCGAGGAGTCAAAACCCATGTTAAAAAGCCTGTGCTGATCTTCCCTCTCTGTCTGTGGCTGTGTGCCGCAACTGCAGGCAAGTCATTATCACCATGACAACGGCTGCTCACACAGACACAGACACAGACACAGGGCAGCAGCTCTCTGTCTCTGTCTCTCTCTCTGTCTCTGTGTCTGTCTGTGTGTCTGTCTCTCTCTCTGTCTCTCTCTCTGTCTCTGTCTGTGTGTCTGTCTCTGTGTCTGTCTCTGTGTCTTTCTCTCTCTCTGTGTCTGTCTCTGTCTGTGTGTCTGTCTGTGTCTCTGTGTCTCACAATCTTTACAGGAGAGATTACAGCAGCACAATCTTCATTTGAAATAGCAAATACACATTATTAACCCATAAAGTGCCAAAATGGGATCTCTAGCGCCACCTACCTGCAATAAAATGGCCACTGTGGCCTGTAGGCATGTCGTAGACAGATCAAACCACTCTCTCACTCTGACCCTAGCTGCACCTACTTAGTGATCATGGCATCCACTGTCGCAAACTCACAGAAACATGATGTGTGTGTGACTCTAAAATTTACCTGATGACATGACAGCGGCAGAATCTCCATTTTAACCCTTTAGTTGCCAGAGTTATTTGAGGAAAATATTCATTTCTACATTTCAAAAGGCTGTGGCTTGAAAGTGGTGAGAGATAAAGGCATACTGTAAATGAGAAAACTTTTCATTATTAGGCACCGAGCCTGGAGACAGAGGACTCCTCCGCGAGTAGTCCTCGCCAAAGGCGAGGACCCTATTTACCCCCTAAACATGCTCAAAAACTCACCAAAATTGGCACGCATATCAGAACCAGTGAAAAATTTTAGCAAATCATGAAATTAACCCCTAAAGTGCCAAAATGTGCTCTCTAGCGCCACCTAGGCACACAAAAATGGCCATTGCAGCCTGTAGCTGTTTGTTTTTGTCATCTCATCCTCAAAATGAAGGAACAGGAATCTGATGGGAGAAAATTCACTCATCTAATTTGCATATTGTCAGATCACTTCTACATAGCTACAGCTACAGAAAGCATTCAAACATCAAAACGTTCAGCTCTGTGAGAATTTTCTGACGTTTGTGGCGATGTGCCAAAATGGGCGCGAGGCGAGGTCCCGCCAAACGCTGCTTGCAGCTTTAATTAGGGACCGAGCCTAGAGGCAGAGGACTGCTCAGGGAGCAGTCCTCGCCGAAGGCGAGGACCCTCTTGTATTTTGAACGTTCATTAGGAAACATGCCCAGAGCCAAAAACACTACTCACAGAGGAGTCCTCGCCGAAGGCGAGGACCCTCATGCTTCCAAACTGTTCATTGGAGGAAGAGCAGTCCTCGCCAGAGGCGAGGACAGGACACTATTGTTTTTGTAAGGTTTATTATTTCTTTCTTTCTTTCTTTCTTTCTTCCGCCGCCTCTTTGAACTGGAATTTGACCCCCTAAACATGCTCAAAAACTCACCAAAATTGGCACGCACATCAGAACTGGTGAAAAATTTTAGGCAATCATGCAATTAACCCCTAAAGTGCCAAAATGAGCTCTCTAGCGCCCCCTAGGTACACAAAAATGGCCGCTACGGCCTGTAGGAACGTCGTAGAAACATCAGACGAAAACTGCTGTGTTTGTCTCATCAAGACCTAAAAATCACGCGCAGTGACCCCTGACCTAAATCCAACAGGAAGTGACGTAATTTCCCTTTCAAAGTAAGATTTTGCCTGAAAACTGCATAAAACTGCCTTTCCTAAAATAAACATCTTCTCCTACACCGTTTATCCCACCGGCTTCAAACTTGCAGGGATTCCAGATCAACTCTTTCTAATCAAAAGTTATTCGTAACTTTTCCATTCCTGGCTTCGTTTGGATTTTGTGGGCTCCTGAAGGTGAGATGTCAGAAAAACGTCCTCACGGCCGTCGAAAGCTGTCCCATTGGAAATGAATGGCGGCAGGGGGGAGAAAGAGACCAATCTTTGGGCTTTTTCGAGCCTTTACAGTGTCGCCATACTTTGAGCTACAGACTCCATTCCAACTCTCAAATGTTGCCACAGGTCTCATGTATTCACTCATGTTTTCATCTTTTCCCTATCTTTTATCGTTTTTTCTCGGTGCCTCTCAGAGTACCATGAGCAAAAGTGGAGAAATTTTTCGTTTATAATGGGTGTCTATGCACGGAATGTTTTGCGCTAGAGTGGAGAGAGCTCTAAAAACTCGTCTAAAACTTTTGTCTTTAACTCGCTGCCATGGCCACAATTTTCACTGTACAGACACAATTTCTATCACAAAACGTAGGAAAATTTGTCCTGGTTACAGAAATGTTGACATGGAGTCTGTCACACGTACACATTTTTGCCCAGTGGCTCCAAAGTGAAGGGAGTGCCGATTTTTCTCTCATTCACTCCCATGTAAACTCAGAGGAGAAATTTCTGGAAACAGCTTCAGTGCAACACATTTTAAACTCGCTCCCCTGACCACAAATTTCACTCCAAAAATATAAAAATCACCACGTACGTTCACCACAAGTGGCTGTCTCTCACCATCACTTTATTTCCTATTTTGGACCAACGGTTTGGCTGTGAGAACAATTTGTTCGAGGAGTCAAAACCCATGTTAAAAAGCCTGTGCTGATCTTCCCTCTCTGTCTGTGGCTGTGTGCCGCAACTGCAGGCAAGTCATGAATCGCCATGACAACGGCTGCTCACACAGACACAGACACAGGGCAGCAGCTCTCTGTCTCTGTCTCTGTGTCTGTGTGTCTGTCTCTCTCTCTGTTTCTGTCTGTGTCTGTCTCTCTCTCTGTCTCTGTCTCTGTCTCTGTCTCTGTCTGTTTGTCTGTCTCTGTGTCTGTCTCTGTCTCTGTGTCTCACAATCTTTACAGGACAGATTACAGCAGCACAATCTTCATTTGAAACAGCAAGTACACATTATTAACCCTTAAAGTGCCAAAATGGGCTCTCTAGCGCCACCTAGTTGCACTAAAATGATCACTGTGGCCTGTAGGCATGTCGTAGAAAGATCAAACCACTCTCTCACTCTGACCCTAGCTGCACCTACTTAGTGATCATGGCATCCACTGTCGCAAACTCACAGAAACATGATGTGTGTGTGACTCTAAAATTTACCTGATGACATGACAGCGGCAGAATCTCCATTTTAACCCTTTAGTTGCCAGAGTTATTTGAGGAAAATATTCATTTCTACATTTCAATATGCTGTGGCTTGAAAGTGGTGAGGGATAAAGGCATACTGTAAATGAGAAAACTTTTCATTATGAGGGACCGAGCCTGGAGATAGAGGAGTCCTCCGCGAGTAGTCCTCGCCGAAGGCGAGGACCCTATTTACCCCCTAAACATGCTCAAAAACTCACCAAAATTGGCACGCATATCAGAACCAGTGAAAAATTTTATCAAATCATGAAATTAACCCCTAAAGTGCCAAAATGTGCTCTCTAGCGCCACCTAGGCACACTAAAATGGCCATTGCAGCCTGTAGCTGTTTGTTTTTGTCATCTCATCCTCAAAATGAAGGAACAGGAATCTGATGGGAGAACATTCACTCATCTAATTTGCATATTGTCAGATCACTTCTACATAGCGACAGCTACAGAAAGCATTCAAACATCAAAACGTTCAGCTCTGTGAGAATTTTCTGACGTTTGTGGCGATGTGCCAAAATGGGCGCGAGGCGAGGTCCCGCCAAACGCTGCTTGCAGCTTTAATTAGGGACCGAGCCTAGAGGCAGAGGACTGCTCAGGGAGCAGTCCTCGCCGAAGGCGAGGACCCTCTTGTATTTTGAGCGCTCATTAGGAAACATGCCCAGAGCCAAAAACACTACTCACAGAGGAGTCCTCGCCGAAGGCGAGGACCCTCATGCTCCTTAACTGTCAATTGGGGGCTGAGCAGTCCTCGCCGAAGGCGAGGAATGCACTATTGTTTTTGTAAGGTTTATTATTATTTCTTTCTTTCTTTCTTTCTTTCTTCCGCCGCCACTTTGAACTGGAATTTGACCCCCTAAACATGCTCAAAAACTCACCAAAATTGGCACGCACATCAGAACTGGTGAAAAATTTTAGGCAATCATGCAATTAACCCCTAAAGTGCCAAAATGAGCTCTCTAGCGCCACCTAGGCACACAAAAATGGCCGCTACGGCCTGTAGGAACGTCGCAGAAACATCAAACGAAAACTGCCGTGTTCGTCTCATCAAGACCTAAAAATCACGCGCAGTGACCCCTGACCTAAATCCAACAGGAAGTGACGCAATTGCCCTTTCAAAGTAAGATTTTGCCTTTAAACTGCAAAAAACTGCCTTTCGTAAAAAAAACATCTTCTCATACACCGTTTATCCCACCGGCTTCAAACTTGCAGGGATTCCAGATCCACTCCTTCTAATCAAAAGTTATTCGTAACTTTTCCATTCCTCGTTTAGTTTGGATTTTGTGGGCTCCTGAAGGTGAGATGTCAGAAAAACGTCCTCACGGCCGTCGAAAGCTGTCCCATAGGAAATGAATGGCGGCAGGGGGGAGAAAGAGACGAATCTTTGGGCTTTTTCGAGCCTTTACAGTGTCGCCATATTTTGAGCTACAGACTCCATTCCAACTCTCAAATGTTGCCACAGGTCTCATGTATTCACTCATGTTTTCATCTTTTCCCTATCTTTTATCGTTTTTTCTCGGTGCCTCTCAGAGTACCATGAGCAAAAGTGGAGAAATTTTCCGTTTATAATGGGTGTCTATGCACGGAATGTTTCGGGCTAGAGTGGAGAGAGCTCTAAAAACTCGTCTAAAACTTTTGTCTTTAACTCGCTGCCATGGCCACAATTTTCACTGTACAGACACAATTTCTATCACAAAACGTAGGAAAATTTGTCCTGGTTACAGAAATGTTGACATGGAGTCTGTCACACGTACACATTTTTGCCCAATGGCTCCAAAGTGAAGGGAGTGCCGATTTTTCTCTCATTCACTCCCATGTAAACTCAGAGGAGAAATTTCTAGAAACACCTGCAGTGCAACACATTTTAAACTCGCTCCCCTGACCACAAATTTGACACCAGAAATATAAAAATCACCACGTACGTTCACGACAAGTGGCTGTCTCTCACCATCACTTTATTTCCTTTTTTGGACCAACGGTTTGGCTGTGAGAACAATTTGTTCGAGGACTCAAAACCCATGTTAAAAAGCCTGTGCTGATCTTCCCTCTCTGTCTGTGTCTGTTTGCCGCAACTGCAGGCAAGTCATTATCGCCATGACAACAGCTGCTCACACAGACACAGACACAGACAAAGGGCAGCAGCTCTCTGTCTCTGTGTCTGTGTCTGTCTCTGTGTCTGTCTGTGTGTCTATCTCTCTCTCTGTCTCTCTCTCTGTCTCTGTCTGTGTGTCTGTCTGTGTGTCTGTCTCTGTGTCTGTCTCTCTCTCTGTGTCTGTCTCTGTCTCTGTGTCTCACAATCTCTACAGGACAGATTACAGCAGCACAATCTTCATTTGAAACAGCAAATACACATTATTAACCCCTAAAGTGCCAAAATGGGCTCTCTAGCGCCACCTACCTGCAATAAAATGGCCACTGTGGCCTGTAGGCATGTCGTAGACATATCAAACCACTCTCTCACTCTGACCCTAGCTGCACCTACTTAGTGATCATGGCATCCACTGTCACAAACTCACAGAAACATGATGTGTGTGTGATTCCAAAATTTACCTGATGACATGACAGCGGCAGAATCTCCATTTTAACCCTTTAGTTGCCAGAGTTATTTGAGGAAAATATTCATTTCTACATTTCAATATGCTGTGGCTTGAAAGTGGTGAGGGATAAAGGCATACTGTAAATGAGAAAACTTTTCATTATTAGGGACCGAGCCTGGAGACAGAGGACTCCTGAAAGAGCAGTCCCTATTTACCCCCTAAACATGCTCAAAAACTCACGAAAATTGGCACGCATATCAGAACTGGTGAACAATTTTAGCATATCATGAAATTAACCGCTAAAGTGCCAAAATGTGCCCTCTAGCGCCACCTAGGCACACTAAAATGGCCACTGTGGCCTGTAGGCATGTCGTAGACAGATCAAACCACTCTCTCACTCTGACCCTAGCTGTACCTACTTAGTGATCATGGCAACCACTGTCAGAAACTCACAGAAACATGATGTGTGTGTGATTCCAAAATTTACCTGATGACATGACAGCGGCAGAATCTCCATTTTAACCCTTTAGTTGCCAGAGTTATTTGAGGAAAATATTCATTTCTACATTTCAAAAGGTTGTGGCTTGAAAGTGGTGAGAGATAAATGCATACTGTAAATGAGAAAACTTTTCATTATTAGGGACCGAGCCTGGAGACAGAGGACTCCTGAAAGAGCAGTCCCTATTTACCCCCTAAACATGCTCAAAAACTCACGAAAATTGGCACGCATATCAGAACCGGTAAACAATTTTAGCTAATCATGAAATTAACCCCTAAAGTGCCAAAATGTGCTCTCTAGCGCCACCTAGGCACACAAAAATGGCCATTGCAGCCTGTAGCTGTTTGTTTTTGTCGTCTCATCCTCAAAATGAAGAAACAGGAATCTGATGGGAGAAAATTCACTTATCTAATTTGCATATTGTCATATCACTTCTACATAGCTACAGCTACAGAAAGCATTCAAACATCAAAACGATAACCTCTGTGAGAATTTTCTGACGTTTGTGGCAATGTGCCAAAATGGGCGCGAGGCGAGGTCCCGCCAAACGCTGCTTGCAGCTTTAATTAGGGACCGAGCCTAGAGGCAGAGGACTGCTCAGAGAGCAGTCCTCGCCGAAGGCGAGGACCCTCTTGTATTTTGAACGCTCATTAGGAAACATGCCCAGAGCCAAAAACACTACTCACAGAGGAGTCCTCGCCGAAGGCGAGGACCATCATGCTTCCAAACTGTTCATTGGAGGAAGAGCAGTCCTCGCCGAAGGCGAGGAATGCACTATTGTTTTTGGAAGGTTTATTATTATTTCTTTCTTTCTTTCTTTCTTTCTTTCTTTCTTCCGCCGCCTCTTTGAACTGGAATTTGACCCCCTAAACATGCTCAAAAACTCACCAAAATTGGCACGCACATCAGAACTGGTGAAAAATTTTAGGCAATCATGCAATTAACCCCTAAAGTGCCAAAATGAGCTCTCTAGCGCCCCCTAGGTACACAAAAATGGCCGCTACGGCCTGTAGGAACGTCGTAGAAACATCAGACGAAAACTGCTGTGTTTGTCTCATCAAGACCTAAAAATCACGCGCAGTGACCCCTGACCTAAATCCAACAGGAAGTGACGTAATTGCCCTTTCAAAGTAAGATTTTGCCTTAAAACTGCATAAAACTGCATTTCCTAAAAAAAACATCTTCTCATACACCGTTTATCCCACCGGCTTCAAACTTGCAGGGATTCCAGATCAACTCTTTCTAATCAAAAGTTATTCGTAACTTTTCCATTCCTGGCTTCGTTTGGATTTTGTGGGCTCCTGAAGGTGAGATGTCAGAAAAACGTCCAGACGGTCGTCGAAAGCTGTCCCATTGGAAATGAATGGCAGCAGGGGGGAGAAAGAGACCAATCTTTGGGCTTTTTCGAGCCTTTACAGTGTCGCCATACTTTGAGCTACAGACTCCATTCCAACTCTCAAATGTTGCCACAGGTCTCATGTATTCACTCATGTTTTCATCTTTTCCCTATCTTTTATCGTTTTTTCTCGGTGCCTCTCAGAGTACCATGAGCAAAAGTGGAGAAATTTTCCGTTTATAATGGGTGTCTATGCACGGAATGTTTCGCGCTAGAGTGGAGAGAGCTCTAAAAACTCGTCTAAAACTTTTGTCTTTAACTCGCTGCCATGGCCACAATTTTCACTGTACAGACACAATTTCTATCACAAAACGTAGGAAAATTTGTCCTGGTTACAGAAATGTTGACATGGAGTCTGTCACACGTACACATTTTTGCCCAGTGGCTCCAAAGTGAAGGGAGTGCCGATTTTTCTCTCATTCACTCCCATGTAAACTCAGAGGAGAAATTTCTAGAAACACCTGCAGTGCAACACATTTTAAACTCGCTCCCCTGACCACAAATTTCACTCCAAAAATATAAAAATCACCACGTACGTTCACGACAAGTGGCTGTCTCTCACCATCACTTTATTTCCTTTTTTGGACCAACGGTTTGGCTGTGAGAACAATTTGTTCGAGGAGTCAAAACCCATGTTAAAAAGCCTGTGCTGATCTTCCCTCTCTGTCTGTGGCTGTGTGCCGCAACTGCAGGCAAGTCATGAATCGCCATGACAACGGCTGCTCACACAGACACAGACACAGGGCAGCAGCTCTCTGTCTCTGTCTCTGTGTGTCTGTCTCTCTCTCTGTTTCTGTCTGTGTCTGTGTGTCTGTCTCTGTGTCTGTCTCTCTCTCTGTCTCTGTCTGTGTGTCTGTGTCTGTCTCTCTCTCTGTCTCTGTCTGTTTGTCTGTCTGTGTGTCTGTCTCTCTCTCTGTCTCTGTCTCTGTCTGTGTGTCTGTCTCTGTGTCTGTCTCTCTCTCTGTCTCTGTCTGTGTCTGTCTCTCTCTCTGTCTCTGTCTCTGTCTCTGTCTGTTTGTCTGTCTCTGTGTCTGTCTCTGTCTCTGTGTCTCACAATCTTTACAGGACAGATTACAGCAGCACAATCTTCATTTGAAACAGCAAATACACATTATTAACCCATAAAGTGCCAAAATGGGCTCTCTAGCGCCACCTAGTTGCACTAAAATGGCCACTGTGGCCTGTAGGCATGTCGTAGACAGATCAAACCACTCTCTCACTCTGACCCTAGCTGCACCTACTTAGTGATCATGGCAACCACTGTCACAAACTCACAGAAACATGATGTGTGTGTGATTCCAAAAAAACAACAACTGCCTTTTCTAAAAAAAACATCTTCTCATACACCGTTTATCCCACCGGCTTCAAACTTGCAGGGACTCTAGATCAACTCCTTCTAATCAAAAGTTATTCGTAACTTTTCCATTCCTCGTTTCGTTTGGATTTTGTGGGCTCCTGAAGGTGAGATGTCAGAAAAACGTCCTGACGGCCGTCGAAAGCTGTCCCATAGGAAATGAATGGCGGCAGGGGGGAGAAAGAGACTAACTGGAAACAGCTTCAGTGCAACACATTTTAAACTCACTCCCCTGACCACAAATTTGACTCCAGAAATATAAAATTCACCACGTACGTTCACGACAAGTGGCTGTCTCTCATCATTACTTTATTTCCTTTTTTGGACCAACGGTTTGGCTGTGAGAACAATTTGTTCGAGGAGTCAAAACCCATGTTAAACAGCCTGTGCTGATCTTCCCTCTCTGTCTGTGTCTGTGTGCCGCAACTGCAGGCAAGTCAATAATCGCCATGACAACGGCTGCTCACACAGACACAGACACAGACACAGGGCAGCAGCTCTCTGTCTCTGTCTCTGTCTGTGTGTCTGTCTGTCTCTCTCTCTGTGTCTGTCTCTCTCTCTGTCTGTGTCTCTGTCTGTGTGTCTGTCTGTGTCTCTGTGTCTCACAATCTTTACAGGACAGATTACAGCAGCACAATCTTCATTTGAAACAGGAAGTGCACATTATTAACCCCTAAAGTGCCAAAATGGGCTCTCTAGCGCCACCTAGGTGCACTAAAAAGATCACTGTGGCCTGTAGGCATGTCGTAGACAGATCAAACCACTCTCTCACTCTGACCCTAGCTGCACCTACTTAGTGATCATGGCAACCACTGTCACAAAGTCACAGAAACATGATGTGTGTGTGATTCTAAAATTTACCTGATGACATGACAGCGGCAGAATCTCCATTTTAACCCTTTAGTTGCCAGAGTTATTTGAGGAACATATTCATTTCTACATTTCAATATGCTCTGGCTTGAAAGTGGTGAGAGATAAAGGCATACTGTAAATGAGAAAACTTTTCATTATTAGGGACCGAGC
Source organism: Epinephelus awoara (assembly GCA_035609425.1). Classification (NCBI taxonomy): domain Eukaryota; kingdom Metazoa; phylum Chordata; class Actinopteri; order Perciformes; family Serranidae; genus Epinephelus; species Epinephelus awoara. Next base: position 5,071,504 of record CM069295.1, on the reverse strand, counting down.
CTGAAGACAGAGGACTCCTCCGCGAGTAGTCCTCGCCGAAGGCGAGGACCCTATTTACCCCCTAAACATGCTCAAAAACTCACGAAAATTGGCACGCATATCAGAACCGGTAAACAATTTTAGCTAATCATGAAATTAACCCCTAAACTGCCAAAATGTGCCCTCTAGCGCTGCCTAGCCACACTAAAATGGCCACTGCAGCATGTAGTTGTGTTATTTTTGTCATCTCATCCTCAAAATGAAGAAACAGGAATCTGATGGGAGAAAATTCACTCATCTAATTTGCATATTATCATATCACTTCTACATAGCTACAGCAAAAATTCAAACACAAAAACGATCAGCTCTGTGAGAATTTTCTGATGTTTGTAGCAATGTGTGTGATATTTCTAAATAATTCGCTGGAGGCCGAAACGGGCGAGGTCCCGCCAAACGCTGCTTGCAGCTTTAATTAGGGACCGAGCCTAGAGGCAGAGGACTGCTCAGGGAGCAGTCCTCGCCGAAGGCGAGGACCCTCTTGTATTTTGAGCGCTCATTAGGAAACATGCCCAGAGCCAAAAACACTACTCACAGAGGAGTCCTCGCCGAAGGCGAGGACCCTCATGCTCCTTAACTGTCAATTGGGGGCTGAGCAGTCCTCGCCGAAGGCGAGGAATGCACTATTGTTTTTGTAAGGTTTATTATTATTTCTTTCTTTCTTTCTTTCTTTCTTCCGCCGCCACTTTGAACTGGAATTTGACCCCCTAAACATGCTCAAAAACTCACCAAAATTGGCACGCACATCAGAACTGGTGAAAAATTTTAGGCAATCATGCAATTAACCCCTAAAGTGCCAAAATGAGCTCTCTAGCGCCACCTAGGCACACAAAAATGGCCGCTACGGCCTGTAGGAACGTCGCAGAAACATCAAACGAAAACTGCCGTGTTCGTCTCATCAAGACCTAAAAATCACGCGCAGTGACCCCTGACCTAAATCCAACAGGAAGTGACGCAATTGCCCTTTCAAAGTAAGATTTTGCCTTTAAACTGCAAAAAACTGCCTTTCGTAAAAAAAACATCTTCTCATACACCGTTTATCCCACCGGCTTCAAACTTGCAGGGATTCCAGATCCACTCCTTCTAATCAAAAGTTATTCGTAACTTTTCCATTCCTCGTTTAGTTTGGATTTTGTGGGCTCCTGAAGGTGAGATGTCAGAAAAACGTCCTCACGGCCGTCGAAAGCTGTCCCATAGGAAATGAATGGCGGCAGGGGGGAGAAAGAGACGAATCTTTGGGCTTTTTCGAGCCTTTACAGTGTCGCCATATTTTGAGCTACAGACTCCATTCCAACTCTCAAATGTTGCCACAGGTCTCATGTATTCACTCATGTTTTCATCTTTTCCCTATCTTTTATCGTTTTTTCTCGGTGCCTCTCAGAGTACCATGAGCAAAAGTGGAGAAATTTTCCGTTTATAATGGGTGTCTATGCACGGAATGTTTCGGGCTAGAGTGGAGAGAGCTCTAAAAACTCGTCTAAAACTTTTGTCTTTAACTCGCTGCCATGGCCACAATTTTCACTGTACAGACACAATTTCTATCACAAAACGTAGGAAAATTTGTCCTGGTTACAGAAATGTTGACATGGAGTCTGTCACACGTACACATTTTTGCCCAATGGCTCCAAAGTGAAGGGAGTGCCGATTTTTCTCTCATTCACTCCCATGTAAACTCAGAGGAGAAATTTCTAGAAACACCTGCAGTGCAACACATTTTAAACTCGCTCCCCTGACCACAAATTTGACACCAGAAATATAAAAATCACCACGTACGTTCACGACAAGTGGCTGTCTCTCACCATCACTTTATTTCCTTTTTTGGACCAACGGTTTGGCTGTGAGAACAATTTGTTCGAGGACTCAAAACCCATGTTAAAAAGCCTGTGCTGATCTTCCCTCTCTGTCTGTGTCTGTTTGCCGCAACTGCAGGCAAGTCATTATCGCCATGACAACAGCTGCTCACACAGACACAGACACAGACAAAGGGCAGCAGCTCTCTGTCTCTGTGTCTGTGTCTGTCTCTGTGTCTGTCTGTGTGTCTATCTCTCTCTCTGTCTCTCTCTCTGTCTCTGTCTGTGTGTCTGTCTGTGTGTCTGTCTCTGTGTCTGTCTCTCTCTCTGTGTCTGTCTCTGTCTCTGTGTCTCACAATCTCTACAGGACAGATTACAGCAGCACAATCTTCATTTGAAACAGCAAATACACATTATTAACCCCTAAAGTGCCAAAATGGGCTCTCTAGCGCCACCTACCTGCAATAAAATGGCCACTGTGGCCTGTAGGCATGTCGTAGACATATCAAACCACTCTCTCACTCTGACCCTAGCTGCACCTACTTAGTGATCATGGCATCCACTGTCACAAACTCACAGAAACATGATGTGTGTGTGATTCCAAAATTTACCTGATGACATGACAGCGGCAGAATCTCCATTTTAACCCTTTAGTTGCCAGAGTTATTTGAGGAAAATATTCATTTCTACATTTCAATATGCTGTGGCTTGAAAGTGGTGAGGGATAAAGGCATACTGTAAATGAGAAAACTTTTCATTATTAGGGACCGAGCCTGGAGACAGAGGACTCCTGAAAGAGCAGTCCCTATTTACCCCCTAAACATGCTCAAAAACTCACGAAAATTGGCACGCATATCAGAACTGGTGAACAATTTTAGCATATCATGAAATTAACCGCTAAAGTGCCAAAATGTGCCCTCTAGCGCCACCTAGGCACACTAAAATGGCCACTGTGGCCTGTAGGCATGTCGTAGACAGATCAAACCACTCTCTCACTCTGACCCTAGCTGTACCTACTTAGTGATCATGGCAACCACTGTCAGAAACTCACAGAAACATGATGTGTGTGTGATTCCAAAATTTACCTGATGACATGACAGCGGCAGAATCTCCATTTTAACCCTTTAGTTGCCAGAGTTATTTGAGGAAAATATTCATTTCTACATTTCAAAAGGTTGTGGCTTGAAAGTGGTGAGAGATAAATGCATACTGTAAATGAGAAAACTTTTCATTATTAGGGACCGAGCCTGGAGACAGAGGACTCCTGAAAGAGCAGTCCCTATTTACCCCCTAAACATGCTCAAAAACTCACGAAAATTGGCACGCATATCAGAACCGGTAAACAATTTTAGCTAATCATGAAATTAACCCCTAAAGTGCCAAAATGTGCTCTCTAGCGCCACCTAGGCACACAAAAATGGCCATTGCAGCCTGTAGCTGTTTGTTTTTGTCGTCTCATCCTCAAAATGAAGAAACAGGAATCTGATGGGAGAAAATTCACTTATCTAATTTGCATATTGTCATATCACTTCTACATAGCTACAGCTACAGAAAGCATTCAAACATCAAAACGATAACCTCTGTGAGAATTTTCTGACGTTTGTGGCAATGTGCCAAAATGGGCGCGAGGCGAGGTCCCGCCAAACGCTGCTTGCAGCTTTAATTAGGGACCGAGCCTAGAGGCAGAGGACTGCTCAGAGAGCAGTCCTCGCCGAAGGCGAGGACCCTCTTGTATTTTGAACGCTCATTAGGAAACATGCCCAGAGCCAAAAACACTACTCACAGAGGAGTCCTCGCCGAAGGCGAGGACCATCATGCTTCCAAACTGTTCATTGGAGGAAGAGCAGTCCTCGCCGAAGGCGAGGAATGCACTATTGTTTTTGGAAGGTTTATTATTATTTCTTTCTTTCTTTCTTTCTTTCTTTCTTTCTTCCGCCGCCTCTTTGAACTGGAATTTGACCCCCTAAACATGCTCAAAAACTCACCAAAATTGGCACGCACATCAGAACTGGTGAAAAATTTTAGGCAATCATGCAATTAACCCCTAAAGTGCCAAAATGAGCTCTCTAGCGCCCCCTAGGTACACAAAAATGGCCGCTACGGCCTGTAGGAACGTCGTAGAAACATCAGACGAAAACTGCTGTGTTTGTCTCATCAAGACCTAAAAATCACGCGCAGTGACCCCTGACCTAAATCCAACAGGAAGTGACGTAATTGCCCTTTCAAAGTAAGATTTTGCCTTAAAACTGCATAAAACTGCATTTCCTAAAAAAAACATCTTCTCATACACCGTTTATCCCACCGGCTTCAAACTTGCAGGGATTCCAGATCAACTCTTTCTAATCAAAAGTTATTCGTAACTTTTCCATTCCTGGCTTCGTTTGGATTTTGTGGGCTCCTGAAGGTGAGATGTCAGAAAAACGTCCAGACGGTCGTCGAAAGCTGTCCCATTGGAAATGAATGGCAGCAGGGGGGAGAAAGAGACCAATCTTTGGGCTTTTTCGAGCCTTTACAGTGTCGCCATACTTTGAGCTACAGACTCCATTCCAACTCTCAAATGTTGCCACAGGTCTCATGTATTCACTCATGTTTTCATCTTTTCCCTATCTTTTATCGTTTTTTCTCGGTGCCTCTCAGAGTACCATGAGCAAAAGTGGAGAAATTTTCCGTTTATAATGGGTGTCTATGCACGGAATGTTTCGCGCTAGAGTGGAGAGAGCTCTAAAAACTCGTCTAAAACTTTTGTCTTTAACTCGCTGCCATGGCCACAATTTTCACTGTACAGACACAATTTCTATCACAAAACGTAGGAAAATTTGTCCTGGTTACAGAAATGTTGACATGGAGTCTGTCACACGTACACATTTTTGCCCAGTGGCTCCAAAGTGAAGGGAGTGCCGATTTTTCTCTCATTCACTCCCATGTAAACTCAGAGGAGAAATTTCTAGAAACACCTGCAGTGCAACACATTTTAAACTCGCTCCCCTGACCACAAATTTCACTCCAAAAATATAAAAATCACCACGTACGTTCACGACAAGTGGCTGTCTCTCACCATCACTTTATTTCCTTTTTTGGACCAACGGTTTGGCTGTGAGAACAATTTGTTCGAGGAGTCAAAACCCATGTTAAAAAGCCTGTGCTGATCTTCCCTCTCTGTCTGTGGCTGTGTGCCGCAACTGCAGGCAAGTCATGAATCGCCATGACAACGGCTGCTCACACAGACACAGACACAGGGCAGCAGCTCTCTGTCTCTGTCTCTGTGTGTCTGTCTCTCTCTCTGTTTCTGTCTGTGTCTGTGTGTCTGTCTCTGTGTCTGTCTCTCTCTCTGTCTCTGTCTGTGTGTCTGTGTCTGTCTCTCTCTCTGTCTCTGTCTGTTTGTCTGTCTGTGTGTCTGTCTCTCTCTCTGTCTCTGTCTCTGTCTGTGTGTCTGTCTCTGTGTCTGTCTCTCTCTCTGTCTCTGTCTGTGTCTGTCTCTCTCTCTGTCTCTGTCTCTGTCTCTGTCTGTTTGTCTGTCTCTGTGTCTGTCTCTGTCTCTGTGTCTCACAATCTTTACAGGACAGATTACAGCAGCACAATCTTCATTTGAAACAGCAAATACACATTATTAACCCATAAAGTGCCAAAATGGGCTCTCTAGCGCCACCTAGTTGCACTAAAATGGCCACTGTGGCCTGTAGGCATGTCGTAGACAGATCAAACCACTCTCTCACTCTGACCCTAGCTGCACCTACTTAGTGATCATGGCAACCACTGTCACAAACTCACAGAAACATGATGTGTGTGTGATTCCAAAAAAACAACAACTGCCTTTTCTAAAAAAAACATCTTCTCATACACCGTTTATCCCACCGGCTTCAAACTTGCAGGGACTCTAGATCAACTCCTTCTAATCAAAAGTTATTCGTAACTTTTCCATTCCTCGTTTCGTTTGGATTTTGTGGGCTCCTGAAGGTGAGATGTCAGAAAAACGTCCTGACGGCCGTCGAAAGCTGTCCCATAGGAAATGAATGGCGGCAGGGGGGAGAAAGAGACTAACTGGAAACAGCTTCAGTGCAACACATTTTAAACTCACTCCCCTGACCACAAATTTGACTCCAGAAATATAAAATTCACCACGTACGTTCACGACAAGTGGCTGTCTCTCATCATTACTTTATTTCCTTTTTTGGACCAACGGTTTGGCTGTGAGAACAATTTGTTCGAGGAGTCAAAACCCATGTTAAACAGCCTGTGCTGATCTTCCCTCTCTGTCTGTGTCTGTGTGCCGCAACTGCAGGCAAGTCAATAATCGCCATGACAACGGCTGCTCACACAGACACAGACACAGACACAGGGCAGCAGCTCTCTGTCTCTGTCTCTGTCTGTGTGTCTGTCTGTCTCTCTCTCTGTGTCTGTCTCTCTCTCTGTCTGTGTCTCTGTCTGTGTGTCTGTCTGTGTCTCTGTGTCTCACAATCTTTACAGGACAGATTACAGCAGCACAATCTTCATTTGAAACAGGAAGTGCACATTATTAACCCCTAAAGTGCCAAAATGGGCTCTCTAGCGCCACCTAGGTGCACTAAAAAGATCACTGTGGCCTGTAGGCATGTCGTAGACAGATCAAACCACTCTCTCACTCTGACCCTAGCTGCACCTACTTAGTGATCATGGCAACCACTGTCACAAAGTCACAGAAACATGATGTGTGTGTGATTCTAAAATTTACCTGATGACATGACAGCGGCAGAATCTCCATTTTAACCCTTTAGTTGCCAGAGTTATTTGAGGAACATATTCATTTCTACATTTCAATATGCTCTGGCTTGAAAGTGGTGAGAGATAAAGGCATACTGTAAATGAGAAAACTTTTCATTATTAGGGACCGAGCCTGAAGACAGAGGACTCCTCCGCGAGTAGTCCTCGCCGAAGGCGAGGACCCTATTTACCCCCTAAACATGCTCAAAAACTCACGAAAATTGGCACGCATATCAGAACCGGTAAACAATTTTAGCTAATCATGAAATTAACCCCTAAACTGCCAAAATGTGCCCTCTAGCGCTGCCTAGCCACACTAAAATGGCCACTGCAGCATGTAGTTGTGTTATTTTTGTCATCTCATCCTCAAAATGAAGAAACAGGAATCTGATGGGAGAAAATTCACTCATCTAATTTGCATATTATCATATCACTTCTACATAGCTACAGCAAAAATTCAAACACAAAAACGATCAGCTCTGTGAGAATTTTCTGATGTTTGTAGCAATGTGTGTGATATTTCTAAATAATTCGCTGGAGGCCGAAACGGGCGAGGTCCCGCCAAACGCTGCTTGCAGCTTTAATTAGGGACCGAGCCTAGAGGCAGAGGACTGCTCAGGGAGCAGTCCTCGCCGAAGGCGAGGACCCTCTTGTATTTTGAACGCTCATTAGGAAACATGCCCAGAGCCAAAAACACTACTCACAGAGGAGTCCTCGCCGAAGGCGAGGACCATCATGCTTCCAAACTGTTCAGTGGAGGAAGAGGAGTCCTCGCCGAAGGCGAGGAATGCACTATTGTTTTTGGAAGGTTTATTATTATTATTATTATTTCTTTCTTTCTTCCGCCGCCTCTTTGAACTGGAATTTGACCCCCTAAACATGCTCAAAAACTCACCAAAATTGGCACGCACATCAGAACTGGTGAAAAATTTTAGGCAATCATGCAATTAACCCCTAAAGTGCCAAAATGAGCTCTCTAGCGCCACCTAGGCACACAAAAATGGCCGCTACGGCCTGTAGGAACGTCGTAGAAACATCAGACGAAAACTGCTGTGTTTGTCTCATCAAGACCTAAAAATCACGCGCTGTGACCCCTGACCTAAATCCAACAGGAAGTGACGTAATTTCCCTTTCAAAGTAAGATTTTGCCTTAAAACTGCATAAAACTGTCTTTCCTAAAATAAACATCTTCTCATACACCGTTTATCCCACCGGCTTCAAACTTGCAGGGATTCCAGATCAACTCCTTCTAATCAAAAGTTATTCGTAACTTTTCCATTCCTCGTTTCGTTTGGATTTTGTGGGCTCCTGAAGGTGAGATGTCAGAAAAACGTCCTCACGGCCGTCGAAAGCTGTCCCATAGGAAATGAATGGCGGCAGGGGGGAGAAAGAGACCAATCTTTGGGCTTTTTCGAGCCTTTACAGTGTCGCCATACTTTGAGCTACAGACTCCATTCCAACTCTCAAATGTTGCCACAGGTCTCATGTATTCACTCATGTTTTCATCTTTTCCCTATCTTTTATCGTTTTTTCTCGGTGCCTCTCAGAGTACCATCAGCAAAAGTGGAGAAATTTTCCGTTTATAATGGGTGTCTATGCACGGAATGTTTCGCGCTAGAGTGGAGACAGCTCTAAAAACTCGTCTAAAACTTTTGTCTTTAACTCGCTGCCATGGCCACAATTTTCACTGTACAGACACAATTTCTATCACAAAACGTAGGAAAATTTGTCCTGGTTACAGAAATGTTGACATGGAGTCTGTCACACGTACACATTTTTGCCCAGTGGCTCCAAAGTGAAGGGAGTGCCGATTTTTCTCTCATTCACTCCCATGTAAACTCAGAGGAGAAATTTCTGGAAACAGCTTCAGTGCAACACATTTTAAACTCGCTCCCCTGACCACAAATTTCACTCCAAAAATATAAAAATCACCACGTACGTTCACGACAAGTGGCTGTCTCTCACCATCACTTTATTTCCTTTTTTGGACCAACGGTTTGGCTGTGAGAACAATTTGTTCGAGGAGTCAAAACCCATGTTAAAAAGCCTGTGCTGATCTTCCCTCTCTGTCTGTGGCTGTGTGCCGCAACTGCAGGCAAGTCATGAATCGCCATGACAACGGCTGCTCACACAGACACAGACACAGGGCAGCAGCTCTCTGTCTCTGTCTCTGTCTGTGTGTCTGTCTCTGTCTGTGTGTCTGTCTCTCTCTCTGTCTCTGTCTGTGTCTCTGTCTGTGTGTCTGTCTCTGTGTCTGTGTCTCACAATCTTTACAGGACAGATTACAGCAGCACAATCTTCATTTGAAACAGCAAGTACACATTATTAACCCTTTAAGTGCCAAAATGGGCTCTCTAGCGCCACCTAGTCGCACTAAAATGATCATTGTGGCCTGTAGGCATGTCGTAGACAGATCAAACCACTCTCTCACTCTGACCCTAGCTGCACCTACTTAGTGATCATGGCAACCACTGTCGCAAACTCACAGAAACATGATGTGTGTGTGATTCTAAAATTTACCTGATGACATGACAGCGGCAGAATCTCCATTTTAACCCTTTAGTTGCCAGAGTTATTTGAGGAAAATATTCATTTCTACATTTCAATATGCTGTGGCTTGAAAGTGGTGAGAGATAAAGGCATACTGTAAATGAGAAAACTTTTCATTATTAGGGACCGAGCCTGGAGACAGAGGACTCCTCCGTGAGTAGTCCTCGCCAAAGGCGAGGACCCTATTTACCCCCTAAACATGCTCAAAAACTCGCGAAAATTGGCACGCATATCAGAACCGGTGAACAGTTTTAGCTAATCATGAAATTAACCCCTAAAGTGCCAAAATGAGCTCTCTAGCGCCACCTAGGCACACAAAAATGGCCGCTACAGCCTGTAGGAACGTCATAGAAACATCAAAACAAAACTGCCGTGTTCGTCTCATCAAGACCTAAAAATCACGCACTGTGACCCCTGACCTAAATCCAACAGGAAGTGACGTAATTGCCCTTTCAATGTAAGATTTTGCCTTAAAATTGCATAAAACTGCCTTTCCTAAAAAAAACATCTTCTCATACACCGTTTATCCTATCGGCTTCAAACTTGCAGGGATTCCAGATCAACTCCTTCTAATCAAAACTTATTCGTAACTTTTCCATTCCTCGTTTAGTTTGGATTTTGTGGGCTCCTGAAGGTGAGATGTCAGAAAAACGTCCTGACGGTCGTCGAAAGCTGTCCCATTGGAAATGAATGGCAGCAGGAGGGAGAAAGAGACTAATCTTTGGGCTTTTTCTAACCTTTACAGTGTCTCCATACTTTGAGCTACAGACTCCATTCCAACTCTCAAATGTTGCCACAGGTCTCATGTATTCACTCATGTTTTCATCTTTTCCCTATCTTTTATCGTTTTTTCTCGGTGCCTCTCAGAGTACCATGAGCAAAAGTGGAGAAATTCTCCGTTTATAATGGGTGTCTATTGCACGGAATGTTCCGCGCTAGAGTGGAGAGAGCTCTAAAAACTCGTCTAAAACTTTTGTCTTTAACTCGCTGCCATGGCCACAATTTTCACTGTACAGACACAATTTCTATCACAAAATGTAGGAAAATTTGTCCTGGTCACAGAAATGTTGACGTGGAATCTCTCACATGTACACATTTTTGCTGAATTGCTCCAAAGCGAAGGGAGTGCCGATTTTTTTCTCATCCACTCCCATGTAAACTCAGAGGAGAAATTTCTGGAAACAGCTGCAGTGCAACACATTTTAAACTCGCTCCCCTGACCACAAATTTCACTCCAGAAATATAAAAATCACCACGTACGTTCACGACAAGTGGCTGTCTCTCACCATCACTTTATTTCCTTTTTTGGACCAACGGTTTGGCTGTGAGAACAATTTGTTCGAGGAGTCAAAACCCATGTTAAAAAGCCTGTGCTGATCTTCCCTCTCTGTCTGTGGCTGTGTGCCGCAACTGCAGGCAAATCATGAATCGCCATGACAACGGCTGATCACACAGACACAGACACAGACACAGGGCAGCAGCTCTCTGTCTCTGTCTCTGTCTGTGTCTGTGTGTCTGTGTCTGTCTGTGCATCTGTCTCTGTCTGTGTGTCTGTCTCTCTCTCTGTATCTGTCTCTGTCTGTGTCTGTCTCTGTGTCTCACAATCTTTACAGGACAGATTACAGCAGCACAATCTTCATTTGAAACAGCAAATACACATTATTAACCCATAAAGTGCCAAAATGGGCTCTCTAGCGCCACCTACCTGCAATAAAATGGCCACTGTGGCCTGTAGGCATGTCGTAGACAGATCAAACCACTCTCTCACTCTGACCCTAGCTGCACCTACTTAGTGATCATGGCAACCACTGTCACAAAGTCACAGAAACATGATGTGTGTGTGATTCTAAAATTTACCTGATGACATGACAGCGGCAGAATCTCCATGTTAACCCTTTAGTTGCCAGAGTTATTTGAGGAAAATATTCATTTCTACATTTCAATATGTTGTGGCTTGAAAGTGGTGAGAGATAAAAGTATATTGTAAATGAGAAATGTTTTCATAATTAGGGACCGAGCCTGGAGGCAGAGGACTCCTCCGCGAGGAGGACCCTATTATTTTTGGTGCATTTATTATTAGGGGCTGAGCCTAGAGGCAGAGGACTGCTCACACAAGTGACACTCCAAGGTCATACAACTTGAAATAGTATTTTTTTAGGGTTACATTAAATTAGTAGTGGCCTACAGGACACAATGAAATAGCCACTGAATGACAGGTTATTTTAGCTACTTTGTTTAATAAATCAAATATGAATAAAACTAGAGAAATCAATCATGGCCCTGTAAAACATGCCTTACCTGTTTGAATGTTTTTATATTTAATTTTAAGCTGCCTCCACGTGTTTTCCTGTCACATTGCACCTACATGAAAATGAGATTTTTTTTTCAAAACCACTCTACCACTTTTACACCTGTATGCTATGATTTCAATCAAGTGTGGTTAAATGTTAAATTAATGTACTGCATTCAAACTTACTTATCGACTTTTTATAATGTACTCTCCTTTGTAATTCGTGTTTTATCTATGTTAATGTTGTTTTTGTGTTTATCCTTAAAAATTGTTACAATTTATATGATGCATCTATATATTCATGTCCAAACATCATAACGTGTTCCACAACAAACCAGGAACACAGTTACCACAGACTTTTGTCTTTTACAGTACACTTCAATTCTTAACAGTATGAAAGACACCATTTTGTAGCAAATATTATATAGTGTTATCATTACAGTACATTTCATTTGAATGTGGACACTCTGGAGATGACATTTTGTTTCCATAGCCAACATATCACAGTTACATTTTAGTTAATACACTGGTTGCTGATGGACTCGAGGCTCATCCTACTCTCAGTGTGCTATGTGTGAGCTCTGTCCTGCGTGTTCTGCAATGAAGCAATAGGAGAAGATATTCGGTCTCAGTTAATGTAGTTTATTAAGCAGTAAAGGAATAATATTACAGAGCTCTGGGTCTCAACTTCACATCCCTGCCAAACAACAAAGTCTGTCAGCTCATCAAGTCTGACCTCCTATCCTTCCCCTGACCCAGTATATTTGAGCGTAACAGAGTGTCATTGTGCACGCAAGGCGTTGTCCTCTTCTCATTGGCGGTTCCACTTCCTCCTTCACCACACCACGCCCCTGTCTCGTGTTGATCCGACTCCTTCCCGCTGACGGTGGGGGCGTGGTTCCTGTTTTGAAAGACAAGAGAACACAACTCCCAACACATGCTGTACCTTACTATCTGTACATCACTTCCTATTCTTTTTACCATATATGAAACTAAGTATCTAAGCATTGCGGTATGTGCTCCTCAGACTTCATGTCTCTTCCGCTTCTGTACTTCTCCACTTCTGCAAAGCAAACACATTCAGATTAGCTGAAATCACGTCAGTATTCTCATTGTTCACACATCTAAAACTTATATAGTGAAACACTACTTATAGTAAAACACATAAAATCATTCTATTCCGAACATTGCAAATATGGCAACAAAACATATCAGGACATTCATTTACATAACTCATTGTTTCCCTTTATGGTTCATGTAGAAAAAAAATGATCAATTAACAGTCCTACATTCTCTTCCTGTCCATGCTCTCAAACAACAACAACTGACATGGGATTACTTTTTGAACTTTTATCATGCCCCTCACATAGACTACAGTACATCTTGGGCAGAACATGCACACACACAAAAAACAAACAAACATTTGTCCCAAAATTCCACTTGCAATATCACTTGGGGACTGCAGAGGTTGGGATGCTCCATCACAGCAGCATTTTCAACCACCTCAGAGAGAAGAAAGATAACTGTTAAAAAGTAAACGCCACCAACCAACTATTAAATTCATTTAAGCAGTGTCAATGAGCTATAGAAACTTTGAAAGGGACAGGGAGAGAGAAAACATAAGATTGGAGGGACACAATGGGGAGGAGAATTTGTGGAAACAACAACACCACCACCACCACCACCACCACCAGCAACATTTTTTGTTTACAAGTGTCCTGTTTGGCAGCTAAGACATGCAGAATGAAGAGTCTGTGCCTTGTGGTGCCAGAACAGATTTGCTCTACGGTCAGAGTTGCTGTATGGTCATGTACACAAACATGAGCATTTCTTAGCTGAACTACTGACTGCACTTCCTGTATTAAAAGCTACTGTTGCTACCGTGCTCCCGCCAGATGATTAATGTTGTTGTATGCTGCTGTCATTCCCGTTTCTCCTGCACCTCTCTGTCTCTCTCTCTCTCTCTCTCTGTATTTCTCTCTCTCTGTCTCATTATGTCATACATATTACTATTTATTATCTGTTCTGTACGCCATCTACTGCCTGTCTGTCCGTCTGGGAAGAGGGATCCCTCCTCAGTTGCTCTTCCTGAGCTTTCTACCATTTTTTGTGTGTGTGTGTGGGGGGGGGCATGATCAGGTGTGAGGGTCCCAAGGACAGAGGAATGTTGTATCCTGTAAAGCCATGTGAGGCAAATTGTGATTTGTGATATTGGGTTTTATCAATAACATTGATTGATTGATTGATAGATAAATTAATACATGCATAAATACATACATTCACAGCCGTAACAGAGACAAACAACCAACATGTGGCAGACAGAGACCAACACATCTACAATCACTAACAGCTGTGAAAACCATGGTTATATTAATTAACTAACACTATTCACAACAGCTAACATTCAACTCATTCCACCTCTAATACATGATTGGTTTCACCTAAAATCTCTACACAATAATCATATCAACATCCTAAAAACATTTCCGCACAATACATTCAAATCTCCCTACAATACACAATCTTCACACAATGGAGTGGGACAGACTTTACACTAACACAAACTCACGTGAGAGCAAAGCTACACAATTTCAACACAACAAACTACAAGTCAGTTTCCTCTTCAAACTCTACATATAAACACAATGACAACAATAACAACACCACCACTACCTACATTTGCACTGGGACTTTGTATGACTCACATGAAGCTACATCTCAGACTACACAAACCAACCTGATCTAATCCACATCTAAACACACGCATCCACCTCTACATCCTGAAAATCCTCAAAAAACCTGTCCAAGTCCTCTAGCTCACCCTGATCATCTCTCACACTAAAACTACACAGAATACCTTCATGATCACTGAAGTACGTGGGCATCACTGCACATTCCACGTCATACTGTGCTGTTTTAACATAAACGTGATCAATTAATGTCCCCTTCTCTGTTGTCTCCTGTGTTACATGCTGATGAAATCCTTTTTCACCCATGAATTTACAAATTGATGACTTTTTCAAAACATTCTCATTAAAATCTCCCATCACTACGATTGTGTCACTAATTGGATTCAGCCAATCAAGTAATTTCCCCACATTTTGTTTAAATAAAGACTTTGGATAACATGGTGGACGATAAATTACTGCCATCAGAATGTTAAATTTGCTACACAGGCACACCAAACACTCCAGATTCAAATCGGGTGCCTGCAGGATGCTACAGTCCAAATTGCCTACACTGTACAAACCAACTCCACCATGTTCTAGATCCTGGAGCTCTAACAATTTGGGGTTACTGCTGCTGTAACACAAACCTCGCGGACGACTGTGGAAAGCATATCCATCAATTTGGACACTGTCTAACGAGGACTGTGCAGTGAGCCACGTTTCTGTGACAGCAATACAGTTAGGCTGTAAATGCTGTGTGCAAGACACCAAATCTGCCAGGTGGCGACTTAAATTTTGAACGTTCATTAAATACACAGAGAAACTTTGTACACTTAATGAAGGTTTAGGCTGCTCAATTAAAAATGGGGGCATGCTGTCTAAGGCCTCCTTTATGGCATCCTTGCAGTAAATGGCCTTCACTTTAAAATCCCTGATGATCAGTCCAGACAAAGCCCTAACACGACTCAAAGCTACATACGCCTGCCCAGGTGCAAACACCTTCTTCAAAGACACTACAGCCTGATCTACCGTTAATCCCTGCACTTTATGCACCGTACACGCCCACGCTAGCCTAAGAGGAAACTGAAATCGCAGACCACCTGCTTTAGTTGCCCTGTCCTCCTCGGGATCAATAGCAGTAGAATACCTGCATTCTACTGCCGCATGTGCACGTGTTTTCCTCCTCTGTGAGCCAATTTTCTCGTCATCAAATTTGACATAAACTGTTTTAGGAAACCTCTCATCATTACCAAAATCGATATGAGTTACCGTGCCACATGCGCCATTGACCAGACCGTCCTCAACATCTACGTTCTTACACAACATAACACGCGCGTTCCTTGCCAAACACAACCTGGCCGGTAAACATGTGTCCGCATTACTATGATGCCCTGCTGTACATTCCAATTGACCTGTTTTCCTGTTATGTTTAAAATCTTTGGCTTCAATCTCAACATAATCCGGACACATGTTAATCAACTGCATAAAATTATGCTCACTTACTTGCGCATTTGTTGGAAAAATATGCAAAGCAGAGCTCTCTTCCCCTGTCTCGCAAGCCTTCAATATTTCAACATCACTAGCTAACATGGGGGTGGCCTTTGAACGCACTCTCAACCTGTTCAGCAATGCTGCAAACACACTATCCTTCTGCCTAACTATGGTTGTCAACTCCACTATACTAAAACCACACCACAGGTCCACACCAAGCGGACAGCTATACAGAGGCTTCCCTTTAACGGGAGGCAACTGATAGAAGTCTCCAACAGCTATCACACTGACATTACCAAATGGGGAAAAGTCGCCCGTCTGCTTCACCTGCCTTAACCTACCATGAACATATGCCAACAGATTGTGATCAACCATACTGATTTCATCTATGATTACAATTTGGAGGTGACTAAATTTGGCTCTCAAAGAGTTTAGTTTGTCCTCACCCAAAGGGATGTAAGGCAAACTGGAATGTGTGCCAATACTGAATGTGTGATGAATTGTTGCTGCATTTAAATTGTACGCAGCTATGCCTGTAGGTGCGCTTAACAAAACACAAATATCGTCTGGTTGATCACAAAGTGTGGACAACAACCTCCCTGCCTCATACTGAATAGCCCTAATTAAATGACTTTTCCCCGTCCCTGCACCACCTGTCACAAACACACGCAGAGGTTCTGGGTTTTTACCCATCACCTTCTGCAAACACCACTGTCTGACCTTATAAAACACAGCCAACTGTGTCTCATTCAGAGACCTAACTAAAGCTAAGCCCTCACTTCTACACAACACATTCCTCTTCCTCTCCAACTGCGCTACCGGTCTACTACCAACAACCAAATCTGGCACATTCTCCAGACGTTCTTGCAACTGCTCCTCCGCTATCTCGGAGCCCTGCTGCTGCCTTCTCTCCTCTAAACACTCCAGGCGTTCGACTTCCTGTTCAGGACACAGCTCCCCCCAAGCATCCTCCTCATCTACACCATGCTGCTCTGCAATCTCCTGCGCACGCTCTAAATCTGGATTATCTACATCAAACACTGCTCTATTATCCCTCACCACGTCCTTAACAGCATGTACTGACCCGTCACTAAATGTCACACTTCCATCCTCATGGAACTGTTCAAACAGCTCAAAGCCTTCAGGTTTGAGGTCTGAGTCAGTTCTATATGGAAGGAACAACTGCAGCAAACTCTGAAAATGCAACTCTGGATATTTTTCCAAACTGACGCGCATGTACCGAACAACCGCAAACTGAGTACGTGTTCTCTTCAAAATGAAGCCCAAATCATTTTTCAATCGAATCATGTCCTGAGACTTTTCGTTTTTGGAAAGAACGCGATACTCCGACGCAAATGTCGCCATACACATATTTTCAAACACATCACCGTCGGGCCTGTTCCTATATCTATCCACGAAGCTCGTCATCCACATATCGTCTGTGCTAAGATCGTGTGCAGATGCTCTCTCCCTCAAAACACTGAGGGGTAAACTCATCTTCACTATATTATTCCCAGTCGGCACAAACACAACCTTCCTAGAGCACTCCTTCAAATGCAAGTTCGTTAACCTATACACTGCCTCCTGAGCACTAACGTCCCTATTATGCAAATACACACTACCCAACTTCTTCAACGCGTCTTTAGCGGAGACATTTCCTTGGTTCTTGGCTTCTTTTTGGGCATTACTCAACAACAGGCCAATTTCTCTCTCTGCTTTTGTAATGTACGATATTATATACACAACAACTGCATACGCATCAGTAACAAAGCTCACATCAATATTAGCGTTCCAACACTTCAACAACTGCTTGCTATACTG
The DNA here is from genome assembly GCA_035609425.1 of Epinephelus awoara. Taxonomy (NCBI): domain Eukaryota; kingdom Metazoa; phylum Chordata; class Actinopteri; order Perciformes; family Serranidae; genus Epinephelus; species Epinephelus awoara. Next base: position 5,054,120 of record CM069295.1, on the reverse strand, counting down.
ATTGACCCAAACTTCATTTACTCCTCTCTTATAAACTACCTTGGTCTTCTTTTGCATGATCCGATATGCCGTTTCAAAAATCTCCTGATTAATGCCCACACTCATAAATAACTCCTCTACACTACCAAACGACTCACTTTCCACTGCTTTCTTCACGGATTCCAATATAGACTTCGCAATGTCTACTCTCATCTTCTTACTCCTGTCAAAACACCTACAGACTGGTTTGTCTTCTGACTGAGGATCCTCCCCTGTCTTCTCTGCCCCCTTCTTGTCACATGTGCATTTTTTTTCTTCTATTTTACAAATAAATGTACGCTCAGACACAGGTTTTGGGAAATTGAAACGACATACAGTCTTCTTTTTCCTGCATGACTTTGAATGTCGTTTGGAATGTGTTTGCACTGATGACACAATGTCCAATAATGCGTCATCATCTGAGGGTAACTCGCACGATACGTACTTATCGATAAACTCTACAACCTCCTCGTCTGTATTCTTATCAATTTGGGGAGCACCCTCGATCCAAAACAGACAGTGAACATGAGGAGAACCGCGCTGCTGAAACTCGACTCTATAAAAATAATCTATGATTTTGCCAATTGGTTGAGCAGGAGACATGAGAACCTCGTTCAGAAAACAATGCCATCTGTAATCAAACATCCTCGCTGCTGTAACTGGGTTACCGCGCAACAACTGACACCTGTCTGCCCACTCCAAATCCTCTACCGTCTGCGTTCTGCCTTCCTGCTTCAGGATGCTGGTCAGGAGATTCTGCCAGCGCAGATCTGCAGACGAAAACGAGCAAAACCACGTCGGAATCCCTAACTGACGCACACACGCCAAGACGTCCTTCTGCACCGACATCCAAAACGCTGGCGTCCCACGGAGAGGCTTTAAAAATCTAAATCCATCATCAAACTGCAACAACTGCTTCAGAGACTCCTCATCCTTCAGCATACTCTGACTAATCCTTTCAGACCTCTGACCTCCCTTACCTTTACGCAACGCTACAGAAACACTCGACATCACCTGATCAACCTCTGACATGTACTGAGCAAAAAATATGTACTCTACATTACGTGCAAAACGACCATCGCAGTGCATAATCCTATTGTTGAAATAACGCGACAGACTCAACTGATAACGCCGACTGTCGTGGAAGGTCTTCTGACCCACAGGAAACAACACGGGGAAACACTTTGCTTCATTACTCTGGTCAGAAAGCATCCTAACTGGACTACTTCCCTCTGCAGGCGCTATATTCACGATATCATCAAAATACTGATCTAATGCTTCCTGACCAATATCAACAGGCATAAGACAAGTGTCCTGAAACATGCAGTGCTGCTGTCTGTCGTGTAACAGTTCGTCTTGTACTATGTCCGCTGATTCTGCTACATCATCAACCTCAGCCTGTTCTACAACCTGACCAACAACCTCACTTCCTGTAACAGCTTCCTCACTTCCTCTACAAGCTTCATCCTCACTACCTGATCCAGCCTCTTCCCTCTCCCCATCTTCCTGCCTACAAAACTCATTAATCCACTCCTCATTAAACTCTATGTCTCTATAATAAACATTGGTCCTCTTTAAATACTGCAGCGCCTGTCTTACATGCAACGGATCCACAAACTGGTACTCGTAATGTCCCTTATACGTCAACTTGCGCTTTAACTTCACCTGCACCAAAGACCCTTCCATACTCGAACGCGGCAACACATTACTAGTTTGCGTAATGTTGGCGGGAACACAGGTCACTGGACCATGTACTCCATTTTGCCCCCCTTTAGGCAATGCCAACATTTTCATAAAAGGAATATGCAAGGCTATCAAATGCTGCTCTATACTATTCAGACATCCCAGATCTGGTGGAACAGGATCAACATCCAAGTTATTACTCCAACATTCAGCTGGCATCTCACCTGCGCTAATCTTACGATGACACGTATGACAAATCCACAGCTGACCTCTAGACAACACCAACTGACAAGGCACAACACACTGATCGTTACATCTATGCAAATACTTCTCACTAATGCACTGTTCTGCAATACCCGCTGTAGCTAAACTTGTACCATACACTTCCCTTACACAGCTCTGCACCTGATTTCTAAACAACAACCTATGACACACACAACACACAAAATCTGGACCATCTCTGACCTTTTCCAAAAACTGCTCCATAACAAAACCAAAGTCAACTGACTTCTCCATCCTCTGTTTCCTACTCAACCTTACGCTATCCATAACCCTCTCTCTGTGCTCAACACTTTCTCTATATTTACTAACGCTCATCATTTTGACTCTCTGTCTGTGCTGGGTGTCTTGTCTATATTTACCAACACTCATCATTTTGACTCTCTCTCTGTGCTGGGTGTCTTGTCTATATTTACCAATACTCATCATTTTGACTCTCTGTCTGTGCTGGGTGTCTTGTCTATATTTACCAACACTCATCTTTTTAACTCTCTGTCTGTGCTGGGTGTCCTCTCCATATTTACTAACACTCAGCGCTTTAACTTTCTCCCTGTGCTCGATGCTTTCTCTATACTTCGCTATAGTCTTAGCTTTACAACTCGCTTTAACTTTCTCCCTATGCTCGATGCTTTCTCTATACTTCGCTATGCTCTTAGCTTTACAACTCGCTTTCACTTTCTCCCTATGCTCGATGCTTTGTCTATACTTCGCTATACTCTTAGCTTTACTAATTGCTTTAACCCTCTGCCTGTGCTGGATGTTCTCTCTATATTTACGAACCTCCCTCGCTTTAACACTTTCTCTATACAATACATTCCCCTGATACATCTTCATAAACTTTACTCTACGTCTCTCCCTAAGCAACCTACTGATTTTCTCCTGTGTCCCTTTTCTCTGCCTCAAATACTTTGATTTTACAGGCTTATCACCTATGCCTTCAGACCCTACACATTCATTACTTCCAACGGCTAACTTTTGACTATCCACAACATCCGTCACTCTAGACCTAATGCTATAACCTGACACATCACTAAGTTTACAGCAACTATAACAAATCTGCAGTCCAGGCTTATGCACACAAACAGTGTTCTCAAAATGCTGTCCCATGACATTCTCTACATAAATACACTCAGCTGACAAACACGTAGTGTTACACTTGTACTTCAACCAACGTCCATCATAAAAAGTATACACACTAACTCCTAACCAATCTGCTGTGACCTGGATTTCTACCTCTGTAGCCCAACTGTTCACATTTCTCATCCTGGACTGCTGAAGATACTCTGAAACAGATGAATACTCAGTTCTCAGAAGACTTGCATACTTATCTGCATTCCTTTCTAACTCCTTACATACAGCTAGCCTAATCTTGCGATGATGCTTCTGTGAGCCACTCACAGCCTGAGAGATGGCTCTGAAGAAGCAGTTACCATCAGCCACAATCCTCTCATTTAAACACGGGACCCCTAACAGCCCCACCTCTGTGGACACCGAACCACCTACCTTCACAAAGTCTACATTCAACTTGCTACACAAAGCTTTACAGACATCTACACTAAGAGGTTGGAAGAGCAGCTCCTCATTTGCCGCAGCACTAACAAATTCTACATCTGCATTAACCTCACTAACATCAAATGTCTTTAATTTCTTTGACACACTAGTGCGAGAAGAAATTTTCCGCTTTCTACCATCACTAACTGTTGACTCTGCCGCTGAACCACTGCTCACCTGACTGGCTAAAGTCACAACAGAAATGCCAGACAGTGCTGGACTTACAGTTACACCAACACCACACTCAGACACACAATTTCCTGAGGAAATGTGTTTTACCCTGGCCTCAGAAACATCACTAGACTCTGCCACTGGAGCAGTACTCATCTCAGTAATACCGCTCTCCACAGAAACACCAGACAGCATTGGGCTTGCACCCTCACTGACACTAACGCCACACAGCTCAAAGAGCTTCTGCCTAGAACTGAGACTGTCTGCCAAACAACAGATGTATCCATAGAGATCATCCAGACAATCAAACTGCAACACCACACTTTTACCGTCACTATGCACTAACCCCATGTCACAACGCGAGTGACTGTCCACCACAGCAAACCGTCCATCCTCGCAAATGATGACAGAACTGCTCCCACACAGTGTCATAATACATGTACTGTACTGACTGAAGATCCTCTCCAGTCCAGTTCTCAGACTGATGAACACACCACTTTCGATGTGTTCACCCTCAGTCACGCCTACTTCACCCATCACTGTGTCACCGTGGCTAAAGCTAAACAACTGCTCCCCTACCACAAAGTGCTTTGGCAGATCTCCAACAGACAGTAGGTTTGATTCGTGGCTAAAAATGTTCAGGTCACGCAAACTAGTGTACAACTCATCACCTACAACCAACACGCTATCAACATCAAACCTATCCCACGACAACACACTCAACAATGTGTGTTTGGCTAAGCTGGCCAAAGCTATAGCCATACACTGCCGCCCTCGATACACAAACCGCTCATCTCCCTGGTGAAAAGTCCCCCTTACAACCTTCCTCAGCCTGAACCCTCTAGTACCATCTGCTGCCACAACATGACTGTCTGACTCTGACACAACTGCACTAACATCAGGAACACTAACAAAAGGAACAAAAACAGCCTTATCTGTGCCGATCCTCTGTGATGTCCGGGTTCCCTCCTGGACGGCGGACGTCATCGGCACGGCAAGGCACGCTGCAGCAACCTCCTCCTCCTCCACCTCCACGGACGGCTGGGCTGTGACCTGCACCTGGCACAAAAACAAAATATGAGATTTTTACTAAATAATACAACGAAAGACGACATGTTACTGCTTCCTAAAATCATCAACTACTGACATTATATTTTAAATGAAACACACCTCCTGGACTGCTGGGCCGGGCTTGGAGGCAGACTCGGTCACAGGGGCAGGCGCAGGTGTTGCCGGAGCCTATCAAGATAGAATAAAAATCAAAAACCATTAAAATGCAGCAAATATAAAAAAAAATTCCACATCAAAATCCTACCAGAAAAGAACAAACAAAAACAATACATAAACACCAACCTGCCGCTTTCGTCCTCTGCGCGTTGTGGCAACACCCCTCGGCTGACGCTTCACACGGAAGGTCTGTAGGAAGGAAAAAAAACCTCTATAAAAACTGTCCTCCTGTTTTGACCTCTACAGTATTGACGTAATGTGTAAACAGCTTACCTGCCAGGCTGGCGGATCAGCAGGGCAGCCAGAGCCAGAAGAAGGGGAAACCTTCTCCATGGCGTCCAACATGCCACTGCTGAACCACACAGGGTTGGACGGGATGACAGACTGTCCCACCGGAGATGTTCCAGCCTTACAAAACAAAAACAACAGAGTTGGCTCGATTTCATTCTTGGAACAAAAAAACTTTGCACAGCTTTAAGCCACAAATTGTCTTGAAGCAACACATTACCTTGCCCTGCCGTCCACCCTGCCGTCCAACCACCGCCCACTCGCTGGGGTCACTGTGACGCGGCACGGGAACGTGCCCCGTCACAGTGACCAGAGTGGGGGCCACCCGGCCACCCGGCGATCTCCGGGGAGACGCCGGGGGCACGGGCGGAGGTGGTGCCAGCTGGAGGTAGGCCACGTTCCACATCAGCTGCATCAGGATGGGCATGCCATCGGAGTCGCTGAGGTGCACCTGAAAGACAGTTTAACACAGCCAACATGTCACTCCAAAAACATGAAACTCCACCACGTCTTGTATCACACCAACAAAGTATCCTGTACTTACGCCATCATGGCACCACAGCTCCAACCGATGGACTGGGAAGTGCGCCGTCACAGACACGTAGGGGAGACCTGACACACATGGCAGAAACATAATCAGTGCTTCTAATATTTACACTTGTATAAATTCTTTGGAATTATACATTACATCAATTATATCTGATTGTAACGTACCCATGCGTGCTGCGACACGGTGGTATTCCTGACGCAGCTGCTCTTGGAAGCCAAGGTCCATGGTCAGACGGGGAGGGAAGTCCAACACAAAGACCTAGAAACAACCATTTCTTCATTAACTCCCTTAAACAAGCATAAAACACAACAGTCTGTTCACAACTACCAAATACATACTGATAACAGTGACTGCAATAACAAAAAAAGGAAAAACAAATCAATAAATACATAAAACACACCTTGGGCCAGCGGCTGCAGACGGTGGTCAGGAGCGCACCGAAGTCCAACGCCGCCTCACTGATGGTCCTGCTGGCAGTGAGGTTGTTGCTCGGGGCGAGCACACACACGGCATCCGGGGTCCACGGAACAGCAGCATGCAGCACCTCCGTCCTCAGCTCCCTGGCATCTGCACCTGGAACAGACAGAAAACCAAAAGACAGACAGCCCTCCGGGATGGCCACGAACCCGTCCACGATCCCGCGCAGGTGGGAGTCTCCAACGACGAACACACGCTGCGACAACAGAGACATTGCTTTAGAACACAGACACCAGGTGTGACGCCATGCAACCATCACTGTCTTTATGAATAAGACAGAAATCGTACCTGCTTCTCCGGATGCTGAGCTGGAGTGACCAACTTGAAGCTGCGCTGGGTCAGCTCCGAAGTTGGCCATCTCCGCACACGATGGCGGTAACCAGTACCGCGCCCTGTTCAAGCAAATCAAAATTCAACAATGTCAACACATGTGTTACACATCTTTAAATTACATCTTATTTGTACCATTGAAACATGTAAAAAAAAAACTATGTGATACATACGAGCACGAAACTCGGGGGCAGGTGGCAGGGGGGTCCAAGTCTGCGCCGTCGCCATCCTCCTCTTCATGGCCTGGGCACGCCGGTGGGACTTGGCACGGGGCATCTAAAAACATACACAAACAACAAAAACAAATTAATTCACCATTCACAAAGAAATCATACAAACCACTCACTGATCACTGACTGTATGCTAATCATACTCAAAAGCCACACTACTCTGGCCTCAGCCTTCAAATACATACATCACTCAACTTACCTTGGAAGCAGTACACAGACACCTACTAAAATAAGCAAGTGTGTGTGTGTGTGTGTGTGTGTGTGTGGGTGTGTATGTCCGGAATCAGAAATGTGTTAATCAGTTGGTTATGTGTGTTTACAATTGAATGAATGTATCTTTGTATGTGGTGTAGGTTCTGGATCAGAGGATCACAGATGTAGTGCAGATCGCAGGTAAGTCGCAGCTCTCAAAGCAGGAGGGTAGCAGATCACACGGTCAAGTGAGAAGGGTATCTGTAGATTAAAGAAAACACATGGTTTTATTTAACAATAAGTGTGATGTAGAAAATCTGTACAATTAGATAGGTGTTAGAGATAATAATGTAACATGCCTATAAGATTTAAATAACAAGTATTTCTCTCTACATATCCTGGATAAACTGCTGCTGTATAATTTTTCCATCTATTTTTTAAATGTCTAACATGGTAAAATGGCTGACAGTCATCCATTTTAAGAGATCTTACATTTAAACAATATGCTCATCTAACACAACAGCATCCATCTTAAAACATGTTCTCACTGAAAGTAAAATGGCTGACACTACATTACAAATCTCTAAGCTACAGACACACAGCTACACAGAGCTTTCATTGTAACAGTATATGCTCAACTAACATAAAAGCATCCATATTAAATGCAATTCAATACATTACACAAATCAATCTGCATTAGCATAAACAAATCAAAATTCATATTAAAAATCCATCTCACATCAACTGCACTGCCTTTAAAATTTCACAGTATTTCTTTCAATCAAGCATCGGTGCCTTAGCAAACAAGTTTACCACAGAAAAGTTATCTACAGTTGGCAGTCATCACCTAAGCTAGCACATAAGGCTGCACGATGTCAAAACACACCGCTAACAGACATTAGCATCAGCATAAATTATGCTACTTCATCAAAATCCATCAACAAATGTTAATCATCCATCCAACATGCATTGCACTGCGTTTTACATTTCACAGTATTTCTTTAAATCAACCACTTGTTCATGAGGCCTCAAGTTTAACAAAAGTTAGCTGTAGTTACCCAAAAAGTTAATTCAGTCAAGGCTAGCATCAAGCAAAGCTAACAGCTCAAGGACAATAGCATACACAAAACCAAAGCCATCAATGAATGTTTCAAAGCCATCGCCCACAAAGTCACTCATTTTAAGAGATCTTCTATTTAAATAATATGCTCATCTAACATAACAACATCCATATTATGTTCTTACTAAAAGCAAAATGGCTGACACTACATTACAAATCTCTAAGCTACAGCCACACAGACCTTTCATTTTAACAATCTCCTCAACTAACAGAAAAGCATCCATATTAAATGAAATTCAATACATTACACAAATCAATCTACATTAGCATAAACAAATCAAAATCCATATTAAAAATCCATCTCACATCCACTGCACTACCTTTAAAATTTCACAGTATTCCTTTCAATCAAGCATCTGTGCCTTAGCAATCGAGTTTACCACAGAAAAGTTACCTACAGTTAGCAGTCATCACCTATGCTAGCACATAAGGCTGCACAATGTCAAAACACACCGCTAACAGACATTGGCATCAGCATAAATTATGCTACTTCATCAAAATCCATCAACAAATGTTTAACATCCATCCAACATGCATTGCACTGCATTTTACATTTCACAGTATTTCTTTAAATCAACCACTTGTTCATTAGGCATCAAGTTTAACAAAAGTTAGCTGTAGTTACCCAAAAAGTTAATTCAGTCAAGGCTAGCATCAAGCAAAGCTAACAGCTCAAGGACAATAGCATACACAAAACCAAAGCCATCAATAAATGTTTCAAAGCCATCGCCCACAAAGTCACTCATTTTAAGAGATCTGTGCCTTAGCAATCAAGTTTACCACTGAAAAGTTACCTACAGTTAGCAGTCATCACCTAAGCTAGCACATAAGGCTGCATGATGTCAAAACACACCGCTAACAGACATCAGCATAAATTATGCCACTTCATCAAAATACACCAACAAATGTTAAACATCCATCCAACATGCATTGCACTGCGTTTTACATTTCACAGTATTTCTTTAAATCAACCACTTGTTCATTAGGCATCAAGTTTAACAAAAGTTAGCTGTAGTTACCCAAAAAGTTAATTCAGTCAAGGCTAGCATCAAGCAAAGCTAACAGCTCAAGGACAATAGCATACACAAAACCAAAGCCATCAATGAATGTTTCAAAGCCATCGCCCACACAGTCACTCATTTTAAGAGATCTTCTATTTAAACAATATGCTCATCTAACATAACAGCATCCATATTATGTTCTTACTAAAAGCAAAATGGCTGACACTACATTACAAATCTCTAAGCTACAGCCACACAGACCTTTCATTTTAACAATCTCCTCAACTAACACAAAAGCATCCATATTAAATGCAATTCAATAAATTACACAAATCAATCTGCATTAGCAAAAACAAATCAAAATCCATATTAAAAATCCATCTCACATCCACTGCACTACCTTTAAAATTTCACAGTATTCCTTTCAATCAAGCATCTGTGCCTTGGCAATCGAGTTTACCACAGAAAAGTTACCTACAGTTAGCAGTCATCACCTAAGCTAGCACATAAGGCTGCACAATGTCAAAACACACCGCTAACAGACATTGGCATCAGCATAAATTATGCTACTTCATCAAAATCCATCAACAAATGTTAATCATCCATCCAACATGCATTGCACTGCGTTTTACATTTCACAGTATTTCTTTAAATCAACCACTTGTTCATTAGGCCTCAAGTTTAACAAAAGTTAGCTGTAGTTACCCAAAAAGTTAATTCAGTCAAGGCTAGCATCAAGCAAAGCTAACAGCTCAAGGACAATAGCATACACAAAACCAAAGCCATCAATGAATGTTTCAAAGCCATCGCCCACACAGTCACTCATTTTAAGAGATCTTCTATTTAAACAATATGCTCATCTAACATAACAGCATCCATATTATGTTCTTACTAAAAGCAAAATGGCTGACACTACATTACAAATCTCTAAGCTACAGCCACACAGACCTTTCATTTTAACAATCTCCTCAACTAACACAAAAGCATCCATATTAAATGCAATTCAATACATTACACAAATCAATCTGCATTAGCATAAACAAATCAAAATCCATGTTAAAAATCCATCTCACATCAACTGCACTGCCTTTAAAAATTCACAGTATTTCTTTCAATCAAGCATCTGTGCCTTAGCAAACAAGTTTACCACAGAAAAGTTACCTACAGTTAGCAGTCATCACCTAAGCTAGCACATAAGGCTGCATGATGTCAAAACACACCACTAACAGACATTAGCATCAGCATAAATTATGCCACTTCATCAAAATCCACCAACAAATGTTTAACATCCATCCAACATGCATTGCACTGCGTTTTACATTTCACAGTATTTCTTTAAATCAACCACTTGTTCATTAGGCCTCAAGTTTAACAAAAGTTAGCTGTAGTTACCCAAAAAGTTAATTCAGTCAAGGCTAGCATCAAGCAAAGCTAACAGCTCAAGGACAATAGCATACACAAAACCAAAGCCATCAATAAATGTTTCAAAGCCATCGCCCACAAAGTCACTCATTTTAAGAGATCTGCGCCTTAGCAATCAAGTTTACCACATAAAAGTTACCTACAGTTAGCAGTCATCACCTAAGCTAACACATAAGGCTGCATGATGTCAAAACACACCGCTAACAGGCATCAGCATAAATTATGCCACTTCAACAAAATACACCAACAAATGTTAAACATCCATCCAACATGCATTGCACTGCGTTTTACATTTCACAGTATTTCTTTAAATCAACCACTTGTTCATTAGGCATTAAATTTAACAAAAGTTAGCTGCAGTTACCCAAAAAGTTTATTCACTCCAGGCTAACATCAAAGACAGCTAACAGCTCAGCTCAATTAAATACATTATACAAATCAATCTGCATTAGCCCAAATAAATCAAAATCCATATCAAAAATCCATCTCACATCCACTGCACTGCCTTTACAATTTCAAAGTATTTCTTTCAATCAAGTATCTGTGCCTTAGCAATCAAGTTTACCACAGTAAAGTTACCTACAGTTAGCAGTCATCACCCAAGCTAGCAAAGGCAGCATGTTGTAAAAACACACCGCTAACAGACAATAGCATCAGCATAAATTATGCTACTTCATCAAAATCCACCAAGAAATGTTAAAAATCCATCCAACATATATTGTACTACCTTTAAAATTCCACAGTATTTCTTTAAATCAACCACTTGTATGACAGCCGTCGAGTTAATCAAACAAAAGTTAGCTACAATTATCTAAAAAGCTAATTCATTCAAGGCTAACATCAAACGAAGCAAAAGCCCAGCCAAAACCATCAATTAATGTTTTAAATCCATCTCCCATCTACTGCACTGCCTTCAACACTCGCTAATATCGATCCACATCGAGCAGCTGGATGTTAGGAATCAGTAAAGTTAGCTAGAGTTAACATTAGCAGCACAATGTCATCACACAACAAGCTAACAATAAGCTAGCATAAAGCTAACATGATTAACAAATGGTCTTACCTCAGGAGTCGGTGTGAAGTGGCAGACCGACGCCCTGCAGCACGGGACTTTTATCAGCTCGGATGAGGAGCCGCAATGCGGCTCGGGAGGTCCAATCAGCTTCTACTGCAGTAGAAACTTGATCCATGTGGAGTCAAGGTCAGCGCAGCAGGAGCCCCTGTTTCATTAGCGGGGTTTCCCTCATAAAAAAAAATGAGATGACGTAGTGGCAGTTCAAGAGCGGAGAGAGCTCTAAAAATCGTCTAAAACTTTTGTTTTTAACTCGCTCATACGGCCAAAATTTTCACTGTACAGACACAATTTCTATCACAAAACGTAGGAAAATTTGTCCTGCTCACAGATATGTTGACATGGAGTCTGTCACAGGTACACATTTTTGCCGAATGGCTTCAAAGCGAAGGGAGTGCCGATTTTTTTCTCATTCACTCCCATGTAAACTCGGAGGAGAAATTTCTGGAAACAGCTGCAGTGCAACACATTTTAAACTCGCTCCCCTGACCACATTTTTGAGTCCAGAAATCTAAAAATGGCCACATACGTTCACGACAAGTGGCTGTCTCTCACCATCACTTTATTTCCTTTTTTAGACCAACGGTTTGGGTGTGACAACAATTTGTTCGAGGACTCAAAACCCATGTTAAACAGCCTGTGTTGATCTTCCCTCGCAGGGAAGTAATTAATCGCCATGACAACGGCTGCTCACACAGACACAGACACAGGGCAGCAGCTCTCTGTCTCTGTCTGTGTGTCTGTCTCTGTCTCTGTGTCTCACAATCTTAACAGGACAGATAACAGCAGCACAATCTTCATTTGAAACAGCAAATACACATTATTAACCCATAAAGTGCCAAAATGGGCTCTCTAGCGCCACCTAGCTGCACTAACATGGCCACTGTGGCCTGTAGGCATGTCGTAGACAGATCAAACCACTCTCTCACTCTGACCCTAGCTGCACCTACTTAGTGATCATGGCAACCACTGTCACAAACTCACAGAAACATGATGTGTGTGTGATTGTAAAATTTACCTGATGACATGACAGCGGCAGAATCTCCATTTTAACCCTTTAGTTGCCAGAGTTATTTGAGGAAAATATTCATTTCAACATTTGCAAAGGCTGTGGCTTGAAAGTGGTGAGGGATAAAGGCATACTGTAAATGAGAAAACTTTTCATTATTAGGGACCGAGCCTGGAGACAGAGGACGCCTCCGCGAGTAGTCCTCGCCAAAGGCGAGGACCCTATTTACCCCCTAAACATGCTCAAAAACTCACGAAAATTGGCACACATATCAGAACCAGTGAACAATTTTAGCAAATCATGAAATTAACCGCCAAAGTGCCAAAATGTGCTCTCTAGCGCCACCTAGGCACACTACAATGGCCACTGCAGCCTGTAGCTGTGTTGTTTTTGTCATCTCATCCTCAAAATGAAGAAACAGGAATCTGATGGGAGAAAATTCACTCATCTAATTTGCATATTGTCATATCACTTCTACATAGCTACAGCTACAGAAAGCATTCAAACATCAAAACGCTCAGCTCTGTGAGAATTTTCTGATGTTTGTAGCAATGTGTGTGATATTTCTAAATAATTCGCTGGAGGCCGAAACGGGCGAGGTCCCGCCAAACGCTGCTTGCAGCTTTAATTATTATTTATTTCTTTCTTCCGCCGCCTCTTTGAACTGGAATTTGACCCCCTAAACATGCTCAAAAACTCACCAAAATTGGCACGCACATCAGAACTGGTGAAAAATTTTAGGCAATCATGCAATTAACCCCTAAAGTGCCAAAATGAGCTCTCTAGCGCCACCTAGGCACACAAAAATGGCCGCTACGGCCTGTAGGAACGTCGTAGAAACATCAGACCAAAACTGCCGTGTTCGTCTCATCAAGACCTAAAAATCACGCGCAGTGACCCCTGACCTAAATCCAACAGGAAGTGATGTAATTGCTCTTTCAAAGTAAGATTTTGCCTTAAAACTGCATAAAACTGCATTTCCTAAAAAAAACATCTTCTCATACAGCGTTTATCCCACCGGCTTCAAACTTGCAGGGATTCCAGATCAACTCCTTCTAATCAAAAGTTATTCGTAACTTTTCCATTCCTGGCTTAGTTTGGATTTTGTGGGCTCCTGAAGGTGAGATGTCAGAAAAACGTCCTCACGGCCGTCGAAAGCTGTCCCATTGGAAATGAATGGCAGCAGGGGGGAGAAAGAGACTAATCTTTGGGCTTTTTCTAGCCTTTACAGTGTCGCCATACCTTGAGCTACAGACTCCATTCCAACTCTCAAATGTTGCCACAGGTCTCATGTATTCACTCATGTTTTCATCTTTTCCCTATCTTTTATCGTTTTTTCTCGGTGCCTCTCAGAGTACCATGAGCAAAAGTGGAGAAATTTTCCGTTTATAATGGGTGTCTATGCACGGAATGTTTCGCGCTAGAGTGGAGAGAGCTCTAAAAACTCGTCTAAAACTTTTGTCTTTAACTCGCTGCCATGGCCACAATTTTCACTGTACAGACACAATTTCTATCACAAAACGTAGGAAAATTTGTCCTGGTTACAGAAATGTTGACATGGAGTCTGTCACACGTACACATTTTTGCCCAGTGGCTCCAAAGTGAAGGGAGTGCCGATTTTTCTCTCATTCACTCCCATGTAAACTCAGAGGAGAAATTTCTAGAAACAGCTTCAGTGCAACACATTTTAAACTCGCTCCCCTGACCACATTTATGAGTCCAGAAATATAAAAATCACCACGTACGTTCACGACAAGTGGCTGTCTCTCACCATCACTTTATTTCCTTTTTTGGACCAACGGTTTGGCTGTGAGAACAATTTGTTCGAGGAGTCAAAACCCATGTTAAAAAGCCTGTGCTGATCTTCCCTCTCTGTCTGTGGCTGTGTGCCGCAACTGCAGGCAAGTCATGAATCGCCATGACAACGGCTGCTCACACAGACACAGACACAGACACAGGGCAGCAGCTCTCTGTCTCTGTCTCTCTCTCTGTCTCTGTGTCTGTGTCTCTCTCTCTGTTTCTGTCTGTGTCTGTGTGTATGTCTCTGTGTCTGTCTCTCTCTCTGTCTCTGTCTGTGTGTCTGTGTCTGTCTCTCTCTCTGTCTCTGTCTGCTTGTCTGTCTGTGTGTCTGTCTCTCTCTCTGTCTCTGTCTCTGTCTCTGTCTGTGTGTCTGTCTCTGTGTCTGTCTCTCTCTCTGTCTGTGTCTGTGTCTGTCTCTCTCTCTGTCTCTGTCTCTGTCTGTTTGTCTGTCTCTGTGTCTGTCTCTGTCTCTGTGTCTCACAATCTTTACAGGACAGATTACAGCAGCACAATCTTCATTTGAAACAGCAAATACACATTATTAACCCATAAAGTGCCAAAATGGGCTCTCTAGCGCCACCTAGTTGCACTAAAATGGCCACTGTGGCCTGTAGGCATGTCGTAGACAGATCAAACCACTCTCTCACTCTGACCCTAGCTGCACCTACTTAGTGATCATGGCAACCACTGTCACAAACTCACAGAAACATGATGTGTGTGTGATTCCAAAAAAAAACAACTGCCTTTTCTAAAAAAAACATCTTCTCATACACCGTTTATCCCACCGGCTTCAAACTTGAAGGGACTCTAGATCAACTCCTTCTAATCAAAAGTTATTCGTAACTTTTCCATTCCTCGTTTCGTTTGGATTTTGTGGGCTCCTGAAGGTGAGATGTCAGAAAAACGTCCTGACGGCCGTCGAAAGCTGTCCCATAGGAAATGAATGGCGGCAGGGGGGAGAAAGAGACTAACTGGAAACAGCTTCAGTGCAACACATTTTAAACTCACTCCCCTGACCACAAATTTGACTCCAGAAATATAAAATTCACCACGTACGTTCACGACAAGTGGCTGTCTCTCATCATTACTTTATTTCCTTTTTTGGACCAACGGTTTGGCTGTGAGAACAATTTGTTCGAGGAGTCAAAACCCATGTTAAACAGCCTGTGCTGATCTTCCCTCTCTGTCTGTGTCTGTGTGCCGCAACTGCAGGCAAGTCAATAATCGCCATGACAACGGCTGCTCACACAGACACAGACACAGACACAGGGCAGCAGCTCTCTGTCTCTGTCTCTGTGTCTGTGTCTGTCTGTGTGTCTGTCTCTGTGTCTGTCTCTCTCTCTGTCTGTGTCTCTGTCTGTGTGTCTGTCTGTGTCTCTGTGTCTCACAATCTTTACAGGACAGATTACAGCAGCACAATCTTCATTTGAAACAGGAAGTGCACATTATTAACCCCTAAAGTGCCAAAATGGGCTCTCTAGCGCCACCTAGGTGCACTAAAAAGATCACTGTGGCCTGTAGGCATGTCGTAGACAGATCAAACCACTCTCTCACTCTGACCCTAGCTGCACCTACTTAGTGATCATGGCAACCACTGTCACAAAGTCACAGAAACATGATGTGTGTGTGATTCTAAAATTTACCTGATGACATGACAGCGGCAGAATCTCCATTTTAACCCTTTAGTTGCCAGAGTTATTTGAGGAAAATATTCATTTCTACATTTCAATATGCTCTGGCTTGAAAGTGGTGAGAGATAAAGGCATACTGTAAATGAGAAAACTTTTCATTATTAGGGACCGAGCCTGAAGACAGAGGACTCCTCCGCGAGTAGTCCTCGCCGAAGGCGAGGACCCTATTTACCCCCTAAACATGCTCAAAAACTCACGAAAATTGGCACGCATATCAGAACCGGTAAACAATTTTAGCTAATCATGAAATTAACCCCTAAACTGCCAAAATGTGCCCTCTAGCGCTGCCTAGCCACACTAAAATGGCCACTGCAGCATGTAGTTGTCTTATTTTTGTCATCTCATCCTCAAAATGAAGAAACAGGAATCTGATGGGAGAAAATTCACTCATCTAATTTGCATATTATCATATCACTTCTACATAGCTACAGCAAAAATTCAAACACAAAAACGATCAGCTCTGTGAGAATTTTCTGATGTTTGTAGCAATGTGTGTGATATTTCTAAATAATTCGCTGGAGGCCGAAACGGGCGAGGTCCCGCCAAACGCTGCTTGCAGCTTTAATTAGGGACCGAGCCTAGAGGCAGAGGACTGCTCAGAGAGCAGTCCTCGCCGAAGGCGAGGACCCTCTTGTATTTTGAACGCTCATTAGGAAACATGCCCAGAGCCAAAAACACTACTCACAGAGGAGTCCTCGCCGAAGGCGAGGACCCTCATGCTTCTTAACTGTCAATTGGGGGCTGAGTAGTCCTCGCCGAAGGCGAGGAAACACTATTGTTTTTGTAATGTTTATTATTAGGGACCGAGCCTAGAGGCAGAGGACTGCTCAGAGAGCAGTCCTCGCCGAAGGCGAGGACCCTCTTGTATTTTGAACGCTCATTAGGAAACATGCCCAGAGCCTAAAACACTACTCACAGAGGAGTCCTCGCCGAAGGCGAGGACCCTCATGCTTCTTAACTCTTCATTAGGGGCAGACCAGTCCTCGCCGGAGGCGAGGACACTATTGTTTTTGTAAGGTTTATTATTATTATTCTTTCTTTCTTTCTTTCTTTCTTCCGCCGCCTCTTTGAACTGTAATTTGACCCCCTAAACATGCTCAAAAACTCACCAAAATTGGCACGCACATCAGAACTGGTGAAAAATTTTAGGCAATCATGCAATTAACCCCTAAAGTGCCAAAATGAGCTCTCTAGCGCCACCTAGGCACACAAAAATGGCCGCTACGGCCTGTAGGAACGTCGTAGAAACATCAGACGAAAACTGCTGTGTTTGTCTCATCAAGACCTAAAAATCACGCGCAGTGACCCCTGACCTAAATCCAACAGGAAGTGACGTAATTTCCCTTTCAAAGTAAGATTTTGCCTTAAAACTGCATAAAACTGCCTTTCCTAAAATAAACATCTTCTCATACACCGTTTATCCCACCGGCTTCAAACTTGCAGGGATTCCAGATCAACTCCTTCTAATCAAAAGTTATTCGTAACTTTTCCATTCCTCGTTTAGTTTGGATTTTGTGGGCTCCTGAAGGTGAGATGTCAGAAAAATGTCCAGACGGTCGTCGAAAGCTGTCCCATTGGAAATGAATGGCAGCAGGGGGGAGAAAGAGACCAATCTTTGGGCTTTTTCGAGCCTTTACAGTGTCGCCATACTTTGAGCTACAGACTCCATTCCAACTCTCAATTGTTGCCACAGGTCTCATGTATTCACTCATGTTTTCATCTTTTCCCTATCTTTTATCGTTTTTTCTCGGTGCCTCTCAGAGTACCATGAGCAAAAGTGGAGAAATTTTCCGTTTATAATGGGTGTCTATGCACGGAATGTTTCACGCTAGAGTGGAGAGAGCTCTAAAAACTCGTCTAAAACTTTTGTCTTTAACTCGCTGCCATGGCCACAATTTTCACTGTACAGACACAATTTCTATCACAAAACGTAGGAAAATTTGTCCTGATTACAGAAATGTTGACATGGAGTCTGTCACACGTACACATTTTTGCCCAGTGGCTCCAAAGTGAAGGGAGTGCCGATTTTTCTCTCATTCACTCCCATGTAAACTCAGAGGAGAAATTTCTGGAAACAGCTTCAGTGCAACACATTTTAAACTCGCTCCCCTGACCACAAATTTCATTCAAAAAATATAAAAATCACCACGTACGTTCACGACAAGTGGCTGTCTCTCACCATCACTTTATTTCCTTTTTTGGACCAACGGTTTGGCTGTGAGAACAATTTGTTCGAGGACTGAAAAACCCATGTTAAACAGCCTGTGCTGATCTTCCCTCTCTGTCTGTGGCTGTGTGCCGCAACTGCAGGCAAGTCATGAATCGCCATGACAACGGCTCCTCACACAGACACAGACACAGACACAGGGCAGCAGCTCTCTGTCTCTGTGTGTCTGTGTCTGTCTGTGTGTCTGTCTCTCTCTCTGTCTCTCTCTCTGTCTGTGTGTCTCTGTCTGTGTCTGTCTGGTTGTCTGTGTATCTGTCTGTCTCTGTCTCCGTCTCTGTGTCTCACAATCTTTACAGGACAGATGACAGCAGCAGAATCTTCATTTGAAACAGCAAATACACATTATTAACCCTTAAAGTGCCAGAATGGGCTCTCTAGCGCCACCTAGCTGCACTAAAATGATCACTGTGGCCTGTAGGCATGTCGTAGACAGATCAAACCACTCTCTCACACTGACCCTAGCCGCACCTACTTAGTGATCATGGCAACCACTGTCACAAAGTCACAGAAACATGATGTGTGTGTGATTCTAAAACTTAACTGATGACATGACAGCGGCAGAATCTCCATTTTAACCCTTTAGTTGCCAGAGTTATTTGAGGAAAATATTAATTTCAACATTTCCAAAGGCTCTGGCTTGAAAGTGGTGAGAGACAAAGGCATACTGTAAATGAGAAAAATTTCATTATTAGGGACCGAGCCTGGAGACAGGGGACTCCTGACAGAGCAGTCCTCGCCGAAGGCGAGGACCCTATTTACCCCCTAAACATGCTCAAAAAATCACCAAAATTGGCATGCATATCAGAACCGGTGAACAATTTCAGCAAATCATGAAATTAACCCCTAAAGTGCCAAAATGTGCTCTCTAGCGCCACCTAGGCACACTACAATGGCCACTGCAGCCTGTAGCTGTGTTGTTTTTGTCATCTCATCCTCAAAATGAAGAAACATGTATCTGATTGGAGAAAATTCACTCATCTAATTTGCATATTGTCAGATCACTTCTACATAGCCACAGCTACAGAAAGCACTCAAACATCAAAACGTTCAGCTCTGTGAGAATTTTCTGACGTTTGTGGCGATGTGCCAAAATGGGCGCGAGGCGAGGTCCCGCCAAACGCTGCTTGCAGCTTTAATTAGGGACCGAGCCTAGAGGCAGAGGACTGCTCAGGGAGCAGTCCTCGCCGAAGGCGAGGACCCTCTTGTATTTTGAGCGCTCATTAGGAAACATGCCCAGAGCCAAAAACACTACTCACAGAGGAGTCCTCGCCGAAGGCGAGGACCCTCATGCTCCTTAACTGTCAATTGGGGGCTGAGCAGTCCTCGCCGAAGGCGAGGAATGCACTATTGTTTTTGTAAGGTTTATTATTATTTCTTTCTTTCTTTCTTTCTTTCTTCCGCCGCCACTTTGAACTGGAATTTGACCCCCTAAACATGCTCAAAAACTCACCAAAATTGGCACGCACATCAGAACTGGTGAAAAATTTTAGGCAATCATGCAATTAACCCCTAAAGTGCCAAAATGAGCTCTCTAGCGCCACCTAGGCACACAAAAATGGCCGCTACGGCCTGTGGGAACGTCGTAGAAACATCAAACGAAAACTGCTGTGTTTGTCTCATCAAGACCTAAAAATCACGCGCTGTGACCCCTGACCTAAATCCAACAGGAAGTGACGTAATTGCCCTTTCAAAGTAAGATTTTGCCTTAAAACTGCATAAAACTGCATTTCCTAAAAAAAACATCTTCTCATACACCGTTTATCCCACCGGCTTCAAACTTGCAGGGATTCCAGATCAACTCTTTCTAATCAAAAGTTATTCGTAACTTTTCCATTCCTGGCTTCGTTTGGATTTTGTGGGCTCCTGAAGGTGAGATGTCAGAAAAACGTCCAGACGGTCGTCGAAAGCTGTCCCATTGGAAATGAATGTCGGCAGGGGGGAGAAAGAGACCAATCTTTGGGCTTTTTCGAGCCTTTACAGTGTCGCCATACTTTGAGCTACAGACTCCATTCCAACTCTCAAATGTTGCCACAGGTCTCATGTATTCACTCATGTTTTCATCTTTTCCCTATCTTTTATCGTTTTTTCTCGGTGCCTCTCAGAGTACCATGAGCAAAAGTGGAGAAATTTTCCGTTTATAATGGGTGTCTATGCACGGAATGTTTCGCGCTAGAGTGGAGAGAGCTCTAAAAACTCGTCTAAAACTTTTGTCTTTAACTCGCTGCCATGGCCACAATTTTCACTGTACAGACACAATTTCTATCACAAAACGTAGGAAAATTTGTCCTGGTTACAGAAATGTTGACATGGAGTCTGTCACACGTACACATTTTTGCCCAGTGGCTCCAAAGTGAAGGGAGTGCCGATTTTTCTCTCATTCACTCCCATGTAAACTCAGAGGAGAAATTTCTAGAAACAGCTGCAGTGCAACACATTTTAAACTCGCTCCCCTGACCACATTTATGAGTCCAGAAATATAAAAATCACCACGTACGTTCACGACAAGTGGCTGTCTCTCACCATCACTTTATTTCCTTTTTTGGACCATCGGTTTGGCTGTGAGAACAATTTGTTCGAGGAGTCAAAACCCATGTTAAAAAGCCTGTGCTGATCTTCCCTCTCTGTCTGTGTCTGTGTGCCGCAACTGCAGGCAAGTCATTATCGCCATGACAACGGCTGCTCACACAGACACAGACACAGACACAGACACAGGGCAGCAGCTCTCTGTCTCTGTCTCTGTCTCTGTCTGTGTGTCTGTCGCTGTCTGTGTGTCTGTCTGTGTGTCTGTCTCTCTCTCTGTCTCTGTCTGTGTGTCTGTTTGTGTGTCTGTCTCTGTCTCTCTCTCTGTCTCTGTCTTTGTGTCTGTCTGTGTGTCTGTCTCTGTGTCTGTCTCTGTCTGTGTGTCTGTCTGTGTCTCTGTGTCTCACAATCTTTACAGGACAGATTACAGCAGCACAATCTTCATTTGAAATAGCAAATACACATTATTAACCCCTAAAGTGCCAAAATGGGCTCTCTAGCGCCACCTACCTGCAATAAAATGGCCACTGTGGCCTGTAGGCATGTCGTAGACAGATCAAACCACTCTGTCACTCTGACCCTAGCTGTACCTACTTCGTGATCATGGCAACCACTGTCACAAACTCACAGAAACATGATGTGTGTGTGATTCCAAAATTTACCTGATGACATGACAGCGGCAGAATCTCCATTTTAACCCTTTAGTTGCCAGAGTTATTTGAGGAAAATATTCATTTCTACATTTCAATATGCTGTGGCTTTAAAGTGGTGAGGGATAAAGGCATACTGTAAATGAGAAAACTTTTCATTATTAGGGACCGAGCCTGGAGACAGAGGACTCCTGAAAGAGCAGTCCTCGCCAGAGGCGAGGACCCTATTTACCCCCTAAACATGCTCAAAAACTCACGAAAATTGGCACGCATATCAGAACTGGTGAACAATTTTAGCATATCATGAAATTAACCGCTAAAGTGCCAAAATGTGCCCTCTAGCGCCACCTAGTTGCACTAAAATGGCCACTGTGGCCTGTAGGCATGTCGTAGACAGATCAAACCACTCTCTCACTCTGACCCTAGCTGCACCTACTTAGTGATCATGGCAACCACTGTCACAAACTCACAGAAACATGATGTGTGTGTGATTCTAAAATTTAGCTGATGACATGACAGCGGCAGAATCTCCATTTTAACCCTTTAGTTGCCAGATTTATTTGAGGAAAATATTCATTTCAACATTTCAAAAGGTTGTGGCTTGAAAGTGGTGAGAGATAAAGGCATACTGTAAATGACAAAAATTTTCGTTATTAGGGACCGAGCCTGGAGACAGAGGACTCATCAGCGAGGAGTCCTCGCCAAAGGCGAGGACACTATTTACCCCCTAAACATGCTCAAAATCTCATGAAAATTGGCACGCATATCTGAACCGGTGTACAATTTTAGCAAATCATGAAATTAATCCCTAAACTGCCAAAATGTGCTCTGTAGCGCCACCTAGGCACACTAAAATTGCCACTGCAGCCTATAGGTGTGTTGTTTTTGTCATCTCATCCTCAAAATTAAGGAATCTGATGGGAGAAAATTCACTCATCTAATTTGCATATTGTCATATCACTTCTACATAGCTACAGCTACAGAAAGCATTCAAACATCAAAACGTTCAGCTCTGTGAGAATTTTCTGACGTTTGTGGCAATGTGCCAAAATGGGCGCGAGGCGAGGTCCCGCCAAACGCTGCTTGCAGCTTTAATTAGGGACCGAGCCTAGAGGCAGAGGACTGCTCAGGGAGCAGTCCTCGCCGAAGGCGAGGACCCTCTTGTATTTTGAACGCTCATTAGGAAACATGCCCAGAGCCAAAAACACTACTCACAGAGGAGTCCTCGCCGAAGGCGAGGACCATCATGCTTCCAAACTGTTCAGTGGAGGAAGAGGAGTCCTCGCCGAAGGCGAGGAATGCACTATTGTTTTTGGAAGGTTTATTATTAGGGACCGAGCCTAGAGGCAGAGGACTGCTCAGGGAGCAGTCCTCGCCGAAGGCGAGGACCCTCTTGTATTTTGAACGCTCATTAGGAAACATGCCCAGAGCCAAAAACACTACTCACAGAGGAGTCCTCGCCGAAGGCGAGGACCATCATGCTTCCAAACTGTTCAGTGGAGGAAGAGGAGTCCTCGCCGAAGGCGAGGAATGCACTATTGTTTTTGGAAGGTTTATTATTATTATTATTATTTCTTTCTTTCTTCCGCCGCCTCTTTGAACTGGAATTTGACCCCCTAAACATGCTCAAAAACTCACCAAAATTGGCACGCACATCAGAACTGGTGAAAAATTTTAGGCAATCATGCAATTAACCCCTAAAGTGCCAAAATGAGCTCTCTAGCGCCACCTAGGCACACAAAAATGGCCGCTACGGCCTGTAGGAACGTCGTAGAAACATCAGACGAAAACTGCTGTGTTTGTCTCATCAAGACCTAAAAATCACGCGCTGTGACCCCTGACCTAAATCCAACAGGAAGTGACGTAATTTCCCTTTCAAAGTAAGATTTTGCCTTAAAACTGCATAAAACTGTCTTTCCTAAAATAAACATCTTCTCATACACCGTTTATCCCACCGGCTTCAAACTTGCAGGGATTCCAGATCAACTCCTTCTAATCAAAAGTTATTCGTAACTTTTCCATTCCTCGTTTCGTTTGGATTTTGTGGGCTCCTGAAGGTGAGATGTCAGAAAAACGTCCTCACGGCCGTCGAAAGCTGTCCCATAGGAAATGAATGGCGGCAGGGGGGAGAAAGAGACCAATCTTTGGGCTTTTTCGAGCCTTTACAGTGTCGCCATACTTTGAGCTACAGACTCCATTCCAACTCTCAAATGTTGCCACAGGTCTCATGTATTCACTCATGTTTTCATCTTTTCCCTATCTTTTATCGTTTTTTCTCGGTGCCTCTCAGAGTACCATCAGCAAAAGTGGAGAAATTTTCCGTTTATAATGGGTGTCTATGCACGGAATGTTTCGCGCTAGAGTGGAGACAGCTCTAAAAACTCGTCTAAAACTTTTGTCTTTAACTCGCTGCCATGGCCACAATTTTCACTGTACAGACACAATTTCTATCACAAAACGTAGGAAAATTTGTCCTGGTTACAGAAATGTTGACATGGAGTCTGTCACACGTACACATTTTTGCCCAGTGGCTCCAAAGTGAAGGGAGTGCCGATTTTTCTCTCATTCACTCCCATGTAAACTCAGAGGAGAAATTTCTGGAAACAGCTTCAGTGCAACACATTTTAAACTCGCTCCCCTGACCACAAATTTCACTCCAAAAATATAAAAATCACCACGTACGTTCACGACAAGTGGCTGTCTCTCACCATCACTTTATTTCCTTTTTTGGACCAACGGTTTGGCTGTGAGAACAATTTGTTCGAGGAGTCAAAACCCATGTTAAAAAGCCTGTGCTGATCTTCCCTCTCTGTCTGTGGCTGTGTGCCGCAACTGCAGGCAAGTCATGAATCGCCATGACAACGGCTGCTCACACAGACACAGACACAGGGCAGCAGCTCTCTGTCTCTGTCTCTGTCTGTGTGTCTGTCTCTGTCTGTGTGTCTGTCTCTCTCTCTGTCTCTGTCTGTGTCTCTGTCTGTGTGTCTGTCTCTGTGTCTGTGTCTCACAATCTTTACAGGACAGATTACAGCAGCACAATCTTCATTTGAAACAGCAAGTACACATTATTAACCCTTTAAGTGCCAAAATGGGCTCTCTAGCGCCACCTAGTCGCACTAAAATGATCATTGTGGCCTGTAGGCATGTCGTAGACAGATCAAACCACTCTCTCACTCTGACCCTAGCTGCACCTACTTAGTGATCATGGCAACCACTGTCGCAAACTCACAGAAACATGATGTGTGTGTGATTCTAAAATTTACCTGATGACATGACAGCGGCAGAATCTCCATTTTAACCCTTTAGTTGCCAGAGTTATTTGAGGAAAATATTCATTTCTACATTTCAATATGCTGTGGCTTGAAAGTGGTGAGAGATAAAGGCATACTGTAAATGAGAAAACTTTTCATTATTAGGGACCGAGCCTGGAGACAGAGGACTCCTCCGTGAGTAGTCCTCGCCAAAGGCGAGGACCCTATTTACCCCCTAAACATGCTCAAAAACTCGCGAAAATTGGCACGCATATCAGAACCGGTGAACAGTTTTAGCTAATCATGAAATTAACCCCTAAAGTGCCAAAATGAGCTCTCTAGCGCCACCTAGGCACACAAAAATGGCCGCTACAGCCTGTAGGAACGTCATAGAAACATCAAAACAAAACTGCCGTGTTCGTCTCATCAAGACCTAAAAATCACGCACTGTGACCCCTGACCTAAATCCAACAGGAAGTGACGTAATTGCCCTTTCAATGTAAGATTTTGCCTTAAAATTGCATAAAACTGCCTTTCCTAAAAAAAACATCTTCTCATACACCGTTTATCCTATCGGCTTCAAACTTGCAGGGATTCCAGATCAACTCCTTCTAATCAAAACTTATTCGTAACTTTTCCATTCCTCGTTTAGTTTGGATTTTGTGGGCTCCTGAAGGTGAGATGTCAGAAAAACGTCCTGACGGTCGTCGAAAGCTGTCCCATTGGAAATGAATGGCAGCAGGAGGGAGAAAGAGACTAATCTTTGGGCTTTTTCTAACCTTTACAGTGTCTCCATACTTTGAGCTACAGACTCCATTCCAACTCTCAAATGTTGCCACAGGTCTCATGTATTCACTCATGTTTTCATCTTTTCCCTATCTTTTATCGTTTTTTCTCGGTGCCTCTCAGAGTACCATGAGCAAAAGTGGAGAAATTCTCCGTTTATAATGGGTGTCTATTGCACGGAATGTTCCGCGCTAGAGTGGAGAGAGCTCTAAAAACTCGTCTAAAACTTTTGTCTTTAACTCGCTGCCATGGCCACAATTTTCACTGTACAGACACAATTTCTATCACAAAATGTAGGAAAATTTGTCCTGGTCACAGAAATGTTGACGTGGAATCTCTCACATGTACACATTTTTGCTGAATTGCTCCAAAGCGAAGGGAGTGCCGATTTTTTTCTCATCCACTCCCATGTAAACTCAGAGGAGAAATTTCTGGAAACAGCTGCAGTGCAACACATTTTAAACTCGCTCCCCTGACCACAAATTTCACTCCAGAAATATAAAAATCACCACGTACGTTCACGACAAGTGGCTGTCTCTCACCATCACTTTATTTCCTTTTTTGGACCAACGGTTTGGCTGTGAGAACAATTTGTTCGAGGAGTCAAAACCCATGTTAAAAAGCCTGTGCTGATCTTCCCTCTCTGTCTGTGGCTGTGTGCCGCAACTGCAGGCAAATCATGAATCGCCATGACAACGGCTGATCACACAGACACAGACACAGACACAGGGCAGCAGCTCTCTGTCTCTGTCTCTGTCTGTGTCTGTGTGTCTGTGTCTGTCTGTGCATCTGTCTCTGTCTGTGTGTCTGTCTCTCTCTCTGTATCTGTCTCTGTCTGTGTCTGTCTCTGTGTCTCACAATCTTTACAGGACAGATTACAGCAGCACAATCTTCATTTGAAACAGCAAATACACATTATTAACCCATAAAGTGCCAAAATGGGCTCTCTAGCGCCACCTACCTGCAATAAAATGGCCACTGTGGCCTGTAGGCATGTCGTAGACAGATCAAACCACTCTCTCACTCTGACCCTAGCTGCACCTACTTAGTGATCATGGCAACCACTGTCACAAAGTCACAGAAACATGATGTGTGTGTGATTCTAAAATTTACCTGATGACATGACAGCGGCAGAATCTCCATGTTAACCCTTTAGTTGCCAGAGTTATTTGAGGAAAATATTCATTTCTACATTTCAATATGTTGTGGCTTGAAAGTGGTGAGAGATAAAAGTATATTGTAAATGAGAAATGTTTTCATAATTAGGGACCGAGCCTGGAGGCAGAGGACTCCTCCGCGAGGAGGACCCTATTATTTTTGGTGCATTTATTATTAGGGGCTGAGCCTAGAGGCAGAGGACTGCTCACACAAGTGACACTCCAAGGTCATACAACTTGAAATAGTATTTTTTTAGGGTTACATTAAATTAGTAGTGGCCTACAGGACACAATGAAATAGCCACTGAATGACAGGTTATTTTAGCTACTTTGTTTAATAAATCAAATATGAATAAAACTAGAGAAATCAATCATGGCCCTGTAAAACATGCCTTACCTGTTTGAATGTTTTTATATTTAATTTTAAGCTGCCTCCACGTGTTTTCCTGTCACATTGCACCTACATGAAAATGAGATTTTTTTTTCAAAACCACTCTACCACTTTTACACCTGTATGCTATGATTTCAATCAAGTGTGGTTAAATGTTAAATTAATGTACTGCATTCAAACTTACTTATCGACTTTTTATAATGTACTCTCCTTTGTAATTCGTGTTTTATCTATGTTAATGTTGTTTTTGTGTTTATCCTTAAAAATTGTTACAATTTATATGATGCATCTATATATTCATGTCCAAACATCATAACGTGTTCCACAACAAACCAGGAACACAGTTACCACAGACTTTTGTCTTTTACAGTACACTTCAATTCTTAACAGTATGAAAGACACCATTTTGTAGCAAATATTATATAGTGTTATCATTACAGTACATTTCATTTGAATGTGGACACTCTGGAGATGACATTTTGTTTCCATAGCCAACATATCACAGTTACATTTTAGTTAATACACTGGTTGCTGATGGACTCGAGGCTCATCCTACTCTCAGTGTGCTATGTGTGAGCTCTGTCCTGCGTGTTCTGCAATGAAGCAATAGGAGAAGATATTCGGTCTCAGTTAATGTAGTTTATTAAGCAGTAAAGGAATAATATTACAGAGCTCTGGGTCTCAACTTCACATCCCTGCCAAACAACAAAGTCTGTCAGCTCATCAAGTCTGACCTCCTATCCTTCCCCTGACCCAGTATATTTGAGCGTAACAGAGTGTCATTGTGCACGCAAGGCGTTGTCCTCTTCTCATTGGCGGTTCCACTTCCTCCTTCACCACACCACGCCCCTGTCTCGTGTTGATCCGACTCCTTCCCGCTGACGGTGGGGGCGTGGTTCCTGTTTTGAAAGACAAGAGAACACAACTCCCAACACATGCTGTACCTTACTATCTGTACATCACTTCCTATTCTTTTTACCATATATGAAACTAAGTATCTAAGCATTGCGGTATGTGCTCCTCAGACTTCATGTCTCTTCCGCTTCTGTACTTCTCCACTTCTGCAAAGCAAACACATTCAGATTAGCTGAAATCACGTCAGTATTCTCATTGTTCACACATCTAAAACTTATATAGTGAAACACTACTTATAGTAAAACACATAAAATCATTCTATTCCGAACATTGCAAATATGGCAACAAAACATATCAGGACATTCATTTACATAACTCATTGTTTCCCTTTATGGTTCATGTAGAAAAAAAATGATCAATTAACAGTCCTACATTCTCTTCCTGTCCATGCTCTCAAACAACAACAACTGACATGGGATTACTTTTTGAACTTTTATCATGCCCCTCACATAGACTACAGTACATCTTGGGCAGAACATGCACACACACAAAAAACAAACAAACATTTGTCCCAAAATTCCACTTGCAATATCACTTGGGGACTGCAGAGGTTGGGATGCTCCATCACAGCAGCATTTTCAACCACCTCAGAGAGAAGAAAGATAACTGTTAAAAAGTAAACGCCACCAACCAACTATTAAATTCATTTAAGCAGTGTCAATGAGCTATAGAAACTTTGAAAGGGACAGGGAGAGAGAAAACATAAGATTGGAGGGACACAATGGGGAGGAGAATTTGTGGAAACAACAACACCACCACCACCACCACCACCACCAGCAACATTTTTTGTTTACAAGTGTCCTGTTTGGCAGCTAAGACATGCAGAATGAAGAGTCTGTGCCTTGTGGTGCCAGAACAGATTTGCTCTACGGTCAGAGTTGCTGTATGGTCATGTACACAAACATGAGCATTTCTTAGCTGAACTACTGACTGCACTTCCTGTATTAAAAGCTACTGTTGCTACCGTGCTCCCGCCAGATGATTAATGTTGTTGTATGCTGCTGTCATTCCCGTTTCTCCTGCACCTCTCTGTCTCTCTCTCTCTCTCTCTCTGTATTTCTCTCTCTCTGTCTCATTATGTCATACATATTACTATTTATTATCTGTTCTGTACGCCATCTACTGCCTGTCTGTCCGTCTGGGAAGAGGGATCCCTCCTCAGTTGCTCTTCCTGAGCTTTCTACCATTTTTTGTGTGTGTGTGTGGGGGGGGGCATGATCAGGTGTGAGGGTCCCAAGGACAGAGGAATGTTGTATCCTGTAAAGCCATGTGAGGCAAATTGTGATTTGTGATATTGGGTTTTATCAATAACATTGATTGATTGATTGATAGATAAATTAATACATGCATAAATACATACATTCACAGCCGTAACAGAGACAAACAACCAACATGTGGCAGACAGAGACCAACACATCTACAATCACTAACAGCTGTGAAAACCATGGTTATATTAATTAACTAACACTATTCACAACAGCTAACATTCAACTCATTCCACCTCTAATACATGATTGGTTTCACCTAAAATCTCTACACAATAATCATATCAACATCCTAAAAACATTTCCGCACAATACATTCAAATCTCCCTACAATACACAATCTTCACACAATGGAGTGGGACAGACTTTACACTAACACAAACTCACGTGAGAGCAAAGCTACACAATTTCAACACAACAAACTACAAGTCAGTTTCCTCTTCAAACTCTACATATAAACACAATGACAACAATAACAACACCACCACTACCTACATTTGCACTGGGACTTTGTATGACTCACATGAAGCTACATCTCAGACTACACAAACCAACCTGATCTAATCCACATCTAAACACACGCATCCACCTCTACATCCTGAAAATCCTCAAAAAACCTGTCCAAGTCCTCTAGCTCACCCTGATCATCTCTCACACTAAAACTACACAGAATACCTTCATGATCACTGAAGTACGTGGGCATCACTGCACATTCCACGTCATACTGTGCTGTTTTAACATAAACGTGATCAATTAATGTCCCCTTCTCTGTTGTCTCCTGTGTTACATGCTGATGAAATCCTTTTTCACCCATGAATTTACAAATTGATGACTTTTTCAAAACATTCTCATTAAAATCTCCCATCACTACGATTGTGTCACTAATTGGATTCAGCCAATCAAGTAATTTCCCCACATTTTGTTTAAATAAAGACTTTGGATAACATGGTGGACGATAAATTACTGCCATCAGAATGTTAAATTTGCTACACAGGCACACCAAACACTCCAGATTCAAATCGGGTGCCTGCAGGATGCTACAGTCCAAATTGCCTACACTGTACAAACCAACTCCACCATGTTCTAGATCCTGGAGCTCTAACAATTTGGGGTTACTGCTGCTGTAACACAAACCTCGCGGACGACTGTGGAAAGCATATCCATCAATTTGGACACTGTCTAACGAGGACTGTGCAGTGAGCCACGTTTCTGTGACAGCAATACAGTTAGGCTGTAAATGCTGTGTGCAAGACACCAAATCTGCCAGGTGGCGACTTAAATTTTGAACGTTCATTAAATACACAGAGAAACTTTGTACACTTAATGAAGGTTTAGGCTGCTCAATTAAAAATGGGGGCATGCTGTCTAAGGCCTCCTTTATGGCATCCTTGCAGTAAATGGCCTTCACTTTAAAATCCCTGATGATCAGTCCAGACAAAGCCCTAACACGACTCAAAGCTACATACGCCTGCCCAGGTGCAAACACCTTCTTCAAAGACACTACAGCCTGATCTACCGTTAATCCCTGCACTTTATGCACCGTACACGCCCACGCTAGCCTAAGAGGAAACTGAAATCGCAGACCACCTGCTTTAGTTGCCCTGTCCTCCTCGGGATCAATAGCAGTAGAATACCTGCATTCTACTGCCGCATGTGCACGTGTTTTCCTCCTCTGTGAGCCAATTTTCTCGTCATCAAATTTGACATAAACTGTTTTAGGAAACCTCTCATCATTACCAAAATCGATATGAGTTACCGTGCCACATGCGCCATTGACCAGACCGTCCTCAACATCTACGTTCTTACACAACATAACACGCGCGTTCCTTGCCAAACACAACCTGGCCGGTAAACATGTGTCCGCATTACTATGATGCCCTGCTGTACATTCCAATTGACCTGTTTTCCTGTTATGTTTAAAATCTTTGGCTTCAATCTCAACATAATCCGGACACATGTTAATCAACTGCATAAAATTATGCTCACTTACTTGCGCATTTGTTGGAAAAATATGCAAAGCAGAGCTCTCTTCCCCTGTCTCGCAAGCCTTCAATATTTCAACATCACTAGCTAACATGGGGGTGGCCTTTGAACGCACTCTCAACCTGTTCAGCAATGCTGCAAACACACTATCCTTCTGCCTAACTATGGTTGTCAACTCCACTATACTAAAACCACACCACAGGTCCACACCAAGCGGACAGCTATACAGAGGCTTCCCTTTAACGGGAGGCAACTGATAGAAGTCTCCAACAGCTATCACACTGACATTACCAAATGGGGAAAAGTCGCCCGTCTGCTTCACCTGCCTTAACCTACCATGAACATATGCCAACAGATTGTGATCAACCATACTGATTTCATCTATGATTACAATTTGGAGGTGACTAAATTTGGCTCTCAAAGAGTTTAGTTTGTCCTCACCCAAAGGGATGTAAGGCAAACTGGAATGTGTGCCAATACTGAATGTGTGATGAATTGTTGCTGCATTTAAATTGTACGCAGCTATGCCTGTAGGTGCGCTTAACAAAACACAAATATCGTCTGGTTGATCACAAAGTGTGGACAACAACCTCCCTGCCTCATACTGAATAGCCCTAATTAAATGACTTTTCCCCGTCCCTGCACCACCTGTCACAAACACACGCAGAGGTTCTGGGTTTTTACCCATCACCTTCTGCAAACACCACTGTCTGACCTTATAAAACACAGCCAACTGTGTCTCATTCAGAGACCTAACTAAAGCTAAGCCCTCACTTCTACACAACACATTCCTCTTCCTCTCCAACTGCGCTACCGGTCTACTACCAACAACCAAATCTGGCACATTCTCCAGACGTTCTTGCAACTGCTCCTCCGCTATCTCGGAGCCCTGCTGCTGCCTTCTCTCCTCTAAACACTCCAGGCGTTCGACTTCCTGTTCAGGACACAGCTCCCCCCAAGCATCCTCCTCATCTACACCATGCTGCTCTGCAATCTCCTGCGCACGCTCTAAATCTGGATTATCTACATCAAACACTGCTCTATTATCCCTCACCACGTCCTTAACAGCATGTACTGACCCGTCACTAAATGTCACACTTCCATCCTCATGGAACTGTTCAAACAGCTCAAAGCCTTCAGGTTTGAGGTCTGAGTCAGTTCTATATGGAAGGAACAACTGCAGCAAACTCTGAAAATGCAACTCTGGATATTTTTCCAAACTGACGCGCATGTACCGAACAACCGCAAACTGAGTACGTGTTCTCTTCAAAATGAAGCCCAAATCATTTTTCAATCGAATCATGTCCTGAGACTTTTCGTTTTTGGAAAGAACGCGATACTCCGACGCAAATGTCGCCATACACATATTTTCAAACACATCACCGTCGGGCCTGTTCCTATATCTATCCACGAAGCTCGTCATCCACATATCGTCTGTGCTAAGATCGTGTGCAGATGCTCTCTCCCTCAAAACACTGAGGGGTAAACTCATCTTCACTATATTATTCCCAGTCGGCACAAACACAACCTTCCTAGAGCACTCCTTCAAATGCAAGTTCGTTAACCTATACACTGCCTCCTGAGCACTAACGTCCCTATTATGCAAATACACACTACCCAACTTCTTCAACGCGTCTTTAGCGGAGACATTTCCTTGGTTCTTGGCTTCTTTTTGGGCATTACTCAACAACAGGCCAATTTCTCTCTCTGCTTTTGTAATGTACGATATTATATACACAACAACTGCATACGCATCAGTAACAAAGCTCACATCAATATTAGCGTTCCAACACTTCAACAACTGCTTGCTATACTGATTGACCCAAACTTCATTTACTCCTCTCTTATAAACTACCTTGGTCTTCTTTTGCATGATCCGATATGCCGTTTCAAAAATCTCCTGATTAATGCCCACACTCATAAATAACTCCTCTACACTACCAAACGACTCACTTTCCACTGCTTTCTTCACGGATTCCAATATAGACTTCGCAATGTCTACTCTCATCTTCTTACTCCTGTCAAAACACCTACAGACTGGTTTGTCTTCTGACTGAGGATCCTCCCCTGTCTTCTCTGCCCCCTTCTTGTCACATGTGCATTTTTTTTCTTCTATTTTACAAATAAATGTACGCTCAGACACAGGTTTTGGGAAATTGAAACGACATACAGTCTTCTTTTTCCTGCATGACTTTGAATGTCGTTTGGAATGTGTTTGCACTGATGACACAATGTCCAATAATGCGTCATCATCTGAGGGTAACTCGCACGATACGTACTTATCGATAAACTCTACAACCTCCT
Source organism: Epinephelus awoara (assembly GCA_035609425.1). Lineage (NCBI taxonomy): Eukaryota > Metazoa > Chordata > Actinopteri > Perciformes > Serranidae > Epinephelus > Epinephelus awoara. Next base: position 5,020,560 of record CM069295.1, on the reverse strand, counting down.
CGTCTGTATTCTTATCAATTTGGGGAGCACCCTCGATCCAAAACAGACAGTGAACATGAGGAGAACCGCGCTGCTGAAACTCGACTCTATAAAAATAATCTATGATTTTGCCAATTGGTTGAGCAGGAGACATGAGAACCTCGTTCAGAAAACAATGCCATCTGTAATCAAACATCCTCGCTGCTGTAACTGGGTTACCGCGCAACAACTGACACCTGTCTGCCCACTCCAAATCCTCTACCGTCTGCGTTCTGCCTTCCTGCTTCAGGATGCTGGTCAGGAGATTCTGCCAGCGCAGATCTGCAGACGAAAACGAGCAAAACCACGTCGGAATCCCTAACTGACGCACACACGCCAAGACGTCCTTCTGCACCGACATCCAAAACGCTGGCGTCCCACGGAGAGGCTTTAAAAATCTAAATCCATCATCAAACTGCAACAACTGCTTCAGAGACTCCTCATCCTTCAGCATACTCTGACTAATCCTTTCAGACCTCTGACCTCCCTTACCTTTACGCAACGCTACAGAAACACTCGACATCACCTGATCAACCTCTGACATGTACTGAGCAAAAAATATGTACTCTACATTACGTGCAAAACGACCATCGCAGTGCATAATCCTATTGTTGAAATAACGCGACAGACTCAACTGATAACGCCGACTGTCGTGGAAGGTCTTCTGACCCACAGGAAACAACACGGGGAAACACTTTGCTTCATTACTCTGGTCAGAAAGCATCCTAACTGGACTACTTCCCTCTGCAGGCGCTATATTCACGATATCATCAAAATACTGATCTAATGCTTCCTGACCAATATCAACAGGCATAAGACAAGTGTCCTGAAACATGCAGTGCTGCTGTCTGTCGTGTAACAGTTCGTCTTGTACTATGTCCGCTGATTCTGCTACATCATCAACCTCAGCCTGTTCTACAACCTGACCAACAACCTCACTTCCTGTAACAGCTTCCTCACTTCCTCTACAAGCTTCATCCTCACTACCTGATCCAGCCTCTTCCCTCTCCCCATCTTCCTGCCTACAAAACTCATTAATCCACTCCTCATTAAACTCTATGTCTCTATAATAAACATTGGTCCTCTTTAAATACTGCAGCGCCTGTCTTACATGCAACGGATCCACAAACTGGTACTCGTAATGTCCCTTATACGTCAACTTGCGCTTTAACTTCACCTGCACCAAAGACCCTTCCATACTCGAACGCGGCAACACATTACTAGTTTGCGTAATGTTGGCGGGAACACAGGTCACTGGACCATGTACTCCATTTTGCCCCCCTTTAGGCAATGCCAACATTTTCATAAAAGGAATATGCAAGGCTATCAAATGCTGCTCTATACTATTCAGACATCCCAGATCTGGTGGAACAGGATCAACATCCAAGTTATTACTCCAACATTCAGCTGGCATCTCACCTGCGCTAATCTTACGATGACACGTATGACAAATCCACAGCTGACCTCTAGACAACACCAACTGACAAGGCACAACACACTGATCGTTACATCTATGCAAATACTTCTCACTAATGCACTGTTCTGCAATACCCGCTGTAGCTAAACTTGTACCATACACTTCCCTTACACAGCTCTGCACCTGATTTCTAAACAACAACCTATGACACACACAACACACAAAATCTGGACCATCTCTGACCTTTTCCAAAAACTGCTCCATAACAAAACCAAAGTCAACTGACTTCTCCATCCTCTGTTTCCTACTCAACCTTACGCTATCCATAACCCTCTCTCTGTGCTCAACACTTTCTCTATATTTACTAACGCTCATCATTTTGACTCTCTGTCTGTGCTGGGTGTCTTGTCTATATTTACCAACACTCATCATTTTGACTCTCTCTCTGTGCTGGGTGTCTTGTCTATATTTACCAATACTCATCATTTTGACTCTCTGTCTGTGCTGGGTGTCTTGTCTATATTTACCAACACTCATCTTTTTAACTCTCTGTCTGTGCTGGGTGTCCTCTCCATATTTACTAACACTCAGCGCTTTAACTTTCTCCCTGTGCTCGATGCTTTCTCTATACTTCGCTATAGTCTTAGCTTTACAACTCGCTTTAACTTTCTCCCTATGCTCGATGCTTTCTCTATACTTCGCTATGCTCTTAGCTTTACAACTCGCTTTCACTTTCTCCCTATGCTCGATGCTTTGTCTATACTTCGCTATACTCTTAGCTTTACTAATTGCTTTAACCCTCTGCCTGTGCTGGATGTTCTCTCTATATTTACGAACCTCCCTCGCTTTAACACTTTCTCTATACAATACATTCCCCTGATACATCTTCATAAACTTTACTCTACGTCTCTCCCTAAGCAACCTACTGATTTTCTCCTGTGTCCCTTTTCTCTGCCTCAAATACTTTGATTTTACAGGCTTATCACCTATGCCTTCAGACCCTACACATTCATTACTTCCAACGGCTAACTTTTGACTATCCACAACATCCGTCACTCTAGACCTAATGCTATAACCTGACACATCACTAAGTTTACAGCAACTATAACAAATCTGCAGTCCAGGCTTATGCACACAAACAGTGTTCTCAAAATGCTGTCCCATGACATTCTCTACATAAATACACTCAGCTGACAAACACGTAGTGTTACACTTGTACTTCAACCAACGTCCATCATAAAAAGTATACACACTAACTCCTAACCAATCTGCTGTGACCTGGATTTCTACCTCTGTAGCCCAACTGTTCACATTTCTCATCCTGGACTGCTGAAGATACTCTGAAACAGATGAATACTCAGTTCTCAGAAGACTTGCATACTTATCTGCATTCCTTTCTAACTCCTTACATACAGCTAGCCTAATCTTGCGATGATGCTTCTGTGAGCCACTCACAGCCTGAGAGATGGCTCTGAAGAAGCAGTTACCATCAGCCACAATCCTCTCATTTAAACACGGGACCCCTAACAGCCCCACCTCTGTGGACACCGAACCACCTACCTTCACAAAGTCTACATTCAACTTGCTACACAAAGCTTTACAGACATCTACACTAAGAGGTTGGAAGAGCAGCTCCTCATTTGCCGCAGCACTAACAAATTCTACATCTGCATTAACCTCACTAACATCAAATGTCTTTAATTTCTTTGACACACTAGTGCGAGAAGAAATTTTCCGCTTTCTACCATCACTAACTGTTGACTCTGCCGCTGAACCACTGCTCACCTGACTGGCTAAAGTCACAACAGAAATGCCAGACAGTGCTGGACTTACAGTTACACCAACACCACACTCAGACACACAATTTCCTGAGGAAATGTGTTTTACCCTGGCCTCAGAAACATCACTAGACTCTGCCACTGGAGCAGTACTCATCTCAGTAATACCGCTCTCCACAGAAACACCAGACAGCATTGGGCTTGCACCCTCACTGACACTAACGCCACACAGCTCAAAGAGCTTCTGCCTAGAACTGAGACTGTCTGCCAAACAACAGATGTATCCATAGAGATCATCCAGACAATCAAACTGCAACACCACACTTTTACCGTCACTATGCACTAACCCCATGTCACAACGCGAGTGACTGTCCACCACAGCAAACCGTCCATCCTCGCAAATGATGACAGAACTGCTCCCACACAGTGTCATAATACATGTACTGTACTGACTGAAGATCCTCTCCAGTCCAGTTCTCAGACTGATGAACACACCACTTTCGATGTGTTCACCCTCAGTCACGCCTACTTCACCCATCACTGTGTCACCGTGGCTAAAGCTAAACAACTGCTCCCCTACCACAAAGTGCTTTGGCAGATCTCCAACAGACAGTAGGTTTGATTCGTGGCTAAAAATGTTCAGGTCACGCAAACTAGTGTACAACTCATCACCTACAACCAACACGCTATCAACATCAAACCTATCCCACGACAACACACTCAACAATGTGTGTTTGGCTAAGCTGGCCAAAGCTATAGCCATACACTGCCGCCCTCGATACACAAACCGCTCATCTCCCTGGTGAAAAGTCCCCCTTACAACCTTCCTCAGCCTGAACCCTCTAGTACCATCTGCTGCCACAACATGACTGTCTGACTCTGACACAACTGCACTAACATCAGGAACACTAACAAAAGGAACAAAAACAGCCTTATCTGTGCCGATCCTCTGTGATGTCCGGGTTCCCTCCTGGACGGCGGACGTCATCGGCACGGCAAGGCACGCTGCAGCAACCTCCTCCTCCTCCACCTCCACGGACGGCTGGGCTGTGACCTGCACCTGGCACAAAAACAAAATATGAGATTTTTACTAAATAATACAACGAAAGACGACATGTTACTGCTTCCTAAAATCATCAACTACTGACATTATATTTTAAATGAAACACACCTCCTGGACTGCTGGGCCGGGCTTGGAGGCAGACTCGGTCACAGGGGCAGGCGCAGGTGTTGCCGGAGCCTATCAAGATAGAATAAAAATCAAAAACCATTAAAATGCAGCAAATATAAAAAAAAATTCCACATCAAAATCCTACCAGAAAAGAACAAACAAAAACAATACATAAACACCAACCTGCCGCTTTCGTCCTCTGCGCGTTGTGGCAACACCCCTCGGCTGACGCTTCACACGGAAGGTCTGTAGGAAGGAAAAAAAACCTCTATAAAAACTGTCCTCCTGTTTTGACCTCTACAGTATTGACGTAATGTGTAAACAGCTTACCTGCCAGGCTGGCGGATCAGCAGGGCAGCCAGAGCCAGAAGAAGGGGAAACCTTCTCCATGGCGTCCAACATGCCACTGCTGAACCACACAGGGTTGGACGGGATGACAGACTGTCCCACCGGAGATGTTCCAGCCTTACAAAACAAAAACAACAGAGTTGGCTCGATTTCATTCTTGGAACAAAAAAACTTTGCACAGCTTTAAGCCACAAATTGTCTTGAAGCAACACATTACCTTGCCCTGCCGTCCACCCTGCCGTCCAACCACCGCCCACTCGCTGGGGTCACTGTGACGCGGCACGGGAACGTGCCCCGTCACAGTGACCAGAGTGGGGGCCACCCGGCCACCCGGCGATCTCCGGGGAGACGCCGGGGGCACGGGCGGAGGTGGTGCCAGCTGGAGGTAGGCCACGTTCCACATCAGCTGCATCAGGATGGGCATGCCATCGGAGTCGCTGAGGTGCACCTGAAAGACAGTTTAACACAGCCAACATGTCACTCCAAAAACATGAAACTCCACCACGTCTTGTATCACACCAACAAAGTATCCTGTACTTACGCCATCATGGCACCACAGCTCCAACCGATGGACTGGGAAGTGCGCCGTCACAGACACGTAGGGGAGACCTGACACACATGGCAGAAACATAATCAGTGCTTCTAATATTTACACTTGTATAAATTCTTTGGAATTATACATTACATCAATTATATCTGATTGTAACGTACCCATGCGTGCTGCGACACGGTGGTATTCCTGACGCAGCTGCTCTTGGAAGCCAAGGTCCATGGTCAGACGGGGAGGGAAGTCCAACACAAAGACCTAGAAACAACCATTTCTTCATTAACTCCCTTAAACAAGCATAAAACACAACAGTCTGTTCACAACTACCAAATACATACTGATAACAGTGACTGCAATAACAAAAAAAGGAAAAACAAATCAATAAATACATAAAACACACCTTGGGCCAGCGGCTGCAGACGGTGGTCAGGAGCGCACCGAAGTCCAACGCCGCCTCACTGATGGTCCTGCTGGCAGTGAGGTTGTTGCTCGGGGCGAGCACACACACGGCATCCGGGGTCCACGGAACAGCAGCATGCAGCACCTCCGTCCTCAGCTCCCTGGCATCTGCACCTGGAACAGACAGAAAACCAAAAGACAGACAGCCCTCCGGGATGGCCACGAACCCGTCCACGATCCCGCGCAGGTGGGAGTCTCCAACGACGAACACACGCTGCGACAACAGAGACATTGCTTTAGAACACAGACACCAGGTGTGACGCCATGCAACCATCACTGTCTTTATGAATAAGACAGAAATCGTACCTGCTTCTCCGGATGCTGAGCTGGAGTGACCAACTTGAAGCTGCGCTGGGTCAGCTCCGAAGTTGGCCATCTCCGCACACGATGGCGGTAACCAGTACCGCGCCCTGTTCAAGCAAATCAAAATTCAACAATGTCAACACATGTGTTACACATCTTTAAATTACATCTTATTTGTACCATTGAAACATGTAAAAAAAAAACTATGTGATACATACGAGCACGAAACTCGGGGGCAGGTGGCAGGGGGGTCCAAGTCTGCGCCGTCGCCATCCTCCTCTTCATGGCCTGGGCACGCCGGTGGGACTTGGCACGGGGCATCTAAAAACATACACAAACAACAAAAACAAATTAATTCACCATTCACAAAGAAATCATACAAACCACTCACTGATCACTGACTGTATGCTAATCATACTCAAAAGCCACACTACTCTGGCCTCAGCCTTCAAATACATACATCACTCAACTTACCTTGGAAGCAGTACACAGACACCTACTAAAATAAGCAAGTGTGTGTGTGTGTGTGTGTGTGTGTGTGGGTGTGTATGTCCGGAATCAGAAATGTGTTAATCAGTTGGTTATGTGTGTTTACAATTGAATGAATGTATCTTTGTATGTGGTGTAGGTTCTGGATCAGAGGATCACAGATGTAGTGCAGATCGCAGGTAAGTCGCAGCTCTCAAAGCAGGAGGGTAGCAGATCACACGGTCAAGTGAGAAGGGTATCTGTAGATTAAAGAAAACACATGGTTTTATTTAACAATAAGTGTGATGTAGAAAATCTGTACAATTAGATAGGTGTTAGAGATAATAATGTAACATGCCTATAAGATTTAAATAACAAGTATTTCTCTCTACATATCCTGGATAAACTGCTGCTGTATAATTTTTCCATCTATTTTTTAAATGTCTAACATGGTAAAATGGCTGACAGTCATCCATTTTAAGAGATCTTACATTTAAACAATATGCTCATCTAACACAACAGCATCCATCTTAAAACATGTTCTCACTGAAAGTAAAATGGCTGACACTACATTACAAATCTCTAAGCTACAGACACACAGCTACACAGAGCTTTCATTGTAACAGTATATGCTCAACTAACATAAAAGCATCCATATTAAATGCAATTCAATACATTACACAAATCAATCTGCATTAGCATAAACAAATCAAAATTCATATTAAAAATCCATCTCACATCAACTGCACTGCCTTTAAAATTTCACAGTATTTCTTTCAATCAAGCATCGGTGCCTTAGCAAACAAGTTTACCACAGAAAAGTTATCTACAGTTGGCAGTCATCACCTAAGCTAGCACATAAGGCTGCACGATGTCAAAACACACCGCTAACAGACATTAGCATCAGCATAAATTATGCTACTTCATCAAAATCCATCAACAAATGTTAATCATCCATCCAACATGCATTGCACTGCGTTTTACATTTCACAGTATTTCTTTAAATCAACCACTTGTTCATGAGGCCTCAAGTTTAACAAAAGTTAGCTGTAGTTACCCAAAAAGTTAATTCAGTCAAGGCTAGCATCAAGCAAAGCTAACAGCTCAAGGACAATAGCATACACAAAACCAAAGCCATCAATGAATGTTTCAAAGCCATCGCCCACAAAGTCACTCATTTTAAGAGATCTTCTATTTAAATAATATGCTCATCTAACATAACAACATCCATATTATGTTCTTACTAAAAGCAAAATGGCTGACACTACATTACAAATCTCTAAGCTACAGCCACACAGACCTTTCATTTTAACAATCTCCTCAACTAACAGAAAAGCATCCATATTAAATGAAATTCAATACATTACACAAATCAATCTACATTAGCATAAACAAATCAAAATCCATATTAAAAATCCATCTCACATCCACTGCACTACCTTTAAAATTTCACAGTATTCCTTTCAATCAAGCATCTGTGCCTTAGCAATCGAGTTTACCACAGAAAAGTTACCTACAGTTAGCAGTCATCACCTATGCTAGCACATAAGGCTGCACAATGTCAAAACACACCGCTAACAGACATTGGCATCAGCATAAATTATGCTACTTCATCAAAATCCATCAACAAATGTTTAACATCCATCCAACATGCATTGCACTGCATTTTACATTTCACAGTATTTCTTTAAATCAACCACTTGTTCATTAGGCATCAAGTTTAACAAAAGTTAGCTGTAGTTACCCAAAAAGTTAATTCAGTCAAGGCTAGCATCAAGCAAAGCTAACAGCTCAAGGACAATAGCATACACAAAACCAAAGCCATCAATAAATGTTTCAAAGCCATCGCCCACAAAGTCACTCATTTTAAGAGATCTGTGCCTTAGCAATCAAGTTTACCACTGAAAAGTTACCTACAGTTAGCAGTCATCACCTAAGCTAGCACATAAGGCTGCATGATGTCAAAACACACCGCTAACAGACATCAGCATAAATTATGCCACTTCATCAAAATACACCAACAAATGTTAAACATCCATCCAACATGCATTGCACTGCGTTTTACATTTCACAGTATTTCTTTAAATCAACCACTTGTTCATTAGGCATCAAGTTTAACAAAAGTTAGCTGTAGTTACCCAAAAAGTTAATTCAGTCAAGGCTAGCATCAAGCAAAGCTAACAGCTCAAGGACAATAGCATACACAAAACCAAAGCCATCAATGAATGTTTCAAAGCCATCGCCCACACAGTCACTCATTTTAAGAGATCTTCTATTTAAACAATATGCTCATCTAACATAACAGCATCCATATTATGTTCTTACTAAAAGCAAAATGGCTGACACTACATTACAAATCTCTAAGCTACAGCCACACAGACCTTTCATTTTAACAATCTCCTCAACTAACACAAAAGCATCCATATTAAATGCAATTCAATAAATTACACAAATCAATCTGCATTAGCAAAAACAAATCAAAATCCATATTAAAAATCCATCTCACATCCACTGCACTACCTTTAAAATTTCACAGTATTCCTTTCAATCAAGCATCTGTGCCTTGGCAATCGAGTTTACCACAGAAAAGTTACCTACAGTTAGCAGTCATCACCTAAGCTAGCACATAAGGCTGCACAATGTCAAAACACACCGCTAACAGACATTGGCATCAGCATAAATTATGCTACTTCATCAAAATCCATCAACAAATGTTAATCATCCATCCAACATGCATTGCACTGCGTTTTACATTTCACAGTATTTCTTTAAATCAACCACTTGTTCATTAGGCCTCAAGTTTAACAAAAGTTAGCTGTAGTTACCCAAAAAGTTAATTCAGTCAAGGCTAGCATCAAGCAAAGCTAACAGCTCAAGGACAATAGCATACACAAAACCAAAGCCATCAATGAATGTTTCAAAGCCATCGCCCACACAGTCACTCATTTTAAGAGATCTTCTATTTAAACAATATGCTCATCTAACATAACAGCATCCATATTATGTTCTTACTAAAAGCAAAATGGCTGACACTACATTACAAATCTCTAAGCTACAGCCACACAGACCTTTCATTTTAACAATCTCCTCAACTAACACAAAAGCATCCATATTAAATGCAATTCAATACATTACACAAATCAATCTGCATTAGCATAAACAAATCAAAATCCATGTTAAAAATCCATCTCACATCAACTGCACTGCCTTTAAAAATTCACAGTATTTCTTTCAATCAAGCATCTGTGCCTTAGCAAACAAGTTTACCACAGAAAAGTTACCTACAGTTAGCAGTCATCACCTAAGCTAGCACATAAGGCTGCATGATGTCAAAACACACCACTAACAGACATTAGCATCAGCATAAATTATGCCACTTCATCAAAATCCACCAACAAATGTTTAACATCCATCCAACATGCATTGCACTGCGTTTTACATTTCACAGTATTTCTTTAAATCAACCACTTGTTCATTAGGCCTCAAGTTTAACAAAAGTTAGCTGTAGTTACCCAAAAAGTTAATTCAGTCAAGGCTAGCATCAAGCAAAGCTAACAGCTCAAGGACAATAGCATACACAAAACCAAAGCCATCAATAAATGTTTCAAAGCCATCGCCCACAAAGTCACTCATTTTAAGAGATCTGCGCCTTAGCAATCAAGTTTACCACATAAAAGTTACCTACAGTTAGCAGTCATCACCTAAGCTAACACATAAGGCTGCATGATGTCAAAACACACCGCTAACAGGCATCAGCATAAATTATGCCACTTCAACAAAATACACCAACAAATGTTAAACATCCATCCAACATGCATTGCACTGCGTTTTACATTTCACAGTATTTCTTTAAATCAACCACTTGTTCATTAGGCATTAAATTTAACAAAAGTTAGCTGCAGTTACCCAAAAAGTTTATTCACTCCAGGCTAACATCAAAGACAGCTAACAGCTCAGCTCAATTAAATACATTATACAAATCAATCTGCATTAGCCCAAATAAATCAAAATCCATATCAAAAATCCATCTCACATCCACTGCACTGCCTTTACAATTTCAAAGTATTTCTTTCAATCAAGTATCTGTGCCTTAGCAATCAAGTTTACCACAGTAAAGTTACCTACAGTTAGCAGTCATCACCCAAGCTAGCAAAGGCAGCATGTTGTAAAAACACACCGCTAACAGACAATAGCATCAGCATAAATTATGCTACTTCATCAAAATCCACCAAGAAATGTTAAAAATCCATCCAACATATATTGTACTACCTTTAAAATTCCACAGTATTTCTTTAAATCAACCACTTGTATGACAGCCGTCGAGTTAATCAAACAAAAGTTAGCTACAATTATCTAAAAAGCTAATTCATTCAAGGCTAACATCAAACGAAGCAAAAGCCCAGCCAAAACCATCAATTAATGTTTTAAATCCATCTCCCATCTACTGCACTGCCTTCAACACTCGCTAATATCGATCCACATCGAGCAGCTGGATGTTAGGAATCAGTAAAGTTAGCTAGAGTTAACATTAGCAGCACAATGTCATCACACAACAAGCTAACAATAAGCTAGCATAAAGCTAACATGATTAACAAATGGTCTTACCTCAGGAGTCGGTGTGAAGTGGCAGACCGACGCCCTGCAGCACGGGACTTTTATCAGCTCGGATGAGGAGCCGCAATGCGGCTCGGGAGGTCCAATCAGCTTCTACTGCAGTAGAAACTTGATCCATGTGGAGTCAAGGTCAGCGCAGCAGGAGCCCCTGTTTCATTAGCGGGGTTTCCCTCATAAAAAAAAATGAGATGACGTAGTGGCAGTTCAAGAGCGGAGAGAGCTCTAAAAATCGTCTAAAACTTTTGTTTTTAACTCGCTCATACGGCCAAAATTTTCACTGTACAGACACAATTTCTATCACAAAACGTAGGAAAATTTGTCCTGCTCACAGATATGTTGACATGGAGTCTGTCACAGGTACACATTTTTGCCGAATGGCTTCAAAGCGAAGGGAGTGCCGATTTTTTTCTCATTCACTCCCATGTAAACTCGGAGGAGAAATTTCTGGAAACAGCTGCAGTGCAACACATTTTAAACTCGCTCCCCTGACCACATTTTTGAGTCCAGAAATCTAAAAATGGCCACATACGTTCACGACAAGTGGCTGTCTCTCACCATCACTTTATTTCCTTTTTTAGACCAACGGTTTGGGTGTGACAACAATTTGTTCGAGGACTCAAAACCCATGTTAAACAGCCTGTGTTGATCTTCCCTCGCAGGGAAGTAATTAATCGCCATGACAACGGCTGCTCACACAGACACAGACACAGGGCAGCAGCTCTCTGTCTCTGTCTGTGTGTCTGTCTCTGTCTCTGTGTCTCACAATCTTAACAGGACAGATAACAGCAGCACAATCTTCATTTGAAACAGCAAATACACATTATTAACCCATAAAGTGCCAAAATGGGCTCTCTAGCGCCACCTAGCTGCACTAACATGGCCACTGTGGCCTGTAGGCATGTCGTAGACAGATCAAACCACTCTCTCACTCTGACCCTAGCTGCACCTACTTAGTGATCATGGCAACCACTGTCACAAACTCACAGAAACATGATGTGTGTGTGATTGTAAAATTTACCTGATGACATGACAGCGGCAGAATCTCCATTTTAACCCTTTAGTTGCCAGAGTTATTTGAGGAAAATATTCATTTCAACATTTGCAAAGGCTGTGGCTTGAAAGTGGTGAGGGATAAAGGCATACTGTAAATGAGAAAACTTTTCATTATTAGGGACCGAGCCTGGAGACAGAGGACGCCTCCGCGAGTAGTCCTCGCCAAAGGCGAGGACCCTATTTACCCCCTAAACATGCTCAAAAACTCACGAAAATTGGCACACATATCAGAACCAGTGAACAATTTTAGCAAATCATGAAATTAACCGCCAAAGTGCCAAAATGTGCTCTCTAGCGCCACCTAGGCACACTACAATGGCCACTGCAGCCTGTAGCTGTGTTGTTTTTGTCATCTCATCCTCAAAATGAAGAAACAGGAATCTGATGGGAGAAAATTCACTCATCTAATTTGCATATTGTCATATCACTTCTACATAGCTACAGCTACAGAAAGCATTCAAACATCAAAACGCTCAGCTCTGTGAGAATTTTCTGATGTTTGTAGCAATGTGTGTGATATTTCTAAATAATTCGCTGGAGGCCGAAACGGGCGAGGTCCCGCCAAACGCTGCTTGCAGCTTTAATTATTATTATTATTTCTTTCTTTCTTCCGCCGCCTCTTTGAACTGGAATTTGACCCCCTAAACATGCTCAAAAACTCACCAAAATTGGCACGCACATCAGAACTGGTGAAAAATTTTAGGCAATCATGCAATTAACCCCTAAAGTGCCAAAATGAGCTCTCTAGCGCCACCTAGGCACACAAAAATGGCCGCTACGGCCTGTAGGAACGTCGTAGAAACATCAGACGAAAACTGCTGTGTTTGTCTCATCAAGACCTAAAAATCACGCGCTGTGACCCCTGACCTAAATCCAACAGGAAGTGACGTAATTTCCCTTTCAAAGTAAGATTTTGCCTTAAAACTGCATAAAACTGTCTTTCCTAAAATAAACATCTTCTCATACACCGTTTATCCCACCGGCTTCAAACTTGCAGGGATTCCAGATCAACTCCTTCTAATCAAAAGTTATTCGTAACTTTTCCATTCCTCGTTTCGTTTGGATTTTGTGGGCTCCTGAAGGTGAGATGTCAGAAAAACGTCCTCACGGCCGTCGAAAGCTGTCCCATAGGAAATGAATGGCGGCAGGGGGGAGAAAGAGACCAATCTTTGGGCTTTTTCGAGCCTTTACAGTGTCGCCATACTTTGAGCTACAGACTCCATTCCAACTCTCAAATGTTGCCACAGGTCTCATGTATTCACTCATGTTTTCATCTTTTCCCTATCTTTTATCGTTTTTTCTCGGTGCCTCTCAGAGTACCATCAGCAAAAGTGGAGAAATTTTCCGTTTATAATGGGTGTCTATGCACGGAATGTTTCGCGCTAGAGTGGAGACAGCTCTAAAAACTCGTCTAAAACTTTTGTCTTTAACTCGCTGCCATGGCCACAATTTTCACTGTACAGACACAATTTCTATCACAAAACGTAGGAAAATTTGTCCTGGTTACAGAAATGTTGACATGGAGTCTGTCACACGTACACATTTTTGCCCAGTGGCTCCAAAGTGAAGGGAGTGCCGATTTTTCTCTCATTCACTCCCATGTAAACTCAGAGGAGAAATTTCTGGAAACAGCTTCAGTGCAACACATTTTAAACTCGCTCCCCTGACCACAAATTTCACTCCAAAAATATAAAAATCACCACGTACGTTCACGACAAGTGGCTGTCTCTCACCATCACTTTATTTCCTTTTTTGGACCAACGGTTTGGCTGTGAGAACAATTTGTTCGAGGAGTCAAAACCCATGTTAAAAAGCCTGTGCTGATCTTCCCTCTCTGTCTGTGGCTGTGTGCCGCAACTGCAGGCAAGTCATGAATCGCCATGACAACGGCTGCTCACACAGACACAGACACAGGGCAGCAGCTCTCTGTCTCTGTCTCTGTCTGTGTGTCTGTCTCTGTCTGTGTGTCTGTCTCTCTCTCTGTCTCTGTCTGTGTCTCTGTCTGTGTGTCTGTCTCTGTGTCTGTGTCTCACAATCTTTACAGGACAGATTACAGCAGCACAATCTTCATTTGAAACAGCAAGTACACATTATTAACCCTTTAAGTGCCAAAATGGGCTCTCTAGCGCCACCTAGTCGCACTAAAATGATCATTGTGGCCTGTAGGCATGTCGTAGACAGATCAAACCACTCTCTCACTCTGACCCTAGCTGCACCTACTTAGTGATCATGGCAACCACTGTCGCAAACTCACAGAAACATGATGTGTGTGTGATTCTAAAATTTACCTGATGACATGACAGCGGCAGAATCTCCATTTTAACCCTTTAGTTGCCAGAGTTATTTGAGGAAAATATTCATTTCTACATTTCAATATGCTGTGGCTTGAAAGTGGTGAGAGATAAAGGCATACTGTAAATGAGAAAACTTTTCATTATTAGGGACCGAGCCTGGAGACAGAGGACTCCTCCGTGAGTAGTCCTCGCCAAAGGCGAGGACCCTATTTACCCCCTAAACATGCTCAAAAACTCGCGAAAATTGGCACGCATATCAGAACCGGTGAACAGTTTTAGCTAATCATGAAATTAACCCCTAAAGTGCCAAAATGAGCTCTCTAGCGCCACCTAGGCACACAAAAATGGCCGCTACAGCCTGTAGGAACGTCATAGAAACATCAAAACAAAACTGCCGTGTTCGTCTCATCAAGACCTAAAAATCACGCACTGTGACCCCTGACCTAAATCCAACAGGAAGTGACGTAATTGCCCTTTCAATGTAAGATTTTGCCTTAAAATTGCATAAAACTGCCTTTCCTAAAAAAAACATCTTCTCATACACCGTTTATCCTATCGGCTTCAAACTTGCAGGGATTCCAGATCAACTCCTTCTAATCAAAACTTATTCGTAACTTTTCCATTCCTCGTTTAGTTTGGATTTTGTGGGCTCCTGAAGGTGAGATGTCAGAAAAACGTCCTGACGGTCGTCGAAAGCTGTCCCATTGGAAATGAATGGCAGCAGGAGGGAGAAAGAGACTAATCTTTGGGCTTTTTCTAACCTTTACAGTGTCTCCATACTTTGAGCTACAGACTCCATTCCAACTCTCAAATGTTGCCACAGGTCTCATGTATTCACTCATGTTTTCATCTTTTCCCTATCTTTTATCGTTTTTTCTCGGTGCCTCTCAGAGTACCATGAGCAAAAGTGGAGAAATTCTCCGTTTATAATGGGTGTCTATTGCACGGAATGTTCCGCGCTAGAGTGGAGAGAGCTCTAAAAACTCGTCTAAAACTTTTGTCTTTAACTCGCTGCCATGGCCACAATTTTCACTGTACAGACACAATTTCTATCACAAAATGTAGGAAAATTTGTCCTGGTCACAGAAATGTTGACGTGGAATCTCTCACATGTACACATTTTTGCTGAATTGCTCCAAAGCGAAGGGAGTGCCGATTTTTTTCTCATCCACTCCCATGTAAACTCAGAGGAGAAATTTCTGGAAACAGCTGCAGTGCAACACATTTTAAACTCGCTCCCCTGACCACAAATTTCACTCCAGAAATATAAAAATCACCACGTACGTTCACGACAAGTGGCTGTCTCTCACCATCACTTTATTTCCTTTTTTGGACCAACGGTTTGGCTGTGAGAACAATTTGTTCGAGGAGTCAAAACCCATGTTAAAAAGCCTGTGCTGATCTTCCCTCTCTGTCTGTGGCTGTGTGCCGCAACTGCAGGCAAATCATGAATCGCCATGACAACGGCTGATCACACAGACACAGACACAGACACAGGGCAGCAGCTCTCTGTCTCTGTCTCTGTCTGTGTCTGTGTGTCTGTGTCTGTCTGTGCATCTGTCTCTGTCTGTGTGTCTGTCTCTCTCTCTGTATCTGTCTCTGTCTGTGTCTGTCTCTGTGTCTCACAATCTTTACAGGACAGATTACAGCAGCACAATCTTCATTTGAAACAGCAAATACACATTATTAACCCATAAAGTGCCAAAATGGGCTCTCTAGCGCCACCTACCTGCAATAAAATGGCCACTGTGGCCTGTAGGCATGTCGTAGACAGATCAAACCACTCTCTCACTCTGACCCTAGCTGCACCTACTTAGTGATCATGGCAACCACTGTCACAAAGTCACAGAAACATGATGTGTGTGTGATTCTAAAATTTACCTGATGACATGACAGCGGCAGAATCTCCATGTTAACCCTTTAGTTGCCAGAGTTATTTGAGGAAAATATTCATTTCTACATTTCAATATGTTGTGGCTTGAAAGTGGTGAGAGATAAAAGTATATTGTAAATGAGAAATGTTTTCATAATTAGGGACCGAGCCTGGAGGCAGAGGACTCCTCCGCGAGGAGGACCCTATTATTTTTGGTGCATTTATTATTAGGGGCTGAGCCTAGAGGCAGAGGACTGCTCACACAAGTGACACTCCAAGGTCATACAACTTGAAATAGTATTTTTTTAGGGTTACATTAAATTAGTAGTGGCCTACAGGACACAATGAAATAGCCACTGAATGACAGGTTATTTTAGCTACTTTGTTTAATAAATCAAATATGAATAAAACTAGAGAAATCAATCATGGCCCTGTAAAACATGCCTTACCTGTTTGAATGTTTTTATATTTAATTTTAAGCTGCCTCCACGTGTTTTCCTGTCACATTGCACCTACATGAAAATGAGATTTTTTTTTCAAAACCACTCTACCACTTTTACACCTGTATGCTATGATTTCAATCAAGTGTGGTTAAATGTTAAATTAATGTACTGCATTCAAACTTACTTATCGACTTTTTATAATGTACTCTCCTTTGTAATTCGTGTTTTATCTATGTTAATGTTGTTTTTGTGTTTATCCTTAAAAATTGTTACAATTTATATGATGCATCTATATATTCATGTCCAAACATCATAACGTGTTCCACAACAAACCAGGAACACAGTTACCACAGACTTTTGTCTTTTACAGTACACTTCAATTCTTAACAGTATGAAAGACACCATTTTGTAGCAAATATTATATAGTGTTATCATTACAGTACATTTCATTTGAATGTGGACACTCTGGAGATGACATTTTGTTTCCATAGCCAACATATCACAGTTACATTTTAGTTAATACACTGGTTGCTGATGGACTCGAGGCTCATCCTACTCTCAGTGTGCTATGTGTGAGCTCTGTCCTGCGTGTTCTGCAATGAAGCAATAGGAGAAGATATTCGGTCTCAGTTAATGTAGTTTATTAAGCAGTAAAGGAATAATATTACAGAGCTCTGGGTCTCAACTTCACATCCCTGCCAAACAACAAAGTCTGTCAGCTCATCAAGTCTGACCTCCTATCCTTCCCCTGACCCAGTATATTTGAGCGTAACAGAGTGTCATTGTGCACGCAAGGCGTTGTCCTCTTCTCATTGGCGGTTCCACTTCCTCCTTCACCACACCACGCCCCTGTCTCGTGTTGATCCGACTCCTTCC
The DNA here is from genome assembly GCA_035609425.1 of Epinephelus awoara. Classification (NCBI taxonomy): domain Eukaryota; kingdom Metazoa; phylum Chordata; class Actinopteri; order Perciformes; family Serranidae; genus Epinephelus; species Epinephelus awoara. Next base: position 5,002,898 of record CM069295.1, on the reverse strand, counting down.
CGCTGACGGTGGGGGCGTGGTTCCTGTTTTGAAAGACAAGAGAACACAACTCCCAACACATGCTGTACCTTACTATCTGTACATCACTTCCTATTCTTTTTACCATATATGAAACTAAGTATCTAAGCATTGCGGTATGTGCTCCTCAGACTTCATGTCTCTTCCGCTTCTGTACTTCTCCACTTCTGCAAAGCAAACACATTCAGATTAGCTGAAATCACGTCAGTATTCTCATTGTTCACACATCTAAAACTTATATAGTGAAACACTACTTATAGTAAAACACATAAAATCATTCTATTCCGAACATTGCAAATATGGCAACAAAACATATCAGGACATTCATTTACATAACTCATTGTTTCCCTTTATGGTTCATGTAGAAAAAAAATGATCAATTAACAGTCCTACATTCTCTTCCTGTCCATGCTCTCAAACAACAACAACTGACATGGGATTACTTTTTGAACTTTTATCATGCCCCTCACATAGACTACAGTACATCTTGGGCAGAACATGCACACACACAAAAAACAAACAAACATTTGTCCCAAAATTCCACTTGCAATATCACTTGGGGACTGCAGAGGTTGGGATGCTCCATCACAGCAGCATTTTCAACCACCTCAGAGAGAAGAAAGATAACTGTTAAAAAGTAAACGCCACCAACCAACTATTAAATTCATTTAAGCAGTGTCAATGAGCTATAGAAACTTTGAAAGGGACAGGGAGAGAGAAAACATAAGATTGGAGGGACACAATGGGGAGGAGAATTTGTGGAAACAACAACACCACCACCACCACCACCACCACCAGCAACATTTTTTGTTTACAAGTGTCCTGTTTGGCAGCTAAGACATGCAGAATGAAGAGTCTGTGCCTTGTGGTGCCAGAACAGATTTGCTCTACGGTCAGAGTTGCTGTATGGTCATGTACACAAACATGAGCATTTCTTAGCTGAACTACTGACTGCACTTCCTGTATTAAAAGCTACTGTTGCTACCGTGCTCCCGCCAGATGATTAATGTTGTTGTATGCTGCTGTCATTCCCGTTTCTCCTGCACCTCTCTGTCTCTCTCTCTCTCTCTCTCTGTATTTCTCTCTCTCTGTCTCATTATGTCATACATATTACTATTTATTATCTGTTCTGTACGCCATCTACTGCCTGTCTGTCCGTCTGGGAAGAGGGATCCCTCCTCAGTTGCTCTTCCTGAGCTTTCTACCATTTTTTGTGTGTGTGTGTGGGGGGGGGCATGATCAGGTGTGAGGGTCCCAAGGACAGAGGAATGTTGTATCCTGTAAAGCCATGTGAGGCAAATTGTGATTTGTGATATTGGGTTTTATCAATAACATTGATTGATTGATTGATAGATAAATTAATACATGCATAAATACATACATTCACAGCCGTAACAGAGACAAACAACCAACATGTGGCAGACAGAGACCAACACATCTACAATCACTAACAGCTGTGAAAACCATGGTTATATTAATTAACTAACACTATTCACAACAGCTAACATTCAACTCATTCCACCTCTAATACATGATTGGTTTCACCTAAAATCTCTACACAATAATCATATCAACATCCTAAAAACATTTCCGCACAATACATTCAAATCTCCCTACAATACACAATCTTCACACAATGGAGTGGGACAGACTTTACACTAACACAAACTCACGTGAGAGCAAAGCTACACAATTTCAACACAACAAACTACAAGTCAGTTTCCTCTTCAAACTCTACATATAAACACAATGACAACAATAACAACACCACCACTACCTACATTTGCACTGGGACTTTGTATGACTCACATGAAGCTACATCTCAGACTACACAAACCAACCTGATCTAATCCACATCTAAACACACGCATCCACCTCTACATCCTGAAAATCCTCAAAAAACCTGTCCAAGTCCTCTAGCTCACCCTGATCATCTCTCACACTAAAACTACACAGAATACCTTCATGATCACTGAAGTACGTGGGCATCACTGCACATTCCACGTCATACTGTGCTGTTTTAACATAAACGTGATCAATTAATGTCCCCTTCTCTGTTGTCTCCTGTGTTACATGCTGATGAAATCCTTTTTCACCCATGAATTTACAAATTGATGACTTTTTCAAAACATTCTCATTAAAATCTCCCATCACTACGATTGTGTCACTAATTGGATTCAGCCAATCAAGTAATTTCCCCACATTTTGTTTAAATAAAGACTTTGGATAACATGGTGGACGATAAATTACTGCCATCAGAATGTTAAATTTGCTACACAGGCACACCAAACACTCCAGATTCAAATCGGGTGCCTGCAGGATGCTACAGTCCAAATTGCCTACACTGTACAAACCAACTCCACCATGTTCTAGATCCTGGAGCTCTAACAATTTGGGGTTACTGCTGCTGTAACACAAACCTCGCGGACGACTGTGGAAAGCATATCCATCAATTTGGACACTGTCTAACGAGGACTGTGCAGTGAGCCACGTTTCTGTGACAGCAATACAGTTAGGCTGTAAATGCTGTGTGCAAGACACCAAATCTGCCAGGTGGCGACTTAAATTTTGAACGTTCATTAAATACACAGAGAAACTTTGTACACTTAATGAAGGTTTAGGCTGCTCAATTAAAAATGGGGGCATGCTGTCTAAGGCCTCCTTTATGGCATCCTTGCAGTAAATGGCCTTCACTTTAAAATCCCTGATGATCAGTCCAGACAAAGCCCTAACACGACTCAAAGCTACATACGCCTGCCCAGGTGCAAACACCTTCTTCAAAGACACTACAGCCTGATCTACCGTTAATCCCTGCACTTTATGCACCGTACACGCCCACGCTAGCCTAAGAGGAAACTGAAATCGCAGACCACCTGCTTTAGTTGCCCTGTCCTCCTCGGGATCAATAGCAGTAGAATACCTGCATTCTACTGCCGCATGTGCACGTGTTTTCCTCCTCTGTGAGCCAATTTTCTCGTCATCAAATTTGACATAAACTGTTTTAGGAAACCTCTCATCATTACCAAAATCGATATGAGTTACCGTGCCACATGCGCCATTGACCAGACCGTCCTCAACATCTACGTTCTTACACAACATAACACGCGCGTTCCTTGCCAAACACAACCTGGCCGGTAAACATGTGTCCGCATTACTATGATGCCCTGCTGTACATTCCAATTGACCTGTTTTCCTGTTATGTTTAAAATCTTTGGCTTCAATCTCAACATAATCCGGACACATGTTAATCAACTGCATAAAATTATGCTCACTTACTTGCGCATTTGTTGGAAAAATATGCAAAGCAGAGCTCTCTTCCCCTGTCTCGCAAGCCTTCAATATTTCAACATCACTAGCTAACATGGGGGTGGCCTTTGAACGCACTCTCAACCTGTTCAGCAATGCTGCAAACACACTATCCTTCTGCCTAACTATGGTTGTCAACTCCACTATACTAAAACCACACCACAGGTCCACACCAAGCGGACAGCTATACAGAGGCTTCCCTTTAACGGGAGGCAACTGATAGAAGTCTCCAACAGCTATCACACTGACATTACCAAATGGGGAAAAGTCGCCCGTCTGCTTCACCTGCCTTAACCTACCATGAACATATGCCAACAGATTGTGATCAACCATACTGATTTCATCTATGATTACAATTTGGAGGTGACTAAATTTGGCTCTCAAAGAGTTTAGTTTGTCCTCACCCAAAGGGATGTAAGGCAAACTGGAATGTGTGCCAATACTGAATGTGTGATGAATTGTTGCTGCATTTAAATTGTACGCAGCTATGCCTGTAGGTGCGCTTAACAAAACACAAATATCGTCTGGTTGATCACAAAGTGTGGACAACAACCTCCCTGCCTCATACTGAATAGCCCTAATTAAATGACTTTTCCCCGTCCCTGCACCACCTGTCACAAACACACGCAGAGGTTCTGGGTTTTTACCCATCACCTTCTGCAAACACCACTGTCTGACCTTATAAAACACAGCCAACTGTGTCTCATTCAGAGACCTAACTAAAGCTAAGCCCTCACTTCTACACAACACATTCCTCTTCCTCTCCAACTGCGCTACCGGTCTACTACCAACAACCAAATCTGGCACATTCTCCAGACGTTCTTGCAACTGCTCCTCCGCTATCTCGGAGCCCTGCTGCTGCCTTCTCTCCTCTAAACACTCCAGGCGTTCGACTTCCTGTTCAGGACACAGCTCCCCCCAAGCATCCTCCTCATCTACACCATGCTGCTCTGCAATCTCCTGCGCACGCTCTAAATCTGGATTATCTACATCAAACACTGCTCTATTATCCCTCACCACGTCCTTAACAGCATGTACTGACCCGTCACTAAATGTCACACTTCCATCCTCATGGAACTGTTCAAACAGCTCAAAGCCTTCAGGTTTGAGGTCTGAGTCAGTTCTATATGGAAGGAACAACTGCAGCAAACTCTGAAAATGCAACTCTGGATATTTTTCCAAACTGACGCGCATGTACCGAACAACCGCAAACTGAGTACGTGTTCTCTTCAAAATGAAGCCCAAATCATTTTTCAATCGAATCATGTCCTGAGACTTTTCGTTTTTGGAAAGAACGCGATACTCCGACGCAAATGTCGCCATACACATATTTTCAAACACATCACCGTCGGGCCTGTTCCTATATCTATCCACGAAGCTCGTCATCCACATATCGTCTGTGCTAAGATCGTGTGCAGATGCTCTCTCCCTCAAAACACTGAGGGGTAAACTCATCTTCACTATATTATTCCCAGTCGGCACAAACACAACCTTCCTAGAGCACTCCTTCAAATGCAAGTTCGTTAACCTATACACTGCCTCCTGAGCACTAACGTCCCTATTATGCAAATACACACTACCCAACTTCTTCAACGCGTCTTTAGCGGAGACATTTCCTTGGTTCTTGGCTTCTTTTTGGGCATTACTCAACAACAGGCCAATTTCTCTCTCTGCTTTTGTAATGTACGATATTATATACACAACAACTGCATACGCATCAGTAACAAAGCTCACATCAATATTAGCGTTCCAACACTTCAACAACTGCTTGCTATACTGATTGACCCAAACTTCATTTACTCCTCTCTTATAAACTACCTTGGTCTTCTTTTGCATGATCCGATATGCCGTTTCAAAAATCTCCTGATTAATGCCCACACTCATAAATAACTCCTCTACACTACCAAACGACTCACTTTCCACTGCTTTCTTCACGGATTCCAATATAGACTTCGCAATGTCTACTCTCATCTTCTTACTCCTGTCAAAACACCTACAGACTGGTTTGTCTTCTGACTGAGGATCCTCCCCTGTCTTCTCTGCCCCCTTCTTGTCACATGTGCATTTTTTTTCTTCTATTTTACAAATAAATGTACGCTCAGACACAGGTTTTGGGAAATTGAAACGACATACAGTCTTCTTTTTCCTGCATGACTTTGAATGTCGTTTGGAATGTGTTTGCACTGATGACACAATGTCCAATAATGCGTCATCATCTGAGGGTAACTCGCACGATACGTACTTATCGATAAACTCTACAACCTCCTCGTCTGTATTCTTATCAATTTGGGGAGCACCCTCGATCCAAAACAGACAGTGAACATGAGGAGAACCGCGCTGCTGAAACTCGACTCTATAAAAATAATCTATGATTTTGCCAATTGGTTGAGCAGGAGACATGAGAACCTCGTTCAGAAAACAATGCCATCTGTAATCAAACATCCTCGCTGCTGTAACTGGGTTACCGCGCAACAACTGACACCTGTCTGCCCACTCCAAATCCTCTACCGTCTGCGTTCTGCCTTCCTGCTTCAGGATGCTGGTCAGGAGATTCTGCCAGCGCAGATCTGCAGACGAAAACGAGCAAAACCACGTCGGAATCCCTAACTGACGCACACACGCCAAGACGTCCTTCTGCACCGACATCCAAAACGCTGGCGTCCCACGGAGAGGCTTTAAAAATCTAAATCCATCATCAAACTGCAACAACTGCTTCAGAGACTCCTCATCCTTCAGCATACTCTGACTAATCCTTTCAGACCTCTGACCTCCCTTACCTTTACGCAACGCTACAGAAACACTCGACATCACCTGATCAACCTCTGACATGTACTGAGCAAAAAATATGTACTCTACATTACGTGCAAAACGACCATCGCAGTGCATAATCCTATTGTTGAAATAACGCGACAGACTCAACTGATAACGCCGACTGTCGTGGAAGGTCTTCTGACCCACAGGAAACAACACGGGGAAACACTTTGCTTCATTACTCTGGTCAGAAAGCATCCTAACTGGACTACTTCCCTCTGCAGGCGCTATATTCACGATATCATCAAAATACTGATCTAATGCTTCCTGACCAATATCAACAGGCATAAGACAAGTGTCCTGAAACATGCAGTGCTGCTGTCTGTCGTGTAACAGTTCGTCTTGTACTATGTCCGCTGATTCTGCTACATCATCAACCTCAGCCTGTTCTACAACCTGACCAACAACCTCACTTCCTGTAACAGCTTCCTCACTTCCTCTACAAGCTTCATCCTCACTACCTGATCCAGCCTCTTCCCTCTCCCCATCTTCCTGCCTACAAAACTCATTAATCCACTCCTCATTAAACTCTATGTCTCTATAATAAACATTGGTCCTCTTTAAATACTGCAGCGCCTGTCTTACATGCAACGGATCCACAAACTGGTACTCGTAATGTCCCTTATACGTCAACTTGCGCTTTAACTTCACCTGCACCAAAGACCCTTCCATACTCGAACGCGGCAACACATTACTAGTTTGCGTAATGTTGGCGGGAACACAGGTCACTGGACCATGTACTCCATTTTGCCCCCCTTTAGGCAATGCCAACATTTTCATAAAAGGAATATGCAAGGCTATCAAATGCTGCTCTATACTATTCAGACATCCCAGATCTGGTGGAACAGGATCAACATCCAAGTTATTACTCCAACATTCAGCTGGCATCTCACCTGCGCTAATCTTACGATGACACGTATGACAAATCCACAGCTGACCTCTAGACAACACCAACTGACAAGGCACAACACACTGATCGTTACATCTATGCAAATACTTCTCACTAATGCACTGTTCTGCAATACCCGCTGTAGCTAAACTTGTACCATACACTTCCCTTACACAGCTCTGCACCTGATTTCTAAACAACAACCTATGACACACACAACACACAAAATCTGGACCATCTCTGACCTTTTCCAAAAACTGCTCCATAACAAAACCAAAGTCAACTGACTTCTCCATCCTCTGTTTCCTACTCAACCTTACGCTATCCATAACCCTCTCTCTGTGCTCAACACTTTCTCTATATTTACTAACGCTCATCATTTTGACTCTCTGTCTGTGCTGGGTGTCTTGTCTATATTTACCAACACTCATCATTTTGACTCTCTCTCTGTGCTGGGTGTCTTGTCTATATTTACCAATACTCATCATTTTGACTCTCTGTCTGTGCTGGGTGTCTTGTCTATATTTACCAACACTCATCTTTTTAACTCTCTGTCTGTGCTGGGTGTCCTCTCCATATTTACTAACACTCAGCGCTTTAACTTTCTCCCTGTGCTCGATGCTTTCTCTATACTTCGCTATAGTCTTAGCTTTACAACTCGCTTTAACTTTCTCCCTATGCTCGATGCTTTCTCTATACTTCGCTATGCTCTTAGCTTTACAACTCGCTTTCACTTTCTCCCTATGCTCGATGCTTTGTCTATACTTCGCTATACTCTTAGCTTTACTAATTGCTTTAACCCTCTGCCTGTGCTGGATGTTCTCTCTATATTTACGAACCTCCCTCGCTTTAACACTTTCTCTATACAATACATTCCCCTGATACATCTTCATAAACTTTACTCTACGTCTCTCCCTAAGCAACCTACTGATTTTCTCCTGTGTCCCTTTTCTCTGCCTCAAATACTTTGATTTTACAGGCTTATCACCTATGCCTTCAGACCCTACACATTCATTACTTCCAACGGCTAACTTTTGACTATCCACAACATCCGTCACTCTAGACCTAATGCTATAACCTGACACATCACTAAGTTTACAGCAACTATAACAAATCTGCAGTCCAGGCTTATGCACACAAACAGTGTTCTCAAAATGCTGTCCCATGACATTCTCTACATAAATACACTCAGCTGACAAACACGTAGTGTTACACTTGTACTTCAACCAACGTCCATCATAAAAAGTATACACACTAACTCCTAACCAATCTGCTGTGACCTGGATTTCTACCTCTGTAGCCCAACTGTTCACATTTCTCATCCTGGACTGCTGAAGATACTCTGAAACAGATGAATACTCAGTTCTCAGAAGACTTGCATACTTATCTGCATTCCTTTCTAACTCCTTACATACAGCTAGCCTAATCTTGCGATGATGCTTCTGTGAGCCACTCACAGCCTGAGAGATGGCTCTGAAGAAGCAGTTACCATCAGCCACAATCCTCTCATTTAAACACGGGACCCCTAACAGCCCCACCTCTGTGGACACCGAACCACCTACCTTCACAAAGTCTACATTCAACTTGCTACACAAAGCTTTACAGACATCTACACTAAGAGGTTGGAAGAGCAGCTCCTCATTTGCCGCAGCACTAACAAATTCTACATCTGCATTAACCTCACTAACATCAAATGTCTTTAATTTCTTTGACACACTAGTGCGAGAAGAAATTTTCCGCTTTCTACCATCACTAACTGTTGACTCTGCCGCTGAACCACTGCTCACCTGACTGGCTAAAGTCACAACAGAAATGCCAGACAGTGCTGGACTTACAGTTACACCAACACCACACTCAGACACACAATTTCCTGAGGAAATGTGTTTTACCCTGGCCTCAGAAACATCACTAGACTCTGCCACTGGAGCAGTACTCATCTCAGTAATACCGCTCTCCACAGAAACACCAGACAGCATTGGGCTTGCACCCTCACTGACACTAACGCCACACAGCTCAAAGAGCTTCTGCCTAGAACTGAGACTGTCTGCCAAACAACAGATGTATCCATAGAGATCATCCAGACAATCAAACTGCAACACCACACTTTTACCGTCACTATGCACTAACCCCATGTCACAACGCGAGTGACTGTCCACCACAGCAAACCGTCCATCCTCGCAAATGATGACAGAACTGCTCCCACACAGTGTCATAATACATGTACTGTACTGACTGAAGATCCTCTCCAGTCCAGTTCTCAGACTGATGAACACACCACTTTCGATGTGTTCACCCTCAGTCACGCCTACTTCACCCATCACTGTGTCACCGTGGCTAAAGCTAAACAACTGCTCCCCTACCACAAAGTGCTTTGGCAGATCTCCAACAGACAGTAGGTTTGATTCGTGGCTAAAAATGTTCAGGTCACGCAAACTAGTGTACAACTCATCACCTACAACCAACACGCTATCAACATCAAACCTATCCCACGACAACACACTCAACAATGTGTGTTTGGCTAAGCTGGCCAAAGCTATAGCCATACACTGCCGCCCTCGATACACAAACCGCTCATCTCCCTGGTGAAAAGTCCCCCTTACAACCTTCCTCAGCCTGAACCCTCTAGTACCATCTGCTGCCACAACATGACTGTCTGACTCTGACACAACTGCACTAACATCAGGAACACTAACAAAAGGAACAAAAACAGCCTTATCTGTGCCGATCCTCTGTGATGTCCGGGTTCCCTCCTGGACGGCGGACGTCATCGGCACGGCAAGGCACGCTGCAGCAACCTCCTCCTCCTCCACCTCCACGGACGGCTGGGCTGTGACCTGCACCTGGCACAAAAACAAAATATGAGATTTTTACTAAATAATACAACGAAAGACGACATGTTACTGCTTCCTAAAATCATCAACTACTGACATTATATTTTAAATGAAACACACCTCCTGGACTGCTGGGCCGGGCTTGGAGGCAGACTCGGTCACAGGGGCAGGCGCAGGTGTTGCCGGAGCCTATCAAGATAGAATAAAAATCAAAAACCATTAAAATGCAGCAAATATAAAAAAAAATTCCACATCAAAATCCTACCAGAAAAGAACAAACAAAAACAATACATAAACACCAACCTGCCGCTTTCGTCCTCTGCGCGTTGTGGCAACACCCCTCGGCTGACGCTTCACACGGAAGGTCTGTAGGAAGGAAAAAAAACCTCTATAAAAACTGTCCTCCTGTTTTGACCTCTACAGTATTGACGTAATGTGTAAACAGCTTACCTGCCAGGCTGGCGGATCAGCAGGGCAGCCAGAGCCAGAAGAAGGGGAAACCTTCTCCATGGCGTCCAACATGCCACTGCTGAACCACACAGGGTTGGACGGGATGACAGACTGTCCCACCGGAGATGTTCCAGCCTTACAAAACAAAAACAACAGAGTTGGCTCGATTTCATTCTTGGAACAAAAAAACTTTGCACAGCTTTAAGCCACAAATTGTCTTGAAGCAACACATTACCTTGCCCTGCCGTCCACCCTGCCGTCCAACCACCGCCCACTCGCTGGGGTCACTGTGACGCGGCACGGGAACGTGCCCCGTCACAGTGACCAGAGTGGGGGCCACCCGGCCACCCGGCGATCTCCGGGGAGACGCCGGGGGCACGGGCGGAGGTGGTGCCAGCTGGAGGTAGGCCACGTTCCACATCAGCTGCATCAGGATGGGCATGCCATCGGAGTCGCTGAGGTGCACCTGAAAGACAGTTTAACACAGCCAACATGTCACTCCAAAAACATGAAACTCCACCACGTCTTGTATCACACCAACAAAGTATCCTGTACTTACGCCATCATGGCACCACAGCTCCAACCGATGGACTGGGAAGTGCGCCGTCACAGACACGTAGGGGAGACCTGACACACATGGCAGAAACATAATCAGTGCTTCTAATATTTACACTTGTATAAATTCTTTGGAATTATACATTACATCAATTATATCTGATTGTAACGTACCCATGCGTGCTGCGACACGGTGGTATTCCTGACGCAGCTGCTCTTGGAAGCCAAGGTCCATGGTCAGACGGGGAGGGAAGTCCAACACAAAGACCTAGAAACAACCATTTCTTCATTAACTCCCTTAAACAAGCATAAAACACAACAGTCTGTTCACAACTACCAAATACATACTGATAACAGTGACTGCAATAACAAAAAAAGGAAAAACAAATCAATAAATACATAAAACACACCTTGGGCCAGCGGCTGCAGATGGTGGTCAGGAGCGCACCGAAGTCCAACGCCGCCTCACTGATGGTCCTGCTGGCAGTGAGGTTGTTGCTCGGGGCGAGCACACACACGGCATCCGGGGTCCACGGAACAGCAGCATGCAGCACCTCCGTCCTCAGCTCCCTGGCATCTGCACCTGGAACAGACAGAAAACCAAAAGACAGACAGCCCTCCGGGATGGCCACGAACCCGTCCACGATCCCGCGCAGGTGGGAGTCTCCAACGACGAACACACGCTGCGACAACAGAGACATTGCTTTAGAACACAGACACCAGGTGTGACGCCATGCAACCATCACTGTCTTTATGAATAAGACAGAAATCGTACCTGCTTCTCCGGATGCTGAGCTGGAGTGACCAACTTGAAGCTGCGCTGGGTCAGCTCCGAAGTTGGCCATCTCCGCACACGATGGCGGTAACCAGTACCGCGCCCTGTTCAAGCAAATCAAAATTCAACAATGTCAACACATGTGTTACACATCTTTAAATTACATCTTATTTGTACCATTGAAACATGTAAAAAAAAAACTATGTGATACATACGAGCACGAAACTCGGGGGCAGGTGGCAGGGGGGTCCAAGTCTGCGCCGTCGCCATCCTCCTCTTCATGGCCTGGGCACGCCGGTGGGACTTGGCACGGGGCATCTAAAAACATACACAAACAACAAAAACAAATTAATTCACCATTCACAAAGAAATCATACAAACCACTCACTGATCACTGACTGTATGCTAATCATACTCAAAAGCCACACTACTCTGGCCTCAGCCTTCAAATACATACATCACTCAACTTACCTTGGAAGCAGTACACAGACACCTACTAAAATAAGCAAGTGTGTGTGTGTGTGTGTGTGTGTGTGTGGGTGTGTATGTCCGGAATCAGAAATGTGTTAATCAGTTGGTTATGTGTGTTTACAATTGAATGAATGTATCTTTGTATGTGGTGTAGGTTCTGGATCAGAGGATCACAGATGTAGTGCAGATCGCAGGTAAGTCGCAGCTCTCAAAGCAGGAGGGTAGCAGATCACACGGTCAAGTGAGAAGGGTATCTGTAGATTAAAGAAAACACATGGTTTTATTTAACAATAAGTGTGATGTAGAAAATCTGTACAATTAGATAGGTGTTAGAGATAATAATGTAACATGCCTATAAGATTTAAATAACAAGTATTTCTCTCTACATATCCTGGATAAACTGCTGCTGTATAATTTTTCCATCTATTTTTTAAATGTCTAACATGGTAAAATGGCTGACAGTCATCCATTTTAAGAGATCTTACATTTAAACAATATGCTCATCTAACACAACAGCATCCATCTTAAAACATGTTCTCACTGAAAGTAAAATGGCTGACACTACATTACAAATCTCTAAGCTACAGACACACAGCTACACAGAGCTTTCATTGTAACAGTATATGCTCAACTAACATAAAAGCATCCATATTAAATGCAATTCAATACATTACACAAATCAATCTGCATTAGCATAAACAAATCAAAATTCATATTAAAAATCCATCTCACATCAACTGCACTGCCTTTAAAATTTCACAGTATTTCTTTCAATCAAGCATCGGTGCCTTAGCAAACAAGTTTACCACAGAAAAGTTATCTACAGTTGGCAGTCATCACCTAAGCTAGCACATAAGGCTGCACGATGTCAAAACACACCGCTAACAGACATTAGCATCAGCATAAATTATGCTACTTCATCAAAATCCATCAACAAATGTTAATCATCCATCCAACATGCATTGCACTGCGTTTTACATTTCACAGTATTTCTTTAAATCAACCACTTGTTCATGAGGCCTCAAGTTTAACAAAAGTTAGCTGTAGTTACCCAAAAAGTTAATTCAGTCAAGGCTAGCATCAAGCAAAGCTAACAGCTCAAGGACAATAGCATACACAAAACCAAAGCCATCAATGAATGTTTCAAAGCCATCGCCCACAAAGTCACTCATTTTAAGAGATCTTCTATTTAAATAATATGCTCATCTAACATAACAACATCCATATTATGTTCTTACTAAAAGCAAAATGGCTGACACTACATTACAAATCTCTAAGCTACAGCCACACAGACCTTTCATTTTAACAATCTCCTCAACTAACAGAAAAGCATCCATATTAAATGAAATTCAATACATTACACAAATCAATCTACATTAGCATAAACAAATCAAAATCCATATTAAAAATCCATCTCACATCCACTGCACTACCTTTAAAATTTCACAGTATTCCTTTCAATCAAGCATCTGTGCCTTAGCAATCGAGTTTACCACAGAAAAGTTACCTACAGTTAGCAGTCATCACCTATGCTAGCACATAAGGCTGCACAATGTCAAAACACACCGCTAACAGACATTGGCATCAGCATAAATTATGCTACTTCATCAAAATCCATCAACAAATGTTTAACATCCATCCAACATGCATTGCACTGCATTTTACATTTCACAGTATTTCTTTAAATCAACCACTTGTTCATTAGGCATCAAGTTTAACAAAAGTTAGCTGTAGTTACCCAAAAAGTTAATTCAGTCAAGGCTAGCATCAAGCAAAGCTAACAGCTCAAGGACAATAGCATACACAAAACCAAAGCCATCAATAAATGTTTCAAAGCCATCGCCCACAAAGTCACTCATTTTAAGAGATCTGTGCCTTAGCAATCAAGTTTACCACTGAAAAGTTACCTACAGTTAGCAGTCATCACCTAAGCTAGCACATAAGGCTGCATGATGTCAAAACACACCGCTAACAGACATCAGCATAAATTATGCCACTTCATCAAAATACACCAACAAATGTTAAACATCCATCCAACATGCATTGCACTGCGTTTTACATTTCACAGTATTTCTTTAAATCAACCACTTGTTCATTAGGCATCAAGTTTAACAAAAGTTAGCTGTAGTTACCCAAAAAGTTAATTCAGTCAAGGCTAGCATCAAGCAAAGCTAACAGCTCAAGGACAATAGCATACACAAAACCAAAGCCATCAATGAATGTTTCAAAGCCATCGCCCACACAGTCACTCATTTTAAGAGATCTTCTATTTAAACAATATGCTCATCTAACATAACAGCATCCATATTATGTTCTTACTAAAAGCAAAATGGCTGACACTACATTACAAATCTCTAAGCTACAGCCACACAGACCTTTCATTTTAACAATCTCCTCAACTAACACAAAAGCATCCATATTAAATGCAATTCAATAAATTACACAAATCAATCTGCATTAGCAAAAACAAATCAAAATCCATATTAAAAATCCATCTCACATCCACTGCACTACCTTTAAAATTTCACAGTATTCCTTTCAATCAAGCATCTGTGCCTTGGCAATCGAGTTTACCACAGAAAAGTTACCTACAGTTAGCAGTCATCACCTAAGCTAGCACATAAGGCTGCACAATGTCAAAACACACCGCTAACAGACATTGGCATCAGCATAAATTATGCTACTTCATCAAAATCCATCAACAAATGTTAATCATCCATCCAACATGCATTGCACTGCGTTTTACATTTCACAGTATTTCTTTAAATCAACCACTTGTTCATTAGGCCTCAAGTTTAACAAAAGTTAGCTGTAGTTACCCAAAAAGTTAATTCAGTCAAGGCTAGCATCAAGCAAAGCTAACAGCTCAAGGACAATAGCATACACAAAACCAAAGCCATCAATGAATGTTTCAAAGCCATCGCCCACACAGTCACTCATTTTAAGAGATCTTCTATTTAAACAATATGCTCATCTAACATAACAGCATCCATATTATGTTCTTACTAAAAGCAAAATGGCTGACACTACATTACAAATCTCTAAGCTACAGCCACACAGACCTTTCATTTTAACAATCTCCTCAACTAACACAAAAGCATCCATATTAAATGCAATTCAATACATTACACAAATCAATCTGCATTAGCATAAACAAATCAAAATCCATGTTAAAAATCCATCTCACATCAACTGCACTGCCTTTAAAAATTCACAGTATTTCTTTCAATCAAGCATCTGTGCCTTAGCAAACAAGTTTACCACAGAAAAGTTACCTACAGTTAGCAGTCATCACCTAAGCTAGCACATAAGGCTGCATGATGTCAAAACACACCACTAACAGACATTAGCATCAGCATAAATTATGCCACTTCATCAAAATCCACCAACAAATGTTTAACATCCATCCAACATGCATTGCACTGCGTTTTACATTTCACAGTATTTCTTTAAATCAACCACTTGTTCATTAGGCCTCAAGTTTAACAAAAGTTAGCTGTAGTTACCCAAAAAGTTAATTCAGTCAAGGCTAGCATCAAGCAAAGCTAACAGCTCAAGGACAATAGCATACACAAAACCAAAGCCATCAATAAATGTTTCAAAGCCATCGCCCACAAAGTCACTCATTTTAAGAGATCTGCGCCTTAGCAATCAAGTTTACCACATAAAAGTTACCTACAGTTAGCAGTCATCACCTAAGCTAACACATAAGGCTGCATGATGTCAAAACACACCGCTAACAGGCATCAGCATAAATTATGCCACTTCAACAAAATACACCAACAAATGTTAAACATCCATCCAACATGCATTGCACTGCGTTTTACATTTCACAGTATTTCTTTAAATCAACCACTTGTTCATTAGGCATTAAATTTAACAAAAGTTAGCTGCAGTTACCCAAAAAGTTTATTCACTCCAGGCTAACATCAAAGACAGCTAACAGCTCAGCTCAATTAAATACATTATACAAATCAATCTGCATTAGCCCAAATAAATCAAAATCCATATCAAAAATCCATCTCACATCCACTGCACTGCCTTTACAATTTCAAAGTATTTCTTTCAATCAAGTATCTGTGCCTTAGCAATCAAGTTTACCACAGTAAAGTTACCTACAGTTAGCAGTCATCACCCAAGCTAGCAAAGGCAGCATGTTGTAAAAACACACCGCTAACAGACAATAGCATCAGCATAAATTATGCTACTTCATCAAAATCCACCAAGAAATGTTAAAAATCCATCCAACATATATTGTACTACCTTTAAAATTCCACAGTATTTCTTTAAATCAACCACTTGTATGACAGCCGTCGAGTTAATCAAACAAAAGTTAGCTACAATTATCTAAAAAGCTAATTCATTCAAGGCTAACATCAAACGAAGCAAAAGCCCAGCCAAAACCATCAATTAATGTTTTAAATCCATCTCCCATCTACTGCACTGCCTTCAACACTCGCTAATATCGATCCACATCGAGCAGCTGGATGTTAGGAATCAGTAAAGTTAGCTAGAGTTAACATTAGCAGCACAATGTCATCACACAACAAGCTAACAATAAGCTAGCATAAAGCTAACATGATTAACAAATGGTCTTACCTCAGGAGTCGGTGTGAAGTGGCAGACCGACGCCCTGCAGCACGGGACTTTTATCAGCTCGGATGAGGACCCGCAATGCGGCTCGGGAGGTCCAATCAGCTTCTACTGCAGTAGAAACTTGATCCATGTGGAGTCAAGGTCAGCGCAGCAGGAGCCCCTGTTTCATTAGCGGGGTTTCCCTCATAAAAAAAAATGAGATGACGTAGTGGCAGTTCAAGAGCGGAGAGAGCTCTAAAAATCGTCTAAAACTTTTGTTTTTAACTCGCTCATACGGCCAAAATTTTCACTGTACAGACACAATTTCTATCACAAAACGTAGGAAAATTTGTCCTGCTCACAGATATGTTGACATGGAGTCTGTCACAGGTACACATTTTTGCCGAATGGCTTCAAAGCGAAGGGAGTGCCGATTTTTTTCTCATTCACTCCCATGTAAACTCGGAGGAGAAATTTCTGGAAACAGCTGCAGTGCAACACATTTTAAACTCGCTCCCCTGACCACATTTTTGAGTCCAGAAATCTAAAAATGGCCACATACGTTCACGACAAGTGGCTGTCTCTCACCATCACTTTATTTCCTTTTTTAGACCAACGGTTTGGGTGTGACAACAATTTGTTCGAGGACTCAAAACCCATGTTAAACAGCCTGTGTTGATCTTCCCTCGCAGGGAAGTAATTAATCGCCATGACAACGGCTGCTCACACAGACACAGACACAGGGCAGCAGCTCTCTGTCTCTGTCTGTGTGTCTGTCTCTGTCTCTGTCTCTGTGTCTCACAATCTTAACAGGACAGATAACAGCAGCACAATCTTCATTTGAAACAGCAAATACACATTATTAACCCATAAAGTGCCAAAATGGGCTCTCTAGCGCCACCTAGCTGCACTAACATGGCCACTGTGGCCTGTAGGCATGTCGTAGACAGATCAAACCACTCTCTCACTCTGACCCTAGCTGCACCTACTTAGTGATCATGGCAACCACTGTCACAAACTCACAGAAACATGATGTGTGTGTGATTGTAAAATTTACCTGATGACATGACAGCGGCAGAATCTCCATTTTAACCCTTTAGTTGCCAGAGTTATTTGAGGAAAATATTCATTTCAACATTTGCAAAGGCTGTGGCTTGAAAGTGGTGAGGGATAAAGGCATACTGTAAATGAGAAAACTTTTCATTATTAGGGACCGAGCCTGGAGACAGAGGACGCCTCCGCGAGTAGTCCTCGCCAAAGGCGAGGACCCTATTTACCCCCTAAACATGCTCAAAAACTCACGAAAATTGGCACACATATCAGAACCAGTGAACAATTTTAGCAAATCATGAAATTAACCGCCAAAGTGCCAAAATGTGCTCTCTAGCGCCACCTAGGCACACTACAATGGCCACTGCAGCCTGTAGCTGTGTTGTTTTTGTCATCTCATCCTCAAAATGAAGAAACAGGAATCTGATGGGAGAAAATTCACTCATCTAATTTGCATATTGTCATATCACTTCTACATAGCTACAGCTACAGAAAGCATTCAAACATCAAAACGCTCAGCTCTGTGAGAATTTTCTGATGTTTGTAGCAATGTGTGTGATATTTCTAAATAATTCGCTGGAGGCCGAAACGGGCGAGGTCCCGCCAAACGCTGCTTGCAGCTTTAATTAGGGACCGAGCCTAGAGGCAGAGGACTGCTCAGGGAGCAGTCCTCGCCGAAGGCGAGGACCCTCTTGTATTTTGAACGCTCATTAGGAAACATGCCCAGAGCCAAAAACGCTACTCACAGAGGAGTCCTCGCCGAAGGCGAGGACCCTCATGCTTCCAAACTGTTCATTGGAGGAAGAGCAGTCCTCGCCGGAGGCGAGGACAGGACACTATTGTTTTTGTAAGGTTTATTATTTCTTTCTTTCTTTCTTTCTTTCTTCCGCCGCCTCTTTGAACTGGAATTTGACCCCCTAAACATGCTCAAAAACTCACCAAAATTGGCACGCACATCAGAACTGGTGAAAAATTTTAGGCAATCATGCAATTAACCCCTAAAGTGCCAAAATGAGCTCTCTAGCGCCACCTAGGCACACAAAAATGGCCGCTACGGCCTGTAGGAACGTCGTAGAAACATCAGACGAAAACTGCTGTGTTTGTCTCATCAAGACCTAAAAATCACGCGCAGTGACCCCTGACCTAAATCCAACAGGAAGTGACGTAATTTCCCTTTCAAAGTAAGATTTTGCCTTAAAACTGCATAAAACTGCCTTTCCTAAAATAAACATCTTCTCATACACCGTTTATCCCACCGGCTTCAAACTTGCAGGGATTCCAGATCAACTCCTTCTAATCAAAAGTTATTCGTAACTTTTCCATTCCTCGTTTAGTTTGGATTTTGTGGGCTCCTGAAGGTGAGATGTCAGAAAAACGTCCAGACGGTCGTCGAAAGCTGTCCCATTGGAAATGAATGGCAGCAGGGGGGAGAAAGAGACCAATCTTTGGGCTTTTTCGAGCCTTTACAGTGTCGCCATACTTTGAGCTACAGACTCCATTCCAACTCTCAAATGTTGCCACAGGTCTCATGTATTCACTCATGTTTTCATCTTTTCCCTATCTTTTATCGTTTTTTCTCGGTGCCTCTCAGAGTACCATGAGCAAAAGTGGAGAAATTTTCCGTTTATAATGGGTGTCTATGCACGGAATGTTTCGCGCTAGAGTGGAGAGAGCTCTAAAAACTCGTCTAAAACTTTTGTCTTTAACTCGCTGCCATGGCCACAATTTTCACTGTACAGACACAATTTCTATCACAAAACGTAGGAAAATTTGTCCTGGTTACAGAAATGTTGACATGGAGTCTGTCACACGTACACATTTTTGCCCAGTGGCTCCAAAGTGAAGGGAGTGCCGATTTTTCTCTCATTCACTCCCATGTAAACTCAGAGGAGAAATTTCTAGAAACAGCTGCAGTGCAACACATTTTAAACTCGCTCCCCTGACCACAAATTTCACTCCAAAAATATAAAAATCACCACGTACGTTCACGACAAGTGGCTGTCTCTCACCATCACTTTATTTCCTTTTTTGGAGCAACGGTTTGGCTGTGAGAACAATTTGTTCGAGGAGTCAAAACCCATGTTAAAAAGCCTGTGCTGATCTTCCCTCTCTGTCTGTGGCTGTGTGCCGCAACTGCAGGCAAGTCATGAATCGCCATGACAACGGCTGCTCACACAGACACAGACACAGACACAGGGCAGCAGCTCTCTGTCTCTGTCTCTGTCTGTGTGTCTGTCTGTGTGTCTGTCTGTGTGTCTGTCTGTGTGTCTGTCTCTCTCTCTCTGTCTGTCTCTCTCTCTGTCAGTGTCTCTGTCTGTGTGTCTGTCTGTGTGTCTGTCTCTCTCTCTGTGTCTGTCTCTCTCTCTGTCTGTGTCTCTGTCTGTGTGTCTGTCTGTGTGTCTGTCTCTCTCTCTGTCTGTGTCTCTGTCTGTGTGTCTGTCAGATTACAGCAGCACAATCTTCATTTGAAACAGGAAGTGCACATTATTAACCCCTAAAGTGCCAAAATGGGCTCTCTAGCGCCACCTAGGTGCACTAAAAAGATCACTGTGGCCTGTAGGCATGTCGTAGACAGATCAAACCACTCTCTCACTCTGACCCTAGCTGCACCTACTTAGTGATCATGGCAACCACTGTCACAAAGTCACAGAAACATGATGTGTGTGTGATTCTAAAATTTACCTGATGACATGACAGCGGCAGAATCTCCATTTTATCCCGTTAGTTGCCAGAGTTATTTGAGGAAAATATTCATTTCTACATTTCAATATGCTCTGGCTTGAAAGTGGTGAGAGATAAAGGCATACTGTAAATGAGAAAACTTTTCGTTATTAGGGACCGAGCCTGAAGACAGAGGACTCCTCCGCGAGCAGTCCTCGCCGAAGGCGAGGACCCTATTTACCCCCTAAACATGCTCAAAAACTCACGAAAATTGGCACGCATATCAGAACCGGTAAACAATTTTAGCAAATCATGAAATTAACCCCTAAACTGCCAAAATGTGCCCTCTAGCGCTGCCTAGCCACACTAAAATGGCCACTGCAGCATGTAGTTGTGTTATTTTTGTCATCTCATCCTCAAAACGAAGAAACAGGAATCTGATGGGAGAAAATTCACTCATCTAATTTGCATATTATCATATCACTTCTACATAGCTACAGCAAAAATTCAAACACAAAAACGATCAGCTCTGTGAGAATTTTCTGATGTTTGTAGCAATGTGTGTGATATTTCTAAATAATTCGCTGGAGGCCGAAACGGGCGAGGTCCCGCCAAACGCTGCTTGCAGCTTTAATTAGGGACCGAGCCTAGAGGCAGAGGACTGCTCAGAGAGCAGTCCTCGCCGAAGGCGAGGACCCTCTTGTATTTTGAACGCTCATTAGGAAACATGCCCAGAGCCAAAAACACTACTCACAGAGGAGTCCTCGCCGAAGGCGAGGACCCTCATGCTTCTTAACTCTTCATTAGGGGCAGACCAGTCCTCGCCGGAGGCGAGGACACTATTGTTTTTGTAATGTTTATTATTATTATTTCTTTCTTTCTTTCTTTCTTTCTTCCGCCGCCTCTTTGAACTGGAATTTGACCCCCTAAACATGCTCAAAAACTCACCAAAATTGGCACGCACATCAGAACTGGTGAAAAATTTTAGGCAATCATGCAATTAACCCCTAAAGTGCCAAAATGAGCTCTCTAGCGCCACCTAGGCACACAAAAATGGCCGCTACGGCCTGTAGGAACGTCGTAGAAACATCAGACGAAAACTGCTGTGTTTGTCTCATCAAGACCTAAAAATCACGCGCTGTGACCCCTGACCTAAATCCAACAGGAAGTGACGTAATTGCCCTTTCAAAGTAAGATTTTGCCTTAAAACTGCATAAAACTGCATTTCCTAAAAAAAACATCTTCTCATACACCGTTTATCCCACCGGCTTCAAACTTGCAGGGATTCCAGATCAACTCCTTCTAATCAAAAGTTATTCGTAACTTTTCCATTCCTCGTTTAGTTTGGATTTTGTGGGCTCCTGAAGGTGAGATGTCAGAAAAACGTCCTCACGGCCGTCGAAAGCTGTCCCATAGGAAATGAATGGCGGCAGGGGGGAGAAAGAGACCAATCTTTGGGCTTTTTCGAGCCTTTACAGTGTCGCCATACTTTGAGCTACAGACTCCATTCCAACTCTCAAATGTTGCCACAGGTCTCATGTATTCACTCATGTTTTCATCTTTTCCCTATCTTTTATCGTTTTTTCTCGGTGCCTCTCAGAGTACCATGAGCAAAAGTGGAGAAATTTTCCGTTTATAATGGGTGTCTATGCACGGAATGTTTCGCGCTAGAGTGGAGACAGCTCTAAAAACTCGTCTAAAACTTTTGTCTTTAACTCGCTGCCATGGCCACAATTTTCACTGTACAGACACAATTTCTATCACAAAACGTAGGAAAATTTGTCCTGGTTACAGAAATGTTGACATGGAGTCTGTCACACGTACACATTTTTGCCCAGTGGCTCCAAAGTGAAGGGAGTGCCGATTTTTCTCTCATTCACTCCCATGTAAACTCAGAGGAGAAATTTCTGGAAACAGCTTCAGTGCAACACATTTTAAACTCGCTCCCCTGACCACAAATTTCACTCCAAAAATATAAAAATCACCACGTACGTTCACGACAAGTGGCTGTCTCTCACCATCACTTTATTTCCTTTTTTGGACCAACGGTTTGGCTGTGAGAACAATTTGTTCGAGGAGTCAAAACCCATGTTAAAAAGCCTGTGCTGATCTTCCCTCTCTGTCTGTGGCTGTGTGCCGCAACTGCAGGCAAGTCATGAATCGCCATGACAACGGCTGCTCACACAGACACAGACACAGACACAGGGCAGCAGCTCTCTGTCTCTGTGTCTGTCTGTGTGTCTGTCTGTGTGTCTGTCTCTGTGTCTGTCTCTCTCTCTGTGTCTGTCTCTGTCTGTGTGTCTGTCTGTGTCTCTGTGTCTCACAATCTTTACAGGAGAGATTACAGCAGCACAATCTTCATTTGAAATAGCAAATACACATTATTTACCCATAAAGTGCCAAAATGGGCTCTCTAGCGCCACCTACCTGCAATAAAATGGCCACTGTGGCCTGTAGGCATGTCGTAGACAGATCAAACCACTCTCTCACTCTGACCCTAGCTGTACCTACTTAGTGATCATGGCAACCACTGTCACAAACTCACAGAAACATGATGTGTGTGTGATTCCAAAATTTACCTGATGACATGACAGCGGCAGAATCTCCATTTTAACCCTTTCGTTGCCAGAGTCATTTGAGGAAAATATTCATTTCTACATTTCAATATGCTGTGGCTTGAAAGTGGTGTGAGATAAAGGCATACTGTAAATGAGAAAACTTTTCATTATTAGGGACCGAGCCTGGAGACAGAGGACTCATCAGCGAGGAGTCCTCGCCAAAGGCGAGGACACTATTTACCCCCTAAACATGCTCAAAATCTCATGAAAATTGGCACGCATATCTGAACCGGTGTACAATTTTAGCAAATCATGAAATTAACCCCTAAAGTGCCAAAATGTGCTCTGTAGCGCCACCTAGGCACACTAAAATGGCCACTGCAGCCTATAGGTGTGTTGTTTTTGTCATCTCATCCTCAAAATTAAGGAATCTGATGGGAGAAAATTCACTCATCTAATTTGCATATTGTCATATCACTTCTACATAGCTACAGCTACAGAAAGCATTCAAACATCAAAACGTTCAGCTCTGTGAGAATTTTCTGACGTTTGTGGCAATGTGCCAAAATGGGCGCGAGGCGAGGTCCCGCCAAACGCTGCTTGCAGCTTTAATTAGGGACCGAGCCTAGAGGCAGAGGACTGCTCAGGGAGCAGTCCTCGCCGAAGGCGAGGACCCTCTTGTATTTTGAACGTTGATTAGGAAACATGCCCAGAGCCAAAAACACTACTCACAGAAGAGTCCTCGCCGAAGGCGAGGACCCTCATGCTTCCAAAATGTTCATTGGAGGAAGAGCAGTCCTCGCCGGAGGCGAGGAATGCACTATTGTTTTTGGAAGGTTTATTATTATTATTATTATTATTATTATTATTCTTTCTTTCTCCCGCCGCCACTTTGAAGTGGAATTTGACCCCCTAAACATGCTCAAAAACTCACCAAAATTGGCACGCACATCAGAACTGGTGAAAAATTTTAGGCAATCATGCAATTAATCCCTAAAGTGCCAAAATGAGCTCTCTAGCGCCACCTAGGCACACAAAAATGGCCACTACGGTCTGTAGGAACGTCGTAGAAACATCAAACGAAAACCGCCGTGTTTGTCTCATCAAGACCTAAAAATCACGCGCAGTGACCCCTGACCTAAATCCAACAGGAAGTGACGTAATTTCCCTTTCAAAGTAAGATTTTCCCTTAAAACTGCATAAAACTGCCTTTCCTAAAATAAACATCTTCTCATACACCGTTTATCCCACCGGCTTCAAACTTGCAGGGATTCCAGATCAACTCCTTCTAATCAAAAGTTATTCGTAACTTTTCCATTCCTCGTTTCGTTTGGATTTTGTGGGCTCCTGAAGGTGAGATGTCAGAAAAACGTCCTCACGGCCGTCGAAAGCTGTCCCATAGGAAATGAATGGCGGCAGGGGGGAGAAAGAGACCAATCTTTGGGCTTTTTCGAGCCTTTACAGTGTCGCCATACTTTGAGCTACAGACTCCATTCCAACTCTCAAATGTTGCCACAGGTCTCATGTATTCACTCATGTTTTCATCTTTTCCCTATCTTTTATCGTTTTTTCTCGGTGCCTCTCAGAGTACCATGAGCAAAAGTGGAGAAATTCTCCGTTTATAATGGGTGTCTATGCACGGAATGTTTCGCGCTAGAGTGGAGAGAGCTCTAAAAACTCGTCTAAAACTTTTGTCTTTAACTCGCTGCCATGGCCACAATTTTCACTGTACAGACACAATTTCTATCACAAAACGTAGGAAAATTTGTCCTGGTTACAGAAATGTTGACATGGAGTCTGTCACACGTACACATTTTTGCCCAGTGGCTCCAAAGTGAAGGGAGTGCCGATTTTTCTCTCATTCACTCCCATGTAAACTCAGAGGAGAAATTTCTAGAAACACCTGCAGTGCAACACATTTTAAACTCGCTCCCCTGACCACATTTATGAGTCCAGAAATATAAAAATCACCACGTACGTTCACGACAAGTGGCTGTCTCTCACCATCACTTTATTTCCTTTTTTGGACCAACGGTTTGGCTGTGAGAACAATTTGTTCGAGGAGTCAAAACCCATGTTAAAAAGCCTGTGCTGATCTTCCCTCTCTGTCTGTGGCTGTGTGCCGCAACTGCAGGCAAATCATGAATCGCCATGACAACGGCTGCTCACACAGACACAGACACAGACACAGGGCAGCAGCTCTCTGTCTCTGTGTCTGTCTCTGTGTCTGTCTGTGTGTCTGTCTCTATGTCTGTCTCTGTCTCTGTCTGTGTGTCTGTCTCTCTCTCTGTCTCTGTCTCTGTCTCTGTCTGTGTGTCTGTCTCTGTCTCTGTGTCTCACAATCTTTACAGGACAGATTACAGCAGCACAATCTTCATTTGAAACAGCAAATACACATTATTAACCCATAAAGTGCCAAAATGGGCTCTCTAGCGCCACCTACCTGCAATAAAATGTTCACTGTGGCCTGTAGGCATGTCGTAGACAGATCAAACCACTCTCTCACTCTGACCCTAGCTGCACCTACCTAGTGATCATGGCAACCACTGTCACAAAGTCACAGAAACATGATGTGTGTGTGATTCTAAAATTTACCTGATGACATGACAGCGGCAGAATCTCCATTTTAACCCTTTAGTTGCCAGAGTTATATGAGGAAAATATTAATTTCAACATTTCAATATGCTGTGGCTTGAAAGTGGTGAGAGATAAAGACATACTGTAAATGAGAAAACTTTTCATTATTAGGGACCGAGCCTGGAGACAGAGGACTCCTGACAGAGCAGTCCTCGCCGAAGGCGAGGACCCTATTTACCCCCTAAACATGCTCAAAAAATCACCAAAATTGGCACGCATATCAGAACCGGTGAACAATTTCAGCAAATCATGAAATTAACCCCTAAAGTGCCAAAATGGGCTCTCTAGCGCCACCTAGGCACACTACAATGGCCACTGCAGCCTGTAGCTGTGTTGTTTTTCTCATCTCATCCTCAAAATGAAGAAACAGGAATCTGATGGGAGAAAATTCTCTCATCTAATTTGCATATTGTCAGATCACTTCTACATAGCTACAGCTACAGAAAGCATTCAAACATCAAAACGTTCAGCTCTGTGCGAATTTTCTGACGTTTGTGGCAATGTGCCAAAATGGGCGCGAGGCGAGGTCCCGCCAAACGCTGCTTGCAGCTTTAATTAGGGACCGAGCCTAGAGGCAGAGGACTGCTCAGAGAGCAGTCCTCGCCGAAGGCGAGGACCCTCTTGTATTTTGAACGCTCATTAGGAAACATGCCCAGAGCCTAAAACACTACTCACAGAGAAGTCCTCGCCGAAGGCGAGGACCCTCATGCTTCTTAACTCTTCATTAGGGGCAGACCAGTCCTCGCCGGAGGCGAGGACACTATTGTTTTTGTAAGGTTTATTATTATTATTCTTTCTTTCTTTCTTTCTTTCTTCCGCCGCCTCTTTGAACTGTAATTTGACCCCCTAAACATGCTCAAAAACTCACCAAAATTGGCACGCACATCAGAACTGGTGAAAAATTTTAGGCAATCATGCAATTAACCCCTAAAGTGCCAAAATGAGCTCTCTAGCGCCACCTAGGCACACAAAAATGGCCGCTACGGCCTGTAGGAACGTCGTAGAAACATCAGACGAAAACTGCTGTGTTTGTCTCATCAAGACCTAAAAATCACGCGCAGTGACCCCTGACCTAAATCCAACAGGAAGTGACGTAATTTCCCTTTCAAAGTAAGATTTTGCCTTAAAACTGCATAAAACTGCCTTTCCTAAAATAAACATCTTCTCATACACCGTTTATCCCACCGGCTTCAAACTTGCAGGGATTCCAGATCAACTCCTTCTAATCAAAAGTTATTCGTAACTTTTCCATTCCTCGTTTAGTTTGGATTTTGTGGGCTCCTGAAGGTGAGATGTCAGAAAAACGTCCAGACGGTCGTCGAAAGCTGTCCCATTGGAAATGAATGGCAGCAGGGGGGAGAAAGAGACCAATCTTTGGGCTTTTTCGAGCCTTTACAGTGTCGCCATACTTTGAGCTACAGACTCCATTCCAACTCTCAAATGTTGCCACAGGTCTCATGTATTCACTCATGTTTTCATCTTTTCCCTATCTTTTATCGTTTTTTCTCGGTGCCTCTCAGAGTACCATGAGCAAAAGTGGAGAAATTTTCCGTTTATAATGGGTGTCTATGCACGGAATGTTTCGGGCTAGAGTGGAGAGAGCTCTAAAAACTCGTCTAAAACTTTTGTCTTTAACTCGCTGCCATGGCCACAATTTTCACTGTACAGACACAATTTCTATCACAAAACGTAGGAAAATTTGTCCTGGTTACAGAAATGTTGACATGGAGTCTGTCACACGTACACATTTTTGCCCAATGGCTCCAAAGTGAAGGGAGTGCCGATTTTTCTCTCATTCACTCCCATGTAAACTCAGAGGAGAAATTTCTAGAAACACCTGCAGTGCAACACATTTTAAACTCGCTCCCCTGACCACAAATTTGACACCAGAAATATAAAAATCACCACGTACGTTCACGACAAGTGGCTGTCTCTCACCATCACTTTATTTCCTTTTTTGGACCAACGGTTTGGCTGTGAGAACAATTTGTTCGAGGAGTCAAAACCCATGTTAAAAAGCCTGTGCTGATCTTCCCTCTCTGTCTGTGTCTGTTTGCCGCAACTGCAGGCAAGTCATTATCGCCATGACAACGGCTGCTCACACAGACACAGACACAGACACAGGGCAGCAGCTCTCTGTCTCTGTCTCTGTGTGTCTGTCTCTCTCTCTGTTTCTGTCTGTGTCTGTGTGTCTGTCTCTGTGTCTGTCTCTCTCTCTGTCTCTGTCTGTGTGTCTGTGTCTGTCTCTCTCTCTGTCTCTGTCTGCTTGTCTGTCTGTGTGTCTGTCTCTCTCTCTGTCTCTGTCTCTGTCTGTGTGTCTGTCTCTGTGTCTGTCTCTCTCTCTGTCTCTGTCTGTGTCTGTCTCTGTCTTTGTCTCTGTCTGTTTGTCTGTCTCTGTGTCTGTCTCTGTCTCTGTGTCTCACAATCTTTACAGGACAGATTACAGCAGCACAATCTTCATTTGAAACAGCAAATACACATTATTAACCCATAAAGTGCCAAAATGGGCTCTCTAGCGCCACCTAGTTGCACTAAAATGGCCACTGTGGCCTGTAGGCATGTCGTAGACAGATCAAACCACTCTCTCACTCTGACCCTAGCTGCACCTACTTAGTGATCATGGCAACCACTGTCACAAACTCACAGAAACATGATGTGTGTGTGATTCCAAAAAAACAACAACTGCCTTTTCTAAAAAAAACATCTTCTCATACACCGTTTATCCCACCGGCTTCAAACTTGAAGGGACTCTAGATCAACTCCTTCTAATCAAAAGTTATTCGTAACTTTTCCATTCCTCGTTTCGTTTGGATTTTGTGGGCTCCTGAAGGTGAGATGTCAGAAAAACGTCCTGACGGCCGTCGAAAGCTGTCCCATAGGAAATGAATGGCGGCAGGGGGGAGAAAGAGACTAACTGGAAACAGCTTCAGTGCAACACATTTTAAACTCACTCCCCTGACCACAAATTTGACTCCAGAAATATAAAATTCACCACGTACGTTCACGACAAGTGGCTGTCTCTCATCATTACTTTATTTCCTTTTTTGGACCAACGGTTTGGCTGTGAGAACAATTTGTTCGAGGAGTCAAAACCCATGTTAAACAGCCTGTGCTGATCTTCCCTCTCTGTCTGTGTCTGTGTGCCGCAACTGCAGGCAAGTCAATAATCGCCATGACAACGGCTGCTCACACAGACACAGACACAGACACAGGGCAGCAGCTCTCTGTCTCTGTCTCTGTCTGTGTGACTGTGTCTGTGTCTGTCTGTGTGTCTGTGTATCTGTCTGTCTCTGTCTCTGTGTCTCACAATCTTTACAGGACAGATTACAGCAGCACAATCTTCATTTGAAACAGGAAGTGCACATTATTAACCCATAAAGTGCCAAAATGGGCTCTCTAGCGCCACCTACCTGCAATAAAATGGCCACTGTGGCCTGTAGGCATGTCGTAGACAGATCAAACCACTCTCTCACTCTGACCCTAGCTGTACCTACTTCGTGATCATGGCAACCACTGTCACAAACTCACAGAAACATGATGTGTGTGTGATTGCAAAATTTACCTGATGACATGACAGCGGCAGAATCTCCATTTTAACCCTTTAGTTGCCAGAGTTATTTGAGAAAAATATTCATTTCTACATTTCAATATGCTGTGGCTTGAAAATGGTGAGAGATAAAGACATACTGTAAATGAGAAAACTTTTCATTATGAGGGACCGAGCCTGGAGACAGAGGACTCCTCCGTGAGTAGTCCTCGCCGAAGGCGAGGACCCTATTTACCCCCTAAACATGCTTAAAAACTCACGAAAATTGGCACGCATATCAGAACCGGTGAACAATTTTAGCAAATCATGAAATTAACCCCTAAAGTGCCAAAATGTGCCCTCTAGCGCCGCCTAGCCACACTAAAATGGCCACTGCAGCATGTAGTTGTGTTATTTTTGTCATCTCATCCTCAAAATGAAGAAACAGGAATCTGATGGGAGAAAATTCACTCATCTAATTTGCATATTATCATATCACTTCTACATAGCTACAGCAAAAATTCAAACACAAAAACGATCAGCTCTGTGAGAATTTTCTGATGTTTGTAGCAATGTGTGTGATATTTCTAAATAATTCGCTGGAGGCCGAAACGGGCGAGGTCCCGCCAAACGCTGCTTGCAGCTTTAATTATTATTCTTTCTTTCTTTCTTTCTTCCGCCGCCACTTTGAAGTGGAATTTGACCCCCTAAACATGCTCAAAAACTCACCAAAATTGGCACGCACATCAGAACTGGTGAAAAATTTTAGGCAATCATGCAATTAACCCCTAAAGTGCCAAAATGAGCTCTCTAGCGCCACCTAGGCACACAAAAATGGCCGCTACGGCCTGTAGGAACGTCGTAGAAACATCAGACGAAAACTGCTGTGTTTGTCTCATCAAGACCTAAAAATCACGCGCAGTGACCCCTGACCTAAATCCAACAGGAAGTGACGTAATTTCCCTTTCAAAGTAAGATTTTGCCATAAAACTGCATAAAACTGCCTTTCCTAAAATAAACATCTTCTCATACACCGTTTATCCCACCGGCTTCAAACTTGCAGGGATTCCAGATCAACTCCTTCTAATCAAAAGTTATTCGTAACTTTTCCATTCCTCGTTTAGTTTGGATTTTGTGGGCTCCTGAAGGTGAGATGTCAGAAAAACGTCCTCACGGCCGTCGAAAGCTGTCCCATAGGAAATGAATGGCGGCAAGGGGGAGAAAGAGACCAATCTTTGGGCTTTTTCGAGCATTTACAGTGTCGCCATACTTTGAGCTACAGACTCCATTCCAACTCTCAAATGTTGCCACAGGTCTCATGTATTCACTCATGTTTTCATCTTTTCCCTATCTTTTATCGTTTTTTCTCGGTGCCTCTCAGAGTACCATGAGCAAAAGTGGAGAAATTTTCCGTTTATAATGGGTGTCTATGCACGGAATGTTTCGCGCTAGAGTGGAGAGAGCTCTAAAAACTCGTCTAAAACTTTTGTCTTTAACTCGCTGCCATGGCCACAATTTTCACTGTACAGACACAATTTCTATCACAAAACGTAGGAAAATTTGTCCTGGTCACAGAAATGTCGACATGGAGTCTGTCACACGTACACATTTTTGCCCAGTGGCTCCAAAGTGAAGGGAGTGCCGATTTTTTTCTCATTCACTCCCATGTAAACTCAGAGGAGAAATTTCTAGAAACACCTGCAGTGCAACACATTTTAAACTCGCTCCCCTGACCACATTTATGAGTCCAGAAATATAAAAATCACCACGTACGTTCACGACAAGTGGCTGTCTCTCACCATCACTTTATTTCCTTTTTTGGACCAACGGTTTGGCTGTGAGAACAATTTGTTCGAGGAGTCAAAACCCATGTTAAAAAGCCTGTGCTGATCTTCCCTCTCTGTCTGTGGCTGTGTGCCGCAACTGCAGGCAAATCATTGATCGCCATGACAACGGCTGCTCACACAGACACAGACACAGACACAGGGCAGCAGCTCTCTATCTCTGTCTGTGTCTGTGTGCCTGTCTCTGTCTGTGTGTCTGTCGCTGTCTGTGTGTCTGTCTGTGTGTCTGTCTCTCTCTCTGTCTCTGTCTGTGTCTCTGTCTGTGTGTCTGTCTCTGTGTCTGTGTCTCACAATCTTTACAGGACAGATTACAGCAGCACAATCTTCATTTGAAACAGCAAGTACACATTATTAACCCATAAAGTGCCAAAATGGGCTCTCTAGCACCACCTACCTGCAATAAAATGGCCACTGTGGCCTGTAGGTATGTCGTAGACAGGTCAAACCACTCTCTCACTCTGACCCTAGCTGTACCTACTTCGTGATCATGGCAACCACTGTCACAAACTCACAGAAACATGATGTGTGTGTGATTGCAAAATTTACCTGATGACATGACAGCGGCAGAATCTCCATTTTAACCCTTTAGTTGCCAGAGTTATTTGAGAAAAATATTCATTTCTACATTTCAATATGCTGTGGCTTGAAAATGGTGAGAGATAAAGACATACTGTAAATGAGAAAACTTTTCATTATGAGGGACCGAGCCTGGAGACAGAGGACTCCTCCGTGAGTAGTCCTCGCCGAAGGCGAGGACCCTATTTACCCCCTAAACATGCTTAAAAACTCACGAAAATTGGCACGCATATCAGAACCAGTGAACAATTTATGATAATCATGAAATTAACCCCTAAAGTGACAAAATGTGCTCTCTAGCGCCACCTAGACACACTAAAATGACCACTGCAGCCTATAGGTGTGTTGTTTTCGTCATCTCATCCTCAAAATTAAGGAATCTGATGGGAGAACATTCACTCATCTAATTTGCATTTATCATATCACTTCTACATAGCTACAGCAAAAATTCAAACATCAAAACGATCAGCTCTGTGAGAATTTTCTGATGTTTGTAGCAATGTGTGTGATATTTCTAAATAATGCGCTGGAGGCCGAAACGGGCGAGGTCCCGCCAAACGCTGCTTGCAGCTTTAATTATTATTATTATTTCTTTCTTTCTTCCGCCGCCTCTTTGAACTGGAATTTGACCCCCTAAACATGCTCAAAAACTCACCAAAATTGGCACGCACATCAGAACTGGTGAAAAATTTTAGGCAATCATGCAATTAACCCCTAAAGTGCCAAAATGAGCTCTCTAGCGCCACCTAGGCACACAAAAATGGCCGCTACGGCCTGTAGGAACGTCGTAGAAACATCAGACGAAAACTGCTGTGTTTGTCTCATCAAGACCTAAAAATCACGCGCAGTGACCCCTGACCTAAATCCAACAGGAAGTGACGTAATTTCCCTTTCAAAGTAAGATTTTGCCTTAAAACTGCATAAAACTGCCTTTCCTAAAATAAACATCTTCTCATACACCGTTTATCCCACCGGCTTCAAACTTGCAGGGATTCCAGATCAACTCCTTCTAATCAAAAGTTATTCGTAACTTTTCCATTCCTCGTTTAGTTTGGATTTTGTGGGCTCCTGAAGGTGAGATGTCAGAAAAACGTCCAGACGGTCGTCGAAAGCTGTCCCATTGGAAATGAATGGCAGCAGGGGGGAGAAAGAGACCAATCTTTGGGCTTTTTCGAGCCTTTACAGTGTCGCCATACTTTGAGCTACAGACTCCATTCCAACTCTCAAATGTTGCCACAGGTCTCATGTATTCACTCATGTTTTCATCTTTTCCCTATCTTTTATCGTTTTTTCTCGGTGCCTCTCAGAGTACCATGAGCAAAAGTGGAGAAATTTTCCGTTTATAATGGGTGTCTATGCACGGAATGTTTCGCGCTAGAGTGGAGAGAGCTCTAAAAACTCGTCTAAAACTTTTGTCTTTAACTCGCTGCCATGGCCACAATTTTCACTGTACAGACACAATTTCTATCACAAAACGTAGGAAAATTTGTCCTGGTTACAGAAATGTTGACATGGAGTCTGTCACACGTACACATTTTTGCCCAGTGGCTCCAAAGTGAAGGGAGTGCCGATTTTTCTCTCATTCACTCCCATGTAAACTCAGAGGAGAAATTTCTAGAAACACCTGCAGTGCAACACATTTTAAACTCGCTCCCCTGACCACAAATTTCACTCCAAAAATATAAAAATCACCACGTACGTTCACGACAAGTGGCTGTCTCTCACCATCACTTTATTTCCTTTTTTGGACCAACGGTTTGGCTGTGAGAACAATTTGTTCGAGGAGTCAAAACCCATGTTAAAAAGCCTGTGCTGATCTTCACTCTCTGTCTGTGGCTGTGTGCCGCAACTGCAGGCAAGTCATGAATCGCCATGACAACGGCTGCTCACACAGACACAGACACAGGGCAGCAGCTCTCTGTCTCTCTCTCTGTTTCTGTCTGTGTCTGTGTGTCTGTCTCTGTGTCTGTCTCTCTCTCTGTCTCTGTCTGTGTGTCTGTGTCTGTCTCTCTCTCTGTCTCTGTCTGTTTGTCTGTCTGTGTGTCTGTCTCTCTCTCTGTCTCTGTCTCTGTCTGTGTGTCTGTCTCTGTGTCTGTCTCTCTCTCTGTCTCTGTCTGTGTCTGTCTCTCTCTCTGTCTCTGTCTCTGTCTGTTTGTCTGTCTCTGTGTCTGTCTCTGTCTCTGTGTCTCACAATCTTTACAGGACAGATTACAGCAGCACAATCTTCATTTGAAACAGCAAATACACATTATTAACCCATAAAGTGCCAAAATGGGCTCTCTAGCGCCACCTAGTTGCACTAAAATGGCCACTGTGGCCTGTAGGCATGTCGTAGACAGATCAAACCACTCTCTCACTCTGACCCTAGCTGCACCTACTTAGTGATCATGGCAACCACTGTCACAAACTCACAGAAACATGATGTGTGTGTGATTCCAAAAAAAAACAACTGCCTTTTCTAAAAAAAACATCTTCTCATACACCGTTTATCCCACCGGCTTCAAACTTGCAGGGATTCCAGATCAACTCCTTCTAATCAAAAGTTATTCGTAACTTTTCCATTCCTCGTTTCGTTTGGATTTTGTGGGCTCCTGAAGGTGAGATGTCAGAAAAACGTCCTGACGGCCGTCGAAAGCTGTCCCATAGGAAATGAATGGCGGCAGGGGGGAGAAAGAGACTAACTGGAAACAGCTTCAGTGCAACACATTTTAAACTCACTGCCCTGACCACAAATTTGACTCCAGAAATATAAAATTCACCACGTACGTTCACGACAAGTGGCTGTCTCTCATCATTACTTTATTTCCTTTTTTGGACCAACGGTTTGGCTGTGAGAACAATTTGTTCGAGGAGTCAAAACCCATGTTAAACAGCCTGTGCTGATCTTCCCTCTCTGTCTGTGTCTGTGTGCCGCAACTGCAGGCAAGTCAATAATCGCCATGACAACGGCTGCTCACACAGACACAGACACAGACACAGGGCAGCAGCTCTCTGTCTCTGTGTCTGTGTCTGTCTGTGTGTCTGTCTCTGTGTCTGTGTCTCTCTCTCTGTCTCTGTCTGTGTGTCTGTGTCTGTGTCTGTCTGTGTGTCTGTGTATCTGTCTGTCTCTGTCTCTGTCTGTGTCTCTGTCTCTGTGTCTCACAATCTTTACAGGACAGATTACAGCAGCACAATCTTCATTTGAAACAGGAAGTGCACATTATTAACCCATAAAGTGCCAAAATGGGCTCTCTAGCGCCACCTACCTGCAATAAAATGGCCACTGTGGCCTGTAGGCATGTCGTAGACAGATCAAACCACTCTCTCACTCTGACCCTAGCTGTACCTACTTCGTGATCATGGCAACCACTGTCACAAACTCACAGAAACATGATGTGTGTGTGATTGCAAAATTTACCTGATGACATGACAGCGGCAGAATCTCCATTTTAACCCTTTAGTTGCCAGAGTTATTTGAGAAAAATATTCATTTCTACATTTCAATATGCTGTGGCTTGAAAATGGTGAGAGATAAAGACATACTGTAAATGAGAAAACTTTTCATTATTAGGGACCGAGTCTGGAGACAGAGGACTCCTCCGTGAGTAGTCCTCGCCAAAGGCGAGGACCCTATTTACCCCCTAAACATGCTTAAAAACTCACGAAAATTGGCACGCATATCAGAACCAGTGAACAATTTATGATAATCATGAAATTAACCCCTAAAGTGACAAAATGTGCTCTCTAGCGCCACCTAGACACACTAAAATGACCACTGCAGCCTATAGGTGTGTTGTTTTCGTCATCTCATCCTCAAAATTAAGGAATCTGATGGGAGAACATTCACTCATCTAATTTGCATATTGTGATATCACTTCTACATAGCTACAGCTACAGAAAACATTCAAACATCAAAACGATAACCTCTGTGAGAATTTTCTGATGTTTGTAGCAATGTGTGTGATATTTCTAAATAATTCGCTGGAGGCCGAAACGGGCGAGGTCCCGCCAAACGCTGCTTGCAGCTTTAATTAGGGACCGAGCCTAGAGGCAGAGGACTGCTCAGAGAGCAGTCCTCGCCGAAGGCGAGGACCCTCTTGTATTTTGAACGCTCATTAGGAAACATGCCCAGAGCCAAAAACACTACTCACAGAGGAGTCCTCGCCGAAGGCGAGGACCCTCATGCTTCTTAACTGTCAATTTGGAGCAGACCAGTCCTCGCCGAAGGCGAGGAAACACTATTGTTTTTGGAAGGTTTATTATTATTATTATTATTATTATTTCTTTCTTCCGCCGCCTCTTTGAACTGGAATTTGACCCCCTAAACATGCTCAAAAACTCACCAAAATTGGCACGCACATCAGAACTGGTGAAAAATTTTAGGCAATCATGCAATTAACCCCTAAAGTGCCAAAATGAGCTCTCTAGCGCCACCTAGGCACACAAAAATGGCCGCTACGGCCTGTAGGAACGTCGTAGAAACATCAGACGAAAACTGCTGTGTTTGTCTCATCAACACCGAAAAATCACGCGCTGTGACCCCTGACCTAAATCCAACAGGAAGTGATGTAATTTCCCTTTCAAAGTAAGATTTTGCCTTAAAACTGCATAAAACTGCCTTTCCTAAAATAAACATCTTCTCATACACCGTTTATCCCACCGGCTTCAAACTTGCAGGGATTCCAGATCAACTCCTTCTAATCAAAAGTTATTCGTAACTTTTCCATTCCTGGCTTCGTTTGGATTTTATGGGCTCCTGAAGGTGAGATGTCAGAAAAACGTCCTGACGGCCGTCGAAAGCTGTCCCATAAGAAATGAATGGCAGCAGGGGGGAGAAAGAGACTAATCTTTGGGCTTTTTCTAGCCTTTACAGTGTCGCCATACTTTGAGCTACAGACTCCATTCCAACTCTCAAATGTTGCCACAGGTCTCATGTATTCACTCATGTTTTCATCTTTTCCCTATCTTTTATCGTTTTGTCTCGGTGCCTCTCAGAGTACCATGAGCAAAAGTGGAGAAATTTTCCGTTTATAATGGGTGTCTATGCACGGAATGTTTCGCGCTAGAGTGGAGAGAGCTCTAAAAACTCGTCTAAAACTTTTGTCTTTAACTCGCTGCCATGGCCACAATTTTCACTGTACAGACACAATTTCTATCACAAAACGTAGGAAAATTTGTCCTGGTTACAGAAATGTTGACATGGAGTCTGTCACACGTACACATTTTTGCCCAGTGGCTCCAAAGTGAAGGGAGTGCCGATTTTTTTCTCATTCACTCCCATGTAAACTGAGAGGAGAAATTTCTAGAAACACCTGCAGTGCAACACATTTTAAACTCGCTCCCCTGACCACATTTATGAGTCCAGAAATATAAAAATCACCACGTACGTTCACGACAAGTGGCTGTCTCTCACCATCACTTTATTTCCTTTTTTGGAGCAACGGTTTGGCTGTGAGAACAATTTGTTCGAGGAGTCAAAACCCATGTTAAAAAGCCTGTGCTGATCTTCCCTCTCTGTCTGTGGCTGTGTGCCGCAACTGCAGGCAAGTCATGAATCGCCATGACAACGGCTGCTCACACAGACACAGACACAGACACAGGGCAGCAGCTCTCTGTCTCTGTCTCTGTGTATGTCTGTGTGTCTGTCTGTGTGTCTGTCTCTCTCTCTGTTTCTGTCTGTGTCTGTGTGTCTGTCTCTGTGTCTGTCTCTCTCTCTGTCTCTGTCTGTGTGTCTGTGTCTGTCTCTCTCTCTGTCTCTGTCTGTTTGTCTGTCTGTGTGTCTGTCTCTCTCTCTGTCTCTGTCTCTGTCTGTGTGTCTGTCTCTGTGTCTGTCTCTCTCTCTGTCTCTGTCTGTGTCTGTCTCTCTCTCTGTCTCTGTCTCTGTCTCTGTCTGTTTGTCTGTCTCTGTGTCTGTCTCTGTCTCTGTGTCTCACAATCTTTACAGGACAGATTACAGCAGCACAATCTTCATTTGAAACAGCAAATACACATTATTAACCCATAAAGTGCCAAAATGGGCTCTCTAGCGCCACCTAGTTGCACTAAAATGGCCACTGTGGCCTGTAGGCATGTCGTAGACAGATCAAACCACTCTCTCACTCTGACCCTAGCTGCACCTACTTAGTGATCATGGCAACCACTGTCACAAACTCACAGAAACATGATGTGTGTGTGATTCCAAAAAAACAACAACTGCCTTTTCTAAAAAAAACATCTTCTCATACACCGTTTATCCCACCGGCTTCAAACTTGAAGGGACTCTAGATCAACTCCTTCTAATCAAAAGTTATTCGTAACTTTTCCATTCCTCGTTTCGTTTGGATTTTGTGGGCTCCTGAAGGTGAGATGTCAGAAAAACGTCCTGACGGCCGTCGAAAGCTGTCCCATAGTAAAATGAATGGCGGCAGGGGGGAGAAAGAGACTAACTGGAAACAGCTTCAGTGCAACACATTTTAAACTCACTCCCCTGACCACAAATTTGACTCCAGAAATATACAATTCACCACGTACGTTCACGACAAGTGGCTGTCTCTCATCATTACTTTATTTCCTTTTTTGGACCAACGGTTTGGCTGTGAGAACAATTTGTTCGAGGAGTCAAAACCCATGTTAAACAGCCTGTGCTGATCTTCCCTCTCTGTCTGTGTCTGTGTGCCGCAACTGCAGGCAAGTCAATAATCGCCATGACAACGGCTGCTCACACAGACACAGACACAGACACAGGGCAGCAGCTCTCTGTCTCTGTCTCTGTGTCTGTGTCTGTCTGTGTGTCTGTCTCTGTGTCTGTGTCTCTCTCTCTGTCTCTGTCTGTGTGACTGTGTCTGTGTCTGTCTGTGTGTCTGTGTATCTGTCTGTCTCTGTCTCTGTCTGTGTCTCTGTCTCTGTGTCTCACAATCTTTACAGGACAGATTACAGCAGCACAATCTTCATTTGAAACAGGAAGTGCACATTATTAACCCATAAAGTGCCAAAATGGGCTCTCTAGCGCCACCTACCTGCAATAAAATGGCCACTGTGGCCTGTAGGCATGTCGTAGACAGATCAAACCACTCTCTCACTCTGACCCTAGCTGTACCTACTTCGTGATCATGGCAACCACTGTCACAAACTCACAGAAACATGATGTGTGTGTGATTGCAAAATTTACCTGATGACATGACAGCGGCAGAATCTCCATTTTAACCCTTTAGTTGCCAGAGTTATTTGAGAAAAATATTCATTTCTACATTTCAATATGCTGTGGCTTGAAAATGGTGAGAGATAAAGACATACTGTAAATGAGAAAACTTTTCATTATGAGGGACCGAGCCTGGAGACAGAGGACTCCTCCGTGAGTAGTCCTCGCCGAAGGCGAGGACCCTATTTACCCCCTAAACATGCTTAAAAACTCACGAAAATTGGCACGCATATCAGAACCAGTGAACAATTTATGATAATCATGAAATTAACCCCTAAAGTGACAAAATGTGCTCTCTAGCGCCACCTAGACACACTAAAATGACCACTGCAGCCTATAGGTGTGTTGTTTTCGTCATCTCATCCTCAAAATTAAGGAATCTGATGGGAGAACATTCACTCATCTAATTTGCATATTGTGATATCACTTCTACATAGCTACAGCTACAGAAAACATTCAAACATCAAAACGATAACCTCTGTGAGAATTTTCTGATGTTTGTAGCAATGTGTGTGATATTTCTAAATAATTCGCTGGAGGCCGAAACGGGCGAGGTCCCGCCAAACGCTGCTTGCAGCTTTAATTAGGGACCGAGCCTAGAGGCAGAGGACTGCTCAGAGAGCAGTCCTCGCCGAAGGCGAGGACCCTCTTGTATTTTGAACGTTGATTAGGAAACATGCCCAGAGCCAAAAACACTACTCACAGAAGAGTCCTCGCCGAAGGCGAGGACCCTCATGCTTCCAAAATGTTCATTGGAGGAAGAGCAGTCCTCGCCGGAGGCGAGGAATGCACTATTGTTTTTGGAAGGTTTATTATTATTATTAGGGACCGAGCCTAGAGGCAGAGGACTGCTCAGGGAGCAGTCCTCGCCGAAGGCGAGGACCCTCTTGTATTTTGAACGTTCATCAGGAAACATGCCCAGAGCCAAATACACCACTTACAGAGGAGTCCTCGCCGAAGGCGAGGACCCTCATGCTTCTAGAATGTTCACTGGAGGAAGAGGAGTCCTCGCCGAAGGCGAGGAATGCACTATTGTTTTTGGAAGGTTTATTATTATTATTATTATTATTTCTTTCTTTCTTTCTTTCTTCCGCCGCCTCTTTGAACTGGAATTTGACCCCCTAAACATGCTCAAAAACTCACCAAAATTGGCACGCACATCAGAACTGGTGAAAAATTTTAGGCAATCATGCAATTAACCCCTAAAGTGCCAAAATGAGCTCTCTAGCGCCACCTAGGCACACAAAAATGGCCGCTACGGCCTGTAGGAACGTCGTAGAAACATCAGACGAAAACTGCCGTGTTTGTCTCATCAAGACCTAAAAATCACGCGCTGTGACCCCTGACCTAAAACCAACAGGAAGTGACGTAATTTCCCTTTCAAAGTAAGATTTTGCCTTAAAACTGCATAAAACTGCATTTCCTAAAAAAAACATCTTCTCATACACCGTTTATCCCACCGGCTTCAAACTTGCAGGGATTCCAGATCAACTCCTTCTAATCAAAAGTTATTCGTAACTTTTCCATTCCTGGCTTCGTTTGGATTTTGTGGGCTCCTGAAGGTGAGATGTCAGAAAAACGTCCTGACGGTCGTCGAAAGCTGTCTCATTGGAAATGAATGGTAGCAGGGGGGAGAAAGAGACTAATCTTTGGGCTTTTTCTAACCTTTACAGTGTCTCCATACTTTGAGCTACAGACTCCATTCCAACTCTCAAATGTTGCCACAGGTCTCGTGTATTCACTCATGTTTTCATTTTTTCCCTATCTTTTATCGTTTTTTCTCGGTGCCTCTCAGAGTACCATGAGCAAAAGTGGAGAAATTTTCCGTTTATAATGGGTGTCTATGCACGGAATGTTTCGCGCTAGAGTGGAGAGAGCTCTAAAAACTCGTCTAAAACTTTTGTCTTTAACTCGCTGCCATGGCCACAATTTTCACTGTACAAACACAATTTCTATCACAAAACGTAGGAAAATTTGTCCTGGTTACAGAAATGTTGACATGGAGTCTGTCACACGTACACATTTTTGCCCAGTGGCTCCAAAGTGAAGGGAGTGCCGATTTTTCTCTCATTCACTCCCATGTAAACTCAGAGGAGAAATTTCTGGAAACAGCTTCAGTGCAACACATTTTAAACTCGCTCCCCTGACCACAAATTTCACTCCAAAAATATAAAAATCACCACGTACGTTCACGACAAGTGGCTGTCTCTCACCATCACTTTATTTCCTTTTTTGGACCAACGGTTTGGCTGTGAGAACAATTTGTTCGAGGAGTCAAAACCCATGTTAAAAAGCCTGTGCTGATCTTCCCTCTCTGTCTGTGTCTGTGTGCCGCAACTGCAGGCAAGTCATGAATCACCATGACAACGGCTGCTCACACAGACACAGACACAGACACAGGGCAGCTCTCTGTCTCTGTCTGTGTGTCTGTCTCTGTCTGTGTGTCTGTCTGTGTGTCTGTCTCTCTCTCTGTGTCTGTCTCTCTCTCTGTCTCTGTCTCTCTCTCTGTCTCTGTCTCTGTGTCTGTGTCTCACAATCTTTACAGGACAGATTACAGCAGCACAATCTTCATTAGAAATAGCAAATACACATTATTAACCCTTAAAGTGCCAAAATGGGCTCTCTAGCGCCACCTAGTTGCACTAAAATGATCACTGTGGCCTGTAGGCATGTCGTAGACAGATCAAACCACTCTCTCACTCTGACCCTAGCTGTACCTACTTAGTGATCATGGCAACCACTGTCACAAACTCACAGAAACATGATGTGTGTGTGATTCCAAAATTTACCTGATGACATGACAGCGGCAGAATCTCCATTTTAACCCTTTAGTTGCCAGAGTTATTTGAGGAAAATATTCATTTCAACATTTCCAAAGGCTGTGGCTTGAAAGTGGTGAGAGATAAAGGCATACTGTAAATGAGAAAACTTTTCATTATTAGGGACCGAGCCTGGAGAAAGAGGACTCCTGAAAGAGCAGTCCTCGCCAAAGGCGAGGACCCTATTTACCCCCTAAACATGCTCAAAAACTCATGAAAATTGGCACGCATATCAGAACTGGTGAACAATTTTAGCATATCATGAAATTAACCGCTAAAGTGCCAAAATGTGCCCTCTAGCGCCACCTAGGCACACTAAAATGGCCACTGTGGCCTGTAGGCATGTCGTAGACAGATCAAACCACTCTCTCACTCTGACCCTAGCTGCACCTACTTAGTGATCATGGCAACCACTGTCACAAAGTCACAGAAACATGATGTGTGTGTGATTCTAAAATTTACCTGATGACATGACAGCGGCAGAATCTCCATTTTAACCCTTTAGTTGCCAGAGTTATTTGAGAAAAATATTCATTTCTACATTTCAATATGCTGTGGCTTGAAAATGGTGAGAGATAAAGACATACTGTAAATGAGAAAACTTTTCATTATGAGGGACCGAGCCTGGAGACAGAGGACTCCTCCGTGAGTAGTCCTCGCCGAAGGCGAGGACCCTATTTACCCCCTAAACATGCTTAAAAACTCACGAAAATTGGCACGCATATCAGAACCAGTGAACAATTTATGATAATCATGAAATTAACCCCTAAAGTGACAAAATGTGCTCTCTAGCGCCACCTAGACACACTAAAATGACCACTGCAGCCTATAGGTGTGTTGTTTTCGTCATCTCATCCTCAAAATTAAGGAATCTGATGGGAGAACATTCACTCATCTAATTTGCATATTGTGATATCACTTCTACATAGCTACAGCTACAGAAAACATTCAAACATCAAAACGATAACCTCTGTGAGAATTTTCTGATGTTTGTAGCAATGTGTGTGATATTTCTAAATAATTCGCTGGAGGCCGAAACGGGCGAGGTCCCGCCAAACGCTGCTTGCAGCTTTAATTAGGGACCGAGCCTAGAGGCAGAGGACTGCTCAGGGAGCAGTCCTCGCCGAAGGCGAGGACCCTCTTGTATTTTGAACGCTCATTAGGAAACATGCCCAGAGCCAAAAACACTACTCACAGAGGAGTCCTCGCCGAAGGCGAGGACCATCATGCTTCCAAACTGTTCAGTGGAGGAAGAGGAGTCCTCGCCGAAGGCGAGGAATGCACTATTGTTTTTGGAAGGTTTATTATTATTATTATTATTTCTTTCTTTCTTCCGCCGCCTCTTTGAACTGGAATTTGACCCCCTAAACATGCTCAAAAACTCACCAAAATTGGCACGCACATCAGAACTGGTGAAAAATTTTAGGCAATCATGCAATTAACCCCTAAAGTGCCAAAATGAGCTCTCTAGCGCCACCTAGGCACACAAAAATGGCCGCTACGGCCTGTAGGAACGTCGTAGAAACATCAGACGAAAACTGCTGTGTTTGTCTCATCAAGACCTAAAAATCACGCGCTGTGACCCCTGACCTAAATCCAACAGGAAGTGACGTAATTTCCCTTTCAAAGTAAGATTTTGCCTTAAAACTGCATAAAACTGTCTTTCCTAAAATAAACATCTTCTCATACACCGTTTATCCCACCGGCTTCAAACTTGCAGGGATTCCAGATCAACTCCTTCTAATCAAAAGTTATTCGTAACTTTTCCATTCCTCGTTTCGTTTGGATTTTGTGGGCTCCTGAAGGTGAGATGTCAGAAAAACGTCCTCACGGCCGTCGAAAGCTGTCCCATAGGAAATGAATGGCGGCAGGGGGGAGAAAGAGACCAATCTTTGGGCTTTTTCGAGCCTTTACAGTGTCGCCATACTTTGAGCTACAGACTCCATTCCAACTCTCAAATGTTGCCACAGGTCTCATGTATTCACTCATGTTTTCATCTTTTCCCTATCTTTTATCGTTTTTTCTCGGTGCCTCTCAGAGTACCATCAGCAAAAGTGGAGAAATTTTCCGTTTATAATGGGTGTCTATGCACGGAATGTTTCGCGCTAGAGTGGAGACAGCTCTAAAAACTCGTCTAAAACTTTTGTCTTTAACTCGCTGCCATGGCCACAATTTTCACTGTACAGACACAATTTCTATCACAAAACGTAGGAAAATTTGTCCTGGTTACAGAAATGTTGACATGGAGTCTGTCACACGTACACATTTTTGCCCAGTGGCTCCAAAGTGAAGGGAGTGCCGATTTTTCTCTCATTCACTCCCATGTAAACTCAGAGGAGAAATTTCTGGAAACAGCTTCAGTGCAACACATTTTAAACTCGCTCCCCTGACCACAAATTTCACTCCAAAAATATAAAAATCACCACGTACGTTCACGACAAGTGGCTGTCTCTCACCATCACTTTATTTCCTTTTTTGGACCAACGGTTTGGCTGTGAGAACAATTTGTTCGAGGAGTCAAAACCCATGTTAAAAAGCCTGTGCTGATCTTCCCTCTCTGTCTGTGGCTGTGTGCCGCAACTGCAGGCAAGTC
This sequence comes from Epinephelus awoara, assembly GCA_035609425.1. Classification (NCBI taxonomy): domain Eukaryota; kingdom Metazoa; phylum Chordata; class Actinopteri; order Perciformes; family Serranidae; genus Epinephelus; species Epinephelus awoara. Next base: position 4,958,797 of record CM069295.1, on the reverse strand, counting down.
ATGAATCGCCATGACAACGGCTGCTCACACAGACACAGACACAGGGCAGCAGCTCTCTGTCTCTGTCTCTGTCTGTGTGTCTGTCTCTGTCTGTGTGTCTGTCTCTCTCTCTGTCTCTGTCTGTGTCTCTGTCTGTGTGTCTGTCTCTGTGTCTGTGTCTCACAATCTTTACAGGACAGATTACAGCAGCACAATCTTCATTTGAAACAGCAAGTACACATTATTAACCCTTTAAGTGCCAAAATGGGCTCTCTAGCGCCACCTAGTCGCACTAAAATGATCATTGTGGCCTGTAGGCATGTCGTAGACAGATCAAACCACTCTCTCACTCTGACCCTAGCTGCACCTACTTAGTGATCATGGCAACCACTGTCGCAAACTCACAGAAACATGATGTGTGTGTGATTCTAAAATTTACCTGATGACATGACAGCGGCAGAATCTCCATTTTAACCCTTTAGTTGCCAGAGTTATTTGAGGAAAATATTCATTTCTACATTTCAATATGCTGTGGCTTGAAAGTGGTGAGAGATAAAGGCATACTGTAAATGAGAAAACTTTTCATTATTAGGGACCGAGCCTGGAGACAGAGGACTCCTCCGTGAGTAGTCCTCGCCAAAGGCGAGGACCCTATTTACCCCCTAAACATGCTCAAAAACTCGCGAAAATTGGCACGCATATCAGAACCGGTGAACAGTTTTAGCTAATCATGAAATTAACCCCTAAAGTGCCAAAATGAGCTCTCTAGCGCCACCTAGGCACACAAAAATGGCCGCTACAGCCTGTAGGAACGTCATAGAAACATCAAAACAAAACTGCCGTGTTCGTCTCATCAAGACCTAAAAATCACGCACTGTGACCCCTGACCTAAATCCAACAGGAAGTGACGTAATTGCCCTTTCAATGTAAGATTTTGCCTTAAAATTGCATAAAACTGCCTTTCCTAAAAAAAACATCTTCTCATACACCGTTTATCCTATCGGCTTCAAACTTGCAGGGATTCCAGATCAACTCCTTCTAATCAAAACTTATTCGTAACTTTTCCATTCCTCGTTTAGTTTGGATTTTGTGGGCTCCTGAAGGTGAGATGTCAGAAAAACGTCCTGACGGTCGTCGAAAGCTGTCCCATTGGAAATGAATGGCAGCAGGAGGGAGAAAGAGACTAATCTTTGGGCTTTTTCTAACCTTTACAGTGTCTCCATACTTTGAGCTACAGACTCCATTCCAACTCTCAAATGTTGCCACAGGTCTCATGTATTCACTCATGTTTTCATCTTTTCCCTATCTTTTATCGTTTTTTCTCGGTGCCTCTCAGAGTACCATGAGCAAAAGTGGAGAAATTCTCCGTTTATAATGGGTGTCTATTGCACGGAATGTTCCGCGCTAGAGTGGAGAGAGCTCTAAAAACTCGTCTAAAACTTTTGTCTTTAACTCGCTGCCATGGCCACAATTTTCACTGTACAGACACAATTTCTATCACAAAATGTAGGAAAATTTGTCCTGGTCACAGAAATGTTGACGTGGAATCTCTCACATGTACACATTTTTGCTGAATTGCTCCAAAGCGAAGGGAGTGCCGATTTTTTTCTCATCCACTCCCATGTAAACTCAGAGGAGAAATTTCTGGAAACAGCTGCAGTGCAACACATTTTAAACTCGCTCCCCTGACCACAAATTTCACTCCAGAAATATAAAAATCACCACGTACGTTCACGACAAGTGGCTGTCTCTCACCATCACTTTATTTCCTTTTTTGGACCAACGGTTTGGCTGTGAGAACAATTTGTTCGAGGAGTCAAAACCCATGTTAAAAAGCCTGTGCTGATCTTCCCTCTCTGTCTGTGGCTGTGTGCCGCAACTGCAGGCAAATCATGAATCGCCATGACAACGGCTGATCACACAGACACAGACACAGACACAGGGCAGCAGCTCTCTGTCTCTGTCTCTGTCTGTGTCTGTGTGTCTGTGTCTGTCTGTGCATCTGTCTCTGTCTGTGTGTCTGTCTCTCTCTCTGTATCTGTCTCTGTCTGTGTCTGTCTCTGTGTCTCACAATCTTTACAGGACAGATTACAGCAGCACAATCTTCATTTGAAACAGCAAATACACATTATTAACCCATAAAGTGCCAAAATGGGCTCTCTAGCGCCACCTACCTGCAATAAAATGGCCACTGTGGCCTGTAGGCATGTCGTAGACAGATCAAACCACTCTCTCACTCTGACCCTAGCTGCACCTACTTAGTGATCATGGCAACCACTGTCACAAAGTCACAGAAACATGATGTGTGTGTGATTCTAAAATTTACCTGATGACATGACAGCGGCAGAATCTCCATGTTAACCCTTTAGTTGCCAGAGTTATTTGAGGAAAATATTCATTTCTACATTTCAATATGTTGTGGCTTGAAAGTGGTGAGAGATAAAAGTATATTGTAAATGAGAAATGTTTTCATAATTAGGGACCGAGCCTGGAGGCAGAGGACTCCTCCGCGAGGAGGACCCTATTATTTTTGGTGCATTTATTATTAGGGGCTGAGCCTAGAGGCAGAGGACTGCTCACACAAGTGACACTCCAAGGTCATACAACTTGAAATAGTATTTTTTTAGGGTTACATTAAATTAGTAGTGGCCTACAGGACACAATGAAATAGCCACTGAATGACAGGTTATTTTAGCTACTTTGTTTAATAAATCAAATATGAATAAAACTAGAGAAATCAATCATGGCCCTGTAAAACATGCCTTACCTGTTTGAATGTTTTTATATTTAATTTTAAGCTGCCTCCACGTGTTTTCCTGTCACATTGCACCTACATGAAAATGAGATTTTTTTTTCAAAACCACTCTACCACTTTTACACCTGTATGCTATGATTTCAATCAAGTGTGGTTAAATGTTAAATTAATGTACTGCATTCAAACTTACTTATCGACTTTTTATAATGTACTCTCCTTTGTAATTCGTGTTTTATCTATGTTAATGTTGTTTTTGTGTTTATCCTTAAAAATTGTTACAATTTATATGATGCATCTATATATTCATGTCCAAACATCATAACGTGTTCCACAACAAACCAGGAACACAGTTACCACAGACTTTTGTCTTTTACAGTACACTTCAATTCTTAACAGTATGAAAGACACCATTTTGTAGCAAATATTATATAGTGTTATCATTACAGTACATTTCATTTGAATGTGGACACTCTGGAGATGACATTTTGTTTCCATAGCCAACATATCACAGTTACATTTTAGTTAATACACTGGTTGCTGATGGACTCGAGGCTCATCCTACTCTCAGTGTGCTATGTGTGAGCTCTGTCCTGCGTGTTCTGCAATGAAGCAATAGGAGAAGATATTCGGTCTCAGTTAATGTAGTTTATTAAGCAGTAAAGGAATAATATTACAGAGCTCTGGGTCTCAACTTCACATCCCTGCCAAACAACAAAGTCTGTCAGCTCATCAAGTCTGACCTCCTATCCTTCCCCTGACCCAGTATATTTGAGCGTAACAGAGTGTCATTGTGCACGCAAGGCGTTGTCCTCTTCTCATTGGCGGTTCCACTTCCTCCTTCACCACACCACGCCCCTGTCTCGTGTTGATCCGACTCCTTCCCGCTGACGGTGGGGGCGTGGTTCCTGTTTTGAAAGACAAGAGAACACAACTCCCAACACATGCTGTACCTTACTATCTGTACATCACTTCCTATTCTTTTTACCATATATGAAACTAAGTATCTAAGCATTGCGGTATGTGCTCCTCAGACTTCATGTCTCTTCCGCTTCTGTACTTCTCCACTTCTGCAAAGCAAACACATTCAGATTAGCTGAAATCACGTCAGTATTCTCATTGTTCACACATCTAAAACTTATATAGTGAAACACTACTTATAGTAAAACACATAAAATCATTCTATTCCGAACATTGCAAATATGGCAACAAAACATATCAGGACATTCATTTACATAACTCATTGTTTCCCTTTATGGTTCATGTAGAAAAAAAATGATCAATTAACAGTCCTACATTCTCTTCCTGTCCATGCTCTCAAACAACAACAACTGACATGGGATTACTTTTTGAACTTTTATCATGCCCCTCACATAGACTACAGTACATCTTGGGCAGAACATGCACACACACAAAAAACAAACAAACATTTGTCCCAAAATTCCACTTGCAATATCACTTGGGGACTGCAGAGGTTGGGATGCTCCATCACAGCAGCATTTTCAACCACCTCAGAGAGAAGAAAGATAACTGTTAAAAAGTAAACGCCACCAACCAACTATTAAATTCATTTAAGCAGTGTCAATGAGCTATAGAAACTTTGAAAGGGACAGGGAGAGAGAAAACATAAGATTGGAGGGACACAATGGGGAGGAGAATTTGTGGAAACAACAACACCACCACCACCACCACCACCACCAGCAACATTTTTTGTTTACAAGTGTCCTGTTTGGCAGCTAAGACATGCAGAATGAAGAGTCTGTGCCTTGTGGTGCCAGAACAGATTTGCTCTACGGTCAGAGTTGCTGTATGGTCATGTACACAAACATGAGCATTTCTTAGCTGAACTACTGACTGCACTTCCTGTATTAAAAGCTACTGTTGCTACCGTGCTCCCGCCAGATGATTAATGTTGTTGTATGCTGCTGTCATTCCCGTTTCTCCTGCACCTCTCTGTCTCTCTCTCTCTCTCTCTCTGTATTTCTCTCTCTCTGTCTCATTATGTCATACATATTACTATTTATTATCTGTTCTGTACGCCATCTACTGCCTGTCTGTCCGTCTGGGAAGAGGGATCCCTCCTCAGTTGCTCTTCCTGAGCTTTCTACCATTTTTTGTGTGTGTGTGTGGGGGGGGGCATGATCAGGTGTGAGGGTCCCAAGGACAGAGGAATGTTGTATCCTGTAAAGCCATGTGAGGCAAATTGTGATTTGTGATATTGGGTTTTATCAATAACATTGATTGATTGATTGATAGATAAATTAATACATGCATAAATACATACATTCACAGCCGTAACAGAGACAAACAACCAACATGTGGCAGACAGAGACCAACACATCTACAATCACTAACAGCTGTGAAAACCATGGTTATATTAATTAACTAACACTATTCACAACAGCTAACATTCAACTCATTCCACCTCTAATACATGATTGGTTTCACCTAAAATCTCTACACAATAATCATATCAACATCCTAAAAACATTTCCGCACAATACATTCAAATCTCCCTACAATACACAATCTTCACACAATGGAGTGGGACAGACTTTACACTAACACAAACTCACGTGAGAGCAAAGCTACACAATTTCAACACAACAAACTACAAGTCAGTTTCCTCTTCAAACTCTACATATAAACACAATGACAACAATAACAACACCACCACTACCTACATTTGCACTGGGACTTTGTATGACTCACATGAAGCTACATCTCAGACTACACAAACCAACCTGATCTAATCCACATCTAAACACACGCATCCACCTCTACATCCTGAAAATCCTCAAAAAACCTGTCCAAGTCCTCTAGCTCACCCTGATCATCTCTCACACTAAAACTACACAGAATACCTTCATGATCACTGAAGTACGTGGGCATCACTGCACATTCCACGTCATACTGTGCTGTTTTAACATAAACGTGATCAATTAATGTCCCCTTCTCTGTTGTCTCCTGTGTTACATGCTGATGAAATCCTTTTTCACCCATGAATTTACAAATTGATGACTTTTTCAAAACATTCTCATTAAAATCTCCCATCACTACGATTGTGTCACTAATTGGATTCAGCCAATCAAGTAATTTCCCCACATTTTGTTTAAATAAAGACTTTGGATAACATGGTGGACGATAAATTACTGCCATCAGAATGTTAAATTTGCTACACAGGCACACCAAACACTCCAGATTCAAATCGGGTGCCTGCAGGATGCTACAGTCCAAATTGCCTACACTGTACAAACCAACTCCACCATGTTCTAGATCCTGGAGCTCTAACAATTTGGGGTTACTGCTGCTGTAACACAAACCTCGCGGACGACTGTGGAAAGCATATCCATCAATTTGGACACTGTCTAACGAGGACTGTGCAGTGAGCCACGTTTCTGTGACAGCAATACAGTTAGGCTGTAAATGCTGTGTGCAAGACACCAAATCTGCCAGGTGGCGACTTAAATTTTGAACGTTCATTAAATACACAGAGAAACTTTGTACACTTAATGAAGGTTTAGGCTGCTCAATTAAAAATGGGGGCATGCTGTCTAAGGCCTCCTTTATGGCATCCTTGCAGTAAATGGCCTTCACTTTAAAATCCCTGATGATCAGTCCAGACAAAGCCCTAACACGACTCAAAGCTACATACGCCTGCCCAGGTGCAAACACCTTCTTCAAAGACACTACAGCCTGATCTACCGTTAATCCCTGCACTTTATGCACCGTACACGCCCACGCTAGCCTAAGAGGAAACTGAAATCGCAGACCACCTGCTTTAGTTGCCCTGTCCTCCTCGGGATCAATAGCAGTAGAATACCTGCATTCTACTGCCGCATGTGCACGTGTTTTCCTCCTCTGTGAGCCAATTTTCTCGTCATCAAATTTGACATAAACTGTTTTAGGAAACCTCTCATCATTACCAAAATCGATATGAGTTACCGTGCCACATGCGCCATTGACCAGACCGTCCTCAACATCTACGTTCTTACACAACATAACACGCGCGTTCCTTGCCAAACACAACCTGGCCGGTAAACATGTGTCCGCATTACTATGATGCCCTGCTGTACATTCCAATTGACCTGTTTTCCTGTTATGTTTAAAATCTTTGGCTTCAATCTCAACATAATCCGGACACATGTTAATCAACTGCATAAAATTATGCTCACTTACTTGCGCATTTGTTGGAAAAATATGCAAAGCAGAGCTCTCTTCCCCTGTCTCGCAAGCCTTCAATATTTCAACATCACTAGCTAACATGGGGGTGGCCTTTGAACGCACTCTCAACCTGTTCAGCAATGCTGCAAACACACTATCCTTCTGCCTAACTATGGTTGTCAACTCCACTATACTAAAACCACACCACAGGTCCACACCAAGCGGACAGCTATACAGAGGCTTCCCTTTAACGGGAGGCAACTGATAGAAGTCTCCAACAGCTATCACACTGACATTACCAAATGGGGAAAAGTCGCCCGTCTGCTTCACCTGCCTTAACCTACCATGAACATATGCCAACAGATTGTGATCAACCATACTGATTTCATCTATGATTACAATTTGGAGGTGACTAAATTTGGCTCTCAAAGAGTTTAGTTTGTCCTCACCCAAAGGGATGTAAGGCAAACTGGAATGTGTGCCAATACTGAATGTGTGATGAATTGTTGCTGCATTTAAATTGTACGCAGCTATGCCTGTAGGTGCGCTTAACAAAACACAAATATCGTCTGGTTGATCACAAAGTGTGGACAACAACCTCCCTGCCTCATACTGAATAGCCCTAATTAAATGACTTTTCCCCGTCCCTGCACCACCTGTCACAAACACACGCAGAGGTTCTGGGTTTTTACCCATCACCTTCTGCAAACACCACTGTCTGACCTTATAAAACACAGCCAACTGTGTCTCATTCAGAGACCTAACTAAAGCTAAGCCCTCACTTCTACACAACACATTCCTCTTCCTCTCCAACTGCGCTACCGGTCTACTACCAACAACCAAATCTGGCACATTCTCCAGACGTTCTTGCAACTGCTCCTCCGCTATCTCGGAGCCCTGCTGCTGCCTTCTCTCCTCTAAACACTCCAGGCGTTCGACTTCCTGTTCAGGACACAGCTCCCCCCAAGCATCCTCCTCATCTACACCATGCTGCTCTGCAATCTCCTGCGCACGCTCTAAATCTGGATTATCTACATCAAACACTGCTCTATTATCCCTCACCACGTCCTTAACAGCATGTACTGACCCGTCACTAAATGTCACACTTCCATCCTCATGGAACTGTTCAAACAGCTCAAAGCCTTCAGGTTTGAGGTCTGAGTCAGTTCTATATGGAAGGAACAACTGCAGCAAACTCTGAAAATGCAACTCTGGATATTTTTCCAAACTGACGCGCATGTACCGAACAACCGCAAACTGAGTACGTGTTCTCTTCAAAATGAAGCCCAAATCATTTTTCAATCGAATCATGTCCTGAGACTTTTCGTTTTTGGAAAGAACGCGATACTCCGACGCAAATGTCGCCATACACATATTTTCAAACACATCACCGTCGGGCCTGTTCCTATATCTATCCACGAAGCTCGTCATCCACATATCGTCTGTGCTAAGATCGTGTGCAGATGCTCTCTCCCTCAAAACACTGAGGGGTAAACTCATCTTCACTATATTATTCCCAGTCGGCACAAACACAACCTTCCTAGAGCACTCCTTCAAATGCAAGTTCGTTAACCTATACACTGCCTCCTGAGCACTAACGTCCCTATTATGCAAATACACACTACCCAACTTCTTCAACGCGTCTTTAGCGGAGACATTTCCTTGGTTCTTGGCTTCTTTTTGGGCATTACTCAACAACAGGCCAATTTCTCTCTCTGCTTTTGTAATGTACGATATTATATACACAACAACTGCATACGCATCAGTAACAAAGCTCACATCAATATTAGCGTTCCAACACTTCAACAACTGCTTGCTATACTGATTGACCCAAACTTCATTTACTCCTCTCTTATAAACTACCTTGGTCTTCTTTTGCATGATCCGATATGCCGTTTCAAAAATCTCCTGATTAATGCCCACACTCATAAATAACTCCTCTACACTACCAAACGACTCACTTTCCACTGCTTTCTTCACGGATTCCAATATAGACTTCGCAATGTCTACTCTCATCTTCTTACTCCTGTCAAAACACCTACAGACTGGTTTGTCTTCTGACTGAGGATCCTCCCCTGTCTTCTCTGCCCCCTTCTTGTCACATGTGCATTTTTTTTCTTCTATTTTACAAATAAATGTACGCTCAGACACAGGTTTTGGGAAATTGAAACGACATACAGTCTTCTTTTTCCTGCATGACTTTGAATGTCGTTTGGAATGTGTTTGCACTGATGACACAATGTCCAATAATGCGTCATCATCTGAGGGTAACTCGCACGATACGTACTTATCGATAAACTCTACAACCTCCTCGTCTGTATTCTTATCAATTTGGGGAGCACCCTCGATCCAAAACAGACAGTGAACATGAGGAGAACCGCGCTGCTGAAACTCGACTCTATAAAAATAATCTATGATTTTGCCAATTGGTTGAGCAGGAGACATGAGAACCTCGTTCAGAAAACAATGCCATCTGTAATCAAACATCCTCGCTGCTGTAACTGGGTTACCGCGCAACAACTGACACCTGTCTGCCCACTCCAAATCCTCTACCGTCTGCGTTCTGCCTTCCTGCTTCAGGATGCTGGTCAGGAGATTCTGCCAGCGCAGATCTGCAGACGAAAACGAGCAAAACCACGTCGGAATCCCTAACTGACGCACACACGCCAAGACGTCCTTCTGCACCGACATCCAAAACGCTGGCGTCCCACGGAGAGGCTTTAAAAATCTAAATCCATCATCAAACTGCAACAACTGCTTCAGAGACTCCTCATCCTTCAGCATACTCTGACTAATCCTTTCAGACCTCTGACCTCCCTTACCTTTACGCAACGCTACAGAAACACTCGACATCACCTGATCAACCTCTGACATGTACTGAGCAAAAAATATGTACTCTACATTACGTGCAAAACGACCATCGCAGTGCATAATCCTATTGTTGAAATAACGCGACAGACTCAACTGATAACGCCGACTGTCGTGGAAGGTCTTCTGACCCACAGGAAACAACACGGGGAAACACTTTGCTTCATTACTCTGGTCAGAAAGCATCCTAACTGGACTACTTCCCTCTGCAGGCGCTATATTCACGATATCATCAAAATACTGATCTAATGCTTCCTGACCAATATCAACAGGCATAAGACAAGTGTCCTGAAACATGCAGTGCTGCTGTCTGTCGTGTAACAGTTCGTCTTGTACTATGTCCGCTGATTCTGCTACATCATCAACCTCAGCCTGTTCTACAACCTGACCAACAACCTCACTTCCTGTAACAGCTTCCTCACTTCCTCTACAAGCTTCATCCTCACTACCTGATCCAGCCTCTTCCCTCTCCCCATCTTCCTGCCTACAAAACTCATTAATCCACTCCTCATTAAACTCTATGTCTCTATAATAAACATTGGTCCTCTTTAAATACTGCAGCGCCTGTCTTACATGCAACGGATCCACAAACTGGTACTCGTAATGTCCCTTATACGTCAACTTGCGCTTTAACTTCACCTGCACCAAAGACCCTTCCATACTCGAACGCGGCAACACATTACTAGTTTGCGTAATGTTGGCGGGAACACAGGTCACTGGACCATGTACTCCATTTTGCCCCCCTTTAGGCAATGCCAACATTTTCATAAAAGGAATATGCAAGGCTATCAAATGCTGCTCTATACTATTCAGACATCCCAGATCTGGTGGAACAGGATCAACATCCAAGTTATTACTCCAACATTCAGCTGGCATCTCACCTGCGCTAATCTTACGATGACACGTATGACAAATCCACAGCTGACCTCTAGACAACACCAACTGACAAGGCACAACACACTGATCGTTACATCTATGCAAATACTTCTCACTAATGCACTGTTCTGCAATACCCGCTGTAGCTAAACTTGTACCATACACTTCCCTTACACAGCTCTGCACCTGATTTCTAAACAACAACCTATGACACACACAACACACAAAATCTGGACCATCTCTGACCTTTTCCAAAAACTGCTCCATAACAAAACCAAAGTCAACTGACTTCTCCATCCTCTGTTTCCTACTCAACCTTACGCTATCCATAACCCTCTCTCTGTGCTCAACACTTTCTCTATATTTACTAACGCTCATCATTTTGACTCTCTGTCTGTGCTGGGTGTCTTGTCTATATTTACCAACACTCATCATTTTGACTCTCTCTCTGTGCTGGGTGTCTTGTCTATATTTACCAATACTCATCATTTTGACTCTCTGTCTGTGCTGGGTGTCTTGTCTATATTTACCAACACTCATCTTTTTAACTCTCTGTCTGTGCTGGGTGTCCTCTCCATATTTACTAACACTCAGCGCTTTAACTTTCTCCCTGTGCTCGATGCTTTCTCTATACTTCGCTATAGTCTTAGCTTTACAACTCGCTTTAACTTTCTCCCTATGCTCGATGCTTTCTCTATACTTCGCTATGCTCTTAGCTTTACAACTCGCTTTCACTTTCTCCCTATGCTCGATGCTTTGTCTATACTTCGCTATACTCTTAGCTTTACTAATTGCTTTAACCCTCTGCCTGTGCTGGATGTTCTCTCTATATTTACGAACCTCCCTCGCTTTAACACTTTCTCTATACAATACATTCCCCTGATACATCTTCATAAACTTTACTCTACGTCTCTCCCTAAGCAACCTACTGATTTTCTCCTGTGTCCCTTTTCTCTGCCTCAAATACTTTGATTTTACAGGCTTATCACCTATGCCTTCAGACCCTACACATTCATTACTTCCAACGGCTAACTTTTGACTATCCACAACATCCGTCACTCTAGACCTAATGCTATAACCTGACACATCACTAAGTTTACAGCAACTATAACAAATCTGCAGTCCAGGCTTATGCACACAAACAGTGTTCTCAAAATGCTGTCCCATGACATTCTCTACATAAATACACTCAGCTGACAAACACGTAGTGTTACACTTGTACTTCAACCAACGTCCATCATAAAAAGTATACACACTAACTCCTAACCAATCTGCTGTGACCTGGATTTCTACCTCTGTAGCCCAACTGTTCACATTTCTCATCCTGGACTGCTGAAGATACTCTGAAACAGATGAATACTCAGTTCTCAGAAGACTTGCATACTTATCTGCATTCCTTTCTAACTCCTTACATACAGCTAGCCTAATCTTGCGATGATGCTTCTGTGAGCCACTCACAGCCTGAGAGATGGCTCTGAAGAAGCAGTTACCATCAGCCACAATCCTCTCATTTAAACACGGGACCCCTAACAGCCCCACCTCTGTGGACACCGAACCACCTACCTTCACAAAGTCTACATTCAACTTGCTACACAAAGCTTTACAGACATCTACACTAAGAGGTTGGAAGAGCAGCTCCTCATTTGCCGCAGCACTAACAAATTCTACATCTGCATTAACCTCACTAACATCAAATGTCTTTAATTTCTTTGACACACTAGTGCGAGAAGAAATTTTCCGCTTTCTACCATCACTAACTGTTGACTCTGCCGCTGAACCACTGCTCACCTGACTGGCTAAAGTCACAACAGAAATGCCAGACAGTGCTGGACTTACAGTTACACCAACACCACACTCAGACACACAATTTCCTGAGGAAATGTGTTTTACCCTGGCCTCAGAAACATCACTAGACTCTGCCACTGGAGCAGTACTCATCTCAGTAATACCGCTCTCCACAGAAACACCAGACAGCATTGGGCTTGCACCCTCACTGACACTAACGCCACACAGCTCAAAGAGCTTCTGCCTAGAACTGAGACTGTCTGCCAAACAACAGATGTATCCATAGAGATCATCCAGACAATCAAACTGCAACACCACACTTTTACCGTCACTATGCACTAACCCCATGTCACAACGCGAGTGACTGTCCACCACAGCAAACCGTCCATCCTCGCAAATGATGACAGAACTGCTCCCACACAGTGTCATAATACATGTACTGTACTGACTGAAGATCCTCTCCAGTCCAGTTCTCAGACTGATGAACACACCACTTTCGATGTGTTCACCCTCAGTCACGCCTACTTCACCCATCACTGTGTCACCGTGGCTAAAGCTAAACAACTGCTCCCCTACCACAAAGTGCTTTGGCAGATCTCCAACAGACAGTAGGTTTGATTCGTGGCTAAAAATGTTCAGGTCACGCAAACTAGTGTACAACTCATCACCTACAACCAACACGCTATCAACATCAAACCTATCCCACGACAACACACTCAACAATGTGTGTTTGGCTAAGCTGGCCAAAGCTATAGCCATACACTGCCGCCCTCGATACACAAACCGCTCATCTCCCTGGTGAAAAGTCCCCCTTACAACCTTCCTCAGCCTGAACCCTCTAGTACCATCTGCTGCCACAACATGACTGTCTGACTCTGACACAACTGCACTAACATCAGGAACACTAACAAAAGGAACAAAAACAGCCTTATCTGTGCCGATCCTCTGTGATGTCCGGGTTCCCTCCTGGACGGCGGACGTCATCGGCACGGCAAGGCACGCTGCAGCAACCTCCTCCTCCTCCACCTCCACGGACGGCTGGGCTGTGACCTGCACCTGGCACAAAAACAAAATATGAGATTTTTACTAAATAATACAACGAAAGACGACATGTTACTGCTTCCTAAAATCATCAACTACTGACATTATATTTTAAATGAAACACACCTCCTGGACTGCTGGGCCGGGCTTGGAGGCAGACTCGGTCACAGGGGCAGGCGCAGGTGTTGCCGGAGCCTATCAAGATAGAATAAAAATCAAAAACCATTAAAATGCAGCAAATATAAAAAAAAATTCCACATCAAAATCCTACCAGAAAAGAACAAACAAAAACAATACATAAACACCAACCTGCCGCTTTCGTCCTCTGCGCGTTGTGGCAACACCCCTCGGCTGACGCTTCACACGGAAGGTCTGTAGGAAGGAAAAAAAACCTCTATAAAAACTGTCCTCCTGTTTTGACCTCTACAGTATTGACGTAATGTGTAAACAGCTTACCTGCCAGGCTGGCGGATCAGCAGGGCAGCCAGAGCCAGAAGAAGGGGAAACCTTCTCCATGGCGTCCAACATGCCACTGCTGAACCACACAGGGTTGGACGGGATGACAGACTGTCCCACCGGAGATGTTCCAGCCTTACAAAACAAAAACAACAGAGTTGGCTCGATTTCATTCTTGGAACAAAAAAACTTTGCACAGCTTTAAGCCACAAATTGTCTTGAAGCAACACATTACCTTGCCCTGCCGTCCACCCTGCCGTCCAACCACCGCCCACTCGCTGGGGTCACTGTGACGCGGCACGGGAACGTGCCCCGTCACAGTGACCAGAGTGGGGGCCACCCGGCCACCCGGCGATCTCCGGGGAGACGCCGGGGGCACGGGCGGAGGTGGTGCCAGCTGGAGGTAGGCCACGTTCCACATCAGCTGCATCAGGATGGGCATGCCATCGGAGTCGCTGAGGTGCACCTGAAAGACAGTTTAACACAGCCAACATGTCACTCCAAAAACATGAAACTCCACCACGTCTTGTATCACACCAACAAAGTATCCTGTACTTACGCCATCATGGCACCACAGCTCCAACCGATGGACTGGGAAGTGCGCCGTCACAGACACGTAGGGGAGACCTGACACACATGGCAGAAACATAATCAGTGCTTCTAATATTTACACTTGTATAAATTCTTTGGAATTATACATTACATCAATTATATCTGATTGTAACGTACCCATGCGTGCTGCGACACGGTGGTATTCCTGACGCAGCTGCTCTTGGAAGCCAAGGTCCATGGTCAGACGGGGAGGGAAGTCCAACACAAAGACCTAGAAACAACCATTTCTTCATTAACTCCCTTAAACAAGCATAAAACACAACAGTCTGTTCACAACTACCAAATACATACTGATAACAGTGACTGCAATAACAAAAAAAGGAAAAACAAATCAATAAATACATAAAACACACCTTGGGCCAGCGGCTGCAGACGGTGGTCAGGAGCGCACCGAAGTCCAACGCCGCCTCACTGATGGTCCTGCTGGCAGTGAGGTTGTTGCTCGGGGCGAGCACACACACGGCATCCGGGGTCCACGGAACAGCAGCATGCAGCACCTCCGTCCTCAGCTCCCTGGCATCTGCACCTGGAACAGACAGAAAACCAAAAGACAGACAGCCCTCCGGGATGGCCACGAACCCGTCCACGATCCCGCGCAGGTGGGAGTCTCCAACGACGAACACACGCTGCGACAACAGAGACATTGCTTTAGAACACAGACACCAGGTGTGACGCCATGCAACCATCACTGTCTTTATGAATAAGACAGAAATCGTACCTGCTTCTCCGGATGCTGAGCTGGAGTGACCAACTTGAAGCTGCGCTGGGTCAGCTCCGAAGTTGGCCATCTCCGCACACGATGGCGGTAACCAGTACCGCGCCCTGTTCAAGCAAATCAAAATTCAACAATGTCAACACATGTGTTACACATCTTTAAATTACATCTTATTTGTACCATTGAAACATGTAAAAAAAAAACTATGTGATACATACGAGCACGAAACTCGGGGGCAGGTGGCAGGGGGGTCCAAGTCTGCGCCGTCGCCATCCTCCTCTTCATGGCCTGGGCACGCCGGTGGGACTTGGCACGGGGCATCTAAAAACATACACAAACAACAAAAACAAATTAATTCACCATTCACAAAGAAATCATACAAACCACTCACTGATCACTGACTGTATGCTAATCATACTCAAAAGCCACACTACTCTGGCCTCAGCCTTCAAATACATACATCACTCAACTTACCTTGGAAGCAGTACACAGACACCTACTAAAATAAGCAAGTGTGTGTGTGTGTGTGTGTGTGTGTGTGGGTGTGTATGTCCGGAATCAGAAATGTGTTAATCAGTTGGTTATGTGTGTTTACAATTGAATGAATGTATCTTTGTATGTGGTGTAGGTTCTGGATCAGAGGATCACAGATGTAGTGCAGATCGCAGGTAAGTCGCAGCTCTCAAAGCAGGAGGGTAGCAGATCACACGGTCAAGTGAGAAGGGTATCTGTAGATTAAAGAAAACACATGGTTTTATTTAACAATAAGTGTGATGTAGAAAATCTGTACAATTAGATAGGTGTTAGAGATAATAATGTAACATGCCTATAAGATTTAAATAACAAGTATTTCTCTCTACATATCCTGGATAAACTGCTGCTGTATAATTTTTCCATCTATTTTTTAAATGTCTAACATGGTAAAATGGCTGACAGTCATCCATTTTAAGAGATCTTACATTTAAACAATATGCTCATCTAACACAACAGCATCCATCTTAAAACATGTTCTCACTGAAAGTAAAATGGCTGACACTACATTACAAATCTCTAAGCTACAGACACACAGCTACACAGAGCTTTCATTGTAACAGTATATGCTCAACTAACATAAAAGCATCCATATTAAATGCAATTCAATACATTACACAAATCAATCTGCATTAGCATAAACAAATCAAAATTCATATTAAAAATCCATCTCACATCAACTGCACTGCCTTTAAAATTTCACAGTATTTCTTTCAATCAAGCATCGGTGCCTTAGCAAACAAGTTTACCACAGAAAAGTTATCTACAGTTGGCAGTCATCACCTAAGCTAGCACATAAGGCTGCACGATGTCAAAACACACCGCTAACAGACATTAGCATCAGCATAAATTATGCTACTTCATCAAAATCCATCAACAAATGTTAATCATCCATCCAACATGCATTGCACTGCGTTTTACATTTCACAGTATTTCTTTAAATCAACCACTTGTTCATGAGGCCTCAAGTTTAACAAAAGTTAGCTGTAGTTACCCAAAAAGTTAATTCAGTCAAGGCTAGCATCAAGCAAAGCTAACAGCTCAAGGACAATAGCATACACAAAACCAAAGCCATCAATGAATGTTTCAAAGCCATCGCCCACAAAGTCACTCATTTTAAGAGATCTTCTATTTAAATAATATGCTCATCTAACATAACAACATCCATATTATGTTCTTACTAAAAGCAAAATGGCTGACACTACATTACAAATCTCTAAGCTACAGCCACACAGACCTTTCATTTTAACAATCTCCTCAACTAACAGAAAAGCATCCATATTAAATGAAATTCAATACATTACACAAATCAATCTACATTAGCATAAACAAATCAAAATCCATATTAAAAATCCATCTCACATCCACTGCACTACCTTTAAAATTTCACAGTATTCCTTTCAATCAAGCATCTGTGCCTTAGCAATCGAGTTTACCACAGAAAAGTTACCTACAGTTAGCAGTCATCACCTATGCTAGCACATAAGGCTGCACAATGTCAAAACACACCGCTAACAGACATTGGCATCAGCATAAATTATGCTACTTCATCAAAATCCATCAACAAATGTTTAACATCCATCCAACATGCATTGCACTGCATTTTACATTTCACAGTATTTCTTTAAATCAACCACTTGTTCATTAGGCATCAAGTTTAACAAAAGTTAGCTGTAGTTACCCAAAAAGTTAATTCAGTCAAGGCTAGCATCAAGCAAAGCTAACAGCTCAAGGACAATAGCATACACAAAACCAAAGCCATCAATAAATGTTTCAAAGCCATCGCCCACAAAGTCACTCATTTTAAGAGATCTGTGCCTTAGCAATCAAGTTTACCACTGAAAAGTTACCTACAGTTAGCAGTCATCACCTAAGCTAGCACATAAGGCTGCATGATGTCAAAACACACCGCTAACAGACATCAGCATAAATTATGCCACTTCATCAAAATACACCAACAAATGTTAAACATCCATCCAACATGCATTGCACTGCGTTTTACATTTCACAGTATTTCTTTAAATCAACCACTTGTTCATTAGGCATCAAGTTTAACAAAAGTTAGCTGTAGTTACCCAAAAAGTTAATTCAGTCAAGGCTAGCATCAAGCAAAGCTAACAGCTCAAGGACAATAGCATACACAAAACCAAAGCCATCAATGAATGTTTCAAAGCCATCGCCCACACAGTCACTCATTTTAAGAGATCTTCTATTTAAACAATATGCTCATCTAACATAACAGCATCCATATTATGTTCTTACTAAAAGCAAAATGGCTGACACTACATTACAAATCTCTAAGCTACAGCCACACAGACCTTTCATTTTAACAATCTCCTCAACTAACACAAAAGCATCCATATTAAATGCAATTCAATAAATTACACAAATCAATCTGCATTAGCAAAAACAAATCAAAATCCATATTAAAAATCCATCTCACATCCACTGCACTACCTTTAAAATTTCACAGTATTCCTTTCAATCAAGCATCTGTGCCTTGGCAATCGAGTTTACCACAGAAAAGTTACCTACAGTTAGCAGTCATCACCTAAGCTAGCACATAAGGCTGCACAATGTCAAAACACACCGCTAACAGACATTGGCATCAGCATAAATTATGCTACTTCATCAAAATCCATCAACAAATGTTAATCATCCATCCAACATGCATTGCACTGCGTTTTACATTTCACAGTATTTCTTTAAATCAACCACTTGTTCATTAGGCCTCAAGTTTAACAAAAGTTAGCTGTAGTTACCCAAAAAGTTAATTCAGTCAAGGCTAGCATCAAGCAAAGCTAACAGCTCAAGGACAATAGCATACACAAAACCAAAGCCATCAATGAATGTTTCAAAGCCATCGCCCACACAGTCACTCATTTTAAGAGATCTTCTATTTAAACAATATGCTCATCTAACATAACAGCATCCATATTATGTTCTTACTAAAAGCAAAATGGCTGACACTACATTACAAATCTCTAAGCTACAGCCACACAGACCTTTCATTTTAACAATCTCCTCAACTAACACAAAAGCATCCATATTAAATGCAATTCAATACATTACACAAATCAATCTGCATTAGCATAAACAAATCAAAATCCATGTTAAAAATCCATCTCACATCAACTGCACTGCCTTTAAAAATTCACAGTATTTCTTTCAATCAAGCATCTGTGCCTTAGCAAACAAGTTTACCACAGAAAAGTTACCTACAGTTAGCAGTCATCACCTAAGCTAGCACATAAGGC
The DNA here is from genome assembly GCA_035609425.1 of Epinephelus awoara. NCBI lineage: Eukaryota > Metazoa > Chordata > Actinopteri > Perciformes > Serranidae > Epinephelus > Epinephelus awoara. The sequence continues at coordinate 4,939,761 of CM069295.1, read as the reverse complement.
TGCATGATGTCAAAACACACCACTAACAGACATTAGCATCAGCATAAATTATGCCACTTCATCAAAATCCACCAACAAATGTTTAACATCCATCCAACATGCATTGCACTGCGTTTTACATTTCACAGTATTTCTTTAAATCAACCACTTGTTCATTAGGCCTCAAGTTTAACAAAAGTTAGCTGTAGTTACCCAAAAAGTTAATTCAGTCAAGGCTAGCATCAAGCAAAGCTAACAGCTCAAGGACAATAGCATACACAAAACCAAAGCCATCAATAAATGTTTCAAAGCCATCGCCCACAAAGTCACTCATTTTAAGAGATCTGCGCCTTAGCAATCAAGTTTACCACATAAAAGTTACCTACAGTTAGCAGTCATCACCTAAGCTAACACATAAGGCTGCATGATGTCAAAACACACCGCTAACAGGCATCAGCATAAATTATGCCACTTCAACAAAATACACCAACAAATGTTAAACATCCATCCAACATGCATTGCACTGCGTTTTACATTTCACAGTATTTCTTTAAATCAACCACTTGTTCATTAGGCATTAAATTTAACAAAAGTTAGCTGCAGTTACCCAAAAAGTTTATTCACTCCAGGCTAACATCAAAGACAGCTAACAGCTCAGCTCAATTAAATACATTATACAAATCAATCTGCATTAGCCCAAATAAATCAAAATCCATATCAAAAATCCATCTCACATCCACTGCACTGCCTTTACAATTTCAAAGTATTTCTTTCAATCAAGTATCTGTGCCTTAGCAATCAAGTTTACCACAGTAAAGTTACCTACAGTTAGCAGTCATCACCCAAGCTAGCAAAGGCAGCATGTTGTAAAAACACACCGCTAACAGACAATAGCATCAGCATAAATTATGCTACTTCATCAAAATCCACCAAGAAATGTTAAAAATCCATCCAACATATATTGTACTACCTTTAAAATTCCACAGTATTTCTTTAAATCAACCACTTGTATGACAGCCGTCGAGTTAATCAAACAAAAGTTAGCTACAATTATCTAAAAAGCTAATTCATTCAAGGCTAACATCAAACGAAGCAAAAGCCCAGCCAAAACCATCAATTAATGTTTTAAATCCATCTCCCATCTACTGCACTGCCTTCAACACTCGCTAATATCGATCCACATCGAGCAGCTGGATGTTAGGAATCAGTAAAGTTAGCTAGAGTTAACATTAGCAGCACAATGTCATCACACAACAAGCTAACAATAAGCTAGCATAAAGCTAACATGATTAACAAATGGTCTTACCTCAGGAGTCGGTGTGAAGTGGCAGACCGACGCCCTGCAGCACGGGACTTTTATCAGCTCGGATGAGGAGCCGCAATGCGGCTCGGGAGGTCCAATCAGCTTCTACTGCAGTAGAAACTTGATCCATGTGGAGTCAAGGTCAGCGCAGCAGGAGCCCCTGTTTCATTAGCGGGGTTTCCCTCATAAAAAAAAATGAGATGACGTAGTGGCAGTTCAAGAGCGGAGAGAGCTCTAAAAATCGTCTAAAACTTTTGTTTTTAACTCGCTCATACGGCCAAAATTTTCACTGTACAGACACAATTTCTATCACAAAACGTAGGAAAATTTGTCCTGCTCACAGATATGTTGACATGGAGTCTGTCACAGGTACACATTTTTGCCGAATGGCTTCAAAGCGAAGGGAGTGCCGATTTTTTTCTCATTCACTCCCATGTAAACTCGGAGGAGAAATTTCTGGAAACAGCTGCAGTGCAACACATTTTAAACTCGCTCCCCTGACCACATTTTTGAGTCCAGAAATCTAAAAATGGCCACATACGTTCACGACAAGTGGCTGTCTCTCACCATCACTTTATTTCCTTTTTTAGACCAACGGTTTGGGTGTGACAACAATTTGTTCGAGGACTCAAAACCCATGTTAAACAGCCTGTGTTGATCTTCCCTCGCAGGGAAGTAATTAATCGCCATGACAACGGCTGCTCACACAGACACAGACACAGGGCAGCAGCTCTCTGTCTCTGTCTGTGTGTCTGTCTCTGTCTCTGTGTCTCACAATCTTAACAGGACAGATAACAGCAGCACAATCTTCATTTGAAACAGCAAATACACATTATTAACCCATAAAGTGCCAAAATGGGCTCTCTAGCGCCACCTAGCTGCACTAACATGGCCACTGTGGCCTGTAGGCATGTCGTAGACAGATCAAACCACTCTCTCACTCTGACCCTAGCTGCACCTACTTAGTGATCATGGCAACCACTGTCACAAACTCACAGAAACATGATGTGTGTGTGATTGTAAAATTTACCTGATGACATGACAGCGGCAGAATCTCCATTTTAACCCTTTAGTTGCCAGAGTTATTTGAGGAAAATATTCATTTCAACATTTGCAAAGGCTGTGGCTTGAAAGTGGTGAGGGATAAAGGCATACTGTAAATGAGAAAACTTTTCATTATTAGGGACCGAGCCTGGAGACAGAGGACGCCTCCGCGAGTAGTCCTCGCCAAAGGCGAGGACCCTATTTACCCCCTAAACATGCTCAAAAACTCACGAAAATTGGCACACATATCAGAACCAGTGAACAATTTTAGCAAATCATGAAATTAACCGCCAAAGTGCCAAAATGTGCTCTCTAGCGCCACCTAGGCACACTACAATGGCCACTGCAGCCTGTAGCTGTGTTGTTTTTGTCATCTCATCCTCAAAATGAAGAAACAGGAATCTGATGGGAGAAAATTCACTCATCTAATTTGCATATTGTCATATCACTTCTACATAGCTACAGCTACAGAAAGCATTCAAACATCAAAACGCTCAGCTCTGTGAGAATTTTCTGATGTTTGTAGCAATGTGTGTGATATTTCTAAATAATTCGCTGGAGGCCGAAACGGGCGAGGTCCCGCCAAACGCTGCTTGCAGCTTTAATTAGGGACCGAGCCTAGAGGCAGAGGACTGCTCAGAGAGCAGTCCTCGCCGAAGGCGAGGACCCTCTTGTATTTTGAACGCTCATTAGGAAACATGCCCAGAGCCAAAAACACTACTCACTGAGGAGTCCTCGCCGAAGGCGAGGACCCTAATGCTTCTTAACTCTTCATTAGGGGCTGACCAGTCCTCGCCGGAGGCGAGGAATGCACTATTGTTTTTGTAAGGTTTATTATTATTTCTTTCTTTCTTTCTTTGTTTCTCCCGCCGCCACTTTGAACTGGAATTTGACCCCCTAAACATGCTCAAAAACTCACCAAAATTGGCACGCACATCAGAACTGGTGAAAAATTTTAGGCAATCATGCAATTAACCCCTAAAGTGCCAAAATGAGCTCTCTAGCGCCACCTAGGCACACAAAAATGGCCGCTACGGCCTGTAGGAATGTCGTAGAAACATCAAACGAAAACTGCCGTGTTCGTCTCATCAAGACCTAAAAATCACGCGCAGTGACCCCTGACCTAAATCCAACAGGAAGTGACGTAATTGTCCTTTGAAAGTAAGATTTTGCCTTAAAACTGCATAAAACTGCCTTTCCTAAAATAAACATCTTCTCATACACCGTTTATCCCACCGGCTTCAAACTTGCAGGGATTCCAGATCAACTCCTTCTAATCAAAAGTTATTCGTAACTTTTCCATTCCTCTTTTCGTTTTGATTTTGTGGGCTCCTGAAGGTGAGATGTCAGAAAAACGTCCTCACGGCCGTCGAAAGCTGTCCCATAGGAAATGAATGGCGGCAGGGGGGAGAAAGAGACCAATCTTTGGGCTTTTTCGAGCCTTTACAGTGTCGCCATACTTTGAGCTACAGACTCCATTCCAACTCTCAAATGTTGCCACAGGTCTCATGTATTCACTCATGTTTTCATCTTTTCCCTATCTTTCATCGTTTTTTCTCGGTGCCTCTCAGAGTACCATGAGCAAAAGTGGAGAAATTTTCCGTTTATAATGGGTGTCTATGCACGGAATGTTTCGCGCTAGAGTGGAGAGAGCTCTAAAAACTCGTCTAAAACTTTTGTCTTTAACTCGCTGCCATGGCCACAATTTTCACTGTAGAGACACAATTTCTATCACAAAACGTAGGAAAATTTGTCCTGGTTACAGAAATGTTGACATGGAGTCTGTCACACGTACACATTTTTGCCCAGTGGCTCCAAAGTGAAGGGAGTGCCGATTTTTCTCTCATTCACTCCCATGTAAACTCAGAGGAGAAATTTCTAGAAACACCTGCAGTGCAACACATTTTAAACTCGCTCCCCTGACCACATTTATGAGTCCAGAAATATAAAAATCACCACGTACGTTCACGACAAGTGGCTGTCTCTCACCATCACTTTATTTCCTTTTTTGGACCAACGGTTTGGCTGTGAGAACAATTTGTTCGAGGAGTCAAAACCCATGTTAAAAAGCCTGTGCTGATCTTCCCTCTCTGTCTGTGGCTGTGTGCCGCAACTGCAGGCAAGTCATTATCGCCATGACAACGGCTGCTCACACAGACACAGACACAGACACAGACACAGACACAGACACAGGGCAGCAGCTCTCTGTCTCTGTCTCTGTCTGTGTCTGTGTGTCTGTGTCTGTCTGTGCATCTGTGTCTCTCTGTGTGTCTGTCTGTGTGTCTGTCTCTGTCTGTGTGTCTGTCTCTGTCTCTGTGTCTCACAATCTTTACAGGACAGATTACAGCAGCACAATCTTCATTTGAAACAGCAAATACACATTATTAACCCATAAAGTGCCAAAATGGGCTCTCTAGCGCCACCTACCTGCAATAAAATGGCCACTGTGGCCTGTAGGCATGTCGTAGACAGATCAAACCACTCTCTCACTCTGACCCTAGCTGCACCTACTTAGTGATCATGGCAACCACTGTCACAAACTCACAGAAACATGATGTGTGTGTGATTCTAAAATTTACCTGATGACATGACAGCGGCAGAATCTCCATTTTAACCCTTTAGTTGCCAGAGTTATTTGAGGAACATATTCATTTCTACATTTCAATATGCTGTGGCTTGAAAGTGATGAGAGATAAAGGCATACTGTAAATGAGAAAACTTTTCATTATTAGGGACCGAGCCTGGAGACAGAGGACTCCTTTGCGAGTAGTCCTCGCCGAAGGCGAGGACCCTATTTACCCCCTAAACATGCTCAAAAACTCACCAAAATTGGCACGCATATCAGAACCAGTGAACAATTTTAGCAAATCATGAAATTAACCCCTGAAGTGCCAAAATGTGCTCTCTAGCGCCACCTAGGCACACAAAAATGGCCATTGCAGCCTGTAGCTGTTTGTTTTTGTCATCTCATCCTCAAAATGAAGGAACAGGAATCTGATGGGAGAAAATTCACTCATCTAATTTGCATATTGTCAGATCACTTCTACATAGCTACAGCTACAGAAAGCATTCAAACATCAAAACGTTCAGCTCTGTGAAAAATTTGTCCTGGTCACAGAAATGTTGACATGGAGTCTGTCACACGTACACATTTTTGCCCAACGGCTCCAAAGCGAAGGGAGTGCTGATTTTTTTCTCATTCACTCCCATGTAAACTCAAGGGAGAAATTTCTGGAAACAGCTGCAGTGCAACACATTTTAAACTCGCTCCCCTGACCACATTTATGAGTCCAGAAATATAAAAATCACCACGTACATTCACGACAAGTGGCTGTCTCTCACCATCACTTTATTTCCTTTTTTGGACCAACGGTTTGGCTGTGAGAACAATTTGTTCGAGGAGTCAAAACCCATGTTAAACAGCCTGTGCTGATCTTCCCTCTCTGTCTGTGGCTGTGTGCCGCAACTGCAGGGAAGTCATGAATCGCCATGACAACGGCTGCTCACACAGACACAGACACAGGGCAGCAGCTCTCTGTCTCTGTCTGTGTGTCTGTCTCTGTCTCTGTCTCTCTCTCTGTCTCTGTCTCTGTCTGTGTGTCTGTCTCTGTCTCTCTCTCTCTCTCTGTCTCTCTCTGTCTCTGTCTCTGTCTGTGTGTCTGTCTCTCTCTCTGTCTCTGTGTCTCACAATCTTTACAGGACAGTTTACAGCAGCAGAATCTTCATTTCAAACAGCACATTCACATTATTAACCCCTAAAGTGCCAAAGTGGGCTCTCTAGAGACATCTTAACCAATCCTTTAGTTGCCAGAGTTATTTGAGGAAAAAATTCATTTCAACATTTCAAAAGGCTGTGGCTTGAAAGTGGTGAGAGATAAAGGCAAACTGTGAATGAGAAAAATTTTCATTATTAAGGACCGAGCCTGGAGGCAGAGGAGTCCTCCGCGAGGAGGACCCTATTGTTTTTGGTGCGTTTATTAGGGACCGAGTCTGGAGACAGAGGACTCCTCACAGAGCAGTCCTCGCCAAAGGCGAGGACCCTATTCACCCCCTAAACATGCTCAAAAACTCACCAAAATTGGCACGCATATCAGAACCGGTGAGCAATTACAGAAAATCATGAAATTAACCCCTAAAGTGTCAAAATGGGCTCTCTAGCGCCACCTAGCTCCACTAAAATGATCACTGTGGCCTGTAGGCATGTCGTAGACAGATCAAACCACTCTCTCACTCTGACCCTAGCTGCACCTACTTAGTGATCATGGCAACCACTGTCACAAACTCACAGAAACATCATGTGTGCGCAATTGGAGGATTCATCATCAAACCTCAGAGCCCATTTTCATGAATTTCAATGCTGATCGCTTTGGTTCAAACCTTGATCCATGTGTGTGGTCTTAATAAGTTGAGTTATTTGAGGAAAATATTCATTTCAACATTTCAAAAGGCTGTGGCTTAAAAGTGGTGAGAGATAAATGTATACAGTAAATGAGAAAAATTTTCATTATTAGGGACCGAGCCTGGAGACAGAGGACTCCTATTGTTTTTGGTGCATTTATTCTATTCGGGACAGAGCCTACTGTAAGAGGATTCCCCCTATTGTTTTTGGTGCATTTATTATTAGGGACTAAGCCTAGAGGCAGAGGACTGCTCACAAAGCTCACACTCCAAGGTCATACAACTTGAAATAGTAATTTTTAGGGTTAAATTAATAGTGGCCTACAGGACACAATGAAATAGCCACTGAATGGCATGTTAATTAAGCTACTTTCTTTAATAAATCAAATATGAATAACACTAGAGAAATCAATCATGGCCCTGTAAAACATGCCTTACCTGTTTGAATGATGTTTTTATATTTAATTTTAAGCTGCCTCCACGTGTTTTCCCGTTACATTGCACCTACATGAAAATGACATTTTTTTCAAAACCACTCTACCACTTTCTCACCTGTATGCTACGATTTCAATCAAGTGTGCTTAAATCTTAAATTAATGGACTACTGCATTCAAACTTAGTTATTGACTTGTTTTTATAATTTATTCTCCTTTGTAATTCATGTTTTATCTATGTTAATGTTGGATTTGTGTTTATCCTTAAAAATTGTTACAATTTATATGATGTATCTATATATTCATATACAAACATAATGTATTACACAACAAACCAGGAATACACTTACCACAGACCTTTGTCTTTTACAGTACACTTCAATTCTTAACAGTATGAACGACACCATTTTGTAGCTAACATTATATAGTTCAATTATCATTACAGTGCATTTCACTTGAATGTGGAAACTTTGGAGATGACATTTTGTTTCCATAGCCAACATATAGCTCATCCTACTCTCAGTGTGCTATGTGTAAGCTCAGTCCTGCGTGTTCTGCAATGAAGCAATAGGAGAAGATATTCGGTCTCAGTTAATGTAGTTTATTAAACAGTAAATGAATAATATTACAGAGCTCTGGGTCTCAACTTCACATCCCTGCCAAACAACAAAGGTGTGTCAGTTCATGAAGTCTGACCTATCCTTCCCCTGACCCAGTATATTTGAGCGTAACAGAGTGTCATTGTGCACGCAAGGCGTTGTCCTCTTCTCATTGGCGGTTCCACTTCCTCCTTCACCACACCACGCCCCTGCCTCGTGTTGATCCGACTCCTTCCCGCTGATGGTGGGGGCGTGGTTCCTGTTTTGAAAGACAAGAGAACACCACAACTCCCAACACATGCTGTACCTTACTATCTAAGTACATCACTTGCTATTCTTTTTACCATATATGAAACTAAGTATCTAAGCATTGCGGTATGTGCTCCTCAGACTTCATGTCTCTTCCTCTCCTGTACTTCTCCACTTCTGCAAAGCAAACACATTCAGATCAGCTGAAATCATGTCAGTATTCTCATTGTTCACACATCTAAAACTTATATAGTGAAACACAACTTATAGTAAAACATATAATCATTCTATTCCCAACATTGCAAATATGGCAACGAAACATGTCAGGACATTCATTTACATAACTCATTGCTTCACTTTATGGTTCATGTAGAAAAAAATGATCAATTAACAGTCCTACATTCTCTTCCTGTCCATGCTCTCAAACAACTGACATGGGAATTACTTTTTGAACCTTTATCATGCCCCTCAACCACCTCAGAGAGAAGAAAGATTACTGTTAAGAAGTAAACGCCACCAACCAACTATTTAATTCATTTAAGCAGTGTCAATGACCTATATAAAGTTTGAAAGTGACAGGGCGAGAGAAATAATAAGATTGGAGGGACACAATGGGGAGGAGAATTTGTGGAAACAACAACACCACCACCACCACCAACAACAACAACAACAACAGCAGCAGCAGCAACATTTTTTGTTTACAAGTGTCCTGTTCGGCAGCTAAGACATGCAGAATGAAGAGTCTGTGCCTTGTGGTGCCAGAACAGATTTGCTCTACAGTCAGAGTTGCTATAAGGTCATGTACACAAACATAAGCATTTCTTAACTGAACTACTGACTGCATTTCCTGTATTAAAAGCTACTGTTGCTAACGTGCTCCCGCCAGATAATTAATGTTGTTGTACGCTGCTGTCATTCCCCTTTCTCCTGCACCTCTCTGTCTCTCTCTCTCTCTGTCTGTATTTCTCTCTGTCTCATTATGTCATACGTCTTACTATTTATTATGTGTTCTGGCATGAATGATGATGGGGGGCATGATCAGGTGTGAGGGTCCCAAGGACAGAGGGATGCTGTATCCTGTAAAGCCCTGTGAGGCCAATTGTGATTTGTGATATTGGGTTTTATCAATAACATTGATTGATTGATAAAGAAATACATGAATAAATAACAACAACCATAATACTCGCATCTCCTCTTGCGTTCATGTGTAACATCATGATTTAACTGTTGCATCTTTTCTAAGTTACTGATCAGAATTTTGAACGCTAGAGGGCTACAGAAAGCATGCAACATCAAGCCTGTCTATTTTCTACAGATATATTTGTTTGAGTCAAATTAACCTTTTCATATTTTCATAACTGAAACAGTTGCATATGAACACATCAGGAGTAAAAGAACCACAAACTCTAACATGCATAAATACATACATTCAGTCGTAACAGAGACAAACAACCAACATGTGGCAGACAGAGACCAACACATTTACAATCACTAACAGCTGTGAAAACCATGATTATATTAATTAACTAACACTATTCACAACAGCTAACATTCAACTCATTCCACCTGCAATACATGATTGGTTTCACCTAAAATCTCTACACAATAACCATATCAACATACTAAAAACATTTCCACACAATACTCTCAATTCTCCCTACAATACACAATCTTAACACAATGGAGTGGGACAGACTCTACACTAACACAAATTCACGTGAGAGCAAACCTACACAATTTCAACACAACAAACTACAAGTCAGTTTCCTCTTAAAACTCCACACAAACAAGCACAATGACAACAATAACACCACCACCACTACCTACATTTGCACTGGGACTTTGTATGACTCACATGAAGCTACATCGCAGACTACACAAACCAACCTGATCTAATCCACATCTAAACACCACGCATCCACCTCTACATCCTCAAAAAACCTGTCCAAGTCCTCTAGCTCACCCTGATCATCTCTCACACTAAAACTACACAGAATACCTTCATGATCACTGAAGTACGTGGGCATCACTGCACATTCCACATCATACTGTGCTGTTTTAACATAAACGTGATCAATTAATGTCCCCTTCTCTGTTGTCTCCTGTGTTACATGCTGATGAAATCCTTTTTGACCCATGAATTTACAAATTGATGATTCTTTCAAAACATTCTCATTAAAATCTCCCATCACTACGATTGTGTCACTTATTGGATTCAGCCAATCAAGTAATTTCCCCAGATTTTGTTTAAATAAAGACTTTGGATAACATGGTGGACGATAAATTACTGCCATCAGAATGTTAAATTTGGTACACAGGCACACCAAACACTCCAGATTCAAATCGGGTGCCTGCAGGATACTACAGTCCAAATTGCCTACACTGTACAAACCAACTCCACCATGTTCTAGATCCTGGAGCTCTAACAATTTGGGGTTACTGCTGCTGTAACACAAACCTCGCGGACGACTGTGGAAAGCATATCCATCAATTTGGACACTGTCTGACGAGGAATGTGCAGTGAGCCACGTTTCTGTGACAGCAATACAGTTAGGCTGTAAATGCTGTGTGCAAGACACCAAATCTGCCAGGTGGCGACTTAAATTTTGAACGTTCATTAAATACACAGAGAAACTTTGTGCACTTAATGAAGGTTTAGGCTGCTCAATTAAAAATGGGGGCATGCTGTCTAAGGCCTCCTTTATGGCATCCTTGCAGTAAATGGCCTTCACTTTAAAATCCCTGATGATCAGTCCAGACAAAGCCCTAACACGACTCAAAGCTACATACGCCTGCCCAGGTGCAAACACCTTCTTCAGAGACACGACAGCCTCATCTACCGTTAATCCCTGCACTTTATGCACTGTACACGCCCACGCTAGCCTAAGAGGAAACTGAAATCGCAGACCACCTGCTTTAGTTGCCCTGTCCTCCTCGGGATCAATAGCAGTAGAATACCTGCATTCTACTGCCGCATGTGCACGTGTTTTCCTCCTCTGTGAGCCAATTTTCTCGTCATCAAATTTGACATAAACTGTTTTAGGAAACCTCTCATCATTACCAAAATCGATATGAGTTACCGTGCCACATGCGCCATTGACCAGACCGTCCTCAACATCTACGTTCTTACATAACATAACACGCGCGTTCCTTGCCAAACACAACCTGGCCGGTAAACATGTGTCCGCATTACTATGATGCCCTGCTGTACATTCCAATTGACCTGTTTTCCTGTTATGTTTAAAATCTTTGGCTTCAATCTCAACATAATCCGGACACATGTTAATCAACTGCATAAAATTATGGTCACCTACTTGCGCATTTGTTGGAAAAATATGCAAAGCAGAGCTCTCTTCCCCTGTCTCGCAAGCCTTCAATATTTCAACATCACTAGCTAACATGGGGGTGGCCTTTGAACGCACTCTCAACCTGTTCAGCAATGCTGCAAACACACTATCCTTCTGCCTAACTATGGTTGTCAACTCCACTATACTAAAACCACACCACAGGTCCACACCAAGCGGACAGCTATACAGAGGCTTCCCTTTAACGGGAGGCAACTGATAGAAGTCTCCAACAGCTATCACACTGACATTACCAAATGGGGAAAAGTCGCCCGTCTGCTTCACCTGCCTTAACCTACCATGAACATATGCCAACAGATTGTGATCAACCATACTGATTTCATCTATGATTACAATTTGGAGGTGACTAAATTTGGCTCTCAAAGAGTTTAGTTTGTCCTCACCCAAAGGGATGTAAGGCAAACTGGAATGTGTGCCAATACTGAATGTGTGATGAATTGTTGCTGCATTTAAATTGTACGCAGCTATGCCTGTAGGTGCGGTTAACAAAACACAAATATCGTCTGGTTGATCACAAAGTGTGGACAACAACCTCCCTGCCTCATACTGAATAGCCCTAATTAAATGACTTTTCCCTGTCCCTGCACCACCTGTCACAAACACACGCAGAGGTTCTGGGTTTTTACCCATCACCTTCTGCAAACACCACTGTCTGACCTTATAAAACACAGCCAACTGTGTCTCATTCAGAGACCTAACTAAAGCTAAGCCCTCACTTCTACACAACACTTTCCTCTTCCTCTCCAACTGCGCTACCGGTCTACTACCAACAACCAAATCTGGCACATTCTCCAGACGTTCTTGCAACTGCTCCTCTGCTATCTCAGAGCCCTGCTGCTGCCTTCTCTCCTCTAAACACTCAAGGCGTTCGACTTCCTGTTCAGGACACAGCTCCCCCCAAGCATCCTCCTCATCTACACCATGCTGCTCTGCAATCTCCTGCGCACGCTCTAAATCTGGATTATCTACATCAAACACTGCTCTATTATCCTTCACCACGTCCTTAACAGCATGTACTGACCCGTCACTAAATGTCACACTTCCATCCTCATGGAACTGTTCAAACAGCTCAAAGCCTTCAGGTTTGAGGTCTGAGTCAGTTCTATATGGAAGGAACAACTGCAGCAAACTCTGAAAATGCAACTCTGGATATTTTTCCAAACTGACGCGCATGTACCGAACAACCGCAAACTGAGTACGTGTTCTCTTCAAAATGAAGCCCAAATCATTTTTCAATCGAATCATGTCCGGAGACTTTTCGTTTTTGGAAAGAACGCGATACTCCGACGCAAATGTCGCCATACACATATTTTCAAACACATCACCGTCGGGCCTGTTCCTATATCTATCCACGAAGCTCGTCATCCACATATCGTCTGTGCTAAGATCGTGTGCAGATGCTCTCTCCCTCAAAACACTGAGGGGTAAACTCATCTTCACTATATTATTCCCTGTCGGCACAAACACAACCTTCCTAGAGCACTCCTTCAAATGCAAGTTCGTTAACCTATACACTGCCTCCTGAGCACTAACGTCCCTATTATGCAAATACACACTACCCAACTTCTTCAACGCGTCTTTAGCGGAGACATTTCCTTGGTTCTTGGCTTCTTTTTGGGCATTACTCAACAACAGGCCAATTTCTCTCTCTGCTTTTGTAATGTACGATATTATATACACAACAACTGCATACGCATCAGTAACAAAGCTCACATCAATATTAGCGTTCCAACACTTCAACAACTGCTTGCTATACTGATTGACCCAAGCTTCATTTACTCCTCTCTTATAAACTACCTTGGTCTTCTTTTGCATTATCCGATATGCCGCTTCAAAAATCTCCTGATTAATGCCCACACTCATAAATAACTCCTCTACACTACCAAACGACTCACTTTCCACTGCTTTCTTCACGGATTCCAATATAGACTTCGCAATGTCTACTCTCATCTTCTTACTCCTGTCAAAACACCTACAGACTGGTTTGTCTTCTGACTGAGGATCCTCCCCTGTCTTCTCTGCCCCTTTCTTGTCACATGTGCATTTTTTTTCTTCTATTTTACAAATAAATGTACGCTCAGACACAGGTTTTGGGAAATTGAAACGACATACAGTCTTCTTTTTCCTGCATGACTTTGAATGTCGTTTGGAATGTGTTTGCACTGATGACACAATGTCCAATAATGCGTCATCATCTGAGGGTAACTCGCACGATACGTACTTATCGATAAACTCTACAACCTCCTCGTCTGTATTCTTGTCAATTTGGGGAGCACCCTCAATCCAAAACAGACAGTGAACATGAGGAGAACCGCGCTGCTGAAACTCGACTCTATAAAAATAATCTATGATTTTGCCAATTGGTTGAGCAGGAGACATGAGAACCTCGTTCAGAAAACAATGCCATCTGTAATCAAACATCCTCGCTGCTGTAACTGGGTTACCACGCAACAACTGACACCTGTCTGCCCACTCCAAATCCTCTACCGTCTGCGTTCTGCCTTCCTGCTTCAGGATGCTGGTCAGGAGATTCTGCCAGCGCAGATCTGCAGACGAAAACGAGCAAAACCACGTCGGAATCCCTAACTGACGCACACACGCCAAGACGTCCTTCTGCACCGACATCCAGTACGCTGGCGTCCCACGGAGAGGCTTTAAAAATCTAAATCCATCATCAAACTGCAACAACTGCTTCAGAGACTCCTCATCCGTGAGCATACTCTGACTAATCCTTTCAGACCTCTGACCTCCCTTACCTTTACGCAACGCGACAGAAACACTGGACATCACCTGATCAACCTCTGACATGTACTGAGCAAAAAATATGTACTCTACATTACGTGCAAAACGACCATCGCAGTGCATAATCCTATTGTTGAAGTAACGCGACAGACTCAACTGATAACGCCGACTGTCATGGAAGGTCTTCTGACCCACAGGAAACAACACGGGGAAACACTTTGCTTCATTACTCTGGTCAGAAAGCATCCTAACTGGACTACTTCCCTCTGCAGGCGCTATATTCAGGATATCATCAAAATACTGATCTAATGCTTCCTGACCAATATCAACAGGCATAAGACAAGTGTCCTGAAACATGCAGTGCTGCTGCCTGTCGTGTAACATTTCATCTTGTACTATGTCCGCTGATTCTGCTAAATCATCAACCTCAGCCTGTTCTACAACCTGACCAACAACCTCACTTCCTCTACCAGCTTCCTCACTTCCTCTACCACCTTCATCCTCACTACCTGATCCAGCCTCTTCCCTCTGCCCATCTTCCTGCCTACTAAACTCATTAATCCACTCCTCATTAAACTCTATGTCTCTATAATGAGCATTGGTCCTCTTTAAATACAGCAGCGCCTGTCTTACATGCAACGGATCCACAAACTGGTACTCGTAATGTCCCTTATACGTCAACTTGCGCTTTAACTTCACCTGCACCAAAGACCCTTCCATACTCGAACGCGGCAACACATTACTAGTTTGCGTAATGTTGGCGGGAACACAGGTCACTGGACCATGTACTCCATTTTGCCCCCCTTTAGGCAATGCCAACATTTTCATAAACGGAATATGCAAGGCTATCAAATGCTGCTCTATACTATTCAGACATCCCAGTTCTGGTGGAACAGGACCAACATCCAAGTTATTACTCCAACATTCAGCTGGCATCTCACCTGCACTAATCTTACGATGACACGTATGACAAATCCACAGCTGACCTCTAGACAACACCAACTGACAAGGCACAACACACTGATCGTGACATCTATGCAAATACTTCTCACTAATGCACTGATCTGCAATACCCGCTGTAGCTAAACTTGTACCATACACTTCCTTTACACAGCTCTGCACCTGATTTCTAAACAACAACCTATGACACACACAACACACAAAATCTGGACCATCTCTGACCTTTTCCAAAAACTGCTCCATAACAAAACCAAACTCGACTGACTTCTCCATCCTCTGTTTCCTACTCAACCTGACGCTATCCATAACCTTCTCTCTGTGCTCAACACTTTCTCTATATTTACTAACACTCATCATTTTAACCCTCTGTCTGTGCTTGGTGTCCTCTCCATATTTACTAACACTCAGCGCTTTAACTTTTTCCCTGTGCTCGATGCTTTCTCTATACTTCGCTACACTCTTAGCTTTACAACTCGCTTTAACTTTCTCCCTGTGCTCAATGCTTTGTCTGTACTTCGCTATACTCTTAGCTTTACAACTCGCTTTAACTGTCTCCCTGTGCTCGATGCTTTCTCTATACTTCGCTATACTCTTAGCTTTACAACTCGCTTTAACTTTCTCCCTATGCTCGATGCTCTCTCTGTACTTTGCTATACTCTTAGCTTTACACCTCGCTTTAACTTTCTCCCTATGCTCAATGCTTTGTCTATACTTCGCTATGCTCTGAGCTTTACTAATTGCTTTAACTTTCTCCCTGTGCTCAATGCTTTCTCTATATTTCGCTGTACTCTTAGCTTTACTAATCGCTTTAACCCTCTGCCTGTGCTGGATGTTCTCTGTATATTTACCAACCTTCCTCGCTTTAACACTTTCTCTATACAATACGTTCTCCTGATACATCTTCATAAACTTAACTTTACGTCTCTCCCTAAGCAACCGACTGATTTTCTCCTGTGTCCCTTTTCTCTGCTTCAAATACTTTGAGTTTACAGGCTTATGACCGACACCTTCAGACCCTACACATTCACTGCACCCAATGGCTGACTTCTCACTATCCACAACATCTGTCACTCTAGACCTAATACTATAACCTGACACATCACTAACTTTACAGCAACTATAACAAATCTGCAGTCCAGGCTTATGCACACAAACAGTGTTCTCAAAATGCTGTCCCATGATATTCTCTACATAAATGCACTCTGCTGACAAACACGTAGTGTTACACTTGTACTTCAACCAACGTCCATCATAAAAAGTACACACACTAACTCCTAACCAATCTGCTGTGACCTGGATTTCTACCTCTGTAGCCCAACTGTTCACATTTCTCATCCTGGACTGCTGAAGATACTCTGAAACAGATGAAAACTCACTTCTCAGAAGACTTGCATACTTCTCTGCATTCCTTTCTAACTCCTTACATACAGCTAGCCTAATCTTGCGATGGTGCTTCTGTGAGCCACTCACAGCCTGAGAGATGGCTCTGAAGAAGCAGTTACCATCAGCCACAATCCTCTCATTTAAACACGGGACCCCTAACAGCCCCACCTCTGTGGACACCGAACCACCGACCTTCACAAAGTCTACATTCAACTTGCTACACAAAGCTTTACAGACATCTACACTAAGAGGTTGGAAGAGCAGCTCCTCATTTGCCACAGCACTAACAAATTCTACATCTGCATTAACCTCACTAACATCAAATGTCTTTAATTTCTTCGACACACTAGTGCGAGAAGAAATTTTCCGCTTTCTACCATCACTAACTGTTGACTCTGCCGCTGAACCACTGCTCACCTGGCTGGCTAAAGTCACAACAGAAATGCCAGACAGTGCTGGACTTACAGTTACACCTACACCACACTCAGACACACAATTTCCCGAGGAAATGTGTTTTACCCTGGCCTCAGAAACATCACGAGACTCCGCCACTGGAGCAGTACTCACCTCCGTAATACCGCTCTCCACAGAAACACCAGACAGCGCTGGGCTTGCACCCTCACTGACACGAACGCCACACAGCTCAAAGAGCTTCTGCCTAGAACTGAGACTGTCTGCCAAACAACAGATGTATCCATAGAGATCATCCAGACAATCAAACTGCAACACCACACTTTTACCGTCACTATGCACTAACCCCATGTCACAACGCGAGTGACTGTCCACCACAGCAAACCGTCCATCCTCACAAATGATGACAGAACTACTCCCACACAGTGTCATAATACATGTACTATACTGACTGAAGATCCTCTCCAGTCCAGTTCTCAGACTGATGAACACACCACTTTCGATGTGTTCACCCTCAGTCACGCCTACTTCACCCATCACTGTGTCGCCGTGGCTAAAGCTAAACAACTGCTCCCCTACCACAAAGTGCTTTGGCAGATCTCCAACAGACAGTAGGTTTGATTCGTGGCTAAAAATGTTCAGGTCACGCAAACTAGTGTACAACTCATCACCTACAACCAACACGCTATCAACATCAAACCTATCCCACGACAACACACTCAACAATGTGTGTTTGGCTAAGCTGGCCAAAGCTATAGCCATACACTGCCGCCCTCGATACACAAACCGCTCATCTCCCTGGTGAAAAGTCCCCCTTACAACCTTCCTCAGCGTGAACCCTCTAGTACCATCTGCTGCCACAACATGACTGTCTGACTCTGACACAACTGCACTAACATCAGGAACACTAACAAAAGGAACAAAAACGGCCTTATCTGTGCCGATCCTCTGTGATGTCCGGGTTCCCTCCTGGACGGCGGACGTCATCGGCACGGCAAGGCACGCTGCAGCAACCTCCTCCTCCTCCACCTCCACGGACGGCTGGGCTGTGACCTGCACCTGGCACAAAAACAAAATATGAGGTTTTTACTAAATAATACAACGAAAGACGACATGTTACTGCTTCCTAAAATCATCAACTACTGACATTATATTTTAAATGAAACACACCTCCTGGACTGCTGGGCCGGGCTTGGAGGCAGACTCGGTCACAGGGGCAGGCGCAGGTGTTGCCGGAGCCTATCAAGACAGAATAAAAATCAAAAACCATTAAAATGCAGCACTCTCTTTATCGCAGCATATGTTTAAGAAATATAAAAACAAACAAACATATCAACATCCTACCAAAAAAGAACAAACAAAAACAATACATAAACACTAACCTGCCGCTTTCGTCCTCTGCGCGTTGTGGCAACACCTCTCGGCTGACGCTTCACACGGAAGGTCTGTAGGAAGGAAAAAAAACCTCTTTAAAAACTGTCTTCCTGTTTTGACCTCTACAGTATTGACGTAATGTGTAAACAGCTTACCTGCCCGGCTGGCGGATCAGCAGGGCAGCCAGAGCCAGAAGAAGGGGAAACCTTCTCCATGGCGTCCAACATGCCACTGCTGAACCACACAGGGTTGGACGGGATGACAGACTGTCCCACCGGAGATGTTCCAGCCTTACAAAACAAAAACAACAGAGTTGGCTTGATTTCATTCTTGGAACAAAAAAACTTTGCACAGCTTTAAGCCACAAATTGTCTTGAAGCAACACATTACCTTGCCCTGCCGTCCACCCTGCCGTCCAACCACCGCCCACTCGCTGGGGTCTCTGTGACGCGGCACGGGAACGTGCCCCGTCACAGTGACCAGAGTGGGGGCCACCCGGCCACCCGGCGATCTCCGGGGAGACGCCGGGGGCGCGGGCGGAGGTGGTGCCAGCTGGAGGTAGGCCACGTTCCACATCAGCTGCGCCAGGATGGGCATGCCATCGGAGTCGCTGAGGTGCACCTGAAAGACAGTTTAACACAGCCAACATGTCACTCCAAAAACATGAAACTCCACCACGTCTTGTATCACACCAACAAAGTATCCTGTACTTACGCCATCATGGCACCACAGCTCCAACCGATGGACTGGGAAGTGCGCCGTCACAGACACGTAGGGGAGACCTGACACACATGGCAGAAACATAATCAGTGCTTCTAATATTTACACTTGTATAAATTCTTTGGAATTATACATTACATCAATTATATCTGATTGTAACGTACCCATGCGTGCTGCGACACGGTGGTATTCCTGACGCAGCTGCTCTTGGAAGCCAAGGTCCATGGTCAGACGGGGAGGGAAGTCCAACACAAAGACCTAGAAACAACCATTTCTTCATTAACTCCCTTAAACAAGCCTAAAACACAACAGTCTGTTCACAACTACCAAATACATACTGATAACAGTGACTGCAATAACAAAAAAAGGAAAAACAAATCAATAAATACATAAAACACACCTTGGGCCAGCGGCTGCAGACGGTGGTCAGGAGCGCACCGAAGTCCAACGCCGCCTCACTGATGGTCCTGCTGGCAGTGAGGTTGTTGCTCGGGGCGAGCACACACACGGCATCCGGGGTCCACGGAACAGCAGCATGCAGCACCTCCGTCCTCAGCTCCCTGGCATCTGCACCTGGAACAGACAGAAAACCAAAAGACAGACAGCCCTCCGGGATGGCCACGAACCCGTCCACGATCCCGCGCAGGTGGGAGTCTCCAACGACGAACACACGCTGCGACAACAGAGACATTGCTTTAGAACACAGACACCAGGTGTGACGCCATGCAACCATCACTGTCTTTATGAATAAGACAGAAATCGTACCTGCTTCTCCGGATGCTGAGCTGGAGTGACCAACTTGAAGCTGCGCTGGGTCAGCTCCGAAGTTGGCCATCTCCGCACACGATGGCGGTAACCAGTACCGCGCCCTGTTCAAGCAAATCAAAATTCAACAATGTCAACACATGTGTTACACATCTTTAAATTACATCTTATTTGTACCATTGAAACATGTAAAAAAAAACCCTATGTGATACATACGAGCACGAAACTCGGGGGCAGGTGGTAGGGGGGTCCAAGTCTGCGCCGTCGCCATCCTCCTCTTCATGGCCTGGGCACGCCGGTGGGACTTGGCACGGGGCATCTAAAAACATACACAAACAACAAAAACAAATTAATTCAACATTCACAAAGAAATCATACAAACCACTCACTGATCACTGACTGTATGCTAATCATACTCAAAAGCCACACTACTCTGGCCTCAGCCTTCAAATACATACATCGCTCAACTTACCTTGGAAGCAGTACACAGACACCTACTAAAATGAGCAAGTGTGTGTGTGTGTGTGTGTGTGTGTGTGTGTGTGTGTGTGTGTGTGTGTGTGTGTGTGGGTGGGTGGGTGGGTGGGTGTGGGTGTAGGTGTGTATGTCCGGAATCAGAAATGTGTTAATCAGTTGGTTATGTGTGTTGACAATTGAATGAATGTATCTTTGTATGTGGTGTAGGTTCTGGATCAGAGGATCACAGATGTAGTGCAGATCGCAGGTAAGTCGCAGCTCTCAAAGCAGGAGGGTAGCAGATCACAAGGTCAAGTGAGAAGGGTATCTGTAGATTAAAGAAAACACATGGTTTTATTTAACAATAAGTGTGATGTAGAAAATCTGTACAATTAGATAGGTGTTAGAGACAATAATGTAACATGCCTATAAGATTTAAATAACAAGTATTTCTCTCTACATATCCTGGATAAACTGCTGCTGTATAATTTTTTCATCTATTTTTTAAATGTCTAACATGGTAAAATGGCCGAAAGTCATCCATTTTAAGAGAATTTAAACAATATGCTCATCTAACACAACAGCATCCATATTAAAACATGTTCTCACTGAAAGTAAAATGGCTGACACTACATTACAAATCTCTAAGCTACAGACACACAGCTACACAGAGCTTTCATTGTAACAGTATATGCTCATCTAACACAACAGCATCCATATTAAAACATGTTCTCACTGAAAGTAAAATGGCTGACACTGCATTACACCTCTCTAAGCTACAGACACACAGAGCTTTCATTGTAACAGTATATGCTCAACTAACATAAAAGCATCCATATTAAATGCAATTCAATACATTACACAAATCAATCTGCATTAACATAAACAAATCAAAATTCATATTAAAAATCCATCTCACATCAACTGCACTGCCTTTATAATTTCACAGGATTTCTTTCAATTAAGCATCGGTGCCTTAGCAAACAAGTTTACCACAGAAAAGTTATCTACAGTTGGGAGTAATCACCTAAGCTAGCACTTAAGGCTGCATGATGTCAAAACACACCGCTAACAGA
Source organism: Epinephelus awoara (assembly GCA_035609425.1). NCBI lineage: Eukaryota > Metazoa > Chordata > Actinopteri > Perciformes > Serranidae > Epinephelus > Epinephelus awoara. The sequence continues at coordinate 4,918,503 of CM069295.1, read as the reverse complement.
CATTAGCATAAATTATGCCACTTCATCAAAATACACCAACAAATGTTAAACATCCATCTCACATGCATTGCACTGTGTTTTACATTTCACTGTATTTCTTTAAATCAACCACTTGTTCATGAGGCATCGAGTTTAACAAAAGTTATCTGTAGTTACCCAAAAAGGTCAATTTACTCAAGGCTAACATCAAACAAAGCTAACAGCTCAGCTCAATTAAATAAATTACACAAATCAATCTGCATTAGACAAATCAAAATCCATATTAAAAATCCATCTCACATCCACTGCACTGCCTTTAAAATTTCAGAGTATCTCTTTCAATCAAGCATCTGTGCCTTAGCAAACGAGTTTACCACAGAAAAGTTACCTACAGTTAGCAGTCATCACCTAAGCTAGCACATAAGGCTGCACGATGTCAAAACACACCGCTAACAGACATTGGCATCAGCATAAATTATGCTACTTCGTCAAAATCCATCAACAAATGTTAATCATCCATCCAACATGCATTGCACTGCGTTTTACATTTCACTGTATTTATTTAAATCAACCATTTGTTCATGAGGCCTCAAGTTTAACAAAAGTTAGCTGTAGTTACCCAAAAAGTTAATTCAGTCAAGGCTAGCATCAAGCAAAGCGAACAGCTCAAGGACAATAGCATACACAAAACCAAAGCCATCAATGAATGTTTCAAAGCCATCACCCACACAGTCACTCATTTTAAGAGGTCTTCTATTTAAACAATATGCTCATCTAACATAACAGCATCCATATTATGTTCTTACTGAAAGTAAAATGGCTGACACTACATTACAAATCTCTAAGCTACAGACACACAGACCTTTCATTTTAACAATCTGCTCAACTAACACAAAAGCATCCATATTAAATGCAATTCAATACATTACACAAATCAATCTGCATTAGCCAAAATAAATCAAAATCCATATTAAAAATCCATCTCACATCCACTGCACTGCCTTTAAAATTTCACAGTATTCCTTTCAATCAAGCATCTGTGCCTTAGCAATCGAGTTTACCACAGAAAAGTTACCTACAGTTAGCAGTCATCACCTAAGCTAGCACATAAGGCTGCACGATGTCAAAACACACCGCTAACAGACATTGGCATCAGCATAAATTATGCTACTTCATCAAAATCCATCAACAAATGTTAATCATCCATCCAACATGCATTACATTGCGTTTTTCATTTCACAGTATTTATTTAAATCAACCATTTGTTCATGAGGCCTCAAGTTTAACAAAGGTTAGCTGTAGTTACCCAAAAAGTTAATTCAGTCAAGGCTAGCATCAAGCAAAGCGAACAGCTCAAGGACAATAGCATACACAAAACCAAAGCCATCAATGAATGTTTCAAAGCCATCGCCCACACAGTCACTCATTTTAAGAGATCTGCGCCTTAGCAATCAAGTTTACCACATAAAAGTTACCTACAGTTAGCAGTCATCACCTAAGCTAGCACATAAGGCTGCATGATGTCAAAACACACCGCTAACAGGCATCAGCATAAATTATGCCACAGCTAACAGCTCAGCTCAATTAAATACATTATACAAATCAATCTGCATTAGCCAAAATAAATCAAAATCCATAATAAAAATCCATCTCACATCCACTGCACTACCTTTACAATTTCACAGTATTTCTTTCAATCAAGCATCTGGTCCTTAGCAATCGATTTTACCACAGTAAAGTTACCTGCAGTTAGCAGTCATCACCCAAGCTAGCAAAGGCAGCATGTTGTAAAAACACACCGCTAACAGACAATAGCATCAGCATAAATTATGCTACTTCATCAAAATCCACCAATAAATGTTAAAAATCCATCCAACATATATTGTATAACCTTTAAAATTCCACAGTATTTCTTTAAATCAACCACTTGTATGACAGCCGTCGAGTTAATCAAACAAAAGTTAGCTACAATTATCTAAAAAGCTAATTCACTCAAGGCTAACATCAAACGAAGCAAAAGCCCAGCCAAAACCATCAATTAATGTTTTAAATCCAGCTCCCATCCACTGCACTGCCTTCAACACTCGCTAATATCGATCCACATCGAGCAGCTGGATGTTAGGAATCAGTAAAGTTAGCTACAGTTAACATTAGCAGCACAATGTCATCACACAACAAGCTAACAATGAGCTAGCATAAAGCTAACATGATTAACAAATGGTCTTACCTCAGGAGTCGGTGTGAAGTGGCAGACCGACGCCCTGCAGCACGGGACTTTTATCAGCTCGGATGAGGACCCGCAATGCGGCTCGGGAGGT